>CM053027.1:94264815-95464815 GCA_028564925.1 Lithobates sylvaticus
TTTGGGCCGGGAAACCTGCCAGAATAAGCAGAACAATATTGACTCGAGCTAAGGAGGAAGGAGGACTGGCTCTTCCAGACATCTCAATATATTTAAAAGCAGCCCTAATAACCAGAATGATAGACTGGTTTCATAATGAAGATTCTAAAGAATGGGTTAGATTGGAAGACGGGATGTCAAACATTAGCCTAAAATCTCTGCCCTGGATTAGAAAGGAGAGACGTCCATTAGATAGAGATATGCCATATTTTGCGAGCCGGGTACTGAAAGTATGGGATGGTTTAGTAAAACAAGGTAAAGGATCAACACTCATCGGGCCAATGACTCCCATATTTGACAACCCCGAATTTCCGCAAGCAATGAAAAATAGAAACCTTCCTAAAATGGAATAAGAAACAAGATGTCAGAATAAAAGATATTATAGAAAAGACAGGTTAATACCATTTGAATCTATGGGTATAGAATATAAAAACAAACTGGATTCAGTATTGGCAATTATATAAATACATTTCCTCTATAGCAAAAGAAAATGTAATTAGTAGACCTTTATTAGCCCTCGAGGAAATATTAATACAAGAACAGAAACCGACTCACAACCTGTCCTGGTATATAAATATTTAATAAAAAACAATATGATAAAAGAGATGAATTACATTGGGAAGAGAAGTTATGTAAGAATGAAAGAATTTATGATGTGATCCTAGGTGTGAAGACACAAACATTATGACAGGAATAGAAATCCAACCCGATATCCTGATGTCGATAATGTCAATGAATATGGGAGCCAAACCTCCAGCTTCCTCATTATATTTGTACAATCCCAGTGAGTCCTCTATGAGTTGCTATTAATGACAATGCAATACACACTGATTGCAGAGTGAGTTGCCATGTCACAAGAACTAAAACTGCCACTAGACACTTCAAAGCCAGCAATGAACTAGAAGCTGTTTGGACTCCTATACAGTAGGATGGGAACACATTAACTAGACACTATTTTTTTCAATTTGGTCAGGACTCAGCATTTGTCAAACAGCCAACACGTTATTTTTAATATTCCCTGAACAGATTATGTAGTACAGCCTTTCTTAATATTTTAACATTAAGAAACACTTGAAATACCTTTCAGATGTCAGGGAACCCCTGTTAATAATTACTTATTCTACAGCTCACACAGTGCATTGGGGTAAACATTAAGTTGCAGGTATAAGAATAAAAGAATAAGGAATATGGTGTTATTAGCATCTTTGACATTCCCTACAGGATCAAAATTTTTTTCAGTATCAATAATGAAATGAAACAAATTATAACAATAGCCAAAAAAGAAGCTGAGACAGTGAAAATGTCAGTATTTTTTCTCCTATCATGATTATCAGTGAAGAAATACCTGCTTACTTTGATGGTCAGTGATGTCTCCTCCTTCCCTACTCTGGTGGTCATAATCAAGGGTCTTCTCAAACTGGCCACTACTGAAATTGTTCCTTACACTGTTAGACGGTGGGGATTGGCCTTGTTAGATTGGTTGTCAGTTGAGAAAGATCCTCTTAGCCTGGTGGCCAGTTCATAACGGCCTTCTTAGATTGGCGGTTAGTTCATAAGGGCCTTTTTAGACTGGCGGTCAGTGGAGAAGGGCCTTCTTAGATTGGTGGCCAGTGGGAAGTATACCCCCCTTACAGATAACTAAAAAGATATTTGGTGTCAATGGTTACTTTTTAAAAGGGCTGAAACCGCTCAAGTACCCCTAGTAAACTCTAGAGGAACCCTGATTGAGAAAGGCCTAATCTAGCTTTTATAAACATAAAGATGACGTCAGGTTCAGTCTATAGTTATCTCACCACCTCCAGCTGATCAAGATGGCCACTAAATCACTCTCACTTCCTGTCCTGAGGTCACATCCAGTTGCTGCATAACTGTCAAGACAGGAGGTCGAAGTGATGTAGCGGCCATCCCGATCAGCTGGAGGTGGTGAGGCTGTAGACTGAACCTGACACCAACTTTATGTTATGAGCTATTCTATTATGATTTTAAATGTGGGTGATTTTATTTTAATAAAAAAGATGTTAATTTGAGGTATTACACCATTGGAGGTGTTTCTCTTTTTCTTCTACATGTGTTTAATAACTTAAGAGCTGGATAAAGGAGTTGGAGGTTGTGTTTGCACTCCTGAGGTGGAATCTTATCACCATATGCTATTGCCAGTCATGAGAATTAATGGCATTTGGGTTCTGGTGAGTGATATTCTTAAGGGAGTGGGATCTGCTCTTTCACTTTGGCAGTAAATTTATGTTTTATTGCCTTCATTGAGAAGAGACGATGCAAAATTATTTTGGCACTTCATGGACGTTTGTTTGAAGGACTTTATTCATGTTATTTATTTTCTGGTTTTTCGTTTGTTACATTTGCGCTACTGTGGAATATTATTGGGTTAACAGTGATGATCTTTCACCTTTGTGGGTATCAATCAACTTTTACATCCCTAAAATTAGCCTAGAATTGTTTTCCTTAATGCTATCAGTTTGTCAGTGGACTGATATGAATGGATCTACGTACTCTATGTAAGTGCTGGTTAATATTTTGGAACTATATAAATTATTATCATTTCACGTTTGCTTTAAAAAAAAAAAGACTACCTACAATTTTGTATTCCATTTAGGGTAGCGTCTTGCATTCTGTGGGGATGTTATGTAGTCTGAACAAGAGATCTCTGTCCGCTCGCCTCAAGTGGTCTGGTTAAGGCCTTCACTTATCCCTATGAGAAATAAAAAAAAGGGGATGCAAACAGCGCTGTCATAGGGATACATGGACATTAGTGGAAGGCCAGGTGGCATTGTTACTCGGCCTAGTGACAGGCGTGTTTACAGTACTGAATGCCATACTCTTTAGAACTCCAAAGCTACCCAAAGAAACTCCAAACCTTTAGATCACCAAAGTGGGAATGTCTTCTAGATGAAGGTTAGAGAGCAGGATTTAATATACAGGTATCCCCCTGCCATTGGAGGAAAACAAATCTGCTTCTCTTTGTATGCCATCGTACAGCAAAGCAGCAATGACACAATAAACAAGTTTGGGTTCTGTACACCTTTTTTTCCCAGTGGTCTTTCACATGCAAGCTCATATAATAAATATTGTGAAGTTACATTCCCATGAATAGTCCTTCTTCTTCACATCACAGAGCTTCTGATTAGCATAGTCATGTAGAGTCCAATCCATGGTTTAAGAAAATCAACATAATCAGTCATTACAAAATATGGTGTGGTGCAAAGCCTAGAAAACAACACTGCACCCTAATGACAAACCAGCAAGGTGGGTAAGTCCCTGAATCGCTTGCAGTGGATTTATCAAATGCATTGCAGTGCCTATAGAGTCCCGCCAGATTGTTGCATTGGATGAACGAGACTCTAATGTCCCCATGAATAGATAGGTGTGGCTGTTTGGGGTGCAGCAAATCTTAACACAGAACAGCCACTGAAGGAAGCTATGGATGGAACAGTTCATGAAAACACCCAACAATGGAGCAGAATTCAGCATGTCCTGTCTTATTATACTTCCTCATAGGCACTTTATCTGGATCCTCAGAGTCATCCAGTGCTTTACGCCTCCACACTCTGCAACTGTCTCAACTGATCTATGTCGTCGTGGCTTTTTGATTTCTTTTGTCCATTTACCTGTAGTTTTTTTTTGACTGATCTGTAAATAGAAATATGCCGTATTAGAATGTGTTAAAAACAAGATGTTATAAATGATCTATTTATCGATCGCTTCTTTAATTTGAACAGCATACAGCAAGTCTTACTTTAGCTACTGGCAGTAACTGAAAATTATTTCCCAATACAACCCATTAGAATTACATTGTTCTATAAGACCCCAGAAACTGATTGTGGGACTGGGAATGGGGTACTGACCCACAGGATGCACACCTAGAGGATGATTAATCATAAGTTATTAGTACCTAAAAAAATACAATGGCATAGGCATATTGAATCATTATCATTACCATCATTATTATTGCCTTTGTAGCAGTTTAATGTGGCCGTTATGATGATAATGCATCCATCGGTCCATTATCATTACATCATCATTCTCTTTTCCTTCACAAGTAAACTGCATAAACATCTTAACTACTTCCCTACAGCTGTGTATGCTTAAAGTGGTTGTAGCGCTTATATACCAGTGAAGTGACTGGCCTCAGATGATACACAGACATGAAAAAAAATCTTTTACATAAGTTGTAACTTTATCTGCAGCCCTTTCTTCTCTACATCAGTTCAAAGTTCTGCATTTTAAAGCTTGTCTGAAGGTTCAGAAAAAGGGGGCGGAGAGTTTAATTTACACTCTGCAGAGCTCAGTGAGGCAAGCTCTGAGAGCTGATTGGAGGGAAGGGACACCCCCACCCCCCTTCACACAGCACACAGGAACAGAGCTGAGGCTGTCAATCAGATGGAGGTCCCTCCCCTGTTACCTATTTTCTCTTGGTGTCAGGAAAACCTGTCAGAAGTGATTCATGCTGACAGCAGAGGAAGGAAGAAGCAGAAAAAAGTGATACTTAGTGCTCTTAATTGAGTACACACTATAGAGGGATGTTCTTTGTTCATATTTCATGTCTGAGGTTAACAACCACTTTAAGAATTTTCCTCTTAGGGCTCATTTACATGGGTACAAAGAGCTGTACTCCATGAAAAAGTGTGTATCTGTGCACCCAAGAGAGATGTGTGTTTGTTTATAGCCACCTGTACAAATCAATGACAGGCTGCAGCTGTATTTAAAACAAAAATTAAAAGTACCCCTGCTGCACCAAAAACATGTCAATGTGTGTTCCTAATGTTCAGTGTTAACTGTGCTGCTGCTGCTAATACCTGAAAAGTGTCCCACAAATAATACCGCAATGCAATGTAAATAATAAGTCATTCACGCTGCAATCTGTAATCAATAGAACTTATTAATTCAAAAATCAAATGTCCATAGTGAATAAATCATATAATTGTAAAAAGTGCATAAAAATAAATGATCCAATGTCTTCTAATATACAATCCAACCAACAATCCACGTGATACAGAACATGCAATTATAGTGTCCAAGTGTCATATGTCTTCATAATTTTCTGTGATGTTACCAACCACCATGTGATGTGCCCTCCATGTGATGTGCCCTCCATGTGATGTGCCATAATGCAACTCACCTCAATATTATGAGCTACTATCAATTTGGTCAAAATGGGCTTGTCCCTTTAAGGGGTTACAACTCCAAAATGCCAAATGAGCGTGCTGGAGTTGGTCTTGGCAGCATGATGGAAAGTTGAGAGCAGCACTTTGGACTGTTGGTAGGATTGTATATTAGAAGACATTTATTAATTTGTTTTTATGGACTTTAATTTATATGATTTATTCACTATGGACATTTGATTGTTGAATTAATAAGTTCTATTGAGTATAATAAGTGGAGGGGATTTTAGCTCTGGGTCACTTATTATTTATATTAGGCTGTGACTGTGTGCTGATAACCACATATATGATCATTTACCTGCGCACAGGGATAAATGGGGGTCCTCTGGATAAAGATAGTTTGGGTCCAGGGCTGCCATGGACATTTACCCAAGCAAACACTTGGATGTGTGGTTATCAGTGTACAGCTGCAGCATTCATTTGTTCAGACAGCTTTTGAATTTCTGCTTTGCTCTATTTCATAGGAGCCATGGTTTCCATACACTGCATTGATGATAGCCAACTAGCCTGAAAAAGCTGTATGCAGTTTGGAATAAGTGGCTCCATAATATGTGCACCTGTACTGTACACCTGCAGTTCTGGATATGAATTTGACCACAAAGGGGCATATAGGAATTATTTACATGGCCCTGCCTGCTATCCAAAGTTTAAGACCTTTCTTTAAAATAACAAACATGTTATACTTACCTGCCCTGATCCTCCTCTTCTGGGGTCCCTCAGTGGCGCTCCTGGCTCCTCCTCTTCAGTGAGTGCCCTCATTGGGAGCACCTTCCCATTGGGGCACTCATGTGGGCTCGCTCCCAAGCCGACTTGTCTGTGTCCATTGACATAGACTGGGTGGCTCAGCCCCACCCACCACACGCTCGTCACAAAATTGAATCAATCTGTGCAGTGAGGTGGGACATAGCCGGGAGAGCCATGGCTCTTGTGCACATCGCTGGATCAAGATCGGGCTCAGGTAAGTATAAGAGTAGGCTGGGAAGACACGTGCAGCAGAGAAGGTTCTTTTACCTTAATAGAATGCATTAAGGTAAAAAAACTCTAAGCTTTTATAAACACTTTAAAGTGTAAGTTCACCTTTACAGAAAAAATCTGTAGGGTGAACTTACACAGGGGCCCCCCCAGTCCCGCTGACCTGCATGGCAACAATCGCCCGTTCTAAGCCCCAGCATAGCTGCCTCGCGGCTCCGGCGCTTAGAAATCCTCTCAGCTTTCTCTCTTCTACTTCCCCACTGAGAGGACGGGCTACGCGGGTTCTGATTGGTCGGCACCCCCTTTGTGGTGGCGCAGACCAATTAGAATGCTCCTAAACGTCCCTCCTGACGGGGTACGCTTAGGAGATTAAGCTCTGGGGATTTCTAAGCCCCAGAGCCGTGAGGCGGCTATAACAGGGCTCAGAACAGGCGATTGCCGCCATGCAGGTCAGTGGGTTTGAGGGAGCTGACCTGCATGGTTCACCTGTTCTGTAAAAGTGAACTTACCCTTTAACAATAAACCCCTTATTTTTTGATCAGTGATGGAAGGGAGGCTTTTCTGGTTTCCTGAACTCACCATAACATGTCTGGTTGTTCCAATATGGTTCAGAAACATTATGGACCTCTGTTATACTTACTTCACTTCTTCAAATTTCTTGTCCCTGTAGAAGTTACTCCTTTTAATCACATACAGTAAGACCAAGTCACAGAAGAAGGCCCCCTGAAAAGGTAATAGAACACATAATATACTTCCAGACATAACAAGAGTAGATGGAGGATAAAATAATCAAAAACCTGAAGCTACCACTCATAAATCAATAACGGCAGACCTATTAAGCAACTTCAAAGGGAACTTTTTGGTCCAATGAATTGCCATTAATTGAAACCTAACAAGTAGCTGACAACATACGCTGTCAATAGGTTGTTTAGCTCTACACCTCTGTTTCCCCAGAGCCATTTGCATCCCTGCTAACTGTGCTACGTGCATACTGGCATTCTCAAAGTCACTACAGTAAACCCCCGCTATATCGCGGTTCAGTTTTTGCGGTCCCGTTTTATCGCGCTATTATAATTAGGACCCGTTATTCCGATATCGCGGTAATATTTCGCCATTTCGCGGTTATGTAGCGGCGAATCATATCGAGGCAGCGGTGGAACGCACCGAGCGTGTTGATGTTAGAGGGGGCGGTAACTGTGCTTGTACTGTACTTGTGCCAACCACAAACAAGGATACTGTACAGTAGCTGAAATCATGCCACCCAAACGCCGATCATCTAAGGCTGTGTCTTCTGGTGAGCCACAAAAGAAGAGGAAGTTCCTAACAATAATGGAGAAGGTGAAACTTCTTGACATGGTAAAGGAAGGACAGAGTTATGCTGCTGTAGCCCGCCATTATGGTATGAATGAGTCAACGATTCGCTACATCAAGAAGGATGAGAAGAATATCAGGGCAACTGCTGCAGTGTCCATCAACCAAGCTGCAAAAAGAGTGGTTTCTTCCCGCAATAAAAAACATTGTTAGGATGGAAACTGCGTTTGCCATTTGGATCCAAGATTGCAGAAAAAAAAGCATCACATTGGATGGTAACACCATCAGGACCCAGGCAAAGAAGCTGTATGACACTTTTGCCAATCAAGGAGGCTCTGAAGGAGGCTCTGCTGCAGCTGAACAGTCAGACAGCGACAATCCTGATCAGCCTTCTAGTACATCAGGAGGTTTTTCTGCCAGCAAGGGATGGTTTGACCGCTTCCAGAAACGCTATCAGTTGAAGAGCGTTTCATTGCAAGGTGAAGCTGCATCTGCCGACAAAGAAGCTGCTGCAAGGTACACCAATGAGACCTTCAAGAGTATCATTGAGGAGGGTGGGTACCAACCAGTGCAAGTCTTTAATATGGATGAGACCGGCTTGTTCTGGAAAAGAATGCCCAAACGGACCTACATCATGAAGGAGGAAGCCCGAGCACCTGGATTCAAGGCTTATAAGGACAGAGTAACCTTGGTTATGTGTGGAAATGCTGCTGGGTTTATGATCAAGCCAGCCCTGATCTACAAGGCCAAGAATCCCAGAGCACTGAAGAATAAAAACCAGAATAAATTATTTTTCTTACCATTTACTTTCCTATTTTATTCTGCCAACAAAGAACAGCTCAAGAACTCTACATTGCCAACTTTGCTGACCTTGAGCCATCATTGTACCTTGTACTGTACATTATGTACTTTTTTTATTTCTTCTAAATATCCATTCCATACTCACTCAATAACTGACCATAAGAACGTCCTATTGCTGTTTCCTATTCATCCAACATCATGTACCAATGACTTCTATGGATTCCTGAACCCACCAATCCAAATATGGCATTCTGTCTATACAAATCTTTCATGTACACTGGATACATTTGGACTGCATTGGACAGCTATTGCAGTGCAGTCTTACTGCATGACAAGACAAAATGCCTTGTCACCTGTGTGCCCAGTTCACAACACCATGGTGGTGTGTGGGCAGTGTGTGCTGAAAAAACAAAAACTAATGAAACCTCTGTGTGACATTTTAATAAAGTTATTTTTTAACAAATAGTGAACAATGTGATCCTGCCAAACTCCCGCTGTGTTGTAATGCAGTGACTGGTGTGAATTAGCCCTTAGGCTTGGTTCACACCTATGCGTTTTTTGGTGATTTTTGCAGAAACACATGACAGTCCATTTAACAGGTTTGCTACGGGACACATTCACATCTTTGCTCTTTTCAGCCACTGCATTTTTGGGACGTTGTTCAGGGACTTTTCTAAATGCAAAACAATGCGTTTTTTAACATTTTTTGGTTCAATAGACTTCAATGGAGAAGCTGCGGAAAAGCATTACGTTCGATCTTACAGCAATTTTGCCACAATTTGCATTTGTAAATTTGAAAATTTGAACTACAAGAAATTGGCAAAAAAAAGCATGAAAAATGCAAATCGTGGTAAAATAGCATATGCTAAAACGCAAAAAGCACTGCAGAAACAATTAAAAGCAAACTGAATAGGTGTGAATCGAGCCTAAATCATTCCTGAACTGCTGTTTGTAACTCAGATCCAGCTAACTTCTTTAACTAACAGCTCCATGGCTTCTCCATGGATTCATGCTATTTGCAGAACCGCTGTTTTAATTTTATAAACCTTGATGGTTTGGAAGCCTTTATACTCTCTTTAGTAATGTAAACCATTTAAGAAAATCCCCGGAAGAATTGGATGCTCAATGACCAGGCCATTTTTTGCGATATGGCACTGCGTCGCTTTAACTGACAATTGCGCTATCGTGCGATTCTGTACCCAAACAAAATTGATGTCCTTTTTTCCCCACAAATAGAGCTTTCTTTCAGTGGTATTTTAACATCTCTGCATTTATAATTTTTCGCGCTATAAACAAAAAAAGAGCGACAAATTTGAAAAAAAAAAACAATAATTTGTACATTTTGCTGTAATAAATAGCCCCAATATATTTAAAAAAAAAAAGAAATTTTCCTCAGTTTAGGCCGATATGTATTCTTCTACATATTTTTTGGTAATAAAAATCGCAAAAAGCATATGTTGATTGGTTTGTGCAATAGTTATAGCGTCTACAAAATAGGGGATAGATTTATGGCATATTATTATTTTTCTTTTTACTAGTAATGGTGATTTTTATCGAGACTGCGACATTATGGCAGACACATCAGACCCTTTTTTTTTTTACACATTTTTGGGTCTATTGACAATTATACAGTGATCAGTGCTATAAAAATGCACTGATTACTGTATAAATGTCACTGGCAGGGAAGGGGTTAACACTGGGGGGCAATCAAGGGTTTAACTGTGTTCCCTATGTGTGTGTTCTAACTGTGAGGGATGGGACTGACTATAGGAGATAAGAGATCGTGGTTCCCAGCTCGTACGAGCTCACAATCTCTCCCTCCTCTCCTCACAGAACTGGGATGTGTGTGTTTGCACACACGTCCCTGTTCTGCCGCACGTGCCCACGATCGCTCGTGGCTGGCGGTCATCGCGACCACTGCTCACGGCGCCTCTGCTATCCTGCTTAAAGGGACCAATGTATAGCTACGACGGTTCGTGGGATTGTGCCGACCTGCCGCAGTATAATGACGGTGGCTGGTCGGCAAGTGATTAAAGAGGACCTGTATTATGGAAGCTGTACTAAAAAAAAGGCAAGCAGACAGCAAGGGATGCTTATAGTCTTTCTGCAGCTGATCTTTTCCCTATTAATACATTACCATGTTCAACAATGTGGAAATAATAACATGATTCTAAAGGTTGCAATTCAAAAAAAAAAAAAAGTTATACTTACCTGCTCTGTGCAGTGTTTTGCTGCCGGCGGTCCTGCCCCCCATCGAGTGTCCCCAATAGCAAGTGTCCATTCACACACAGAGCGTGGCTCGGACCCGCCCCCTGCTTTCTCCTCATTGGCTCACTGGCTGTAATCAACAGCAGCAGGAGCCAATGGCTCCCGTTACTGTGTGGGCCATTGAGGAGAGAGAGACCCCAGAGGGCTGCTGCTTGGATTGAGATGGAGCTCAGGTAAGTATAATGCCGCGTACACACGTGCAGACTTTTGCCGGCGGACTTAGTCCAGCGGACAATCCCGCCGGACTTTCCAGCTGGGTCCCTGGACTTTCCGAGCGTGTGGACTTGCCCACACACGCACGGACTTCTCCAGCGGATAATCCGCCGGCCAAAAGTCCGCGGGACTTTTGAAAATGAACGGACTTGCCCACACACGGAGCAGTCCGTTCATTTCGAACGTAACTTCAGGTTACGTAGCTAGCGTAGGCAGTAAATGCCGCCGCGCTAGCTCCGCAAGCTGGCATGGATTTAAAGGGAATCCCCACGCCGAAAAAACGGCGTGGGGGTTCCCCCCAAATCCAAGTCAGACCCTCATCCGAGCACGCAGCCTGGCAGGCCAGGAAAGGGGTGGGGACGAACGAGCGCCCCCCCCCTCCTGAGCCGTACCAGGCCGCGTGCCCTCAACATGGGGGGTGCCCTGGGGAAAGGGGGGCCGTGCGGCCCCCCCACCCCAAAGCACCTTGTCCCCATGTTGATGAGGACAAGGGCCTCTTCCCGACAACCCTGGCCGTTGGTTGTCGGGGTCTGCGGGCGGGGGCTTATCGGAATCTGGGAGCCCCCTTTAATAAGGGGGCCCCCAGATACCGGCCCCCCACCCTATGTGAATGAGTATGGGGTACGATGTACCCCTACCCATTCACCTAAGGTGTAATATGTAAAGTACAAAAACACACACACTTTTGAAAAAATATTTTATTGCACTGCTCCGGGGGTCTTCTTCTTCCGTCTTGGGGGTCTTCTCGCCGGACTCCCCCGCTCTCTTCTGCTCTTTTACCTAGCTCTTTCACGAGCGGGGGGAGTCCGGCTACCTTCTTCGTCGTCGTCGCCGCCGTCTGGGGGTCTCGATCCGCCTTCGGGGGTCTTCCGGGGGTCTCTTCTGTTCTTGCGGCGGTCGTCGTCTTCCGCGCCGCCGGCGCCTTCTTCTTCTTCTTCTTCTTCTTGTCCTTCTTGTTCTTCTTCTTCTTCCGATGTTGACCCGACGCTCTCTCTGCCCGGAATGCCTGTGCCGCTCTGCGCTCGGACTTATATAGGGACATGGGGGACAGGGTCACATGTTCATGTCACATGGTGACCCCGCCCCCTTGCGATGTCACAGTCCCAGCATCCTCCGGGACTGTGACAACACAAGGGGGCGGGGTCACCATGTGACATGAACATGTGACCCTGTCCCCCATGTCCCTATATAAGTCCGAGCGCAGAGCGGCACAGGCATTCCGGGCAGAGTGAGCGTCGGGTCAACATCGGAAGAAGAAGAAGAACAAGAAGGACAAGAAGAAGAAGAAGGCGCCGGCGGCGCGGAAGACGACGACCGCCGCAAGAACAGAAGAGACCCCCGGAAGACCCCCGAAGGCGGATCGAGACCCCCAGACGGTGGCGACGACGACGAAGAAGGTAGCCGGACTCCCCCCACTCGTGAAAGAGCTAGGTAAAAGAGCAGAAGAGAGCGGGGGAGTCCGGCGAGAAGACCCCCAAGACGGAAGAAGACCCCCGGAGCAGTGCAATAAAATATTTTTTCAAAAGTGTGTGTGTTTTTGTACTTTACATATTACACCTTAGGTGAATGGGTAGGGGTACATCGTACCCCATACTCATTCACATAGGGTGGGGGGCCGGTATCTGGGGGCCCCCTTATTAAAGGGGGCTCCCAGATTCCGATAAGCCCCGCCCGCAGACCCCGACAACCAACGGCCAGGGTTGTCGGGAAGAGGCCCTTGTCCTCATCAACATGGGGACAAGGTGCTTTGGGGTGGGGGGGGGCCGCACGGCCCCCCTTTCCCCAGGGCACCCCCCATGTTGAGGGCACGCGGCCTGGTACGGCTCAGGGGGGGCGCTCGTTCGTCCCCACCCCTTTCCTGGCCTGCCAGGCTGCGTGCTCGGATGAGGGTCTGACATGGATTTGGGGGGGAACCCCCACGCCGTTTTTTCGGCGTGGGGATTCCCTTTAAATCCATGCCAGGTCACGGAGCTAGCGCGGCGGCAGTAACTGCCTACGCTAGCTACGTAACCTGAAGTCACGTGCTAAATGAACGGACTTGCCGATGAGCGGCAAGTCCGTTCATTTCAAAAGTCCCGCGGACTTGCCCACTAACGGCGGGATTGTCCGCTGGACTGCCAAGTCCAGCGGATAATTTTAAAACAAAACTTAAAACTTTGGTCCGCCGGACTTTGGCGCCAAAAAGTCCGCCGGCGCCCACACACGAGGGGATTATCCGCTGACCTTCGTGTGTACGCGGCATAAGGGGGGCTAGGGGGGGGGGTAGCTGCACACTGAAGGTTTTTAAATTTAATGCATAGAATGCATTAGGGTAAAAAAAAAAAAAAACATTCTGTCTTTAGAACCACTTTAAGAGAGTTCCACACATGTTGGAAGTACAGTAATTCTTTATGTCAGACATTCCCTCAAAGACTGGGGATCTGATGACTTGTGGGGAATAATTAAGAAGCAGCAGCAGAGGTGCAGAAAGCATCGATCCACTGAATGAAGCAGAAGCTGAGAGATCCTTGCACTGCAGGTCCTCAGGTACATCTTTCTCTTTAACAAGTGAGCAGGACAGTAATGTCATCATCACCAAATCTTTCTAGCATTCAGAGCCAGCAGTGCCTTAGATGATCTCACACTTTATATATACTGCTATGAGGCACCTAGGCACAGGAAATTAAGTTCTATTGTTCAGGAAGAATGCAAGCCAAAGTAGATTTTCAGAGTACTGCTTAGGTACAATAAACCCTATATGATATATACCTATAACACCCTAATAATAATTATTTTAGTTTAGGTCTACTTTAATAATCTTAGTTCCATTTCAAGTAAAATGTAATTTTGACCTCAATGTGATCCTTCAAAACATCTAAAGCCTTCACAAAACTCGGAGATGCATTTTTAAATAGTTTTCGCAGTGGCCAGCCAGCTTCACAGACAGCACAACAGACCCCCACCAAAGTCCCCCAAATACAAACCCTTAAAGTGGATATAAACCTGATTCATGAAATTTGAGCTGGGCACATATATCTGCAGTGTTTTCTTATCTCTCTTCAAAGCACTATGTCCCGTTAGCTGTCTCCTGCTCTGTTCTTCTGTTATCAGCCTGATAACTCCTGACAAGTTCTCTGTCAACTGAGATAATAGCAGCCGAGTTTTGTGTTGGGGAGGATGCTATAAATAGATTAGCAGAGCCCTGAACTATTCAACGATCAGCTCTGAAAGTCTCTACCTATGAGGAATATATAAAGCTGAAGACAGCAGATATACATGTAAAACTTATGTAGGGAGATTTGTTTCATCTCTGTGTATCATCTGAGGCTGTTCACTTCACTGGGTATATATGAGGGTTTACATCCACTTTAAGCATTTTCTATGTATTTTTGGGGACTTTGGAGGAGTCTGTGTGCATTTTTGTTTTTATTTGTATCTTTTAAATCTGCATGATATTCATCTTTGGCGCATTTATAGGCTATATTAAAAAGGAAAAAAAATGTCCTCTTGTAAGTATTGTGTTAAAAAAAAATGTTCTTTGTTATAATATTCTTTAAATTGCTCATCTTTTTTCTATACTTCAGTTTGTCACATTCTCTGCTTTACTGCTTCATTAATGAATCCAATCTCCTCTCCAGATTTATGTCTTCTACACTTTTAGTAATGTAATTTGTACAGTGAACAAAAGCGTATTAGCAAGCTTTGTTAAAATGTGATCACATTATACCATTGCCAGCAATGACTGGTTCACCCTCTGGGCAGTCACTGTCCTTTGTACATACTGCGTCTGGAATTCCAGCATTCTGCACAAAAAGAAGAGTGGAAAGTGATTTATTTTGTATTGCTGGCTCTTGATAGTTATAACATTTAAGCAAGAACTGTCTGCATTACCCAGAGTTACCAATCAGATCCATTCTTGACAAAGTATCACTAATGCTAGTCATACAAGCATAGATCTCTCTCATTATGCCTGCAGGCAGAACAAGAGAAATCTAATACATTCATTCATCCATTCTAAACAGTAAAGATGGAGGTATCTATTGTATTCAATGCCTGCAACTGCTTGAATACCCAAACAGTGACTGCATATGATAGAATGCAGTCACTAATCTGTTGCCAGGTTTCCACCTGGCTTCTTCAGTCAAAGTTTAGAAAGATGGGTGGTGCTGACAAGGCCACCCACAACTTGAATTTTGTCCGTTTTAACAGGAATCAGTTAAAATTCAAGCTGTGTATGGCCAGCTTAAGTTTGAACTTGACTCATATTCCAAAGCAACAGATGTACATTTTTCAGAAGAAGACTTTGTACATTAGGAAAGCAAAATCTTTGGAACTGTATTTGATCTTTCACACCATGAATGTCCGCAATAGTTGAGGGCTGGGTTATTTTATTGGAGGAACACTTATCTCTGTCAATGTTCATAGGGATGACAGGTAAGAGAATTTAGCTGTGTGTTGTGCTTGGGCTCTGTGGTGGCTTGTGCATTCTACTATCTTCACCATTTTTACATAGATAGTCAGTGAAGAACCCTTCTTTTATCGGTGGTCAGTGAAGCACCCCTTTACATTGTTGGCCAGTGAAGTGTTTTCCCTATAGTGGTAGTCAATAAAGTACCCCCTTACATTTATGGTCAGTGTAGTGCCCCCTTACAGTAGTGCTCAGTGTAGTTTCCTCCTACATTGTTGGTCAGTGAATTGGAGACATGCGCATGTGCATGGGTTGTTACAGTGCTAGTTCTGCCCATGCTATCTTCTTATGTTAAAGTGTTAAAATGGTATCAAATGAGATTCCGCACAACAAGACTTAAATGATTATTTGCTTATAGGGAAATTGTTCATATGATGAGACTCCACGGTCCATCCTGAGCTCATAAAAGCACACAAGGTAGTTGCTATGATTACATTTGGCAGCATATCCATATAGTACTGTTTTCTCTGTAAATCTAGTCCAGGTCAATTCTTTCTCTATAAATCTAGTCCAGGTCATGTCTTCAGCTAGACATGTCCTAAAGTCCACTCCATTCTGTGTAAAGGCAGCTTCTGAGTTACAAACATCCAACTTACAAACGACTCAAAATAAGCAAGAATTCCTTGTGTTTTTGACTTGTGATATAGACTTGACTGTGGGTGACTGTTTTTCAATTTTCTAGGCAAACCATAGAAATGAATTTGTGGTTGAATCTTCACAAATATTCTATAGAAAACTCAGGCATAAGGACGCGCAATCATTTGTTCTAACCATTTGTCTTATTTTAGGAGAGCAATTGTATGGGAAAATCCATTCCAGATAAATTATCTTCCACCAAAACCAGTAAGTCTGCAGAGGGACCATAGGTACGGTAATTACCGTATTTATCGGCGTATAACACGCGCCGGCGTATAACACGCACCCCAAGTTTAGGAAATTTAAAGGATAAAAACTTACATTTAAATGCCCATCAATGCAGCCTTGCACAGCGTCCATCTGCATGCTTGTCAGTGTCATTTGCAGCCTTGCAGCCTTCTTAGTGTCATTTGCAGCCTTGCAGCCTTCTTAGTGTCATTTGCAGCGTCCATCTGCAGCCTCCTCAGTGTCATTTGCAGCCTTGCCCAGGCTGCATTTAAACTGCATATCAGTGTCACTGCAGTTTGAAAATTGGCGCCATTGGCCGTTCTCGCAGCTTTCGGCCGCCTCCGGCCGTTCTCGGCCGCCTTCGGCCTTTTCTCGGCAGCTTTCGGTCGATGAGAACGGCCGAAAGAAGCCGAAAGCTGCCGAGAAAGGCTGAAGGCGGCCGAAAGTTGCCGAGAGGGGCCGAAAGCTGCAGAGAAAGGCCGAAGGCGGCTATCGAAAGCTGCTGAGAAGGGCCGAAGGCGGTTGAAAGCACCCCTGATTTTCCCCTGATTTTAAGGGGAAAAAAGTGCGTGTTATACGCCGATAAATACGGTACTTGTTTTCTGATCTGCTCTGAGTTTAGGCAGGCTTACTCAACTATTTTTCAAAGAGCCACAAGACTACCTGTCCCCATAAAACAAACAACAGTATGAGCTTCAAAATAATAATATACTCCAAAAGCTTACTCTTGGATATCCACTTTGTACCTTGGGTGGAGACACAGCTCCCAAATCCATCTCCACTCACAGTCCATCAAACAAGATTCAGTCAAAACATCTTTATTCCATGTGGACATGTCTGCTGATCCTCGCTCTCTGCCCATCAAGGGTTTAATCGTAGAAGTTCAAGACTAAGCCCTTTCATGGTTAAAACCCATCACAGTGGGTGGATCCATGGTTGGGTAATTATCAGACTTTTCCATGTAGAATAAAGACATTTTAACTGATCTTGGTGCATGTGCGGTGCTTGCTCAAGAGTGCGCACTTACAGAAAATGCAGTAGTCTCTTGCACTAAATAAACAATTTTTTTTATAAACAAAACATATTTCAGTTTTAAAAACTTTTTGGAGGTTTTACTTAGAAACTCTATAAATTGTATTTATTATTGCCTGTATTCCTTTACTTAGGCTGCATTCACATTTCAGCGTTTTGAATCGATTTGCTGCGAATCTGCCTGTGATTTGAAAGCACCAATGTGGGAATGACGAATCGCGGGACTCGCATTTGAGATGCCATTCATTTGCGTCTGCCGCGATTTTCGCTCAATAAATCGCGTTGCAATGGTCGCAACATGTCACCCAAAAGTAGCTCCTGAACCTTTTTTTTGGACGATATGCTTCCCGTGATGTGTGTTGCCGCACGATTTATCATGCGACAATCGCGGCAGACCTGCGGCACGATTTGAGGTGTCATTCAAATGAATGGCATCTCAAATGTGAGTCCCGTGATTTGTCATTCATGCATCAGTGCTTTCAAATCCCGGGCAGATTTGTGGCAAATCTGGCAGCGATTCAAAATGCTGTAGTGTGAATACAGCCTTACTGTTCCATTGATGTTTGATACTTCAGGGTGCTAATCTTTAGGCACATAATAAAGCTCATATCCAACCAAAACTTTTTTCTTTTCTTAGCTTTGTGTAGAGAAAGGGGTAAAACGTCTAAAAGTTTTTCTGTCTGTACCCCGTATGGAGAGATTTTCCCTCAATTCCTGCCCAGGTGACACTCCATTGCAACATGTCATACAGGGTGCCACTGGGCCAGGAAGCAAGGGGAATATTTCACTTTGCATGGAGTTGGGTGGTAAATTATACACATCACAGTATGTAAACAAATGGCCAGGATCTCTAAACCCCATGTGAAAGTGTTTGTCAGGCCAAAACCTAATTTCTTAGTTTTGGATTGGACTAGGGAAGGGTTAGAACCACTGCCATCTTTTTACTGCTATCTGGGGCTCTGTTAGAGAGATTTACTCTCACTTCCTGTACTGCTGACATTTTACCAAAATAAAGGTAGGCTAGAACCCATGTCAGATTTTCTATTGCTACCTGTGTCCTTGCCCTTATTTCCTTTGTAGTGAAACAGGACAGGAAGTGAAGGTAAATCTCTATAACAAGAAGGGCATAGGTATTATCAGGTTGTTCAGTGGAGTACTTTTTTTATTCTTTAGGTGAATTTATGTCTTCCTTACCTCACTGCATTTACCTTGCCTCTGGTTAGGGGTGACAATCAGGTTTGTTACCACAAAAAAAATATTTTCACCCTGAAGGAACAATAAAAAAAGAAAATTAGATATGTCTTTTGTAGAGATATTTTATACATGCAATGAAGAGATCTACTGACCTGTGGCGGTATGACATAATCTACCACATCCCAGAGTCTTGGCCCCAGTTCTGTGGTGTTGGTGAAGGCAACTCCCTTTAACTTGGTAATGACAGAGCTCTGTATGGATGTGTCGGTGTCTTGATACCCTTTTTTAGTCACAAACACCCACCTGCACAAGCAAAATGGAACACAAGATAAGCTTGTCACTTATTTTTTTATTTGTGTTCGATATGAAGACACCTTTTTCAAATAGATGCCCACAATAAATTCCTGAACAATGTCTTAATTTTATCTTAGGAACAACTACACTGTGTGTGTCTGTGTGTGTATATATATATATATATATATATATATATATATACACATATTTCAAACTTTTCTGTGATTGGTGAACTACACAGATAAAATATATTAGATGCAAAAGCAGCATCTGACCCCACAGTTCAAAATACACAAACAGAATCAGGGATGCAGGGGTCAGGGTGGGGGTTGGGGGTATATTGGGAGAACAGAGCAGTGGGCAAGAGGCCCAGAAATAGAAAGGGTAAGAGGAGGTGGGAAAAGGAAAAGGAAGGTCCCCCAGGCTGGGGATGGGGTTAAGTTAGTTTGAGAGGCCTAGACTGGTCGGGTGCAGTGTAGGGAATGCTTAGGACCACCACAGGGCCCATACTTTGGCATGGGAGTCATGGAGGATACTGGACATTTTTTCATGGATCATGAGGGTCGTCAAGATATTCTTCACCCCTGAAAATTATACAGCCTGCTTTTTCCAGGCCCTTGCTATTGTGTGCTTAGCTGCGATAAACAGATATGTGGCTAGTTTCTGCTGGTGAGAGAAGAGGCCCGGAACGGACAATGGAGCAATGCAAGTTTGGGGCTCTTGTGGATAAGGGTAGTTAGGAGTCCAAACACCCTTGACCAAAATCTCATGAGGCAGGGGCAGGACCACCATACCCCCAGAAGCATCTATCATTGTAGGAAGGGTTTGACTTGGCAATGCAGGCTGGGACCAGCGTAGGAGAACCTTATAGGCTGCCTCCAATGTGGCTGTATTAAATGTATGTGTTTCTGATGTGCTTCCATTGAAGTCTATGGACCCAAAAATGCACTGTTTTGCTTGTAAAAAAAAAAAAAAAAAACATTGCTGGAAACTGCATAGATGTGAATGGGACCCATACGAAATAATGGTAAATAGATTATTGTGCATTTCTGGGACTTTGAATGAGGTGGGTCACAGACTAGGCACAACTTGAATACAATTGATAATTTATTATAAATTCATGGTATACACATCTGACGACTTAGGACGGCCTCTTTTGACCTGTCTCCGGTGCACGATCAATTCATGGCCCTTCACCTGCTACGTCTGCATTATGTTGGTGGGATCTGCTCACCGCTATGGGGATATATCAGCCTGGGTTAGTCATGACCTCCATTTGCACATTGCTTCTTGTGGAGGTGGTCATGTGTATTATATTCAGCATTTGTTACCTATTTGCAGGTATTACCCTGCAAAGTTATTTGCTCTTTTCCCCTTTTTGCTTGTTTGTTTCACTTTTGTTTTGTCTTTGTTTTTTTCTCTCTTCAATCTTTCCACTCAGCTTTACGCTATTGTGTTTGACATTCAGCTATGGTTTGGTGTTTTCTGTGCACTCTTCATTCCACTATGCATGGTTCACATAGGCGTCCACTTTCCCCTTTGATTGATCACCAGTATATCTGTATCCACTGTACACTATACCAGACCCATTTATTTACTATTTTGTTATGCTATACACTCAAACACATTTTTTCTTCTTCAAATCATCTGGTCTACTGTGTTCATACACCCTAAGACCGCGTACACACGAGCGGACTTTCCCGCGGGATTGTCCGCCAGCGTGGGGGTCCCCCCCAAATCCATATCAGACCCTTATCCGAGCACGCAGCACCGGCCGGTCAAGAAAGGGGGTGGGGATGAGCAAGCGCCCCCCCTCCTGAGCCATACCAGGCCGCGTGCCCTCAACATGGGGGTGCCCTGGGGAAAGGGGGGCCCTGTGCCCCCCCCCCCCAAAGCACTTGTCCCCATGTTGATGAGGACAAGGGCCTCTTCCCAACAACCCTGGCCGTTAGTTGTCGGGGTCTGCGGGCGGGGGGCTTATCGGAATCCGGGAGCCCCCTTTAATAAGCACAGCTCTTCTTCCGTCTTGGGGGGGTCTTCTCGCAGGACTCCTCCGCTATCTTCTGCTAGCTCTTTCACTAGCGGAGGAGCCCGGCTTTTTTCTTTGTCGCCGTCGCCGTCTGGGGGTCTTGTTCCGACTTCGGGGGTCTTCGGGGGTCTCTTCTGTTCTTCTTGCCGGGCCTCCGCTTTCTTCTTCCAGCTCTTTTACGAGCGGTGGCCTGGTCTGTGTTGCCGTCGCCAACGCTGTCACCGCCTTCTGCTTCTCCTTCTTCTGCTTCTTGTTCTTCTTCCGATGTTGACTCGTCGCCGTCTCCTCTTGTAATGGCTCCGACGTGTTGCGCTTCCAGTTTTATAGGGACAAGGGGCGGATCACCTGCTCATGTCACATGGTGACCCCGCCCCCTTATGATGTCACAGTCCCAGCATCCTCCAGGACTGTCCGCCGGAAAATTCCGGGCGTGTGTGGGCAAGTCCACACGTTCGGAAAGTCCGGCGGTTTGTCCGCCGGAAAGTCCGAGCGTGTGTACGCCACATAATTACTGCAACTGGGGGTCTTGTCTTGTCCTTTCCCCCCCTGGCTGTTTTCCCTATTGGCCATTTTTGGGCGGTTTATTCTTGCCTCAACCCCATGGGAGACGACATGTCCCGGTGCTTCCCTCTCGGATGCTGGGCCCATTAACTGAGTTGATGCGTAATTAGTAAGGCATATATTCATTTATCTATTTTTTCATGTTTTATCTATTCATTTATTTTTGATCTATTTTTTTTTTTGCCATAGATGAATTGCTGCATCAAACCCCTGATGAGTGGACCCTAGTGAGATCCACGAAACGCATAGAGATCCATAGATGTTACAATACATTTACTCATTCACAGACCAATTGTGCATTTTGTTGTGATATCTTCATGATAATTTATATACGTATAGTGTCTCGTCATATATGGATCTTTTTACTGCTAATGTTTATATGATTTTTTTGCATAGATATATTACATATTTTTACGTGTTTTTGTATACCATGAATTTATAATAAATTATCAATTGTATCCTAGTTGTGCCTAGTCTGTGACCCACCTCATTCGAAGACCACTCTTTTTTGTCTTTATATGTATAACCCGGGATGGAGGTGGGCCACGGTGTATGTTCCAGATCATTTTTTTCTTTTTTTCTATTTTCTTATTTTTACTATTGTGCGTTTCTGTGGTTCAGCAAACGCACTAAACAGGCGTAGATGTGAACCTAGCCTAAGGCTCCGTTCACACCTCTGCGCTCCAAAACTCGTAATATCTGCAAATCGCGGGACGCCCGTGTGTTGCCTGTCCATTCCAATAGCACCCCAAATGCAGCACGATTTTCCTGCTATTCGTCGGGCGACAATCACAGTAAAAACGCATGAACAGAATTGTGGAATGCCTGTTGCCCTAAAGAAGATTCTATGTGCACATTTTTACTGCAATTGTTGCCCCCATACGCCAAGATGTGAACAGAGCCTAAAAGAGCAAGCTTTTGGACAGCTCGCCTCTTCTCAGGCTGGGTACAATGCCCAATAAAGCTACAAAGTTTCAGTATTTAAAAATAAATACAAGGGAACCAGATTCAAAGTAAATAATTATCATCACTCAGAATATTGAAAACACATGCAAATGTTAAAGAGACATTAAACCCAAAAGATCAGATTCCATTTAAAGATGTTACTATGTGTGCTGTTTACACTGTTTTGGTTTCAATTACCTGAAGATCCTACCAGTTCCCTTTTCAGATTAGCAACATAATAGACATGTGCACAACAAAAAAATTAGTTTATTTTCGTTTCGTTTTTTTCATTTCCGAAAAAAAATCGTTTTTTTTCGTTTCGTTTTTTTCGTTTCCGTCGATTCGTAACGATTCGTACATTCGTAAGTAGTCGTTGTTCGGATTCGTAACGATTCGTACATTCGTAAGAGTTATTTTTTCGTTGATTCGTTTTTTCGTTAGTTTAATTTTCGGACGCATTCGTATTTATTCGTACATTCGTAACATTCGTAACATTCGTAGATTCGTAATCGGAGCATAATTCATAATTTGATGTAATGTGTATGCTATTATTACATTTTAATAATTTACGAATCGAAAAAAAAAAGTTACGAATCGAAAAAAAAGTTACAAATGTACGAATTTTTTTGTTCAATAGAGATACGGAAAATTACAAATCGAAAAAAAAAAAAAAAAAAAAAAGTTACGAATTGAAAAAAAAGTTACGAATCGGAAAAAAAAAGTTACGAATCGAAAAAAAAGTTACAATTTTTTTGGTTCAATAGAGACACGGAAAATTACAAATCGAAAAAAAAAAAAAAAAAAAAGTTACGAATCGAAAAAAAAAGTTACGAATCGAAAAAAAAAAAATTACGAATTGAAAAAAAAGTTACGAATTGAAAAAAAAAGTTACGAATTGAAAAAAAAGTTACGAATCTAAAAAAAAAGTTACGAATTGAAAAAAAAAGTTACGAATCGAAAAAAAAAGTTACGAATCGAAAAAAAAGTTACGAATGTACGAATTTTTTGGTTCAATAGAGACACGGAAAATTACAAATCGAAAAAAAAAAGTTACGAATCGAAAAAAAAAGTTACTAATGTACGAATTTTTTTGTTCAATCCATTCGAAGCACGTTTAGCAGCACCATTGTAAGGGACACGGAAAATTACCAATTCAACAAAAAAGTTACGAATGTACGAATTTTTTCGTTCGTTTTCATTTTTCGAATTTTCTTCATTAGTACATTCGTTGTTTCTAATTTGTTTTTTTGGGATTTTCGTTGTTTTTCGGATTCGTTCGATTCAAATGATTCGTTAATCGGATTCGTACGATTCGAACGATTCGTTACGATTCGTTATTCGGATTCGTACGATTCGAATGATTCGTTCATTTGTACGAAAATGAACGAATGAAAAAAACGAAAAAAACGAAAAACGAAAAAAAACTAAACGAATTGCACATGTCTACAACATAATAGGGGTGATATGCACTCATCATCACCAGAGAAATAGGCATTACAAAAAATAGAGAAATAGAGAGGACTTGCTAAAACCAAGGGTTAGGATTAACAACGTTGATTTCTCGTCTAGATTCACCTTTTTCCCTACCTATTCCAACCAACATTTCTCCATAAAAATATCCTTAAAGTGGAGTTCCACCCAAAAGGGGAAATTCCGCTTTAAGTACTCCTCACCCCCTTACATGCCACATTTGGCATGTCATTTTTTTTTGGGGGGGGGGGGGGGAGTGGGTACCTGTTTTTTACAGGTACTTCCCACTGCCTTCCTTCTTCTGTCTTCTGGCCGCCTAGGCAAATTCTCCTCTCCCTCTAGGCAGCCCCTCCCTCTCTGCAATTTTTTTGGACATGTCACAGGTCCCAGAAGATTGCCTGGCTGCTAGGAGAACACAGGGCGACTCACGCATTCGCAAGTGCATGCCTGGCGTGAAGCCACAGGCTGTCATGGCCGGGTGCCCACAGTTGCTATGAGGAGGGGAGCGAGGCCTCGGGCGGCTGCATTGCTAGACCGTGGGACAGTGTCTGTTTATTAAAAGTCATCAGCTACACTTTTTGTATCTGGGGACGTTTAATAAACTGAAAAACAAGTGGGACTCTGCTTAAAGAAAACACTTTTAATAAGGACACTTACCTGTCCAGGGAGCCTGCAATGTCGCCCCCCCCCCCCAAGACCCATCCATCCAGTGGCAGTGGAGCCTTTCTTTCTGCGCATGCGCGAGATGTGCGGCGCTTTGTGAATTGCCAGCTAGTCTTCTGGGACACACACAGGTCCCAGAAGGCAGCGGGGTTGAAGGAGGAGGGCTCGCCGCAGAAGAGGACATGATGTCCTGCACCTCGGCAGAGATAGGACGAAAGTACACTTAGTACTTCAAAAAAGGTAAGAAAGAAAAATTAAATACATTTTAAATATCCAAAAAGGAGCAGTGGAGGGGTGGTCTTTAGTTTAAGACCACCTTGTAAAAGTGGGTGGAATTCCGCTTTAAGGAATGATAAAATACTAGGTCCCTTAGGGGCTCAGGGAGAGGAAATATCTCTCTTGATATTCCTGTGATATTAGAACGAATTCTAATATCACAGGCAAAACATGATATCAACTCTTTCATCACATGTTCGACCAAGTATGTGGTCTATTTGATCACATGTCCTTGTGGGCTACATTATGTAGGCCGCACTGTATGTAAATTAGAGGTTAGGCTCAAAGAACATTTGGCCAATATACGTACAGGTGTTTTGAATCATAGCCTAAATATCTAAATCGCCTAAATCATAGCATAGTCTAAACATTATGCGTTGTGCCATAATAGAAGAAGGTACTTCATTTATGGCCAAGTTCAACTCCCATTGGAGAGGAAGTCACACCAGGAGAGAGATTTCCAGGAGGGAAACCTGGTGGATTTTCTCTTTAAAGTCTTATAGACCTCATGGTTTGAATATCAAATGGGATGTTAACACTTTTATCAATAATAGCTGAATCTCCAGGTTGTTTACATTTTTTGTGCTATTCTTTTTTTAGTTTCATGATTTATTGCAATGAATTAATGTTATTATTGTTATATTTGTTTTCTACCACAAGATGGCAGCATTATCCCACTCTTTTTTTAGATCCCTGATTTTGGATCTTTTTTATGGGAATTAATTGCATCTAATGCCTATTTATAGGCGTTTTTAATGTTAGTAGTTTTTATGTTTTATGTCCATTTGACCCGGCCTTTTATTCTAGCCCAGTTTCAGGAACCGAGACACTGAGATCTGTATTATCCTTATCTTTGGTCTCCATTAATATGGCCGCTGCTATTCAGATAGGTTATGGGTGTCGTGGCTGTGATGTTTTCATCCGGTTATGACGTCATTTCTGCTTTTGGTGGTCTAAACTGAGGCTTGGAACTCAATAGAGTTCTAGTTTTAGCCTGCCTCCTCCCTATATATAGAGTAAGTGACGATTGCCAGCCATGCCCCTGACATCGTTCCTCATTGGACAAAACACGTAGGGTGGAGCCTGAGATCTGGTGTCACGACGCTACATCCGCGGACCACGCCCATCTTGTGGGTTGGAAACATCTGCTTCTTCTTACCAAATGACACACTCGTTTTTAACATTTTAAATGTGAGTATTCTGAAATTCTTTTGGAATAAACTTTACACTAGCTTGATATACTGCACCATGAGGAGTCGTATTCTCTTATTTTACTGCATGATACCTGTGGACTCACCATTCGTGAGGGTTATACAAGATCAAGTTTCATGATGTTGCCCTAGTTAAGACGTGGCCAGCTTGTGGATAAACATTATGCTTGTTTGACCACCTATAACCCAGTGGTCCATACTTTGGGATAAAAGGCCTGCTGTGTTGATGTTTGGTGGAGGATATCATTATTCACTTCAGTATCTCTGATTATACACCTTGGGTGACTTCAATAACAAATATGGACTTTTGTGCCAGTGTTTATGGATACTTTTGAATTTTATTTTCTTCTAGCGCAGCATATACCTTTTCTTTTTTTACCAAAAACCAGGTCACACACAAGACGTCAACAATTCAATACATTTACAACACAAGTGAAAATCTGTATTTTTTGGTAGAAAATTACTTCGAACCCCCAAATATTTATATTTTTTTTTTAGCAGAGGTCATAAAGAATAAATGGCAGTCGTTGCAATTTTTATGTCATACGGTTTTGCGCAGTGTTTTTTCATATGCAACTTTTTGGGAGAATATACACTTTTATTAATTAACCACCTCAATACTGGGCACTTTCACCTCCTTCCTGCCCAGGCCAATTTTCAGCTTTCAGTGCTGTTGAATGACAATTGCGCGGTCATACAAAACTATACCCGAATTCAATTTTTTATCATTTTCTTCCTACAAAAATAACTTTCTCTTGGTTGTATTTAATCACCGCTGGGATAACCAATCACATGACACCGGGATGGAAAATGGCTAATTGGGCCCAATTTGGACATTTTCACTTAGGGGTGTACTCACTTTTGTTGCCAGCGGTTTAGACATTAATGGCTGTGTGTTGAGTTATTTTGAGGGGACAGCAAATTGACACTGTTATACAAGCTGTACACTCACTACTTTACATTGTAGCAAAGTGTAATTTCTTCAGTATTGTCACATGAAAAGATATAATAAAATATTTACAAAAATGTGAGGGGTGTACTCACTTTTGTGAGATACTGTGTATATTTTTATATATATAGTATACTGTATATATAATAAAAATCAGCCTGGGAGAAAAGGAATCTTAGACCAGGGGCTTTGTTAAAGACCAAGTAGAGCCTCATTTATTAAATTGCATTTAAACATAAACTCAAACAAGAATGATTTTTATTCTTACTCCTGACTGCCTTTCATCTAAAGAGACCTGAATATAAAGCTGTAGAAATCTGCTGACCACTCTTCCTCTGCGCCAACTTTGCCTCACATGGTGACACAGAACTGGATCATAGACTTTACTAACGACAGAAAGCCAGCACTGCTCATCACCCTGAGAGGTCCATCCCAACAGTAAAGCATGGTGGTAGTAACGTTCATATTACATGGATGCTTTTTATTTGCAATGCCTGGGAAACTGGTGATGATAGAGGTAAGATGGATAGAGCTACAGACAATAATAATTTTTAGTAAAAAACCTGTATCATTCAAATCTGAGACCGGGGCTCAGGTTTACTTTTTAGCTGACAAAACGACCCTAAACACAAAGCTAAATCTACTGGAGTACATTAAAAACCAGAACCTAAAAGTCTAATGCCCCGTACACACGGTCGGAAATTCCGACAGAAAATGTCCGATCGGACCATGTTGTCGTAAAATCCGCCCGTGTGTGGGCTCTCAAATTTTCCGACAACAAAATCCGATCAGACTTTTTTCGATCGTGTGTAGAGAATTCCGACGGACAAAGTGCCACGCATGCTAAGATCAAATTACGAGACCAAAGCTATTGGCTACTAGCCTGTACGTTGTTCCGTCGTACGCAATGAACGTCACCACGTTCAGAATAATCGGATTTTCCGACAACTTTGTCCGACCGTGTGTATGCAACGCCAGTGTCGGACAAAATCCGTAGGTAAAAATCCGACGGATTTTGTGGTCGGAATTTCCGACCGTGTGTATGGGGGCTTAGAATGTCCATGTCAAAAGCTAAGACCTCAATTCAATTGGGAATCTGTAGCAAGATCACCAAGGATTCCATTCAATGTCATAGATGTAGAGCATTTTTTCCAAGGAAATATGGCAAAATGTCAGAATTTGCAAATGTCTTTTGCTTAATAAAATAATGTGACACTTTAACCACTTCAGCCCTGGAAGGATTTGCCCCTTAATGACCAGGCCATTTTTGCGATACGGCACTGCGGCGCTTTAACTGACAATTGCGGGGTGATACGACGATGTACCCAAACAAAAATTATGTCCTTTTTTACCCCCACAAATAGAGCTTTCTTTTGGTGGTATTTGATCACCTCTGCGCTTTTTATTTTTGCGCTATAAACAAAAAAATACCAACAATTTTTTTTTACTTTCTGCTCTAATACATATCCCAAAAAAATATTAAAAAATAACTTTATTCCTCAGTTTAGGCCGATTTATATTCTAAAAAACATTGCAATAGGCGTATATTGATTGCTTTGCGCAAAAATTATCACGTCTACAAACTACAGGATAGATTTAGGGACTTTTTTTTTTTCTTATTGTTTTTACTGGTAATGGCAGCAATCTGCGATTTTTAGCAGGACTGCGACATTGCGGCTGACAAATCTGACCCCAAATTACACTTTTTGGGGACCAGTGACATTATTACATTGATCAGTGCTATAAAAACGCACTGATCAATGTAAAAATTACACTGGCAGGGAAGGGGTTAACACTAGGGGGTGATCAAGGAGTTAAGTGTGTTCCCTGGGTGTGTTCTAACTGTTGGGGGGATGGTCTTACTGGAACATGACAGAGATCACGGTTCCTGATCACTGGGAACAGTAGATCACTGTCATGTCATCTGGCAGAATGGGGAATCGCCTTGGTTAAAAATGATTTGCACCATCAAAATGTAAAGTATATAAATCAGATGGTAAAATTCTAATTACATTCTAATTAAATACATTTAACTCTTGGTAAATGGTAATAATACAAAAAAAGTGGAAAGGTCCAATAGAGAGTGAATATTTGTGCAAATCATTGTATAGCTAAAATCTATATATAGTGAAAGAAGGCAAACTGGAATTAGGATACATAATAGTTACTAATAACAAAGATAATAGGAACTATCTATGCCAAAATAGTAATAAGCTTGGTATAATAATTTCCTTTAAACCATGAAAAAATATGAATATGCCTTAATATATGACTTGGTCACAGCCCACAAAATGTCACAGTTAAATATGGTCCTGGCATTGGAAATAAATAAATTAGGAATCTGCAGTCTTAGCAGCTTTAGATTTTACTTATTGCAGTAGGTTTTTGGACTCATCTTGTAATGAGTTAGAATCCAATAGTGACAAATACAGTATAGGGAACAGTAAAAGCAGTGTATAAAAATCATCAACATTAATTGGTTTATCTCTATATAACCAATCAATACCTTGCAACAACATTAAAGAAATACGTTTAAGGAAGTTCTCCAGATTTTAGCCTTTTTATAACAATTACAGGGGGTCCCCGAGTTACGAACTCGTTAGGGACTGCCCGCCTGTACGGAAGTCGGAAATGTTCGTAAGCCTGCGCAGACCGACAAATACGGAGATTTCCGGACATTTCCGATGTTCCGTCTATTGTCGTTCTGCGCATGCGCGGCAAATTACGGACATTTCCGGCATTTTCCAAAGCTCCGTATGGCCGCGCATGCGCAGAACGGCCGAAAGACGCCGAAAAAGAACGAAAAATGGCGGAGGGTCCCCGCAGCACCCCGTTCGTAAGTAGGGGTTGTTCGTAGGTCGGGTGTTCGTAAGTCGGGGACCCCCTGTACATGCAGACCCTCCTAAAAAGGCTGTTAAGGTGTTTCATACCTAGAAGCATCAGCTACCTCAAGTAGCTTCATTAGCTAACTTTACAAGATAATTAAAGTGTTACTAAACCCACAACAGTAAAATCTGTCTGTATATGCAGAATGGCATGCTTGTTATACTCACGGTGGAACTTAAGGGGTAATCCTCTGCATTGTGTAAAAAGGCTCTTTGATCCTGTATGGACAAATCCTCCCCCTCCTGCAGGGTCTCTCTTGGCAAGGCCAGATAATACACAGTCAGAGTAGTAAAGCTGCACATGCTCAGTTTGGTCTCTATTGCTGGAGAGAACATTTCCTTTGTTGAGCTGAGCTTTTCAGGTCACATGATATTGACATCACACATTTGGGGTGTATACAGATCCTAAATGACAGCCCAGTCCCTCCCTCCTCCTCCATGCCCAGTAATTAAAAAAACACAGTGGGTGGGATGTCACATCTTGATTCATGGAAAATCTGCCTCCCATAACATCATGAGGACACAGGCTGTAGTGGAAATCACCTCCTACCTGAACTCTCAGCACTCAGGCAGATCCTGCAGTTTATCATGTGACCATGGTATACAGGTCAGCCAAAAAGGTATATAGTGGCAGTATTTTAATGTAAAAAGAAATGTATAAGCTGAACAATTTTCATATTGCTGGGTTTAGTGACACTTTAATTTTAAACCAAACCAAAAACAGAATGTGTTGTTTTATTGATCTATCCAAACATACAGTAACTTAGATTATTTACTGAATCTTTCAAGTTATTTTCACTTATTCTCAGATTCCTCTTAGCATTAATATGATAACATGTGCAAAGAGGTATGTTAAAGGGATTGTCTGCTTTTGGAATAATTTTCTGAGACACAAACATAACACTACCAACTTTCTTCATCAGCCAGTATATCCTACAAGTCCTAACTTATAGATTTGCTCTGATAAATTCACAAGTCCTGCTGAATGTGAAAACCAGAGTATTAGTAGATTTTGGAATTGAGGTAGCGCCAAATGGTCCACTCATTTAAAACTGGAATGCTCAATACAAACAATAAAGGGATTTTTTTATGTTCAGACATTTTCTTTTACAGGTCTAATGTTAGAAATTCTGTATATAGCACTACAGAACAATCAGTACACAGTCCACTTGGGCTTTGCAGCTTAACTACAGACAGGAAACAGGAACATTATTCAGGAAGAAGACGTAGAGCATAGTTGTAGCACCATGATGTTTAAGCAGGATTGCTATTAAATTTGCTTGCCAAGTGATAGTCGTCTTGGCCAATTGTTAGGAGGTCAATTGATTTCACCCCAATTCTGGAATTGCTGCACTTCTCTCTTCTGTCACTAGATGGCCGGGTATCTGGTGACATTAGATAAGACAAGGGCATTGCAAGGACAGATTAGGAATGAATGGGGTGTCTTAACCAATGGGCAGGGATTTTCTTGGGTCCCTTGGCCTGCTGGGAGAACCTTTTTATTTGGGTAGAGTCAGGTGATCGGTGTTCTGTGCCACCTGGATGGCTGTCTGGGTGGATGTGTGTTGTTTCCGAATTTCCGAATTTTTTGAATTTCCGAAAAAAGCAAAAAACAAAAACAAGCTAATTTTTTGTCAGTGCACATGTCTACGGGAGACCACTGTGAATAAGGCTAAGGCCAGTACCAGAGCAGACTTCTTGCCAACCGGGGATGGTGAAGACGTGGGAAAGCATCAGCAAGTGCCAGGTCAGGGACCCAGCGGGACAACAGAGGTGACGCTCGTGGAGTGCCAAGCCAGGGACCTAACGTGTCAGCAAGGGTAAAGCTTGAGGAGTAACTGTGAGTGCCAAGCCAGGGGCCCGGCAGTGACGCGGGGGTGACGCTTGAGGAAGATACTGAGTGCTAGATTGGAAGAGCTCAGGGGATCAAGTGGCAGTGGATCAGGAAGTCTAGTGAAAGACTGAGAGCTCGGCAGAGTAACGTTCTACAATAGGAGATTGTAGAAGAAGTGAAAAAGTTCATTGTAACCTTTGTTAGAAACTGTTACAAGACTGTTGCCATAGGTTCCTACTCATGCAGATGTGGTGTCTGGCTGGATACCTTTCCCTGCATGGCTGTCTACCTGTAGAAGTCTGCCAATTAACATTACATCTACTTAAGGGTGTCCTGGCCCCAACCCTCTCTCCCCCAGTTCTGTTTAAGAGACAATAAATCTCTTTGCATTCAAGAAGTGTCTGACGCCTATCAATCCCCCTTGCATTACACCCACCATGCCTCGTAACCCACTATACACAGAAGGGTGTCGGCTATCCCTGACTCTGGAGGTCACCATTGGGCCGAGAGATAGCTACATAGATGCAGCTAAAAACTTATAAACACTGCCATATACTGGCTGAAGAATATAACTGTAGTTGTACAAAAATACATAAACAATGTATTCCAACATTGGTCACTGCATTTGCAATTTTTCATACCTCATACCATTATAGTGCCTTACTGGGTAAGGCAGACCACAGACAGAACAAAATGTTCATCACCTTTTATATCATACAAGGACATATATATTTATTATCATATGGGGGTTGCATAGCTCAGATGATGGTGCGCACAGACACCTTCAGTCCCCTGGACTTGCCTAATTGCCTCAGCTTTCTCAGTCTCCCAGACTCGCTCAGCTGTCCCAATGTTCCCAGTCCTGTGGGCAAGGAATCTCTCCAACATGGAGTGCAGTATCTCAAGTAGGGCACCTCTCTTAATGACAATACACCTCTCTCCTAATAGGAGCACACACCCATCTCCAAATGGGGTCACTGAGCTATGGCCAGCTCCTTGCTTATAATGAGTGTGCACATGTGCAAAGTGCATCCAGCAGCTACCACCACTGATAATCACTGGCTGTGAAGTGAGCTATGAACAGCTGCAGCCACTAGCGCCCTATCATTATAGTGAACGGGGCTAGGGTACTTAGCCTCTAAAACCGATGAGAGTCGCAGCAGAAACTGACGGTATAATTTGCACTGGCCTTTGTCACCAGTGTAAATGTAGTCTAAGGCAGTCTTTCTCCACTTTTTTACCCCAGAGGAGCCCTTGAAATAAATCTCAGATCTCAGGGAACCCCTATTAAAAATATTTCTCTGGGGGTCATTGGAAAAATGCCCCTTACATTGGTGGTCAGACTTTCAGACAGAAATAGGTCATTGTAATTTTGCTGCTGACTCTGCCAAGTGGCATTTTCCCTTGAACTATGCCAACCCCATGAAAAGGGAGGTCAAACAGCCACAGCTCAGGGAACCCCTAGCAATATCTGGAGGTACCCCAGTTGAGAATGGCTCAATATTAAAGTTGGTAGAGTAGGCAAGAGTTAAAATGTATTTTTTTTATTTTTACAAATTTTTGCGCCCTCATCGTGGAGATTTTCTCCTATATCCTGCCTTTATAGAGCAACAATTCTATTTTTTCAGATCCTCAGAGAGTTCTTCGCCATGAGGTGCCATGTCTAACTTCCAGTGACTAGTATGAGAGAGTGAGAGCGATAACACCAAATTTAACACATCTGCTGCCCATTCACACCTGAGACCTTGTAACACTAACGAGTCACATTACACCAGGGAGGGAAAATGGCTAATTGGGCCCAATTTGGACATTTTTACTTAGGGATGTACTCACTTTTGTTGCCAGCGGTTTAGACATTAATTACTGTGTGTTGAGTTATTTTGAGGGGACAGCAAATTTACACTGTTATACAAGCTGTACACTCACTACTTTACATTGTAGCAAAGTGTCATTTCTTCAGTGTTGTCACATGAAAAGATAGAATAAAATATTTACAAAAATGTGAGGGGTGTACTCACTTTTGTGAGATACTGTATATAGCATTGGGAAGAGCAGATAAAGAATGCTAAATAACAACTCTGAATGCTCAACAACATTACTATTTTAGCTCCACATAAGCTTTTGCAACTGAGATTTAGCTCTGCTCTAAAGATTTACTCAGCTTCAGCTCCAAGCTATACCAGCTATTAATTTTCCCAAAAGCCTATATTTCTTCTGAAATGGGCAAGACATCTGTGATAAAAACATCACACCATAATGAGGCACTCACAATTATACACATTTTTGTCCATATTCTAACCTTTTAAAACGTCCTGTTGGTTGAATGGTTTCTATAATATTGATTATGTAGTAATAGTCCAAGTTTATGAAAGGTTTCCTAATGGTTTCTGTAAATGTGATTGGTATCTAATGAATTGGCAGATAAGGTTTATTTTTAGAGTATGATATAGGGACATGCATTTTATATTGCCATCTTTAATGGCTTTTGGATATCAAGTGCTTCTTATCACATTCATAGTCTATTTTTGCCTTTTATCTGCTCATTTATTTATTATCTAAAATTCTTCAGAATCATTTTTCTTTTTTCGTAATAATTTGAATAGTAAACACGCAATAAATTATATTTAAGATGACTCCAGTACTTCCTCCATCACTTAGGTATTTTATGTTTTTAACCTGTTGGATTCTTGCTTGGGATTCTGCATAAAAGATTTTTGCAGAAATGGTGTCCATACATAGTAATATTAAAGAACGCCTATAAGCATTTTACGACCAAAAAGGCCAATTAAATGTTAGCCTCTTAAAACAAATGCAAATCTTCACTTGCTATTGTGCCCACATACCAGAAATCGTGCAGAGAAGTTTTATTATCAGATTTTAGTTATACTTTTTTTTTATTAAATAGCATACATAACAAAATTAAGTAAAATCCATCCTGCAAGCTGTTAACCAAGAAAAACAGCCACCTTAAAAAGGAACTGAACTGTGTTAGTTGTGCCCAAAAAGGCAGAGGGCAAAGGACTAGTCATCGGTAATGCCGGTAATGGCTTTGTGCTTCAATGTGTCTCTTTGTAAAGGTAGACATCTTAGTAATGACAGGGTTTCTGCCTCCTCATGTCAGAACCTCCAGCAAGAATGGTGAGTAGCACAGAAGTGATATCACCAAAGCTCACTCCAAACATATGACACTAGCAGCCAGAGACAGCAGTGCCTTAGATCTCACACTTCAGGTATACAGCTACGAGACTAGGCAGGAGTGACTGGGTATCCTCCCATACTAAGGTACATTTTGTAGGCAAAGTTAACATTTCTAGATTTTCCCTATAACATAGCATACATTTTTGCTCAGTTCCACTGACTATATCACATAAAGGAAACATAACAAAAACAGGTAACACAATTACAGTATGTAAGCTCCTACTCCATCTAGATCTCCTAAGGTAAATTATAGTACAAGACGGTTAACAACCTTGGGAAATCAACAGCTAAGCATTTTGTATATGTGGGACCTCTGTCTCTTCACTTCCCACTCTAGATAAGATAGCGTTTATGTGTAAGAATATAAGAAAGTTGTACACTGAGACTGAGGGTGGTTTCTGGCCTTGCAATAGAATGAGAGAGACTGCATCATCACAACCTAAAAATGAATAGGTTGAGGGGTCTTAAAAGGGGGTGTCATAGGGCCTTCAGTCACTCATTACCCGTGTACCTAAAGTATTAATGTCTCTTGTGGGTTGTTTTTTCAGCTATTGAGGTCATATCTGCCAAAACTTTCTAAGTGATCTTCGCTTTTGGTAAGTAACTCTCACAAAGTCAGTAGTCAGACGCACATTTGTCAGCCATATAGCTAGTGTATGTGGAATGGGCAATGTCCATTTTCTAGCAATCAGTTTCCCATACTACATACAAGGCTCTAGCTACATGATGAGTGTAAATGAGGGTGTCCTAATACATGTACCTAGGAAAACAGATGAGAAGGTTCCAGGTCAAGTGTATATTTAAGATCATATGGATGGTGTGGCTAAATCTTTTACAGTATCTTATAAGTTTGAGATACCTCCAGAGGAGATGAAGCAAGTGACCCTCATCAGGGAGGTATAGTGGGTGGGATTAGGGTTAGCACTGACAGCCTGCACTGTAGATGCCATTTCTAGTGCCTGTCAGGTCTGATACAGGCAACTGCAGTTTAGAGCAAGGGAAATTTTCCTTATCTCTACCTTGACTCTCCAGTCACATGACAGAGCCAAGGGAGGCTTCCCTTTGCTCTGAACTGCCTGGTTTGACTGGTGAGTGTGTTTCATGGAGGGGGAGATCTGTCTGTACTAAGGGGGAAGGGAGATCTGTTTGGGGGGGCTTCACTAAAGAAGGGGTGGGGGGCTGTACTAAGGGGAGGGAGATCTGTATAAGGGCTGTACTAATGCAGGGATCTGTACCGGGGGGAGCTGTACTAAGGGAGGAATATGTACTGGGGGGAGCTTTACCAGAGGAAGGAACATGTGTACTAGGGGAGCTGTATTTGGGGAAGACTGCACTAAGGGGAGAGATCCGTACTGGAGGGAGAGCTGTACTTGGGGGAGCAGTACTGGGGAGTAATATCTATACTGGTTCTCTGCACTGAGCATTATGCCCTCATGAGCTCTGTGCATTATGCAAAAATAAAAATAAAACAAAATAAAATAAAAATACAAAAATACAAAAATAAAAATTAAATAAAAACTATAAAAATAAAAATAAATACATTTAAATAAATAAAAAAAAAGAATACAAAGAATACTAATCACAAAACATATTTAACATTCTCCTTAAAATGTAATATTGTTAAAATCCTCTGACAGGTATTGATACAAAATTACATCAAATGTTGGGACTCTCTCCAGAGACCTAAGCCAACCAAAAAATAGTAATAATAGTAAAGATATATAAATAAAAAATAATGATGATAAAAAAATAATTAAATAAAAAAATAAAAATAAATACATTTAAATAAAAATAGCAATAAAAAACGAAATATATATATATATATATATATATATATATATATATAGATATCTATCTATCTATCTATCTATCTATCTATCTATCTATATATATATATATATATATATATATATATATATATATATATATATATACACACGGCTGTGCTCAAAAGTTTGCACACCCTGGCAGAAATTGTGAAATTTTGACATTAATATTGAAAATATGACTGATCATGCCAAAACAATGTCTTTTATTTAAGGATAGCAATCACATAAAGCCATTTATTATCACATCGTTTTTTTGGATCCTTTTTAAATCATAATGATAACAGAAATCACCCAAATGGCCCTGATTATAAGTTTACATACCCTGCAATGTTTGGCCTTGGTACAGACACAGAAGGTGGCACACACAGGGTACAATGGCAATCAAAGGTTAATTTCTCACTTTTGTGGCTTTTTAAATCACAATTAGTGTCTATGTATAAATAGTCAATGAGTTTGTTAGCTCTCACATGGAAGCACTAAGCAGGCTAGACACTGAGCCATGGGGAGGTAGAAAAGAACGAGAGTCAAAAGACCTGCATAATAAGGTAATGAAACTTTACAAAGATGGAGAAGGTTAAGAAAAGATATCCAAAGCATTGGATATGCCAGTCAGTACTGTTTAATCATTTATTAAGAAGTGGAAAATTAGGGGCTCTTTTGACACCAAGCCAAGGTCAGGTAGACCAAGAAAGATTGCAGCCACAACTGACGGAAGAATTGCTCAGGATACAAAGAAAAACCCACAGGTAACCGCAGGAGAAATACAGGCTGCTCTCTAAAAATACGGGGTGCTTGTTTTTAATTAGGACCATTTGGGTGATTTCTGTTATCATTATGATTTAAAAAGGATCAAAAAAATGATGTGATAATAAATAGCTTCATGTGATTGCTATCCTTAAATAAAAGACAGTTTTTTGGCATGGTCAGTCATATTTTCAATATTAATGCCAAAATCTCCCAACTTCTGGCAGGGTATGCAAACTTTTGAGCACAACTGTGTGTGTGTATATATATATATATATATATATATATATATATATATATACTAGTCCTAGTCCTGTCCTAGTTTGTCATGTCCATTTATCTTTTGTTTCCCACATTTTTTTGTTGTATTTATTATTCATAAAAAAAAAATTTAAATCATTTTTTCTTTTCTTTTTTGCCTTTTTTCCTTTTTTTTTTTCCCTTTTTACATATATATATATATATATATATATATATATATAAATATATATATATATATATATATATATATATATATATATATATATATATATAAAAGGAAAAAAAATGAAAAAAGGCAAAAAAGAAAAGAAAAAATTATTTAAATGAATAATAAATACAACAAAAAAATGAGGCACAAAAGATAAATGGACATGACAAACTAGGACAGGCTATGATTGACAAACTCCTTTTTTATATTATTGACATGTTCACGTAAACCTGATACCAAGATTTCTAGTAGTTCTCCCCACATACTGAAGCTTCCATGAACATTCAAGCAAATATGTTACATGTGTGCTATCATACGAGATGAATTTGTCTATTTCAAAAGATGTCCCTTTACTACGTGACTTAAAATGTGTGATTTTCCTTTGTCTGTTTCTAATAGTCCTACATGCTACACATCTCCCACATGTGAAGAAGCCCATCTGATCCAAAAAAGTGCTTCCTATTGAAGTGTAGCCAATCCGCTCCTTAAAAAAAGTATGTTTATTTAGTTTTCCAATGTTCTTGAAAATCAGATCCAAATAATTGACAGCCATTTTATAATATGTTTCTGAAAAGGAGATTCCATAGGAGTTATTATTTAGTTCTTGCGTTCCCGCCCACACAATAAGGATATCATCGATATACCTCTTGTATAGCTTAAATTCTGGTCTAGATTCCCCATATATGGCCTCATGTTCCCATTTGCACATAAAGATATTTGCAATGGATGGTGCGTATTTTGCCCCCATGGCCACTCCCTTCTTTTGCCTAAAGTAACTGCCATTGTGCCAGCAAAAAATTTCTCTCATGGCAAAATCCAATGCTTTTATCAGAAATTCCCTTTGCTTTCTTTTTAAGTCGCTCTTTTGTAAGGCAAAATGACTGCCTCCAAGGCATAACTTTGCTTGACGTTTTTATAAAGTGAGTTAACATCAATACTTGCTAGAATACAATCATGTGATATTTACACATCTTTAAGCAGATTAATCAGCTCCTTACTATCTCTGCTAAGTAAGCTAGGAAATCCTGGGCCAACGGTTGGAAAAAGTAATTCAAATATTCTTAAAGCCTGCTAAAGAGAGAGTCAATGACACTTATTATCAGTCTCCCCGGGGGCTGCGCCATATACTTATGGATTTTAGGTATTTGGTAAATAACCAGCATTCTAGGGGCGTCTGGTACTAGATATATCACTTCTATTTTATTTAAAAGATCTTCTCTGTATGCTTTATTGATCAATTTTTGTAATTTGGCCTTATACTTATTTGTGGGATTCCCCTTTAATGTTTCGTAAGTCTCCTGGTCATTAACCAGTCTATTCAGTTCCCCATATAATCCACTTTATTAAGGATCACCAATCCCCCTCCTTTATCCGCTGGTCTTATAACTACCTCTTTGTTGTTTTCTAGCATTTTTAGACTTTGTTCTATGTCTTTCTTCTGCCTTCCTGGTATAATATTTATGTCATGAACACACTGCTCATACTTCTGCAGCTAGTCTAAAGCACACAGGATCACAGAGGTGCAGTTCCGGCTAATAGGCATCCAGCGGTGAACAGACGTGCGCCAATGCGTATCACGTGCGCCAATGTACAGATCACGGAGATCACGCATGCGCGCACAGTAATTATGCCTTGGTGCCCAGTGGCCTTTACGAGGGCTTCAGCTGCACTAGTTCCTTGCTGTTTGAGCTGCAGCTTTACCCTGTGATCTGATTCTGAGCCTGCATCTGATCTAATACTGATCCGGCTTCTTGACCTCGCTGCAGTCTCCAGTCCTACCCTTGTCTTCCTTAACCTTGCTTTGTTTACTTGTCTTCCTCATCCTCTGTTACCAACCCAGCCTGAACTCTGACCATCCATTGCCTGCCGTCTCTGCTGACTGATTCGCTATGTATGACCTGGTCTGTCTGATCTTTCTCCTGCCTGCTGTCTTGCATCTTTAGTGCATCTGCTGCCCCTCAGCGCTCCTGCATCCACTGACCTGCATCCGCTGACCTGCATCTGCAGCGCACCTGCATCCTGTATCCTGCATCCACAGCACCTAAGCCTGTTCTTGTTCAGCTGCCATCATCTCCAGCCAAGAGAACTCTGCAGGCACTCATACCTCACTGTGCTCCTATGGTCACTGTCTCAACTCCAGTGACTCTGGAGCCAGGACTGTAGGAGAGGTCTCCCTCTGCACATCAGGCTCACCTCCAAGGTACGTGTCAATTTAACTCACCAAGATCCTGTTCAACCAGGGTCCTAAAAACCTCACTAAAATGATTGTTGTTTACTTTGGGGTTAAACACAGACTTATTCCTAAGCTGTGTATGTTGATATTTGTTTTCTTCCTGGCCACCCTGTTGTTTAACTTTGGCATAATGTTTTTTGATATTCATTTTCCTAAAAAAATTTATGTAAATTGATAAAAATATAAAATGTATTCAATTTCCTGTCAGGGGCAAGTTTGAGGCTTAACCCTAAAACACGCAACTCATCCTCTGAAAAGACGGCATTGCTAAGGTTAAAAATTCCCTGTCCTATGTCTCTCTTTTTATTTTTCCTCTGTCCTCCTCTACATCCTCTGGTCCTCGGTTTATTTCTTCTCTGCCATTCTGTTGTAGTGGCGTGTTGTAGTACCAAGGAGTCCATTCCTCCTCTGTTCTTACCGGTGGGACGTATTCTCCCCCTCTCCCCCTGAAGTGGGGTTCCCCCCTCCACCTCCAAGGGGGACCTCCATACCCTCTCCTCGGAAAACCCTCTCTTGAGTGGTTGGAATTCCTGGGATAGTGCTTGTGATTCCAAGGTGGTCTCCCCTGTCCCCTTCCTCCTTCCCTATTCTGGGGAATATGATCATTCCTCAGTGGTTCAAATCTGTTATGAACTGGGACTTGATATTCAGGGGTTCTGATATAGTTTTCTTCTTGCTGTAGGTGAGGCGAATCCCTTACAGCTCTCTCATCCTGTCTGATGAATTGGGGATTTCTAGGGGTAGGTTTAGGGGTATAGGCTCTAGGGAATGTATGCTGCCTTGCTGGAGGATGCATACATAAAGAGTGGAGCAGAAAGGTGACTATCTATATGGAGCTTCTTCAGAAGAGGCTTGGGTTTTCTAAGCTGTCAGTGGATGTTGCAGTTCTGGCTGCTCATCCTAGGAGGTACTTGTGCTACCTGGTTCTGTTTAACGCTCTATCAATACAATTTGTTCATCTTGGCTTAAAAGCCCATAGTCTTTGTTGACTGTTGCAAGCAGAGAAGCCTGAAGACATATTTTTGCCTTTTGTGGGGTATCCTGTGCCCTAACCCTCTTTCCTGAGTATATTTTGCCAGATTGTGGATGGTTACCTAGGTTGCACACCTAAACCTGGTAAAGGGCTCCAGGGTTTGTCTGACAAACAAACTTTTTTTCTTCATAAACGTAACCACTTCAGCCCCAGAAGAATTTACCCCCTTACTGACCAGGCCATTTTTTTGCGATACAGCACTGTGTCGCATTAACTGACAATTGCGCAGTCGTGCGACAATGTACCCAAACAAAATTTACATTCTTTTTTTCCCACAAATAGAGCTTTCTTCTGGTGGTATTTGATCACCTCCGCGGTTTTTATTTTTTAAATAAAAACCGCTATAAACAAAAGAAGAGCGTCAATTTTGAAAAAAACACAATGGGGGTTATTTACGAAAGGCAAATCCACTTTGCACTACAAGTGCACTTGAAAGTGCACTGAAAGTGCAGTCGCAGTAGATCTGAGGGGGACATGCAAGGAAAATAAAAAAACAGCATTTTAGCTTGTAAATGCAGTGCACTTGTAGTGCAAAGTGGATTTGCCTTTCGTAAATAACCCCCACTATCTTTTACTTTTTGCTATAATAAAAATCCCAATTTAAAAAATAAAAATAAAAATGTCCTAAGTTTAGGCCGATATGTATTCTTCTACATATTTTTGGTAAAAAAAAATCGCAATAATCGTATATTGATTGGTTTGCGCAAAAGTTATAGCGTCTACAAAATAGGGGATAGATTTATGCCATTTTTATTATTATTATTATTTTTTTACTAGTAATGGCGGAGATCAGCAATTTTTATTGGGACTGCGATATTGCGGCGGACAAATCAGACACTTTTGACACATTTTTGGGACCAGTGACATTTATACAGTGATCAGTGCTATAAAAATGCACTGATTACTGTATAAATGTCACTGGAAGGGAAGGGGTTAACACTAGAGGATGATCAAGGGGTTAACTGTGTTCCCTAGGTGTGTTCTAACTGTGGGGGGATAGGACTGACTAGGGGAGGAGAGAGATCGTTGTTCCTACTTAGTAGGAACACACGATCTCTCTCCTCTCGCCTGACAGAACTGGAATTTGTGTGTTTATACACACAGATCCTGGTTCTCGCTCTGTCACGAGCGATCGTGGGTGTCCAGTGGTCATTGCGCCCGCCGGCACTCGCATCAGCTCCAGGAAGGCGTGCGTGCCTCCTACAGCATCTTAAAGAGCCGACGTACAGCTGCAACGGCTTACCCAGGGGAGCCATCCTGCCACAGTATAACTGTGGCGTCTGGTCGGGAACCGATTAAAGGAGAAGTACAGACAAAGCTTGTTTGGCTGTACTTCTCCTGTGGATTACAGGAGTGCAGTTCATTCTGCACTCCTGTGACACATTTTCACAAGCCAGTCCAAGATTGCGACAATGAAGTCGGGATCTGCCCACATGCCTGGACTGACACCTGGCTCAACCTCTCAGCAAGGCGCTGAGATGCTGAACCATCTGCTCCCGCCCCCTCCACAGCCCAGTGCGCCAGTGAGCATGGGAGGGAGTAGGGGGTAGGCAGAGCAGAGAGCTGGTGACAGTCCCCAGCTCTCTGCTCAGGGAGCTCTGAGAACCGAGCAATCAGCAGTGTTAGATGTGCAATGGGACCACCTAGGTAAGTATGATTATTAAATAAACAGAAAACCCATACTGAAAACCCATACCCAAACCTGTCCTGGGTCCTGGAGCCTTAAGATAGAGCTTTAGGTGGGAAAAGCCTACATTTCTTGGTCCTCAACTTACCTGGAATCCAAAACTGAAGTATTGGTGTCAGCTGACCAAAGGCCTTTCTATATGTGAGCTGACTAATGCTCAGGGCTCTCATGCTGTCTCTTTCACTGTTTTGAGAGCATTTTGCTCTGTGAAAAGGTTGACCGCTGACAGAAAACTGCCTGTTTGTATTATGCTATAGATTTGCTGCACAAATCTTTCCTGAATTAAAATTGTGTTTGCTGCCTTTCTGAATAAAAGTGCAAGATAAACCTGCTTAGACTCTTCCTGGGTGTCCCTGTTTGGTTCATAGTTTATCACTGCAAATACCATTTATGCCTACCCCACTTACAACTTGGTGTCCTCGAATACGGGCAACTTCTTAAGGAGACTGGCACGGTGGCACCTTTTGTTGAATAAAATGTAGGAGCTTTTCAAACATCTTTTTTTGTCAAATGCTAAATAGCATCACACTAATCAGCTACTGCAAGACTGGTGACCCACTTAACTGTTAATTGCAACAAGTGAATGAAGCCCACCAGGTCTCCTCTGAACCTGTCTCTACAGCAGCAGAAACAGGCCATTTCAGAGAGGTAGGTGATGGCACAGGGGTAAACATCTACACCTCGACTGCTTGTGCAGAGCTGCATTTGGGATTTGTTTAGAATGTGACACATGTAGTGCTACCCCCTCAGGAGCTGCTCGGTAATTTGGGTTCTCTGTTGTGCACCTCTCTCTGAGAACACTCTCAGCCCCTCTGACATACCTGGTTTAATGAAAGCTATTGCAAGCACTTATAAGAACACGAGTACTGATATTTTTAACTGTGAATTAGTACCTGGAAATAGACACAAGACTTTTAAGTGGTAAATGAACTTAATACATTGGTACAGGTTAGCATAAATGGTGGTTTGAGCCTAAATGAACACACAGAAGATAGATTCAGACACAGTCTGCTAGACAGTATAATCACTATGCCAAGGTAACTTAGAATAGAGTTCTGTACCACTACACTGGGATTAAGCCACAAATCAGCAAAGTCAGCAAAATAAGCATTAACTGCAATGTGAATAATGATAATATAACTGGTCTAGTGTACAAGAATGGCTGGGATACAGCACAATGTCCCCTGAGTAGTACTTCTTAGCATAAGTGTAGCACAGCCTGAAGGAGCCACTAAGCACCTGACTCCACGCAGGAGCCTTGAGCTGTGCTTTAAGCAGTTTCCCCAAAGAATAACTGAAGGCAAAACTTTTTTTTCAGTTTTGGATAGAGTGAAGAGTGATAAGAACACCTGTCAGGTTTTGTGTCATTAGAACATTTGCACAAGCTGACCACTAATACAATTGGAAAATAGATACTATTGTTGTACAGTATATTGGGCTAATGTCAACGAGTCTATGTCCATATAAACATTTTTAGTTGTTTCCATTGTTTTAGGGGAGTTCATGTCCAACAAATATGTGTCAATTAAGGATGAGCCCGGTGTTCGATTCGAACCCATGTTCGAATCGAGCACCGGGTGTTCGCTCGCTCGGCGAGCCCAGAACTATTGGGGCCGCTCGCATCAAATTCGTGTGATGCGAGCGGCCCCGCAATGCATTGCGGCCCGCGCAGTGCAATGCTGGCTGATGATTGGCCAAGCATGCACTGTGACCCCGCATGCTTGGCCAATCACAGCGCCGGCAGCGAGGAGAGCCATAATTGGCTACAGGCAGGATGCCTGTAGCCAATTATAGCTCAGGGGCTTTAGTACACGCCCCACGGTATAAGAGGCCGCCGCGCCGGCGGCCTCGCATATTATGTTTCAGACAGTGTCAGCGTGTCAGTGTGCTGCTGACTGCTGACAACAATATGTGCTTTATTTCTGGGGATATGTGTGTGCATGCTGTTAGAACAGCATTGCAGTATCACATCTGGGGGGTGTCTATAGGTGGCCTGTGAAGGGGGGCAGGTTTCCTGTGCTTAGAACTTTCCCTGCAAAAAAGTGTCATTTTTGCAGGAAGAAAGCTATTTAAATCACTCGCGGCTAATGAATTGATGGCTCCTGTAACACAGAGAACTGTCATTCATTAATAAAAAACAAAAAAAAAAGCGTAGGGGTCCCCCCAAATTCAATAACCAGGCCCTTCAGGTCTGGGATGGATATTAAGGGGGATCCCAGCCAAAAAAAAAAAAAAAAAAAATGGCGTAGGGTCCCCCTCAAAATCCATACCAGACCCTTGAGGTCTGGTATGGATTTTAAGGGGAACCCTAGCCAAAAAAAATGGCGTGGGGTCCCCCTCAAAATCCATACCAGACCCTTATCCGAGCACGCAACCTGGCAGGCCGCAGGAAAAGAGGGGGGGACGAGAGCGGCCCCCCCTCTCGCCTGAACCGTACCAGGCCACATGCCCTCAACATTGGGAGGATGCTTTGGGGGTCTAAGACCCCTAAAGCACCTTGTCCCCATGTTGATGAGGACAAGGGCCTCTTCCCCACAACCCTGGCCGGTGGTTGTGGGGGTCTGCGGGCGGGGGGCTTATCGGAATCTGGAAGCCCCCTTTAACAAGGGGACCCCCAGATCCCGGCCCCCCCCCTGTGTGAAATGGTAAGGGGGTACAAAAGTACCCCTACCATTTCACCAAAAAAGTGGCAAAAATGGTAAAAATGACAGGAGACAGTCTTTGACAATTCCTTTATTAAAATCTTCTTTCTTCCTTCTATCTTCTCCTTCCTTCATCTTCTTCCATCTTCTTCTTCCATTTTCTTCTTCCTCCGATCCGCTTCTTCTTGCGCTGGTCTTCTCGTCCTTCTCGTCCGGCATCTTCTTCCGTCGGCGTCGGCGTCGGTGTCTCTGTCTCTTCTTGGGCCGCTCCGCGCAATGGGAGGCTCCCGCTGTGTGAGGCTCCGCTCCGTCTGACAGGTCTTTTATAATGGAGGGCACCTGGTGACCCCGCCCCCTCTGACGCACAGGGACGTCATGGGGAATTCCATGATGGCTTTCCCCATGACGTCAGAGGGGGGCGGGGTCACCAGGTGCCCTCCGTTTTAAAAGACCTGTCAGATGGAGCGGAGCCTCACACAGCGGGAGCCTCCCATTGCGCGGAGCGGCCCAAGAAGACACCGACACCGACACCGACGCCGACGGAAGAAGATGCCGGACGAGAAGGACGAGAAGACCAGCGCAAGAAGAAGCGGATCGGAGGAAGAAGAAAATGGAAGAAGAAGATGGAAGAAGATGAAGGAAGGAGAAGATGAAGAATCCGAAGGATGAAGAAAGAAGATTTTAATAAAGGAATTGTCAAAGACTGTCTCCTGTCATTTTTACCATTTTTGCCACTTTTTTGGTGAAATGGTAGGGGTACTTTTGTACCCCCTTACCATTTCACACAGGGGGGGGCCGGGATCTGGGGGTCCCCTTGTTAAAGGGGGCTTCCAGATTCCGATAAGCCCCCCGCCCGCAGACCCCCACAACCACCGGCCAGGGTTGTGGGGAAGAGGCCCTTGTTCTCATCAACATGGGGACAAGGTGCTTTAGGGGTCTTAGACCCCCAAAGCATCCTCCCAATGTTGAGGGCATGTGGCCTGGTACGGTTCAGGCGAGAGGGGGGGCCGCTCTCGTCCCCCCCTCTTTTCCTGCGGCCTGCCAGGTTGCGTGCTCGGATAAGGGTCTGGTATGGATTTTGAGGGGGACCCCACGCCATTTTTTTTGGCTAGGGTTCCCCTTAAAATCCATACCAGACCTCAAGGGTCTGGTATGGATTTTGAGGGGGACCCTACGCCATTTTTTTTTTTTTTTTTGGCTGGGATCCCCCTTAATATCCATCCCAGACCTGAAGGGCCTGGTTATTGAATTTGGGGGGACCCCTACGCTTTTTTTTTCCATATTTTTTATTTTTTATCAATGACTTTTTTTTTATGAATGAGTTTCAATGAATCACTGTTCTCTGTGTTACGGGAGCCGTGAATTAACATTAGCCGCGAGTGATTTTAAATAGCTTTTTTACTTTCAAAAATGACACTTTGCGCAGAGACAGTTCTAAACACGGCATACTATAGACACCCCCCAGGTACGAAATTTAAAGGAATATTACACTTTTATTGTTTCAATTTAAGCATTATTAAAATCACTGCTCCTGAAAAAACGGCCGTTTTTAAAAAAAAATTTTGCATTGATACATGTCCCCTGGGGCAGGACCCAGGTCCCCAAACACTTTTTATGACATTAACATGCATATTAGCCTTTAAAATGAGCACTTTTAATTTCGAACGTTCGCATCCATTATAACTAATAGGGTTCTAAAGCTCGCACGGACTTTAGGTCCGTTCGCGGGTTCTGGTGCGAGCCGAACGGGGGGGTGTTCGGCTCATCCCTAGTGTCAATACTGGTCAACAATAGCCTGACTGTTTGACATATTCGACCTATGTCATGTATGATACAACAGGCCATAAAAAGTTTGAATTGGGAAATTTTTGCACATACCAGCTGATGCAGAAAATGGCTACTCAAACCTTCCAAATAATGGGATCCATAACAACAAGCAAGATCTATGCTAGGGGGCTCCATAATCAAAAGACGGCCAAAAAATAAACTTCTCCTGGGGATGACGCTAAACCTACCCAACGAGAGAGACCGATTTCTGCAATTGCTCGAATAGCTGGGAGCCCTGGTTGCCTACATAGATCGTGAAGCCATTATAACATGAGCTAAGTGACTTTTAACGTATTCCTATTGTACATAGACCATTGTTCATGCTTATTCGCTAGGAAGGTTAGGTAGCATGTTCTTATGTGTTGTATAAACACTAAACTGGCACTTTATAAGGTACACCTTGATAGTACTGGGTTGGACCCACTTTTGACTTCAGAACTGCCTTAATTCTTCGTGGCATAGATTCAACAAAGTGTTGGAAACATTCCTTTAAGATTTTGGTCCATAGTGACATGATAGCATCATGCAGTTGCTGCAGATTTGTTGCCTGCATATCCATGATGCGAATCTCCCATTCCACCACATCGCAAAGGTGCTCTATTGGATTAAGATCTGGTGACTGTGGAGGCCATTGGAGTACAGTGAACTCATTGTCATGTTCAAGAAACCAGTGGTGAGATGATTTGAGCTTTGTGACATGGTGCATTATCCTGCTGTAAGGAGCCATCAGAAGATGGGTACACTGTAGTCATAAAGGGATGGACATGGTCAGCAACAATACTCAGGTAAGCCATGTCATTTAAACGATGCTCAATTTGTACTAAGGGGCCCAAAGTGTGCTAAGAAAATATCCCCCAAACCATTACATCACCACCACCAGCCTAAACCATTGAGTTCATATCTGTGAAGCCTAGTACACACAGGCCGGTTCAATAAAAAACAGCCGACATTCGTCCTGTGTGTATGGCAGCCGGTCTGATAGAAACCAGCCATTCAGCAGGCTTCTGTCGGACAAGCATGCTGGAAAACCAGCAGCCCAGCTCCCAATGGCTGAGAGCACTGACCGGAGTGTTCTGGCAGGGGCCCTCTGTCAGAACACAATAGAACAGCAGGGGAGATCACTGTACTAACATTGGTTTGTTAGTACAGCGGCTCAAAAAAAATGTCTTGTATTGTTTTCCTACAATTGTATGTATTTTATATATACAGGTGGTCCCCTAGTTACAAACATCGGACTTACAAACTACTTCTACTTACAAACAGAGGGAGACAGCAAGTGAGAGGAAATCTACTCCTAGGAAGGGAAATTCACTCCTGTAAGAATTATTATAGGAAAAAGTGTGAAAAAATGTATAAAATGTAATTAATTAGAACCGCGCTCTCTGTAAATATAATAAAAGTGCAAGTGCAGAAAAGTGCTTGAATTGCATAAACCAGTGACCACAAACACAACAAATTATAAATTATATATCATATGTATGCTTTTTAGTTAAAGAGTCCAAGATAATGAATCAAAAAATCTAAAATTCAAGGATCACACAATTAAAAATCAAAAATAAAGTGTCCAAATAAACATTTTGGGTATATAAATCTTCCAAATAAACATTTTGGGTATATAAATCTTCCAATATTCGACAAACAGCAAAGGAGTATGTCTTCCACCACCATAATCAGCCACACATCCTACTCACTAGAATCCATTGACCCCCATTATAGGTAGTCATAAGCGTTTAACGGAAGATGCCAATGAAGAGTCTCACGACCACGGCTTTAATCCGAACAATGGTTGATCAGGATTTCTGTGGACCTATGCAGGTACTAGTGAATGTGTTGTGGGGAACGCGATGTGGAATTGATCATATCAAAGCCGTGGGTTAAAAGAGGAAAATGGCTCCCGTGGTGAAGTATGTCAAAAATGTAATTGAAAAACTAAGTAAAAACAATTAAAATCTTCATAGCAGCTATGCAGTAAACCCAACCATGTATTTGGAGACACCTTTGGCGTTCCAGCTGCGTTTCAAATGGTGGAAGTGACGTACCACGCTGAACCCCCTCATGCATTTCGTCAGCACATTCTGACGTCATCAGGGGTCATGTGAACGGATACGTTGCTTCCATATATATATATATATATATATATATATATATATATATATATATATATATATATATATATATATATATATACAGGTCTGCCAACTAAGGATATCCAATCCGGTTCAATCCTTACACAATATAGAAAAAAAAGCTAATTTAACTAGGTAGAATTATAAAAGACATCATAAACTACATTAATTTGCTTGTATTAATTACATTTGAATTACTTGAAAACATTTCAAAATATAATTGCAATATAATTTAAAATAACTCTGGATACTGCCATCTTGTGGCCAAAAAGCCAAATTGGAGTAACAAAAAGAGGAAAGGAATTGTGGAGCCATCTTGTGGCAGAAAAGTAGTTACGATTAAAATAGAATGGATTAACCTTTTACAATGCAAAACATATATTCTTAATAATTAGACAAATAGCAATTTAGGTCTATATCAACATTAATACCCACGGGTGTGAGAGTATTTAATTTATAAATCCATTTAGTTTCATTTTTGGATCTTCTCTGGATCATATTTCCTCCCCTCCAATCTGCATCTATTTTATCAATCCCAAAGAATTTAGCTACACTAGGATCCTTATTATAATATATCCTAAAGTGATTAGAAAGGCTGTGTTTTAAGAACCCATTTTTTATATTGTTTAGATGTTCATTAATACTGGTGCATAGATTTCTTTTAGTGCGTCCCACGTATTGCAACTCGCAAGGGCAAATAATGAGATATGTTACATGGGTCAGACTGATGTAAATAATCCGACATGGTGTCACAATTACGCCTGATTCTGAGTTGACCCTTAGGTAGAATCAGGTGTAATTGTTTATTTACATCAGTCTGACATTGTGGTTGATAAATTCAAAGAAAAAGGTTATCAGGATCAGGAACTTAGGTCTATCCAATCACAAATCATGGAGATGGACAGACAACAACTTTTGGAAGACAAACCTAAAAAGAAGCAAGATTTAGATTTTGTAGCCTTTCTGACTAATTTCAGTAGAGACTATAAAAGTTTAGAGAGGATATTTCTGAAACATTGGCCAGTCTTGTTAAGAGACAGGACATTGTCAAAAGTGCTGCCTGAACGTCCAAAATGTATTTACCGACGTGCACCTAATTTAAGAAATAGACTAGCCCATAATGTACTCAACCCCCAAGGAAAGCTCCTACCTTTTTGGATTTAACAGGGTTTTTTTTATTGTAAGAAATGTAAGGCATGTAAATTGAAGAGGAAAAATGCTAGCAAAGTATTACATTTTACACCCTTTCGCACGAGGAGTGAATATAAAATTGAAAAATGTATCACATGCAAATCGACCCATGTAACATATCTCATTATTTGCCCTTGCGAGTTGCAATACGTGGGATGCACTAAAAGAAATCTATGCATCTATGGTATTATTAAACATCTATACAACAAAAAATAGGTTCTTAAAAAACAGTCTTTCCCATCACTTTAGGATATATCATAATAAGGATCCTTTGGGATTGATAAAATAAATGCAGATTGAAGGGAAGGCAATATGATCCAGAGAATATCCAAAAACAAAAATGAATGGATTTATAAATTAAATACACTCACACCCGTGGGTATTAATGTTGATATAGACCTAAATTGCTATTTGTCTAATTATTACGAATATATGTTTTGCATTGTAAAAGGTTAATCCATTCTATTTAATCCTATCTACTTTTCTGCCACAAAATGGCTCCACAATTCCTTTCCTCTTTTTGTTACTCAAATTTGGCTTTTTGGCCACAAGATGGCAGTAGCCAGAGTTATTTTTAATTATATCTCAATTATATTTTTAAATATTTTGAAGTAATTCAAATTCAATTAATACAAGCACATTAAAGTAGTTATGATAATTCTAGCTAGTTAACCGCTTCCCGACTGCCTCATGCAGATATACTGCGGCAGAAGGGCACGTACAGGCATAATCATGTATCTGTACTTTGCCCTCTAAGCCCCTGTACACACGGTCGGAAATTCGGACCACAAAATACGTCAGATTTTTTCAGACGGATTTTGTTCGACACTGGTGTTGCATACACACGGTCAGACAAAGCTGAAGGAAAATCCGATCATTCTGAACTCTGTGACGTTCGTTGCGTAGGACGGAACTACGTAGAGGCTAGTAGCCAATAGCTTTGGTCTCATAATTTGATCTGAGCATGCGTGGCACTTTGTCCGTCGGAATTCTCTACACACGATCGGAAAAAGTCAGATCGGATTTTGTTGTCGGAAAATTTGTTGTCTGATGGAGCCCACACAAGGGCGGATTTTCCGACAACATGGTCCGATTGGACATTTTCTGTCGGAATTTCAGACCGTGTGTAAGGGGGCTAAGAGGTAGGTTGCGTGCGCCCACCGGGAGCTTCGGGAGCGGGATCGCGGGTCCCACGGACTCGATATCCGCGGGGATACCTGCGATCGTATCATGGGGAGGAAGAACGGGGAAATGCTAATGTAAACAAGCATTTCCCCGTTTTGCCTAGTGACACTGTCACTGATCTCCGCTCCCTGTAATCTGGAGCGGTTATCAGTGTTGTGTCACACACAGCCCCTCCCCCTACAGTTAGAATCACTCCCTAGGACACACTTAACCCCTACAGTGCCACCTAGAGGTTAACCCCTTCACTGCCAGTCACATTTACAGATTAATTAATGCATTTTTAATTGCACTGATCGCTGTATAAATGTGAATGGTCCCAAAATCGCTCCAAAAGTGTCCGATCTGTCCGCCATAATGTCGCAGTCACGATAAAAAATCGATGATCGCCACCATTACTAATAAAAAAAAATACTAATAAAAATGACATAAAACTATCCGCTATTTTGTAAACACTATAACTTTGCGCAAACCAATCAATAAACATTGCGATTTTTTTTACCAAAAATATGTAGAAGAATATGTATCAGCCTAAACTGAGGAAAATATTTTTTTATATATATTTTTTGGGGATATTTATTATAGCAAAAAGTAAATTTTTTTTTCAAAATTGTCACAATTTTTTTGTTTATAGCGCAAAAAATAAAAACCGCAAAGGTAATCAAATAACACCAAAAGAAAGCTCTATTTGTGAGAAAAAAAGGACATCAATTTTGTTTGGGAGCCACGTCGCACAACCGCGCAATTGTCAGTTAAAGTGGCGCAGTGCCAAATCGCAAAAAAAAAAACGCTCTGGTCTTTGGCCAGCCAAATCCGGTCCGGGGCTTAAGTAGTTAAAATAGATTTTTTCTATGAACCAGATTGGATATCCTTAATTGGCAGACCTGTATATATATATATATATATATGAAAGCGACGTATCCGTTCACATGACCCCTGATGATGTCAGAGTGTGCTGACGAAACGAGTAGGGTGGCTTGAGCATGGTACGTCACTTCCGCCATTTGAAATGCAGCTGGAACGCCAACCGCGTCTCCAAACATATGGTTGGGCTTACTGCGTAGCTGCTATGAAGATTTTACTTGTTTTTACTTTGTTTTTCGATTACATTTTTGACATACTTCACCATGGGAGCCTTTTTCTTCTTTTAACCCATGGCTTTGATATGATCAATTCCACATCGAGTCCCCCACAACACATCCACTAGTACCTGCATAGGCCCACAGAAATCCTGATCAACCATCGTTCGGATTGAAGCCATGGTCGTGAGACTCTTCATTGGCATCTTCTGTTAAACGCTTATGACTACCTGTAATGGGGGTCATTGGATTCTCGTGAGTAGGATGTGTGGCTGGGGATAGTGGTGGAAGACATACTCCTTTGCTGTTTGTCGAATATTGGAAGATTTATATACATAAATTGTTTATTTGGACACTTTATTTTTGATTTTTGATTGTGTGATCCTTGATTTTTTGATTTTTTGATTCATTATCTTGGACTCTTTAACTAAGAAGCATACATATGATATATAATTTATAATTTGTTGTGTTTGTGGTCACTGGTTTATGCAATTCAAGCACTTTTTTGCACTTTTATTATATTTACAGAGAGCGTGGTTCTAATTAATAAAATTTTAATAAATTTTTTCACATTTACATTTTTTTTACAATGTGCTGCTCATATTGTTATCAATTTACACCTAGTCACATACGATTTCTTTGCCATTTGTGCAGGTTGGTGGTAGTTCCACTTATTATCATTATAGGAAAAAGGTGTCTCGACTGATGTTTTATCACCAAGGCTTGTTTCCACAACAACCCAAAATTTTCAAAATACAATTGTCATTGGGACAGAAAGTGAGGTGAAATCTTCAGGGGCACAGACAGCAAAAAAAAACATTGCACAGGTTTAACCCGTCCCTATGCTAGTAAATGATCAACCTCTCAAAAATGGGATTTTAAAGGCAACAAAATAATAGAAAAAATGAAAATATTATAAAATTCATAGATTTACAAGTAAACAAGTATATGTATTATTTGTGACAAACTTAAATCATACAAAAAAATATCCTATATGTTTTTTTTTGTATGATGTAAGTTTGTCACAAATAATACATATACTTGTTTATATGAAATCCATTCTATAACGAGTGTGGTTTTTTGTATATCTCTGTAACTGGCATATTTTGATATTCTGTAGATGGTGCTCTATATTCCCTGAGGAAGATAGGCATATCATTAGCCGTTTGGAAACACGTCGGAATTTGCACCTATCTACTTGGACAGCATCTTGAAATATCCATCCTGTTTTTATCCTCGAAATATGTATTGTATACTCTGAGAAAATAATATGTCATTTTGTATAAATAAATCTATGAATTTTATAATATTTTCATTTTTTCTATTATTTTGTTGCCTTTAAAATCCCATTTTTGAGAGGTTGATCATTTACTACATTGAGGGATGATGGCAACTCAGTATATCATGTGTTTTGAGTTCAACTTATTTACCCATCCCTATGCTATCCAAAAAGCTTAACAATCGTTTTTTTGGCTGGAGCTACACTTAAAAAATGTACCTGTTCCGACTTACAAACAGATTCAACTTAAGAACAACAACCTACAGACCCTATCTTGTTTGTAACCCGGGGACCGCCTGTACAGCATTTTTGTTTAGTAAAGACCTCAAAAGATACCGATTAGGCAAATTCACCCCCTCTATTTGTCTTGGTTACCTTTATCACTGAAAGTGAAACTGAAAGGAAATCCCAAATTTTGAGAAGTTACCAGAACAGGAATAGAGGAGAAATCTTCCAATGGAGACACCAGTTCTGGGGACCCTGGTTGAAACTGGTTAAAACTATTTCCTTCATTCCTCCCACTTCCTTTTGTGGATATGGAAGTGAAGAGAAAACCCCACCAACAGGACACCGTTAACAAAAAACTGGCAGGGGTTATAACCCTCCCTTATGCCGCGTACACACGATCGGAAATTTGGCCAGCAAAAGACCGTGTGTATGCTCCATCTGACTTTTGCTGGCCGAATTCCAGCCAGCAAAAGATTTTGAGCGGGTTCTCAATTTTTCGGTCGGAAAAAGTTCCGATCGGAAATTCCGATCGTCTGTAGCAATTCCGACATGCAAAATTCCTACCCATACTCGAAAACAATTCGACGCATACTCGGAAGCAAACTTAATTTTCTCGGCTCGTCGTAGTGTTGTACGTCACCGCGTTCTTGACGGTCGAAAGTTTAGCGAACTTTTGTGTGACCGTGTCTATGCAAGCCAAGCTTGAGCGGAATTCTGTCGGAAAAACCATCCAAGTTTTTTAAGACGGGAAATCCGCTCGTGTGTACGTGGCATTACTCTATCCAAAATGGATTCAGTTGTACTTTAAGTTTACATGAGCAAACATGAGTAGAAGCATATTCTATTTTATTTTTAGCTCTTTAGCAATGTGATTACACTTTTAATGTAATAGGTGCACTTTGATGACATCATGATGTCAATAACTATAACTTCAAGACCTTACTAGACTTATGACAAATCTGTTTCTAGAAAATGATGTCTAATCAGATTAAAATGTATGTTACTTCGCTAGGGAATACAGTGTTGTAGGGTTTATGGTGATTATGGCTGTTGACCATATGGTGTCTGGACCCATAGTTGCCAGCATTAAAAAAAAAAAAAAAAGGAACATTGTTTTTTGCTATGTGTCCAGCAAGCCATTATAGGTGGAAACTATATTTATTTAGGACTGGGGCATTATTTTTGAAATGCTCATGGTTCTATAAACAGCATCACTAGCCTACTGTAAAATTACATTTTTAAAATACTGTATATACAGGAAGATTTATTATAATCAGGCTAGAAACACAGACAAGAAGGTGTTGTTAATTAGTAAAATGATTTCTGCACCTGCTTAGCTAGCTGCAGCTTTTAGCCTGTACAGTTTATTTAAAGTGTGGCAACCTAAAAACTTTTGCAGAGAACACAGTAAAATACACCTATTACTCTGCAAACACGTTTGGCATGAAATATTTGGAAAACATAATTTTACACTAACCTTTCTGCTGAGTACTGCAACACCTGTTATACCCACAGATGGGTTTAAAGTTTTTGTAGATGGCAAAAATTATTTAAAAAAAATTAGTTAGGACTCTGTCCCCAAGGTTATGTAATGAATAACATAGTGTGCATGGTGCTTGGGTCAGGAGAATAATGAACAACATAGTGAATGCAGAGCAGGAGTCAAGAGTATAATATATGTAGCGCCGGGCTCCTGAAGAGAATGTGTTTTGTAAATGTAATGTTCCTAGAACCACAGTTGGGTTTTAGGGTTAATTGTTCTAAATTATGGTCTCAGTATCAGTTTGGCTGGACTGCACTGTGTTCTGCTTGGCCATAGATGTCGGTGTCACCTCTGGCAAGCATAAAAACGCAGTCCGGTTGGACGCATTGGGTGCCAATCTCTCTCGGAACCAACCAGTGAGAGTGTTGTCTCGCTGTGCCCTCTGGGAGAGGGTACTTAAGGTACTGGGGTCACGTGCATCTGGGTTCCGGTCCAGAAGATCTGTCTGTTTGGTCCTGGTCCTCCTGACCAGCCCTCAGGGGCCCTCATGGCCTGGGGTGCGGATCCATCCATTTCAGAGTCTCGGGCTGGCTAGCCCGAGGCGCAGTAACTGAAAGGAGTATTCTAAGGTGGTCCAGTTCCGTCTCGTTTCTGGAGAGGCCCAGCAACTGAGAACGCGACCAGGGGGGACTCTTCAGAAGAGGGCCATGCAAGAGCCTGGAAGCCACAACCAAGTCTGTGGCAGAGACTTTTTAATTTCCAAGTTCTAAAACCAGGTCTGTGGCAGAGACTTTACTCTATCCTAACCATCTATCGGCTGCTTAATCTAGTGAGAGGAGATTTATCCGATAGCTGTAATATCCAGTTGTGAATGGCTATTCTCTGGATTTCATAGTGTGAGACATTTAGTTTCCATCCTCAGCATCTCACCTTTCTGCCTCTCACTAGCTCTTTTACTGCTTTCTTTCCAGCACCAGACCAGGACTTGGTTTTGCCCCCTAGGAAGGAACTGTCCCACCACCCACAAGCACAAAAATGAACTGTGGGATTGTATATGCAAGCTGTGGCTCATTCAGCTGTAAATTCCATTGCTCATTCCTAGGACACACACATGGTAGGACAACAGAACAGACAGCAGGACTGTCCTGGCAAATTAAGTTATCAGCTTGCTCCTAGTTGTGATCTGTGTAACGGTAAGTGCTGGTGTGTCCAGGCTGATTTTCATTTTAAAAGGTGATGGGGAAATAGCATACAGTAAAACCTTGGATTTAGAGTAACTTGGTTTGAGAGCGTTTTGCAAGACAAGCAAATCTTTTTTTAGAAATTTTGACTTGATATACAAGCGATGTCTTGATATACAAGTAGCGTCACATCACAATTGAGTATAAAAGAGAAGAGAAACACCTCTAAGTGTAGCAATATAGTTACATTTAATGAAGCTACAACATTTAGCAACTTACAAGGTTGATGATTAAAAGAGGCACATCTAAGTATGCAGGTATCCGGGGTAAAGCTGTCTACATAGCCAGTCCTCCGCACCACCATTGACGTCATCCTTTCCATGCTACGCTCCACGAGTGCTTCAAGCCTCGCTTTCAGATTGCTCTACTGCAGTGCAGTCTTCCCGGTCACAATTGCAGACTGACAGCGGTGAGAGTCGGTGGTGCGGAGGATGGTCTATGTGGACAGCTTTATCCCGGATGCCTGTATACTTAGATGTGCCTCTTTAATCATCAACCATGTGAGTTGCTAAATGTTGTACCTTCATTAAATGTAATCATATTGCTACATTTAGAGGCGCCTCTCTTCTCTTTTATACTCTGTAGCTCCTGCTGTATTTTGCTTCTAATCCCCTTGAGGAGGCTGCCATTTGTGGATGGACATTTTATGGTTACACAACCTCACATTGCTATAATCTTTTTATATGGACTATAAACTGAAGGATTTATGAATAAATGGTTGTGGAACGAATCATCTGAGTTTCCATTATTTCTTATGGGGAAATTCGCTTTGATATAAGAGTGCTTTGGATTACAAACATGTTTCCGGAAAGAATTATGCTCGCAATCCAAGGTTTTACCGTATTTCCTTATTAAAATTGTCTCACAATATCTAAGAAACCCTCCAATATCCTGGTTTACTTAGCTGAATTCATACAATAGGAATGTCATTATAAACTGACCACGTCCTTAAAATGTCATGTTGCTCCAAGGGGAGTTGGCTGGGGGTTGGCCATTGCCTTACTCACAAGTCATATATACTACAGCTAGAACTTGGAATAATTGTCTCACCTCAGAGCCACCCATCATGCATGCATCTGATCTGGTCATCTGTGCCATATAAAATGGAGGTACCCATGGCAGAAACAGCATCTTTAGTTAAAGTGGTTGTAAACCCTCGAGGTACCTCCTGTAATGCTGCAGCCCCCGAACACCCGTTTTACTTACCTGTACCCCCTCTATCTCGCAAAAGCCGGTGTCTCAGGTCCTGATTGGATGGATTGATAGCAGCGCAGCCATTGGCTCCTGCTGCGGTCAATCAATTTCAATGACGCCGGCGCCGGGGGGCGGGTCGAGTCCTGCTTTCTGTGTCAATAGAATCAGAAGCAGGATTCAGGAGCGCGCTTGCATGGGTGTCCCTAAGGAGAGCGCTTCTCCGACGGGGCACTCAGAAAGAGAAGGAGCTACTAGCGCCACTGAGGGACCCCAGAAGAGGAGGATCGAGGCCACTCTGTGCAAAACCAACTTCACAGAGGAGGTAAGTATGACATGTTTTTTATTTAAAAAAAACTGAAGCTTTACAACCCCTTTAAGTATTCCTGTTATATTTTTTAATATTATTACATTTGTTATCTGTGTAACGCCAATAACCCCTGCGGGACGGCTATGAATTTCTGGGCTTATCAATTACCTCCTCCTTGTAGCTCGTCATTCCTTGTCTAGGGGTTACCAGGGTTGATACACAGTAATTGCTGAGACTGACACTCAAAGTCCTTTTGAGGATTTTTATTAGCATAAAACGTTGAAACAGAACACAGTCTCTCAATTGGGAATAGAGGGTATGGGTGATAAAGCTCAGGCACTTTAGAACTGCTGACATTCAGATAAATGTCTCTCTAGATGATCCAGGGAGTAGCCACCCGCAACTGGACAAGTCACTGTTGGATAAACCCTTGTTTGTAGATCTAGCAGCCAACAAGTGATTCGGAAATAGCAAAGTCTCTGCCACAGACTTGGTCTTGAAACCTTAAGTGAACATGTAAAATTCTCTGCCACAGACTTGGTTGCAACTGAAGGGTGGGTTAGGAACTTTTCCTATGGTACCAGTATCTTTCAGCCGTTCTGGCGATACCGTAGGAAATGCGGATTCAACTAGTGTCCATACATCTCAGCTTCTAGGCTCTTACCGAACAGCCATCTTCGTACGTGGCCCTCCTCCGAAGGGTCCTCCCCTGGTCGCTTGTCGAGTTGCTGTGCCTCTCCAATACTAAGAGGGCACCGGGAGACTTCAGAATCCTCCTTCAGTTACTGCGCCTCAAACTAGCCAGTTCCGAGGCTCGGAAATGGATGGATCCCCACCCCAGACCATGAGGGCCTCTGGGGCTGGTCAGGATGACCAGGCTTACAGGGTCAGCCGACACTCCTGGACCAAGACCCCTCGCGGGGTTGGTCCCGACTGGAACCAGAACTGGGACAGAGAGCGAGAGCCTTCAACACGTGACTTCAGCACCTTAAGTACCCCTTCCCAGAATACACAGCGAGGCCAGACGCGCCCACTGATTGGCTCCGGGAAAAGATTGGTACCTAATGTTTCCAACCAGACTGCGTTCTCAGCCTGTCACAGGTGCTCACCTCACCTATGACCAGGCAGACTTGTAGTACAGCCCAGCCAAACTAATGCCAAAGTATAACCTAGAATAATTAACCCCAAACTCAATTACAGTTCTGGGAAAAACTAAATATACAAGAATAGCGCACACTTTGAAAAAGTGTCGGCGCTACATCTGTATCTGTCATTACTTAATTAAATGTTATACTTATAAGTATTTTTGTGATCTCTCTTTGGACATCTCGAATACAGTCCTAAAAACTTAAACTATCACGTAACCGTGATAAAATATTAGGCCAGTGCTTGGAAATTATGTATGTATGTTTCACATAGAGTTGTTTCATTGTAATGACCTCCTAGTATGTCAAACATAGTGTGTTTTAACAGGAGGGGACTGGGGGGAAAATTCCCAGTGTGCAGGAATTATTCCTAATAACACTTGGTCTCGCCTTATGAATACTTTATCCCAGTCTTTGGAATTTCCTGGCTCTGACTATACTGTCACTTCCTTGCTGGCTCCCCTTCACTCACTTCTTGAAGGTGCTTAGGAAGGGATCATATTTCTTAGACACGTATTCTGTTTAGGTGTTTGTGTCAAGAAGTTATGTATCATCTAAAACTGAAGTGGATGTAACCCAGACAGATTAAAGTATACTTATCAAAATTGCAGGCTGCCTTTAACCTCTTTCTGAAATACTGTCATGTTCTTACTCTGGCTTCAGTGGGTTTTGAGTCACTGGTTTTGAAGTATAAAGATAAGGAATACAGACTTTTTTCCAACTTCCTTTCTTTTTGCTTTTTGCTTTTGCTGCATACTTATTCCAGGTCTGTGTCATGACAGGTGTATTTTAAGATATATCTGAACACAAGAACAAAGGTTTATATAGTGCCTGGTTTAGGAGGACGGCCATGTTTTGGTAGGTTTGCAGTTGTGCCATACTCTTTCCATTTTCTGATGATGGACTGAACAGTGCTCCGTGAGATGTTCAAAGCTTGGGATATTTATTTTTTTATAACCTAACCCTACTTTAAAATTCTCCACAACTTTATCCCTGACCTGTCTGATGTGTTCCTTGGCCTTTATGATGCTGTTTGTTCACTAAGGTTCTCTAACAAACCTCTGATGGCTTCACAGAACAGCTGTATTTATACTGAGATTAAATTACACACAGGTGGACTCTATTTACTAATTAGGTGACATCTGAAGGCAATTGGTTCCACTAAATTTGAGTTAGGAGTATCAGAGTAAAGGGGGCTTGAATACAAATGCAAGCCACACTATTCACATATTTATTTGTAAAATAATTTGAAAACCATTTATCATTTTCCTTCCACTTCACAGTTATGTGCCACTTTGTATTGGTCTATTACATAAAATCCCCCAAAAAATAAATTTACGTTTTTGGTTGTAACATGACAAAATGTGAAAAATGTCAAGGGTTATGAATACTTTTTCAAGGCACTGTATGTGTAAAATAAAAACGTTGTTTATTTTCTTTTTTAACCTCCTTGATTTGTTTTTTTTATTAAATGCTACAAGGTACATGTAAAGTCCCACCCAATCCACGCAAGCGTCTAGCATCTTTGCGTCACTTCTGGTTTCGGGGCGCGGAACGCGAATCGCCCCGACTTCCTGATTCTAAAGGCTGTGAATTATTTTGAGGCAATGAGAGTACGTCTTTATTGTACCACTTATTTCTAAAATGGAATTATGCTACGGAAGTGTCTATTTCCTATATGTGGGTGATGCGGAGCAAGAACTAAAAAAGAAAGGAAAAACTGATACCGCAAGCACGGATTTGGAGGTTGCTGCACAGTGGCATATACAGTGAAAGCAAGATACCCCTGTGAAGGGTGAGTTGTTCCGGTGAGTGCAATTCCTATAGTGGGCACTATAAGGATCATGAAGGCACAAAGGCAATTTGAAGAGCACCCATCACTATATATTTTATATTTCCTAATTTGGGTTTTACCAATGGACAGTATATGATCACGCTTCATTCATTAATTTGCTCATCTGAATTGTATATGAGAACAGTATCAGCTATGAATATGTGTGATACCAACACTGGATTATACTATTGAACCACTCAGCACTTGGCGCTTTGTGCACACCTGAATTTATGTACATTTCATGTTTTTGTTTTTATATATTTATTTAATTTGATATGAGAGTTATGTTTACACTTCAGAACAAAATCTGACACAGAGTCACCATATTGTGGAGAGAGTATCCCACTGACATACCCTCAACTCTCGTAGTTGCAACCCATGAATAGCGCCACACCTACCTTTTGATATTTTTATTTTCATTTTACATTCCACTTAGCTGGTTGTACCAGTAGGGGCAGCAGTTCATTATCAGTAGTAACTATCTGCCATAAGCGCGGGACCATCTATACCAGTGATGGCGAACCTTGGCACCCCAGATGTTTTGGAACTACATTTCCCATGATGCTCAACTACACTGCAGAGTGCATGGGAAATGTAGTTTCAAAACATCTGGGGTGCCAAGGTTCGCCATTACTGATCTATACCCTTTATATCTGTCTGGGAACGTATGCAAAGAAGTTAGTTAGAAGTTTGGCAGAAGTTTCTGCTACCCTTTGACCTAACTTCTATTGAATAGTGAAAAGCCTTGCAGCAGTAAATGAAAGTGTAACTATAGGCACATAAAATATGACATAAATGATGCAGCCTAGCAGTAGCATTAAAAGACCAGTTTTATCTTTGTAAGGCCCCCATAACATAGATGTATTACCTGTTGATCCTGCCAATAGATTAATTTATGTTACACTTTTTGTAATAGGTCATGCTCTCTAGAAAAAAATGACAGTTGGGGGGGGGGGTTAAAAGTAACCATATTACGTTTATGGGGACCTGGGTACTGCCCCAGGGGACAGTGATTTTAATAATGCTTAAAGTGAAACAATAAAAATTAAATATTCCTTTAAATTTTGTACCTGGTGGGTCTCCTTATGCCGCGTACACACCTAGTCCAGCGGACAATCCGCCGGACTTTCCAGCTGGCTTCGGCGGACTTGAAAGCGAACGGACTTGACCACACACGATCACGCTAAAAGTCCGGCGGTTCATGAGATGACGTACAGCACGTACGACGGGACTAGAAAAAGAAAAATACTAGAAAAATACTTGCTACTGAGCATGCGTCCTTTTTGGTCCGCCGGACCATACTACAGACGACCGTATTGTCCGCCGGACTGCCAAGTCCAGCGGATAATTTTAAAACAAAACTTAAAACTTTAGTCTGCCGGACTTTTTGGAAAAAAGTCAGTCGAAGGCCCACACACGAGGGGATTATCCGGTGGACTTAGTCCAGCGGACAATCCCGTGGGATAATCCCTTCGTGTGTACGCGGCATTAGTCTGCCTGTAAAGTAGTACATCTTTCCCATGTTCATAACAGTACCACAGCAAAATTTAATTTCTGAAGGAAAATTTTTTATTTAAAACTGCTTGCGGCTGTAATGTATTGTCGGATCCCGGCAATATAGATAATAATCATTGAAAAAAAACCCTGTGCCAAAATAAAAAAAATGATGTGGGGGTCCCCCCCAAAAATCCATACCAGGCCCTTCAGGTCTGGTATGGATATTAGGGGAGCCCGGCGCTAATTTTTTTCTAAAAAATGGCGTGGGGTCCCCCCAAAATCCATACCAGGCCCTTCAGTTCTGGTATGGATTTTAAGGGGAACCCCATGCCAAAACTAAGAAAAAAATGGTGTGGGGGTCCCCCCAAAAACCATACCAGACCCTTATGTGAGCACGCAACCTGGCAGGCTGCAGGAAAAGGGGGAGTATGAGAGAGCACCCCCCCTCCTGAACCGTAGCAGGCCACATGCCCTCAACATGGGGAGAGGGCTTTGGGGTCCCCCCCAAAGCATCTTGTCCCCATGTTGATGGGGACAAGGGCCTCCTCCCCACAACCCTTGCCCGGTGGTTGTGGGGGTCTGTGGGCGGGGCGCTTTAACAAGGGGGCCTCCAGATCCCACCCCCCTATGTGAATGGGTATCGGGTACATTGTACCCCTACCCATTCACCAAAAAAAGTGTCAAAAACTTAAAAAAAGTGTCCCGCGATGTCCACCCATCTTCAATCACAGCGCAGACGAACCGGCGGTCTGTCGGCACTGTGATTGAAGATGGATGGACATCGCGGGACACTTTTATAATTTATTCTGATAAGCCCCCGCCCGCAGACCCCCACAACCACCGGGCAGGGTTTGTGGGGATCGACATAGGGAAAAGGTGCTTTGGGGGACCTCAAACCACCCTCCCCATGTTGAGGGCTTGTGGCCTGTTATGGTTCAGGAGGGGGGTGCACTCACCCCCCCTTTTCCTGCGGCCTGTCAGGTTGCGTGCTTCGGTAAGGGTATGGTATGGATTTTGGGGGGACCCCCACACCATTTTTTTCCTTAGTTTTGGTGTGGGATTCCCCTTAAAATCCATACCAGACCTGAAGGGACTGGTATGGATTATGGGGGGACCCCCCACGCCATTTTTTATTTTTTATTTTGGCACAGGGTTCCCCTTAAAATCCATAGCAGATCTGAAGGGCCTGGTATGGATTGTAGGGGGGACCCCCACACCATTTTTTTTTTACATTTTGGCTCTGGGTTTCCCGTAATATCCGGTAATGGACTGGTGGCGGGACCCACACCGTTTTTCACATAAAGATTTTTATGCCATCTGGGTAATGCAATTGGGCAGAGATTTCTCTTCACCTCCTGTCCCATAGCAAGCAGAAAGTGAGAGGAAATTCCTGCAAATTAAAGGAACCCCCAGGTCAAATCTCTGCAAACTAAGGATCCCCCAGGCCATCACAACTAGTGTCCCCATGGGAAGATTTCAGGGGACAACCCAAAATTTGAGATTTTCTTTTACTTTCACTTTCAATGATAATGGTAAGCAGGACAAATAGAGAGGGTGAATCTCCTTAACGGGGGCAATAAAAATCCATTCTAATCCATTTCCCCTCTATTAAAAAACAAAAAACAAAATGCTGCCTTTAGTTATATTTTAAGTTGCAGAGGGGATTAAAAAAACAAAACAAACATCCATGTTAATGCTAGTGGCACTGTATCATATATAAACTTTTATGTTGCCTATAAAAGAAAGGCTAAGAACAATAGAGAACTTCAATACACAAAATGTAACTAACCACAGCTTCCTTATTCACTCATGCAGATGGCTGTGTATAGCTGTGATATGTGTGCTTTGTAGTATAAAGGATTCCCCAAACACTAGTTAGCGTCACTGTACTGTTTCACATCCAAATGCACTTAAAATTGAGTGATGCTAATTCATCTGTTACAGGACTCCAACTAATCCCACAAATGACTTAAACAGAGTGTTAAGCCAATGCCATAATGAATTAATCACAAGTTTGATGGTCTCATTTGTTGCTGCTGTTCAATGACAACTGATACTATCTTCATTCAGTTAACTTATCCGGAGTATTACTTTATCTTAGTACTTTCCCATGATAACCCTCAGCTGTCCTTGGCACCATGGTATGAGTACACTGGGTACAAGTCAGAATCTGAAATGCTGAAAAATATATTAGATGACGCAACAGGCATATGGCCAGTAATCAGTCCTAAAACTGAAGTATGATTCTACAACACTGACTGCTAAATAGGAGACCTGTGTTCAGAATCAATTATGGGAACTTGAAAATCCAGTTACAGGTGTAACAAACAAAAGACTGATCACTTAAGTGTTACACAGATGCTTGGTTGCTTGTTAAACTAACAATAGCAGAGCATGCAAGAGAGGTGTTTCGCCACTAAAGTTGCACTACCCGCTCGACTGAACATCAACCACAATTGATGGCTGAATATTTGCAATTCAGAGGCATGGTGGTAACCCCCAGAGGCATGGTGGTAACCTCCAGAGACAGGTGGGCTGACATTTCACCTCAGGGTGTAGATTACTGAGGCAGTAGTGGGATTTGAACAGATGGGCACCATTCACTTTAACCTCTTTACGTCTAGGGTTGCCACCTTTTCTTCAAACCAAACCCAAACACTTTAGCGACGCAGGGCAATTTTTGTATTTTTTTTGTAGTATACACTATGGAATTATAAAATACCTGGGACACTTTTGGGTGCCCCAAGGAAAGTAGTAATGTGGCACACATAGCGTGTAGTAGCAAACAGAGGGTGTGGCCAAAATGCTCTTGCTGGCATCAATGCCCAGCCTCCCAGTAATGCCGAACCTGCCACCCAACAGCTGCCTGCAGCTTTCAGACGGCAACAGATTTGTGTGTGGCTATCTCAGTTACTTGGGGGGCAACAGTCTGGTCTGAATAATGTGTCGGGGTTACAGGCGGACCAAAACTCGGATACATAATTCAAAACCCGGATTGTCTTGGAGGTGTGTTTCAGGTCCTTATCATGTTGGAATACTCCCCTGCAGCCCAGTGTCCAAAGGGAGGGGATAATGCTCTGTTTCAGTATGTCACAGTGCATGTTGGCATTCATGCTTCCCTCAATGAACTGTAACTCCCCAGTGCCAGCAGCACTCATGCAGCCCTAGACCATGACACTCCCACCACCATGCTTGACTGTAGGCAAGACACACTTGTTTTTGTACTCCTCACCTGGCCTTGCGCCCCCTACCCCAAAGCACCTTGCCCCCATGTTGATGGGGACAAGGGCCTCTTCCCGACAACCCTGGCCGTTGGTTGTCAGGGTCTGCGGGTGGAGGGATTATCGGAATCTGGAAGCCCCTTTAATAATGGGACCCCCCAATGCTGCCCCCCACCCTATGTGAATGAGTATGGGGTACATTGTACCCCTACCCATTCACCTAAAAAAGTGTCAAAAATGAAACACACTACGCAGGTTTTTTAAAGTAATTATTTTTTTCTGGCGGAACGCCACCATTGCCAAAGGTAGTGAGGGAGAACTTTTTTCTATATCTTTTACTTTCCTGGGTCGCCAGCCACTGAGTAAGCGGATGGCCGCATAAGCTAAAACAGCACTCCGCCTCTCTCTGCAGACCGGATAACTTGCTCCTTTCTGGCATCAATCGCAGCTGTCAGGAAGAGCTGCAGTATGATGTGCTAGCCTACTTTCCTAAGCTAAGACATTGCTTTTTTGGTAAGTTAATTATTCGGTGTTGCTGGACGGGGGCTGTCTATTAACGTTGCATGGATATGGGGGCTGACTGGGTGTCTCTTGCTGGATATAGGCTGTCTCTTGCAGGATATGGGCTGTCTCTTGCTGGATATGTGCTGTCGCTTGCAGGAATGGGCTGTCTCTTGCAGGATATGAGCTGTCTCTTTTAGGATATGGGCTGTCTCTTTCAGGATATGGGCTGTCCCTTGCTGGATATGAGCTGTATCTTTCAGGATATGGGCTGTCTCTTTCAGGATATGGGCTGTCTCTTGCTGGATATGGGCTGTCTCTTTCAGGATATGGGCTGTCTCTTTCAGGATATGGGCTGTCTCTTGCTGTATATGGACTGTCTCTTGCAGGAATGGGCTGTCTCTTGCAGGATATGGGCTGTCTCTTGCTGGATATGGTCTGTCTCTTGCTGGATATTTGCTGTCTCTTGCAGGAATGGGCTGTCTCTTGTATAGCCCCCCCCCCAAATTATACTTGGTTCCCTGTTCTCTAAAGGGAGCGGTGCTAGGAGGTGTGTAAGGGGCGGATAAAAAGGGAGGTCCTAGGGGTGGGTAGGGGCGGAGACAGGCGTGACCTAGGGGAGAAGAGTGAGTTCCTGCACCTCTTCTTTGAGAAAGTAAAGCCCTGCATAGATCTATTTGAAAAATACACAGTTTAGCTACCAAAAGCTTTAGGTCTTTTGCACATTGGTGCCTAAAAACACAGTGCTTTTAGGCATACAGTCTTTTTTTTTAAACTGTAAATGCAGACTATGTGTATTGTTCAGTAAAAGAAATGCTGAAATCTGCATTGCCAGTCAGTATTTTATGCACATACACTTGTACATACACTCGTACATGTGTACAATGCTCATTTTAAGAAATTAGACTTGCATCCTGGGAGCTAGATTTTATTTTACGTGTGTACATACATACGCGTGAATACACGCAAAATAAACGCAAGAAATTTCGGTCAGGAATATGGATGTTCAAACTTCAGTGCTGTGTGCAAGTACCTTTATCCAGCACTAAATATTCATCCAACCTCTATATAACTGAATTTGTTTTTTTGAAAGTATAAAAGAAAAGTAGTAGGACAAAAAGGATAGTTTAACCAATCATTGTTTGCATATTATTTCTTAAAGTTTCCTTTAAATAGGGGGGTGTCAGGGGTGTGTCCTTTGCCTACATAGTTTATACTATGTTCCCCTCTTTCCCATGTCATAACGTTGAGTTTGATGGAAAACACCCTGTTAATGGCCCTATTAATGTCACACTGCTGTGCCACTTAGAGAATTTGCAGACTGGTGGTTTTGCGCTTACTCCACAACTTCCATATCAAAGTAAAATTCCATGTTTACTATGATCTTAAATTGTTAATTTGGGCCCAGCTGGCCCAAACAAATAATTTTCATTGCTAACTGATGCGACTGCTGTGTGTGCTGTACTATACTGTAGTGGCATCAGCTTACTCTGATTGGCTGAGATGGAAATTGTGATGTCATCTGCCTACATCTCCACCTTAGCCAATCAGAGGAAGACTTGTATCCATTGTTAAAAAATATAAGTCTTCTTGTGAATTACGTGGCCTGGTCCAAACAAGCTATTTAAAGTCATAGTAAACATGGAATCATACTTTAACAACAATGGATGCAATGGGGTTCATTTACTAAAGGCAAATAAGCTTTTCACTTCGCAAGGGAACTTTCCCCAGAGTTCCCCAAACTGAAGCTCTGTGGACTGCCATCATCTAATCAGCTACAATCAAAAATATTTTTTTTAATTTTCTAGGGCTGTGGAAATTAAAGATTAATTCCCCAATAATCTATTAATTTTTTTGATAGTTCAAAATTCTTTTGATCGGTACTCACCTTTCCGCTTGTTTCCGGGTCTTCAGGGAGTTCCGTCGGAGATCCGGTGACATCACAGACATCGACGTCACCGGAGTCCTCCCCCCTTCCCCAAGTGCCTCCGTCAGCTAACGAAGGGAAGGGACGTCGAAGTTCTGATTGAACGTAACACGTACGAGAGGAGCTACGCATGACGTCACCCGCTGCTGCCCTACGGAACTAACACGATTGTCAGCTTTACATGCTGTGTTTTTATGATCTTTATGTGAGTAGTTTGTGTTTGAACACAAAAATGTTATCTTATACTTAAGCGGTGAGCACTTCGATCTTTTCTTTCTACCCATGACCTGGCGTCCTTGCTGAGATCTAAGGAGACGCGAGAGAAGTTTATGGTCCGTGTTAACCCTTTTGATACCCGCTTGCATGACCACCTGTTTGCACAGGGGTCCATGCCATAAGGTGAGAGTGATTAGCTAGACCGGAGGTGGAGGGATTTTCACGCTAATGTGGAAAAAAAATACTCACGTCAGTGCTACAGTTAGAATTTAAAACGTATTTGTGTGAACTGTGAAGTTAAGTCATGGATTGTGGAAACTAACTAGTGTCAGGTGATTGTATATAGTGTATACCACCACTGACTAATGCAGAGTTGCAATGCAAGGAGATTAGCTAAAAGTAGTTGGATCTGTATGTGCGTTATAATTAATCGAAATTAGTCAATTAATCGATTAAAAAAAAAAAAAACGATTAATCGAACACGAAAATTTTAATCAGTAACAGCCCTAAAATTTTCCTTTAATATGATTGGGTATCCTTTACAGTGAATTTCCGCCACGTTCACTAAGCTAAGTGAAAATTCCCTTGAAAAGTGAACAGCTTAATGGCCTAATGGTAAATAAACCCCAATATCTACACCCATTTTTATCTGAGTTGTACAAAATATTGGTTTCTTGGCAACCTTGCAACTTTCTCAAAAAGGTCCTATTGAATGACTGAATGTCTTAAAAGCCTTAACCACTTGCCCTCCAGAAGGCTTACCCCCCTTCATGACAAGGTAATTTTTTGCAATATGGCACTGCGTTACTTTAACTGACAATTGCGCAGTCATGCAATGATGTACCCAAATAAAATGTGTGTCCTTTTTTCCCACAAATAGAGCTTTCTTTTGGTGGTATTTGATCACCTTTGCGGTTTTAATTTTGTGTGCTATAAACAAAAAAAAGGCAGACAATTAAAAAAACAAAAAAAAATAATAATATTTTTTTACTTTCTGCTATAAAACAAATCCAAAAAATCCAAAAAATCAAATGTCTTCATCAGTTTCGGCCAATATGTATTCTGCTACATATTTTCAGTAAAAAAAATATGCAGGAACACAGGATCCATGCCTTCCCTACTGACAAAACAGCCATCTGTCTAGTTTACATAGGCAGACCACTGTTCTCCCTTAGTACCGAAAGATTGGTTGGTGTCGGCAGACATTGAGTCCACGGTACCCGCCGATCACCTCCTTCTGTGTGTCATCACAGATGGAGTGGGCCGCTGGCGGAGCGCATGCACGCCCCAGACCTGGAAGTGCAGGATCACGTACTAGTAACAGCAGTTCCACTTTGCCACTATATACTGTATTTATTGGTGTATAACATGCAGTTTTTCACCCTGAAAATCGGGTACAAATAGTGTGTGCATGTTATACCCCAATACTTCAATTTTAGCTGCCTTGGAGGGGACAGGGAGGGGGGCGGGACGAGCGCCGTCAGATAACATACAGTGATAATCTCCTGTTTACTTAGTGGCCTCTGTAATAGGAAGTCCCGTCTCCTGGGCCGCCATTGGACCACTGTTCTGTCTATCATAGGAGATTCTCACTGTATGTAATCTGTCTGCGCTCGTCCCGCCCCCCTCCCTGTCCCCTCTAGCCTGCAGATGGGCATCGATCAGGCTTCACTGATGGCAATGGCGAGGCTGCTGCATTGATGGCAATGGTGAGGCTGCAGATGGGCATCCATCAGGCTGCATTGATGGCACTTGTGAGGCTACAGATGGGCATTGATCAGGCTGTATTGATGGCACTTGTGAGGCTGCAGATGAGCATTGATCAGACTGCATTGATGGCAATAGTGAGGCTGCAGATGAGCATTGATCAGACTGCATTGATGGCAATGGTGAGGCTGCAGATGGGCACTGACCCTTATTTTGCTTCAAAGTTCCTTATTTAAAATTTTTGTTTTTTTCCTGAAATGTCCCTCTTAAAATGAATGTGCGTGTTATACGCCTGTGTATGTTATATGCCGATAAATATGGTATATAAGTTATATGGTCATTGAATGCTGCCTACATGGTCTTTGGTTGGCAGCAGTCCCATTCTTTCCTGTGGAGAATTCAGCTTTCTAGTCATTCCTATGGGAAAGCTGTACTTGAAGTGATGAGTATTGCATAGAATGTGGAAGGGTAAGAAAATCTATATTTTTTTTTGCTGTCTGTGCTTTCCTGGGGAGATTCGCCTTCACTATAAATAAGAGTAAAGAGTAAGGAGGAATCTTCCAATGGAAAACCTGCACTAGTAACAACTGTCTTAGAGGGCATCTCCTCTTCCTTTCTGATGTGTCTCCTAAAAAAGACTGTGTTTTACATACACTTTGAGTATGGTGGACTTTAAGGGCAGAATCACACTTTCCTGTTGTGGTAACACTCATAAACACAATGCACGTTAAAGCATGTAACATGTGCTAGCATTTGGTGGGTCGTTTGTTTGCTCCCCCAAAATGGAGCACCAGCCGCCACTGTTGGCAGCCCATACTATATGAATAAGCTGTCCTGATGCAATGCCTGCTAACATGTGACACAATATGGGTTAACATGCGCAAGTTAACATAGTTAGTCTGGCTGAAAAAAAAGTGTGAATGGGCTCTAGAAGGTTTAATCCATCCATAAATCCATCCTTCTGAAAGCTGTGTGTAGAGTTATGAAGTGGTCCAATCTCTAACCCCTATCACCAGAAGAAGAAGAGATAGTAGATACATGTTCTATATGAGTACAACCAAACAACACATCCAGTACACAGTCCTAGTGACCAAACCTAGAATTATAGATTTAAGATCTACACTGTCAAGGTTAGTGAGCAACCTTTGTGTGAAGAAAAAGATCTGACCAGAATATCTGGTTTGATTACACTATGTTAGCACTGTTTAAAGGAATGTGTGCTAAGACAATGAACAATGCAGTATGTACATATTTTAAACAAGAAGCAAAAGCACTTTAAAACAAGCCCTCACTTACCTCTGTAACTAAAAAGGTTGTGTCGAAATGTAACTGCAACATTCACCATTGGAGCACTGAAATCATGGCTCCTTGGTTGTAATTTCTCCTTAGTATCCTGCCAGCCTTATAATGTAAATAAACAGCAGGTGCTGTTAGAAACGAACTAAAACCTGACTTTAGAGTCTCTGCTAACATCCTTGAGGATGAATTACTGCACAATACATACATATACAGTGATAAGTTAGGGGTTATTTTTAAACTATTTTAGTGCCTTTTAAATACATGCAAAAATGTTAACAACTTGCCGACCAAGCCTTTTCCGGCACTTTTTGTTTACAAGCTTAAATCAATATTTTTTGCTAGAAAATTATTTGGAAACACCAAAGATTATATATATTTTTAACAGAGACCCTAGAGAATAAAATGGCAATCGTTGCAATCTTTTATGTCACGTGTTATTTGCACACAGGATTTTCAAACGCAATGTTTGTGGAAAAAATACAAATTAATTCATTTTAATGCAAAATACACAATATATGAAGCAATTATTTGTATAGAACATAAATGATGATGCTATGCTGAGTAAATAGATACCTAACATGTCATGCTTTAAAATTGTGCAAGCCCGTGGAATGGCAACAAACTACGATACTTAAAAATCTCCATAGGTACCATACCTCACATGTGGTGCAAACACCATTTACATATGTGTGCGTGACTTACGCATGCATTTGCTTCTGCGCAAAAGCATGGAGGAATGGAGCGCTTTAATTTTTTTGTTTCTTATTTATTTATTTATTTATTTTTTACACTGTTCCATTCATTTATTTTATTTTTATCACTTTTATTCCTATTAAAAGGAATGTAAGCATCCCTTGTGATAGACATAAGGAATGACAGGTCCTCTTTATGGACAGATCTGGGGTCTATAAGACCCCAAATCTATCCTCTGCTTTTAAAAGCAAAAGATCAAAAAACATTTTTAATAATTTAATAATCTTTTAATAATTTTCTGCCCTAGACGGGAAGTGACATCATGCTCATAGAGGGAGGTGATCAGAGACAATCTGGTCACCTCTATGGCAAAACGCGTGTACCGTTGGATCATTTCGTGGGTGCGCTGTTTCAATCGGTAAGCCTATGAAACACCAGCGAGTGGCGGGGGGATCAGACGGCGGTCGACCTCTCCCACTGCTTCCGAAAGCGATCTAGCAGTTAATTAGCCACTTGGATCTCTTTCATTAGTAAGCCAATCGCTGGCTGGAAAAAATAATACTGGGGTTATGGCTGAGAGCCTTAACCATATCCCCAGTAAACCACTTTGCAAGCCGCAACGTTACAAATAAATAGTATTGCGGTCCGCAATAATCTGGGCACTTTAAGAACTACTAAAATGTGGGAAAGTAGACGAGAGGACGTTGATATATCTCAGGAAACTGGTACGAAAGCATATCAATTTCTCCAACAGTTTATTGGTGATAAGCATGTGAGGCTAATGATAGCATCAGTGTTATGTAAAAACAATTGATTGTTAACAGCATGAAGAGATAAGTACTTCCCTCTCTCTTAGTAACGCTGCTGCACTAGAACACAAACTATGCATTGAACAAATTGATACATACATATGACAATAACCTTTACATTGTAAGCTCTGGTAAGCAGGACCATCTGCCCTTTGTATTAGTTGGCATTCTAATGTAAATGCTTTATATTCTAGTGTAATATTTTCGGGCCCTTATGAAATATCAACTTTATAATTTTGATAATTATAAATAACTATATTAGTGCAAAAAGTTGAAAAGTCTAAAAACTAAAATAATGTGGTTTATATATTTAACACAAGATATGTTGAAAATGTAATATCACATAATGTGCCACATTAGAATACACGTATTTAAATTATGGTTACTCAGGCATACCCTTTATAACGTAATAACAATGATCTCATCCAACACTGTATATATCTATATCTATCTATATGTATTTATCTATCTATCTATAAATGTAAATCTGTGTGCTATAAAAAAAACTATATATATATGTATTTAAAACCTGGCTTGCATACATAATGCTGAATACATGCTATATACAGTAAACAGCAGAGGCACAGAGCACATGGTATATACAGCTAAAGAGATATGTCCTTACCCCACAAGATACGCCAGAATGGACAGCTGAACAACACGGAATAAAATCCCCACCTTTTTGTTCTTGGCAATGACATATTTTTCAGTCTTATAATCAAAGAGTGACATGAACAGTCCTTTCCAAGCGACCTGCCCCATTCTGTCTGCTCACATTGCAGCAATGAAGGAGAAGAGTCAGGAAGGGAATGCAGATCTGATTCAGGCACACGCGCTCTATTCTGAAACATGAGAAACAGCTGAGACTGGTGCTACTGCTCACTGCCTATACAGTACATCTAGGACAGAGCTCAGTAGTATGCAGTAGCTTCATGATTGGCATGTGCGGGATCACTGCCAGGGTAACCACACAGGCCATATTTTAAAAATACATAATTTCAGCTTTATTTTTAAATATATCTTGTCACACAACTTTCTTCAGACTTTTAAATAAACCAGCCGATACACCTGTGGGCTTATTTAAAACCAAGATCCATTCCAGTCTGCTGGTTCAGTTTAACAGGGACATCAGTGGCATGAATCATATCCCAACTTCTTGCATCTCTTTCAAAGTCCTGTGGTTAGATTTTCGCTCTTTATATGCTATGTTTTTTTAATGAGATTGATTAAGGAAACTTGAGCACCAATGCAAAAGACATCGATAAGACTTGAGCCTACACCTTGGTTGTTACTACAAACTCTGTAGCACGCACCTGCCTTAAGCAGAAAGCTTAAGTAGACTGCTGGACATTAAAAATGTAACTCTACTTTTGTTGAGAAAAAAAACACTCCCCTCTGGGTGATCTATGTACATTACAAGGATTTTCTGGCTCTAACCTGCCCCCCATCCTACGCAGATAAATAGTTGCATCCCATGCTGATACAAGCTCCATTAGCATGCCAGTTGAAAAGGCCAAAGTGTGCCCCCATCCTAAAACTTTAGCAGCATAGATTCTAGCTGTTGTCCCTTTTGCCCCCCCCCCCCCCCCCCGCTGAAGCCCCTAATTCAGCTGCCTTTTCTGCCTACCCATTGGACTGGCAGCCACACTTTTTGGATGCAGTGGCTCTATATGAGGATCCTACATAGAATGTAGGCACCAGGAGATTCCTGCAAATCATAGTAAACAAATCCTAAAAATACCGCAAGCTTGTGTTAAAGTATAAATATAAAAACATAGACTACCGCTTTAGGGTGGAATCCTGATCACCTAGGATAAATCAAAGTGAAAACGGAGGAAACAAACTCTATTCACCTACAAAATTATTCTTTTTTTGAAAACTGAATCCAGAACCCAATGCTGCACAGCTGAATTGATAACCGTAAGCAGCTGCCAAAAAGGTTTCATGAACAGGGCCGTATTAAATAATTCTATATGTGTTGCATCTTTTGGCAGAAAAATTAACTATAAAAATGCTTGTTTTGGTGTGGACATATGCACATTTATGAATGAGCTCTTAGGAATGGCCAGTGGAAGTCAGGAGAAATTTGGAACAGAGGTCCTAGAAGGTACAGAGATCTTGCTTTTAGAATCCCAGGAAATGTAGGAAGTTGATAGGGGATCTAATCTATTAGCATCAAATGAAGGATAAAGCATCAATTACTGCTTGAACTTTCAATTCACATCAAATCCTGAGGAAGCTCTGGTCTGCAACAAAATGAGTTGATGTAGCATGGCTCCTGGAGTGCAAAAATATTAATGCATTCTAAGTTGGTCTGCCGGCATACACTCTTTCACCTCATCTCTTGTTATCTGATGGCATTTGCTTAGAGGGATCATTGAGCGGGCTAAACTAAGGGAGAGGAAAGTGATATTTTGCTCTGCAACATATAATGAGAAGCACAAATGTGAACTTACAGCACAGAGCATTTGATGGTGTTTATATGATTTTACTATCATTGGAGAATTGATTTACATGTGTATCTCTCCAGCTACATGAGGCACTTAGCGGCATGAATATGATTGGATTGAGGAATGATAGCACACAATGATGCATGACTGTTATTGGCACATACAGTATATGTGAAGGAATGGTTTAATCTTGTGCGTGTTCCCGGCTCCCAGATGTGGGTTCATTACTGCTCGTCTCACTACTATGAGGGAACAGATGGAAGGCATTCCTTCCATCAGAAATCTATTCTGCTTGTTTTATTCTAATCTCTGTTGTTACATTGTATCAGTTGGGATATGGATACACGTTTCAGTATTAATAGATACATTTAATAAACATAGGGAAATAATAAATGGCCCTAATGGCATTTTTCTTGTGGTAGTTTCCTTAAAGTGGTTGTAAATCTCAGACATGAAATAAGGCCAATCATATCACTCTATAGTGTGTACCTGTCTAAATCTAGAGCACTAAGTGTCACTTCTGTCCGCTTTTTCCTTCCTCTGCTATCTGCATGAGTCACTTCTGACAAGTTATCCTGATACCAAGAGAAAAAATGTGACGGGGAGGGATCTCCAGCTGATTGAAAACCTCAGCTCTTTTTCTGTGAGCTGTGTGAAGGGATGTGTATCCCTTCCTTCCAATCAGCTTTCAGAGATCTCCTCACTGAGCCCTGCAGAGTGTAACTTCAGCTCTTCGCTACTTTTCTCTGACAGCTTGGACAAGTTTAATAAATTCTTCACATTGAAAGAAGACCGTAGATAAACAGGTACAACTTATGTAGGAAGATTTGTTTAATCTCTGTGTATCACCTGTGCCCAGTCACTTCACTGGGTATATTTAAGAGTTTAGAAACATTTTAAGGACTACCTATTCCTAATTCAGGCAAGCATTTGTGTCAGCGTCTGTAACATTGCCAACAAGCTTGGAAAATTCAGTTAGCTCTTACTACTGCCACTTTAAGAATCTGTCGATATGTTAGTGACAAATTCTTACATAGTTACATAGTAGGTAAGGTTGAATAAAGACAATCAAAGATATCTGTGGACTATCATGTCGAAAAAATAACCTTTATAATTTGTCCTCTGAATTAAATCAGGCCCTTCATTCACTGAAAATGAATCAATTACAGTCAAACCTTCAGACAAGGGGGGCAACGTTGTCCTGATGGACAACGATACCTATAGATCAATGTGCAAAAAGATTTTAGACAAGAGCTGGTACCGAGCAATTCCAATTGGACCAATAAAGAAATATAATGAAGAATTTTATGAGATGTTAGATTCGGCCTTTGGTAATAATGTTATTACCAAACAGCTTTTTGAAAACATTAGAACAAAATACCCCAAAGTACCGACATTCTACAGCTTGCCAAAAATCCAAAAAAAAAACCACTAATCCAACCGGCAGACCCATAGTCTCCGGTAATGGAAGAATTTCAGAAAACCTGAGTCGAGTCATTGAGTCTTATCTGCAGCCGTATGTTGTTTCTTTACCCTCATTCATCAAGGACACGATACACTTTCTAAAAACAATCTCAAAAGATGCGTTTCTCGTCACAATTGACGTTGAAGCCCTTTACAGCTCAATCCCGCATTCCGAGGGTTGGAAACTTTTACGAAAAATTCTGCAACAAGGCTCAATATACGATCAGGTGCTGAATGAGTTTATTATAAAAGGATTAGACTACATCCTCAATCATAACTACTTTTTGTTTGATGGTTCCAAATTCCTCCAGGTACAAGTCGTAGCGATGGGGACGACCTGTTGTGCCCCATCCTATGCCAATTTGTACCTGGGGGAGTGGGAACAATACCTCTTTCCTGGTGAGGATCTTGTCGAGTACCTGGGCCACATAAAAATGTGGCTCAGGTACATCAACGACATCTTCGTCATTTGGGAAGAGCCCGAGGACTCCCTTTGGGAGTTCTTTCACAAAATCAATCATAACGACTTCAATTTGAAGTTTACTATGATACATGATAAGAAAACAATAACTTTTTTGGATACCCAGGTGAACTGTGATTTGGAGGGTAACCTACATAGCACTTTATTCCGCAAAAACAGTGAGGAGCTATTAAAAAAAGAAAGACCTATAATAGAACAATTCGTCAGTCTCTGGCCCAGCTGTTGTATAAAACAAAAACAAATTCTGAATCCACAAGGATAATAATGTACTTCTCTAACCAACATTTGGAAATTAAAAAAATCCTAGAGAAACATCGGTCGATCCTCAGAGACGATCAAAAGATTGAGCAACTTGTATCTGAGAAACCATTGATCACATACAGTGCCTTGCGAAAGTATTCGGCCCCCTTGAACTTTTCAACCTTTTGCCACATTTCAGGCTTCAAACATAAAGATATAAAATTTAAATTTTTTGTGAAGAATCACCAACAAGTGGGACACAATTGTGAAGTGGAACGAAATCTATTGGATTTTTGAAACTTTTTTAACTAATAAAAAAATGAAAAGTGGGGCGTGCAAAATTATTCGGCCCCCTTGCGTTAATACTTTGTAGAGCCACCTTTTGCTACGATTACAGCTGCAAGTCGCTTGGGGTATGTCTCTATCAGTTTTGCACATCGAGAGACTGAAATTCTTGCCCATTCTTCCTTGCAAAACAGCTCAAGCTCAGTGAGGTTGGATGGAGAGCGTTTGTGAACAGCAGTTTTCAGCTCTTTCCACAGATTCTCGATTGGATTCAGGTCTGGACTTTGACTTGGCCATTCTAACACCTGGATACGTTTATTTGTGAACCATTCCTTTGTAGATTTTGCTGTATGTTTGGGGTCATTGTCTTGTTGGAAGATAAATCTCCGTCCCAGTCTAAGGTCTTTTGCAGACTCCAACAGGTTTTCATCCAGAATGGTCCTGTATTTGGCTGCATCCATCTTCCCCTCAATTTTAACCATCTTCCCTGTCCCTGCTGAAGAAAAGCAGGCCCAAACCATGATGCTGCCACCACCATGTTTGACAGTGGGGATGGTGTGTTGAGGGTGATGAGCTGTGTTGCTTTTACGCCAAACATATCGTTTTGCATTGTGGCCAAAAAGTTCGATTTTGGTTTCATCGGACCAGAGCACCTTCTTCCACATGTTTGGTGTGTCTCCCAGGTGGCTTGTGGCAAACTTTAGAGGATACTTTTTATGAATATCTTTGAGAAATGGCTTTCTTCTTGCCACTCTTCCATAAAGGCCAGATTTGTGCAGTGTACGACTGATTGTTGTCCTATGGACAGACTCTCCCACCTCAGCTGTAGTTCTCTGCAGTTCACCCAGAGTGATCATGGGCCTCTTGGCTGCATCTCTGATCAGTCTTCTCCTTGTCTGAGCTGAAAGTTTAGAGGGACAGCCAGGTCTTGGTAGATTTGCAGTGGTCTGATACCCCTTCCATTTCAAAATGATCGCTTGCACAGTGCTCCTTGGGATGTTTAAAGCTTGGGAAATCTTTTTGTATCCAAATCCGGCTTTAAACTTCTCCACAACAGTATTACGGACCTGCCTGGTGTGTTCCTTGGTCTTCATGATGCTCTCTGCGCTTTCAACAGAACCCTGAGACTATCACAGAGCAGGTGCATTTATACAGAGACTTGATTACACACAGGTGGATTCTATTTATCACCATCAGTCATTTAGGACAACATTGGATCATTCAGAGATCCTCGCTGAACTTCTGGAGTGAGTTTGCTGCACTGAAAGTAAAGGGGCCGAATAATTTTGCACGCACCACTTTTCAGTTTTTTATTTGCTAAAAAAGTTTAAAATATCCAATAGATTTCGTTCCACTTCACAATTGTGTCCCACTTGTTGGTGATTCTTCACAAAAAATAAAAATTTTATATTTTTATGTTTGAAGCCTGAAATGTGGCAAAAGGTTGAAAAGTTCAAGGGGGCCGAATACTTTCGCAAGGCACTGTATAGGCGAGCCCCTTCCATAAAAGACAAATTGGTGAAATGCTAATTTTTAAACAAATCACTTGCAAAAAAACATTGTCCAATATATGGATCCTTCTCTTGCGGACACTGTTCACATTGCTATCTCATCAGGAGAGAAAAAACTTTTTTATTTCCAAATGGCGAGATGTTTATCCCAAAGCATTTCGCCAATTGTCGAACGCCAGGAATTTTCTACCTAATGTCCTGCCATGGGCTTATTACGTAGGCAAAGAATTTTGGCGTAGTATCTCCAAACATGTGTATAGCATGGAGATCGGAAATAGATACTTACCCTTAGGCAGACATGCTGCACTCCACCATCCCTATAAAATGCCAAAAGTAACGTTCGCCCTGCCCTTGACAGGATTCATATTCCTGATCGAGGGGGCGATTGAAGCAAAACGCTGCTCCAACATGAGCAGCGTTGGATTTTTAACTTACAGGCTACTACCTTTCCAGGACTAAACGAAGCAATCTCATATGACCCCTTTTTAAAGGGTTTTGCTTCTGGGAAAACAAACTGAGAAGTGCTGTCATTTGCATTCTTTGTTTTTCCTTAAATTTAATATATTCAATATTTAATATATTCAATAGAATATTTTGTAGGAAATCACTGGAACCTGTCGTAATCCATAGACAATAATTTACCATCTAATTGGTAATTCTAAATTAATAAATAAGAATACATTCTTATTAACAATTCATTTTCTAAATTATATATAGGAATTTACATTAGCATATATGGAGTCTTTTTTGTATATACTTGCATACAATTTACTATTACTAACAAGTCAATTATGTGGATGCATATGCACATCACGTGGCCAAAAATTATGTTGGATCGTGTACAAGTAATAAAGACAACAATTTTAATATATTTCAATAGATTATTGTTTGACCAGATGGGTGTGTGCATATGCACCCATTGTCTAAACAATGATAAAATAATCCAAGTTAATTAAAGATGACATCATTATTTATAGCATGGTAATCAATAGGCCAGAAATGATCTGTCTGTGACACCCCTTGATTATACTGCAATTAAAATATAATCTTTTCAATTTTGTTATATAGAAAATTGAGGGTGCCGTTGTGCCCCCCACCCCTCCCTCCGTTCAAAACCCCACATTCCCCTAGGCCCAGTAAGGGGTGACTCCTTGTAAGTTGTGTGGAGGCGGGGGGTCTCTGCCTCTGTCGAGGACAGGAGAATATCGTGGGGACACACTGGGATCTCCTAGGCTGGAGGTGTTTTTAGAAGAACAGCAATTCATCTGGCTATGGAATGTAGTTTTCTCATCAAGAAGTGGTAAATATACACATTCAACTTGGTTATAACAGTATAAAATGACTATGTAAAATAAACAATGTATTTATAGTCAATATAACTCAAACTTTCTCTTTCTCGCATAGAATAAACCTCCCTGAAGAAGACCTTTACTTATATAGGTCGAAACGCGTAGGGATATAATGTGAAACTCGAAAAAATGTTTTTTGTTTCTATATATAAAATGAGTTCATATGTGGATTTCCCATGTTGACGAGATATGTTTCTTTATGTTAAGACCAGAATTGCTTTTTATGACTCCCATGCATTCATGCTTTATATCCCCTTTTTTGATACTATAACCAAAATAAAGAATTACTATTTTTAAATAAATTATTGTTATTTGCCTTGAATACCATCTTGCTGCTAAAAAAAACCCCAATGGATCTTCCATTCAATTAAATGAATTGGGGTGTGCAGCCCTAACAACTGATATATATGTGTTATCTATTCTGAATAAAGACAATTGTCCATCTAGTTCAATCTGTGTTGGTGTACATGTGTCGGTGTCGTTAATCATTTCCCATATCCCTGTATATTGTGTTCACTAAGATGCACGTCCAAGAGTCTTTTGAAAATATCAAAACTCCCCGCTGATACCACTAATTGTGGGAGAGATCCTTATCGCCCTGACAGTGAAAAAACCCTTGTGCAGCTTTAGATTAAACCTCTTCTCCTCCAATCTAATTGTGTGGCCCCGTGTGCTCTTACACTCCCTGAGACTGAATAGCTTTTTTTCCTATGCTGGGATACCATTAAGGTATTTGTATATCGCTATTATGTCTCCTCTCAAGCGTCTCTTCTCCAGCGAAAATACATTTAGTTCTTGAAGTCCTTCCTTTCCTCATAATTGAGATCCTCCATTGCCCTTATTAATTTTGTTGCGTTTCTTTGGACTCTCTCCAGCTCCAGCTCATCCCTTCTGAGGACTGGTGACCAAAACTGGATGGAATACTCCAGATGTGGCCTAACCAGAGTTTTATAAAGTGGCAGGATTATAGTTTTATCTCTGGAGTATATTCTATTTTTTATGCATGCTAATATTCTGCTGGCTTTGTTAGCTGCAACTTGACACTGCATGCTATTGCTCAGTCTGTCATCTACTAGGACCCCCAGATCCATCTCCATCCTTAATTCCCCCATAGGTTCTCCCCCTAGTGAGTAGTTTGCATTCGTGTTTTTAGCCCCCAAGTGCATTACCTTACATTTCCCCACATTAAACCTCATTTGCCATCTAGTTGCCCACTCCAAATGTCTTAAAGGATTACCACCAGTTCTTAGATTAGGAAACTGGTAGTAATTCAGTCCAGCTCTGAGCTGGTGTACAGAGGTACCAGAGTACTCAGAGCAGGGCTCGCTTGTCCTGGGAAGCTGTCATGTATGTGACAGCTTCCTGCACAGTGCTGCATCCCTGGCACCATTCAGCTGTCAGCTGGGAGATTTCCTTGCCAAAAGCTAAATATAAAGGGGATACAAGTTATATCATTACAGGGCTGGTGCAAGGATTTTTGACACCCTAGGCAAAACCTAATTTTACCGCCCTTGACTCCACCCCCTTCGCCCTGCCCATGTATACGGTGAAGGTGGCAGGGGAGACGTTTGTGGTGCTGGACCTGTCCTGAAGACAAATAGTGGCGGCACCGGATCGCTTCCTCAGGCCAGCCGTGGTCCACAGGTATATAGAAAGGTTAGGATGATGTACAGGCAGGCTAGAACAGTATACAGGCAGGCTAGGACGTTATACAGATAGGCTAGGGCGGTTTACAGACAGGCTAGGACGGTATACAGACAGGCTAGGACGGTATACAGACAGGCTAGGACGGTATACAGACAGGCTAGGACGGTATATAGACAGGCTAGGATGGTATACAGACAGGTTAGAGTGGTATATAGACAGGCTAGGACTGTATACAGACAGGCTAGGCCCTAGCCTAGAGGGGAGAGAGAGAGGAAGGTGAGGAGGAATAGAGGGGGAGGGGGGGAAGAAGGTGCATAGCACAAAGGGGCGGGAACAGAGAGGGGGTTTATTCTGGGGGTCTCGCTCACCAATTATGCTTTCCCATTCAGATGGGTCTCCCCCAGGGCTGTGGCAGCTATTGTTTGAAAAGTGCCGCTCAGCTGCCCACAGAACTCCTCTCAAAGCACAGTACAGGTGCATGGCATGCTTATGGCTGGAGTGTGGGCGGGGCTGGACGGGCATAAATGGGAGGTCGAGTATTGGATTGGACAAGCAGTGCAGTGAGGGAGGGGTTAGGAGGACAGTAAAGACAGAACACAGCCCGACTCCTGCACAAGCTGGCTTTCCCCGCTCTCACTGTGGAGCGCCGGAGCTAGAGGGGAATAGCTACTCTTTATCTCCACACTGTACAAGTCTTGGTGCCTGGGGAGAAGACCCTCCTCCTGCAGCTGCAGACACAGACTCTGCCCCCTGCTCCACTGGCGCTTGTTTATTCTCTTTCCCGCCCGGCTCATCCTCTGGCTTGTCGCCCTGCATCCCGCAATAGAGCTCCAGTCTGCTCAGTGCGGCGGGGTGTGTGATAGCAGCCAGCGGTGCGGGGTCACTGTCAGCAAGAATTTTACCGCCCCCTCCATCCTGGCGCCCTAGGTGGCTGCCTGTCCCGCCTAATGGTGATGTTGGCCCTGTGTCATTAGTAAATATAGGTGTGGCGATACCCCCGCAGGGGCTGCTTAAGTTAGTTCATTCCGTTACTCTGCCTCTCAACCCTAATAGCAGCCTCAGCCCCCTCTGGCACAGCTGGCAATAGTGTAAGTGCAATGACCAATGAGAAACACACACTGTCAAAGGTACTCACCCGGGCCGAAATGCTGAGAGCTGCTCCCCTTGCGACTAGGTGCACGATGCCTCTGGAGTGGGTACAGAGGTCACTGGGCACAAAGATGCACGGGTTGCCAGCAGGTGTGTTGCAGGTGGTAAGCAGTAGCGACGTTGACCAGGAGAGGCTGATGCTGCACTGGAAGTAGGCACCTGGCAGGACCGTGATGAGGCAGAGGCTATGTAGGTACCAGAACGTGTACTGGAGGAGAACCCTTAGGTGCATGTGAGAACTGGAGGTCCAGAACACCGGGCCAAGGGTCAAACACAGGTAGGTAACTCAGAGAATGTCCAGTAGGCAAGCCGAGGGTCAAACACAGGTAATCAGGCAGAGGAGGTATCCAGGAGGCAGGCCATGGTTCAAACACAGGAAGGTAACTCAGAGAATGTCCAGCAAGCAGGCCGAGGGTCAAGCACAGGTGATCAGGCAGAAGAGGTATCCAGGAAGCAGGCCAGGGGTCAAACACAGGTAAGTAACTCAGAGAATGTCCAGCAAGCAGGCCGAGGGTCAAGCACAGGTAATCAGGCAGAAGAGGTATCCAGGAAGCAGGCCAGGGGTCAAACACAGTTAAGTAACTCAGATAATGTCCAGCAAGCAGGCCGAGGGTCAAGCACAGGTAATCAGGCAGAAGAGGTATCCAGGAGACAGGCCAGGGGTCAAACACAGGTAACAGCAGCGGTGGTCAAGCGGGTTCCAGGTCAGGCACAGGTAGACAGGCAGATACAGGATACAAGATACTGGATACAAGGTACTGGATACAGGATACTGGATACAGGGACTGGAGCCAAGACTCAGGAAGTAGAGACAACAAACCAGCGATTTGTGAAGGGAAAGGGAAGGCCTTTTATAGGCCAGGTAAGTGGTCAGGTGGGATACCCGGACGAGTGCGCATGCGCACTCGTCTTCTGTCAGCGCCGCGCACAGCGGTGAGCCGCACTGGCTGAGCTGCATCAGATACCCGAGCGCCGTGGACCCGCGCATACGCACCTCCTACCCGGCGTACCTGTACTGTTTGCTGAGCCGCTCTACCGCGCGTGCGCATTCTTGGAACCCGGCGACAGAGTACGGTATTTCCCTGACAGTGCCCCACCCTAAGGGCAGCCTCCGGATGCCCAATCCAGGAGGTCTTTGGTGGTATTCTCGTATTAATCGGGGGGCATGGATATTTTCAGATGGTTCCCAGGAGCTGTCTTCAGGGGGATAACCCTTCCATTTGACTAGGTACTGAGCCTGCCCTCTTCTTTAACGGAAATCCAGGATCTTCTCGACCTCGAATTCTTCCTCTCCTTTGATAGTTATAGGTGGAGGAAGTGCCATCTGCCTGTCAGGGAAAGAATTGGCAATTACAGGTTTCAGTAAAGAAGCATGGAATACTGGGTGGATCTTATAGGAGCTGGGTAAATCTAGTTCAAAGGTGACTGGGTTGATCACCCTCTTGACCTCAAAAGGACCAATGAACCTGGGGCCGAGTTTCCGGGATGGACAGGGAAGTTTCAAATTAGCAGTCGATAACCAAACTTTTTCACCAACCTTGAACGTCGGACACTCCTTCCTACCCCGATTGTACTGCACCTCATACCCTTTTTGCGCCTCCTTCATGGCCTGTTGGATTTGGAGGAAGTTGTCTTGAATATGCTTGACCAGTTCTTGTGCTGCTGGGGTAGAGACGTCTGGAATAGAATCTGGAAGAAAAGAGGGGTGATATCCGTAGTTTGCCCAAAAGGGCGTTTGGTTAATGGCAGAATGTAGGGAGTTATTGTAAGCGAACTCTGCATAGGGTAACAGGCCTGACCAGTCATCTTGGGAATAGGAACAGAAACATCTCAAATATTGCTCAAGGGTCTGATTAGTCCGCTCAGTTTGGCCGTTGGTTTGCGGGTGGTACGCTCAGGACATGGAGGATTTAATCTCTAGAGCCCTACAGAGGTCTCTCCAAAACTTAGAAGTGAACTGTACCCCCCGATCTGAAGTGATATTGGCTGGTACCCCGTGTAGCCTAAAATAAGTAAAAGAATTTTCGCGCAAATAATTAAAATAAACGGTAGTTAAAAAAATGCACTAGTGAATAAGCATATACTAATAGTGTCACCAATATATATACATAGTCTGGGGGTATTAGAAATCAGAATAGTAATAATGATGATACAAGTTCTCTAGTGCGACTTAATCACAGAGATCACAAATAAGTGCAAAAAGTGTAAAAACACACAGCAAATAGTGACGTGTTGTCTAAAATAAAAAGTGCCTGGTGTTAAACTTGATAATACGTTAAATAATTGACATATAAAGTTAAAACTAGGAATAAAATAAAAATAAAAATAAATCGCATATGTGCCAAACAGTGAGTCGCATATGTCATATAAAATGAATCATATGAATAAATGATGATACAGCAGAGTATCAAAAATTAAGACTGAAAAAAATGTGATGCACGTGGGTGTGCTAAAACATTAAAAGCCAATCCAAAAACAGGTGAACGTGTATCACACACTAAATAGCAAGTGTGTGTAAGTGTAAAAAGTTCGTGGTGATAAAAGTCCAATTAAACTCCAAAATTAAAGTCGGATATTGCCGAGCTTGTAATCAATACGGTCACTACGATTTCCTTAACGATCATCTATAGTGGGGTATCCTAGATCGGTCTCTCTATTCGCTCACCTCAATTAGTATTGGGTATCGCCTTTCTGGGATATCCTATATTTCCCAACTATCGATGTCTCAAGGGTCATGGGTATAGGTATGAGTTTTGTCCCTTGTCTTCCCTGTCTCGTCTGGTGGGTTGTTCCGTCCAATCTTTCTCCTTATGTATGTTTCTGAGTGGTGTATCTATGGTGCTAATAGTCATGGGCTCATCATGACATAACACCCAGGGGAGTAAGAGGGGAAGGGGGACAAACAAGCCTCCACTAGTGTAGTAAGATTAAAACCAAAGGATCAATTTAATAGTAAAAAGGTGTACTCGTACATTTAAAAAATGAAAAATTGGCATAAAGATAAGACAACTTCACCGGCGTTCTCAGCGCCTCCTCGCGTCCTATTTCTTCCACTGCTTGCCTACGGCCACTCCCTACGCGTTACGACACGTCACGTGTCTTCATCTGGGGAACCGGATTGGTAGGCATTGGATGTTTAAGTATCTATTCAAACCGGAAGTACCGTCGCGGCCATCTTTGTTGTGGTCAACGGTATATAAATCAGTGTGTATGTCTACCATGTTACGGGTGACTTTTTATGTTGACAGGTGGCGGCCATTTTCTTGACTATACTGGATAGGACTTGGTGTTTGTATGTGCGCCACCATTTTGTTGGTTATTTGCAGTTCTAATTTACTTACTGTCAGCAGTCTATGTCTCACGTTATCCTCCTCATTTGGGGAGACGGAGTGTCTATTTCCCTGCTATGCTGATTAATAAGCTGTTCATAATACATGGTATAGTCAGTCGCTGTGGTATAGTGTGAATAAATATGTAAAGAAAATATAAAAAATACAAAATATATATTATAAAAAATATATACATTTTCACTTTACTCATAGGTGGTCTTGATGTGAATCTGGCATATTAAGCTACATACGGTTGGATAATGTAATGTCGCAGCTATATTAAGGTTATTAAAAAATTTAAAAGTATATTAGACAATAACGATTATATCCAAAGGGGGGTCATACCTCACCATCTGGCATATTTTAAGGTTAATTTAGGTTGCTCCTATTTATATGTGGCTCACTGGGATGCACATATATACTATCATTACATATATTTAGTATATATGTGCATCCCAGTGAGCCACATATAAATAGGAGCAACCTAAATTAACCTTAAAATATGCCAGATGGTGAGGTATGACCCCCCTTTGGATATAATCGTTATTGTCTAATATACTTTTAAATTTTTTAATAACCTTAATATAGCTGCGACATTACATTATCCAACCGTATGTAGCTTAATATGCCAGATTCACATCAAGACCACCTATGAGTAAAGTGAAAATGTATATATTTTTTATAATATATATTTTGTATTTTTTATATTTTCTTTACATATTTATTCACACTATACCACAGCGACTGACTATACCATGTATTATGAACAGCTTATTAATCAGCATAGCAGGGAAATAGACACTCCGTCTCCCCAAATGAGGAGGATAACGTGAGACATAGACTGCTGACAGTACATAAATTAGAACTGCAAATAACCAACAAAATGGTGGCGCACATACAAACACCAAGTCCTATCCAGTATAGTCAAGAAAATGGCCGCCACCTGTCAACATAAAAAGTCACCCGTAACATGGTAGACATACACACTGATTTATATACCGTTGACCACAACAAAGATGGCCGCGACGGTACTTCCGGTTTGAATAGATACTTAAACATCCAATGCCTACCAATCCGGTTCCCCAGATGAAGACACGTGACGTGTCGTAACGCGTAGGGAGTGGCCGTAGGCAAGCAGTGGAAGAAATAGGACGCGAGGAGGCGCTGAGAACGCCGGTGAAGTTGTCTTATCTTTATGCCAATTTTTCAAATGTACGAGTACACCTTTTTACTATTAAATTGATCCTTTGGTTTTAATCTTACTACACTAGTGGAGGCTTGTTTGTCCCCCTTCCCCTCTTACTCCCCTGGGTGTTATGTTATGATGAGCCCATGACTATTAGCACCATAGATACACCACCCAGAAACATACATAAGAAGAAAGATTGGACGGAACAACCCACCAGACGAGACAGGGAAGACAAGGGACAAAACTCATACCTATACCCATGACCCTTGAGACATCGATAGTTGGGAAATATAGGATATCCCAGAAAGGCGATACCCAATACTAATTGAGGTGAGCGAATAGAGAGACCGATCTAGGATACCCCACTATAGATGATCGTTAAGGAAATCGTAGTGACCATATTGATTACAAGCTCGGCAATATCCGACTTTAATTTTGGAGTTTAATTGGACTTTTATCACCACGAACTTTTTACACTTACACACACTTGCTATTTAGTGTGTGATACACGTTCACCTGTTTTTGGATTGGCTTTTAATGTTTTAGCACACCCACGTGCATCACATTTTTTTCAGTCTTAATTTTTGATACTCTGCTGTATCATCATTTATTCATATGATTCATTTTATATGACATATGCGACTCACTGTTTGGCACATATGCGATTTATTTTTATTTTTATTTTATTCCTAGTTTTAACTTTATATGTCAATTATTTAACGTATTATCAAGTTTAACACCAGGCACTTTTTATTTTAGACAACACGTCACTATTTGCTGTGTGTTTTTACACTTTTTGCACTTATTTGTGATCTCTGTGATTAAGTCGCACTAGAGAACTTGTATCATCATTATTACTATTCTGATTTCTAATACCCCCAGACTATGTAGAGAAGAACAGGGAGAACATGCAAACTCCCGGCAGCACAGTGGTGTAGTGGTTAGCACTCTCACCTAGCAGTAAGAAGGATCGCTGGTTCGAATCCCAACCACGACACTTCCTGCCTGGAGTTTGCATGTTCTCCCTGTGCCTGCGTGGGTTTCCTCCGGGTACTCCGGTTTCCTCCCACAATCCAAAGACATGCAGGTAGGTTAATTGGCTTCTGTCCAAAAAAAAAAAATTGGCCCTAGTATATGAATGGGGACCTTTGATTGTGGGCTCCTTGAGGGTAGGTACATGTGATGTGAGTGTGCAATGTACAGGGATGGGGACAATTGTAGACACTCACTCAGGTTGAACTGGATGGACTGATGTCTTTATTCAACCTTACTAACTATGAAACTATGAAACTATATATTGGTGACACTATTAGTATATGCTTATTCACTAGTGCATTTTTTTAACTACCGTTTATTTTAATTATTTGCGCGAAAATTCTTTTACTTATTTTATGACTTTTTAGTGTATTTGTGAACACTGTTCATTTTTGCTGCATCTATACGCTTTGTCACTTTAACTGACTTCAATTACTCACAGTAGCGCCAGGGACATACCCATACATTACCCCGTGTAGCCTCACAATTTCCTTGATGAAAATGTCTGTGGTGGAGGCGGCAGAAGGGGTACCCTTCATGGGCAAAAAGTGGGCCATCTTGGAGAGGCGGTCTATCACAACCAGGATAGTGGTAAAGGAGTCTGAGGGAGGCAAGTCAACAATAAAATCCATAGAAATCTCTTTCCATGGACGTTCGGGAACGGGAAGGGGTCTTAACAGACCCCAGGACTTGGTGTTGGACCCCTTGTTTCTCTGGCAGGTGTTACAGGAAAGTACATAATTTTGGCAGTCCTTTCTCCAGCCTGGCCACCAGTAGGACCGACTCACCAAATCGGCCGTCTTCTGCATCCCAAAGTGGCCAGACATCTTGTGTTCATGGAGGGCCTGCAGAACTTGGAGCCTGACCGGAGGGGGAACAAATATTCGGCCAACGGGCCAAAGTAATTCCTGTTTCTTTTCAAGAAAAGGTAAGGAGGGAACAGAGAATTTATGGGAGGCTTGTTTAAGGGCTGCGGTTAGGTCAGGTTGGATGGCATGGAGGAAGTTATGTGCAGACAGAATGGTGGCAGGTTCCTTTGAGGACTCTGTGTTCAGAAACATGCGGGATAGGGCGTCAGCCTTGCCATTCTTGGAGCCGGGACGGTAAGTGATGTGGAAGTTAAATCGGGAAAAGAACAAGGCCCAGCGGGCCTGTCGAGGTCTTAGGCGTTTAACTGCCCTGAGGTACTCCAAATTGCGATGATCTGTGAAGATGAGAATGGGTTGAGAGGCTCCCTCCAGCAGATATCTCCATTCTTCTAAAGCGAACTTGATCGCAAGTAATTCCCGGTCGCCTACGTCATAATTCTTTTCTGGGGGACTCAATTTTCGGGAGGCGAAAGCGACGAGGTGGAGCAGGGCCTTTGGGCCACTTCTCTGTGACAGGATTGCTCCTGTAGCCGAATCGGAGGCGTCTACTTCTAGCACATAGGGGAGTTCTGGGTCAGGATGCTTAAGGATGGGTGCAGAGGAAAAAAGTTCCTTGAGTCTTTCAAATGTGCCTTGCGCTTGGGGAGTCCATTGAAATTTGGTTTGCTGGCGAGTAAGTTGGGTAATCGGGGACACAATTGCAGAAACCCCCTGAATAAACCGTCTATAGAAGTTTGCAAACCCAATGAAGTGTTGAACTGACCTTTTGTCCGTGGGGGCAGGCCATTCCTGGATGGCTTTCACCTTTTGTGGATCCATCAGAACTCCTCCGGTGGTGATGATGAAGCCCAGGAACTGTATGGTGTCTGTCTCGAATTCGCATTTCTCTGTAGAAAATTTCTGTAGGCCCCACGTAGATCAAGCTTGGTGAAGATTTTGGCAGTTCTGAGCCGCTGGAAAAGTTTGGGGATGAGTGGAAGTGGGTACCTGTTCTTGACGGTGATTTTGTTTAGTTCCCTGTAGTCCACACAGGGTCTGAGAGAACCGTCTTTTTTCTCCACAAAGAAGATCCCAGCCCCTGCTGGAGAAGAGGATGGTTGAATGAACCCCTTAGCGAGGTTCTCATCGATATAAACCCGCAGGGCTTCTAGTTCGGTTTCTGATAAGGGAAAGATTCTTCCAAAGGGGATCTCAGCCCCTGGCAGGAGATCGATTGGGCAGTCATATGAGCGATGAGGAGGAAGAACTTCAGCCTTTTTCTCGTCGAAAATGTCCATAAAGTCCTGATAGGGTGCTGGAACATGTTGCAGATCCTTGAGACTGGGTTGCATAGCAAGACAGGAGGGAGGTTTTGAGGTAACGTCCGGGAAGCAGTGCTGCAAACAGTAGGGGGAAGAAAACACTACTTCCCTGCTGTTCCAGTCAATCCGAGGGTTGTGGGCCTGTAACCAAGGATACCCCAGGATGATAGGGAACATTGGAGAATGAATTATATCGAAACGTAAGAGTTCATGGTGCCCTGAATTGGTGTAGGTCAGGATGGGGCCGGTCTCCTGGGTCACAGGTCCTGAGCAGAGTGGACAGCCATCAGCCAACTGGACTTGGAGAGGTTGCCTCTTGGTTTCCAAAGGGAGGTTCAGGTGCCATGCCAGGGTCAAGTCCATGAAGCAACTGCATGCCCCTGAGTCAAGGATGGCTCCCAGCTGGAAAGCTTCTCCCGCTACCTGTAGGGAGAGTGGAACAATAAGATGAGAACGGGGGGGCCCAGGTAGTGTTGGAGCTCAGAAGGGACCGAGGAGGGCACTTACTGGGTCTCACTGGGCACTTCAGTAGATAATGTCCGGTACCACCGCAGTATAGACAGAGGTTAGCTTGCCGGCGACGAAGTCTTTCTTCAGAGGACAAGGGGGACCGTGCCAGGCCCAACTGCATGGGTTCCCCATGGGGGGAAGAGCGAGCGTTCAAAGAAGGAGCAGGTGCCAAGGGAACCCGGGGCATCATCCAGGTGGGCCGGGGACTTTGGAGCTTCTCTGCCCGTCGTTCCTGCAACCGACGATCTAGTTTAGTGACAAGTTGGCAGAGGTCTGACAACGTGGTTGGGACCTCTCCCCGGGCCAGTTCTTCTTTTAACATCTCAGAGAGTCCCAAACTAAATTGGTACTTCAGGGCAGACTCATTCCATTCTGTGTCTGCGGCCCATTTACGAAAATCCACTATATAGTCCTCTACGGGCCTTTTACCCTGGGATAGGGTGTGCAGAGTGGATTCCGCTGTACCTGTGCGTTGGGAGTCCTCATAAAGTGCTGACATGGCGGAGAAGAAAGTCTCTACAGAATCCAGCTGAGGGCTCTTTTGTTCCATCAAGTGGTGTGCCCAGGATTGAGGTTCATCGGAGAGCAGGGAAATAATGAAACCCACCTTGGTGGATTCCAACTGAAAAGTCCTGGGTTGCAGGGCCAGGTGCAGTAAACAGGAGTTCTTAAAAGAGCGAAATTTCTTTCGGTCCCCGGAGAAACGTTCTGGTGTGGGGACCCTGGGATCAGGGTTAGACATGACGTAAGCAGGGAGAGCACCTCCAGGTACTTGAGAGGGAGTGGAGGTGCTGACTGCAGGAGGTGACAGGTCCGCTTGATTAGGAGAGAGGGTCAAGTGCTGGAGACGTCCCTCGATCTGGAAGTACCCATCCTGGAGGCGTTGTACAGCCTGAGTAAGGGCTGTCACCTGCTGGCATAGGGCCTCAAGGGGTGAACCAGCTCTGTCGGCCTCGGACATTGGCTGGTTTGTACTGTCAGAGGTACTCACCCGGGCCGAAATGCTGAGAGCTGCTCCCCTTGCGACTAGGTGCACGATGCCTCTGGAGTGGGTACAGAGGTCACCTCCAGGTACTTGAGAGGGAGTGGAGGTGCTGACTGCAGGAGGTGACAGGTCCGCTTGATTAGGAGAGAGGGTCAAGTGCTGGAGACGTCCCTCGATCTGGAAGTACCCATCCTGGAGGCGCTGTACAGCCTGAGTAAGGGCTGTCACCTGCTGGCATAGGGCCTCAAGGGGTGAACCAGCTCTGTCGGCCTCGGACATTGGCTGGTTTGTACTGTCAGAGGTACTCACCCGGGCCGAAATGCTGAGAGCTGCTCCCCTTGCGACTAGGTGCATGATGCCTCTGGAGTGGGTACAGAGGTCACCGGGCACAAAGATGCACGGGTTGCCAGCAGGTGTGTTGCAGGTGGTGTGCAGTAGCGACGTTGACCAGGAGAGGCTGATGCTGCACTGGAAGTAGACACCTGGCAGGACCGTGATGAGACAGAGGCTATGTAGGTACCAGAACGTGTACTGGAGGAGAACCCTTAGGTGCATGTGAGAACTGGAGGTCCAGAACACCGGGCCGAGGGTCAAACACAGGTAGGTAACTCAGAGAATGTCCAGTAGGCAAGCCGAGGGTCAAACACAGGTAATCAGGCAGAGGAGGTATCCAGGAGGCAGGCCAGGGTTCAAACACAGGAAGGTAACTCAGAGAATGTCCAGCAAACAGGCCGAGGGTCAAGCACAGGTGATCAGGCAGAAGAGGTATCCAGGAAGCAGGCCAGGGGTCAAACACAGGTAAGTAACTCAGAGAATGTCCAGCAAGCAGGCCAAGGGTCAAGCACAGGTAATCAGGCAGAAGAGGTATCCAGGAAGCAGGCCAGGGGTCAAACACAGGTAAGTAACTCAGAGAATGTCCAGCAAGCAGGCCGAGGGTCAAGCACAGGTAATCAGGCAGAAGAGGTATCCAGGAGACAGGCCAGGGGTCAAACACAGGTAACAGCAGCGGTGGTCAAGCGGGTTCCAGGTCAGGCACAGGTAGACAGGCAGATACAGGATACAAGATACTGGATACAAGGTACTGATACAGGATACTGGATACAGGGACTGGAGCCAAGACTCAGGAAGTAGAGACAACAAACCAGCGATTTGTGAAGGGAAAGGGAAGGCCTTTTATAGGCCAGGTAAGTGGTCAGGTGGGATACCCGGACGAGTGCGCATCGGTGAGCCGTACTGGCTGAGCTGCATCAGATACCCGAGCGCCGTGGACCCGTGCATGCGCACCCGCTACCCGGCGTACCTGTACTGTTTGCTGAGCCGTTCTACCGCGCGTGCGCATTCTTGGAACCCGGCGACGAAGTACGCTATTTCCCTGACACACACATTATGATAAAACACAGAAATTGTCTTTACTGTAATATTTCTGTGGAAGAATAACAGACAGTAACATTATATATTCATGTAATCAACTAGAGAGCAAGAGAAACTCTTACACCACTCTCGTTGGTGCACTTTAAACTCCTGCATAGCGGGCCCAAACAACACAACTGGCTCAGCTTATCACGTGAAACAGGCAGGATCCTCCTCAGCAAGGTGAGAGGACATTGATGTCTGTATACAGTGGCCCAGAAATGGATAGCCTTATACCTGTGGTACTACAAGTGTTAGCAAGATGACTACCAGTGTTTCTGTTCCCTGCAGATGGGCAAAATGCCCTCCTACCAAATCCTGTGGTTAAGGCCCAAACGAACATACTGAAACAGCAGGCTTGTCTGGTGATCCGACTAATATCGTATACAACAGTGCAAAAAGTGCTTAATGTAGTTACGATTTCCGTCGTACGATTCCGATCCGACTAATCACCTCACACTGGAATGCTTCACTGTCGGGGCTGCAGGTGTGCCTCAATATGCACCTGGAATCCCTGTCCGAAAGCTTTTTTCGTACGATAATCGGACCGTGTGTACTTAGGCTAGATGTCCCGACTGGCGATGGAGGCCTGAATTGCGTGGGGAGATCATCTGAGAGACAACATCTCTCCTTCAGGTCTGATCTCTTTCACTGTCTTATGGTCACTGAGAATCTCCTTAGATGAACAAGATGGAGTCTTTTGTTTCCTCCCTCCTAGAGCTTGCTGGCTCTTGTAATTATGTCCTAATAGAAAGCTATGGGGCCATTTTTGAGAGGGACTACACATTCCAGAATCCTTTGCATCTGATGCTTGTTAAAGCCCCATCGATTGGTTCCTGTAACTGCTCCTTTAGTTGGCTTTCTTCCTCCTGTCAATAGGAACACAGGAAGGAACAGAATAGCCTGTGTGAGTCAGCTGACATTACATTAAACTGAGTCAGTGAAACAGGGAGAAGGAGGGGGGTGAAAAAGCCCCTGCAGACATGACAGGCAGCTCTCTCCCTCTTTCAGGCTGGAAAGCCTGTGTACATTGTGCGGTGGCTAGCTTGGTGGGGTATACAAGAATGGCTCTTGTATAAATTCACGACATAGGCTGATAGCTTCTTACTCTCCATCTGATAAGTGTGGTTAAAGAGATAGATCAACGCCACACCAACTTCAATTCTTCCATAGACTTCACGGAGCGCTCCCAAACACTCGGTAGTAGTGCAACTGTGTTTATCCCATTTCAGGTTCCTAATCACATTCTGAGCTGGAGCCCGCAGACTTTCCACCACTCTTTTTGCCTCTTCAATATGTCAGTAATTTCCCACTCTTCAACCACTTGGACAGCTTTATCAATCCAGGACTTTCCCCAAGAAGGACTGTAGCTTGTGATAACCATAATCGGTCAGCATAGCTGGCTTCTTGAGGAGCCATTTGACCAGTCTCCCGAACTCGGCTACTAAAGGGGAAAAAGGGCCTTCAGAGGATGTAGTTGGCATAGAGGTGGTAGTCTCTGGATCTGGTTGGAAATGTCCTGAGCTCCCTGGGTTAGACATTTGTCCATCTGGTTGAATCAACAAGGCGTTGACTTTCGCTGTTAGTTGAAGGATAACCATCTTTACGGCAACAGGAACTTCTTTCTTCCACTCTGTCAAAACATAGCTACTATCAGAGCTAGGATCAGCCTTCACATCCAGAATGTTTACTCTTTGGCCCAGATCCAAGGCATCCAGGGCTTCGCATACTGATCCTCAGTCCAGTCACCGCCAGGAACTTCAATCGCCACACACAGCTCCACTTGACCATCTTCTTCTGTACACCACTGGGTCACAGCAGGAGGGTTCATCTTGGTGTGTTTAGGGAAGTTGATTGCAGAGAAGCGTTATTATCCTGGACGAGCCCCCACGTGTAGCGATACCCCCACAGGGGCTGCTTACGTTAGTTCAGTTAGTTACACTGCCTCTCAACCCTAATAACAGCTTCAGCCCCCTCTGGCACACCTGGCATTAGTGTAAGTGCAATGACCAATGAGAAACACACACGTTATGATAAAACACAATTGTCTTTACTGCAATATTTCTGTGGAAGAATAACAGACAGTAACAATATATATCCAGGTAATCAACTAGAGAGCAATAACTGAGATTTAAGAACAATATAGCTCTCAATCCTATATTCAAGCTGCTTTCAAGGAAATTCCAAACCCGAAAATGTCCCCAAGAGCAGAGGCACATTTAAATGGCAAATAAAGCACAATATGACACTTTAAATTGGATTGGTTACCTTTACTCATGTTGGGTCTATGAGTCCAGGCAGGAGGAAAGCAGAGGAATGACTCCCTTTGTGTCAGGCCTCCCTCTTCTCTCCCCTGACACCACAGGCTCAACATTAAACACTTATTTAAGTCAACAAGTAATGGCTTAACTTTCTAAAGAAACTGTCCCACACACCCAATGCATATGCAGAGCCCTAAATATGTGTGTGCGGATCCGTATGGCACTAGCAGCTTCAGTCCTTTTTAAGAAAAGATAAGATTTGGTGTCTTCAGCTAGCCACTCCTTGGTGCACTTTAAACTCCTGTATAGGGGGCCCAAACAAAATGCCCTCTCACCAAATCTTGTGGTTAAGGCCCAAACGAACATCCTGGAACAGCAGGCTTCTCTGGTGACCCGACTAATCACCTCACACTGGATCGCTTCACTGCCGTTGCAGGTTTGTTTTGAAATGCACCTGTAATCCCCCTCTCTCAGGCTGGATGCCCCGACTGGCCATGGAGGCCTGAATTGCGTGGAGAGATAATCTGAGAGACATCTCTCCTTCTCTCCGTCTGTGACAGGTACATGAATGGGGTGCAAGCACTGACAGTGTCTACGACATCCTTCATGGATTCCCTTAAACAGTGTCCTCTGTTTCAGGATACAGATGCAGTGTTGCATTTATAGAAGACAATTATGTGGTAGGCCGGGTTCACAGGAATTCCCCACATCCAATTCACATGACATAGATACGAGTGTGACTGGTTCTCAATGGAGCCAGTTCACATAGATACAGGGTGGTTGCAGTCTGCATTTCAAAAGTGTCCTGTGTGTGTTTGGATCCGGTTCAGGTGCGAATTAAGGCAAAAATCTGATTTGCAAGAACAGGAATGCACCGGACCCTATGCTGGGAACCGTTGCTGCACATACATTATATATTACTAAAAGTATTGGGACGCCTGCCTTTACACGCACATGAACTTTAATGGCACCCCAGTCTTAGTCCGTAGGGTTCAATGTTGAGTTGGCCCATCCTTTGCAGCTATAACAGCTTCAACTCTTCTGGCAAGGCTGTCCACTAGGTTTAGGAATGTACCTATGGGAATGTTTGACCATTCTTCCAGAAGTGCATTTGTAAGGTCAGGCCTTAATGTTGGACGAGGAGGCCTGGCTCGCAGTCTCCGCTAAAATTCATCTCAAAGGTGTTCTATTGGATTGAGGTCAGGACTCAATGTGCAGGTCAGTCAAGTTCTTCCACCCCAAACACATTCATCCATGTCTTTATGGACCTTGTTAGTCTTTTAGAGAAGAAATAATATATATATATATATATTTATATATTTTTATATGGAAAAGGCCCGAAAACAAGAGGTGAAGCTCAGGGCAGACACATGAGAGTTTTTCAAAACAGACCATACATTGTTCGAGATCTACAAACAAGCTTACAGAGCAGAAGATAAAGCAATGGTTTATGATTTAGTCACAGGTAATAAACAAACTGACTTGATCTTTACACAAAGGTGTAGTGTGAAGGCCCCAGGTGGACTTAGATAAACCTATGATTCAGGTTGTCTGTAAAGCTAGTTATAATGTAAACCGCCATTGTCTTGGCTTTGAGAAAAATAAATACAGAGAGAGACCCCTCATAGAAAGAAATGTTTTTTTTTCTTCCTTTCTCTCTTGTAACAATTATATATATATATATATATTACAGTGCCTTGCAAATGTGTTCACCCCCCTTGGCATTTTTCGTTTGTTTTTTGCCTTACAATCTGGAATTAACATGTATTGTTTGAGGATTTGCATCATTTGATTTACAGAAAGATGTTTTTTTTTTTTATTGTGAAGCACACAACAAATAGGACAAAATAACAGAAAAAGTCAATGTGCATAACTATTCACCCCCCTAAAGTCAATACTTTGTAGAGCCACCTTGTGCAGCTATCACAGCTCCAAGTCGCTTTGGATAAGTCTCTATGAGCTTGCCACATCTTAACACTGGGATTTTTGCCCATTCCTCCTTGCAAAACTGCTCCAGCTCCTTCAAGTTGGATGGTTTGCGCTTGTGAACAGAAATTCTGACCACAGATTTTCTATTGGATTGAGACCGTACATGTTTATTTCAAAAATAATTGCTCTGAAATGACTGAGAACCTCATAGTACAATTTATACATTCTGAAGGGGTGGCACCTTGGCACCTGGACTCTTTTTAAGTCCCATTCAACTCTTTGGTGACATTCATTGATATACAGATGATCATTTTACATATACATGTCACTTCCAGAGATCTCTGGGAAAAGCCAGAGATAGGCATCGTTACAGCTGGAGGTGTGAAATTTTTTTAACACAACCAAGACAGCTGTTACATCATATGACTTCTAACATATTTTCACCAAGTATATGTGCTTAATCAGAAACACATGTTTTGATACTTATAACTAAATGTTTGCTAAATAAAATGGCTATTCCATTTACCCTATCAATCCCCCACTAGTGATGGACGAACATCTAACGGGACAGTTTGCGGTTTATACGTGCATTACACCCCTATATACTGCACACCAAATAGTACACCTATACCAGTCCTTAAAAGGACTTTTGTGGACCTATATTCGTTAGCGATTTGTGTCGCTACAATCTGTCCCTGCGACACACAGCAACCTCTCCCTACACTGACAAAAGAGCTGCAGAACCGCTCAGCAGTCACAATGCTGCACAGTAGAAATGCACTATACTATGCTTTCTATATTTGAAAGTATTTTATACGTGTATTACACCCCTATATACGGCACACCAAATAGTACACCTATTATTTATTGTAGTAAATGGTAAACTCACATGGTAAAAGGTAATCAAACGCTTCTCATAAGTACAGGTACAGGAGCGGTGTGTAAGTGGGTCCAACCGACGCATTCCAACTAATAAGTCGTCATCTCCTAGTGTGTCTTCTAACTGAAGGGGGGAGTGGACAGTGTAGGGGAAGAGATAGATCGCTGTTCATATTCTATATGAACAGACGATCTGTCACTTCTCCCCTCAGAGAACCGGAAACTGTGTGTTTACACACACAGATCTCGGTTCTCTGTGTGCCCGAGCGATTGCGGGAAGCGCCGGGCATTGGCTCCGTGGGCGAGCAGGGGGCGCGCCCCTAGTGGAAATATATGAACCGACGTAACATTGCGGTAATTCGCGCAGCCGAGCCATGTTGCCACAGTACAACTGCGGCCGCTGGTCGGCAAGTGGTTAAAGGAGCCGACGTACAGCTACGACGGTTCGTGGGATTGTGCCGACCTGACGCAGTATAATGATGGCGGCTGGTTGGCAAGTGGTTAAGTTGTATGTCATGGGGTGGGAAGATAACTATACAGATATTTTTCTGTTAGGTATGTAAATTAGTGTGCATAAAAGTCCCCTATATTCCTCTTTTTTTCTTGTGGATTATTATATAAACTTGGGGAAACACACTCCGCTAAGAGTGGTGGTACTTTTGGGGAAATGGCAAATGTGTTTTTGTTTTGTTTGGCATATTGCTTACCCTGTGATCACAAACAGCAATGGTGTGCAATACTGTTGTTATCTAAACCATTAATTGGTCCAGCAAAAGTATCTCATTGTTAAATTACCTGGTTGAGATAGCAATTATTCAAACAGGGCAAGGGGACAGAGAAATGTATAACAGAGGAGAGCTGGATTGTTCTCAGGGTTTAGTTACAGTTTCAATTAAAATTTCAGTGTGCTCATTCAGCAAATGGTATCAACTAATTTGATAGCATAGTTTCATAAGTAAGTAGTTATGCGATTATTGATTATAACATTGCAGCAGGGTCATTGTAACCTTGTGGTGATTTAAATATAGCTCAGAGTGAAAACAAATGCTACATTCCCATTCATCAGCTGCCCCTATAAAGGAGAGGAAGGTGCTGGCTTCAGATCTGCCAAATCTAAATGCATGTACAGTATACTGGCGCTGAAATAGAGTTGCCAGTTTATCCTATTAATTAATTATCTATAAATTACACAGACACTGTGACTGATTAAATCCAAATGAGGCACCAAAATTGGCAAAGTATTCTCTAAGTGGCACCCGTGCGAAGTGGCCAACATCCTTTGTTCAGAATGCAGAAATTCAGCAGATTGGTGCAAGACCCAGCAAGTGGTTTTACTGGAGTAGTGGTATCTGCTTCAGTGATTGCCAGCTTCCAGGTACATCGGCCAGGTTTGGTATACACATAGTTACATTGTTCCAATACATAAATAAAATATCCATACCTGGAATTCTTCTTTAACCACATGTTGCCCACCCACCGTTGTTTGACGGCGGCAGAATAGCTCCAATGCGCGAATCGCCGGCAGCCGCCTTAAGAGGTATAGGGGGCACAAGCGCGATGTCCGTCGGGCACCCGCGACTGCTCCTGACAGAGCAGGAACGGAGATCTCTGTGTGTAAACACACAAATCCACTCCGTGAGGCAAGGAAAATCCCTGAGCTTCGCTTTGACAACGCCAGACTCATGCTGTTCCCGGACTACTCGGTGGAGACACAGAGACAGAGGAGAACCTTTGACCAGGTGAAGGCCCAACTGCGCTCCAGGAATATTAAGTACAGCATGCTGTTCCCTGCTCGCCTGAGGGTGGTTGATGGTGAGTCCACCCGCTACTTTACAGTACCTGAAGATGTATCCCAGTGGCTGGACACCCTCCCAAGACCCCGGTAACTGTATTGCCTGCCTTTAAGTGTCGATGCATTGATCTGTCCGGATCCCCCCGTCATGATGGCCTCCTGGTGCCCCCCCTTCTTTTGGTCCCGTGTTTTCCCCCCTTGATCAGGTTGACCATATACTCTACCTGCCACGCTACCTCAGGCCTTACATGTACTGGGCCGCAGCCGGGTCTCTCCCCCATGGCGTGCAGGGATATGCACTTTTAACTACCTGTTATCCTTGCTAACAGAGCCTCCCTGAGGAACCCCCTTCCCCCTTTTTTTTTTCTTTTTACTTTTTCTTTTTCCCTCTCCTGATTACACGGGTACCCCTTACCCCTCCTGGACCTGACGCTTAATGCCTCTGGACGCACGGGGGGAGGGGGGGTTGGTTTCTTTGTCTGTTCCCCAAAGAAGAGAGAAGATGACGGAGGGCATCCCCTGTGGAAGAATGGCCTCCTTTGCCCATGTTTAGAAGTGGTTCGGCCTCGGATCCTCTGACGACACCCCAAAGGAACTGTAACGTATCGCTACCCAAGAATGTGCCATTAGTGACTGCTAAGTGTGTTTTTTTTTTCCTTTTCTTATTGTTTTTTCTAAACTCTATGACCCTCACCAGCCTAGTTTATTTCCCCGTTTAACAATTTAACTGCTGGTTAGGCATAATTGGATTGGTATTATTCCAGGTTGGAGTTGGAGCTGGAGGCAGACCTAGATCTTTGCCTCTACCGCCACTCCGGGGACCTCTCTGGCATTCTCCGCGCCCCCGCAGGAGACAAACCTGAGCTGCTCCAGTTGAGCTGATTTTTCCAGTTTAGGGTATGAGCACTCCGAGTTCCCCAACGGCTGTGCAGGGTGGGGGGAGGGAGTGGGATGGGATTGGGAAAGGGTTATGTTTGTTTTTCTTTTTGTGATTAGCATACAGTACATGCCTATAATGTCGAATGTTGGTATCCATGTGGGGAGGGAAGCTCACAGGCGAGCGGGTTTCGCCTGGATAAGTCTTAGATATACTGATGGGAGGTACGACATGATCGGGAGAGGGGTGCCCACTTTGGAGCATAGCGTAGACCACCCACCTGATGTTCACATGATGCAGGAGTTACGATGGCACAGATGAAACTTATGTCTTGGAACGTCAGGGGGCTGAATGACAAAATTAAACGTACCTTGGTTCTGAATTATATCAAGAACTACAGTCCTCATGTGTGCATTCTCCAGGAGACGCATCTGACGGGTGGCAGAGTGTTGGGATTAAAAAAACACTGGATCAGCCACTGCTACCATGCTACGTACTCTAATTATGCACGGGGTGTCAGTGTGCTGATCCATAAGTCCCTATCCTACGAGCTACTGGATGTAAGGGTGGACCCGGGGGGTAGATATGTGATACTGCATACTATTATAGACACTGTAGAACTTGTGATCGTGGGATTGTATATACCTCCACCGGCCACTATGGTGCTGCTGCAAACATTAGTCCCCATACTCTCTAACTACCCCACAGATAATCTGATCATTGCTGGAGATTTCAATATGGTACTGAACTCCTCGATGGACAGATTGATACAGGGTGCCGGGGGGGAATCCCAGCTGTCCAAATGGGTGTCGTTATACGGCTTGACAGATGTATGGCGCTGGAAGCACCCGTCTGACCGGGCCTATACCTGCCACTCCACCTCTCACAGGGCGATGTCCCGGATTGATCTCATCCTGGCCAGCGGGGGTCTGCTCGCTCGGGTGAGATCGGTGCACATGTTGCCAAGGGGAATATCTGACCATGCCCCGATGCTGTGCACCTTCCAGACTAACACACCGCCTTCGCAGAGGATATGGAGACTCTCCCGTTACTGGATCACGGAGCCAGCTGTGGAGTCAGAAGCTGACTCCCAGATTCAGGACTTTTGGTCCACGAATGCAGACTCTGCGCCGGGGCGCAGCGTCTGGGACGCTTTTAAGGCCTACATGCGCGGATCCTACATAGCATCCATTTCCAAGGTTAGACGGGACACTGCAGCTGCACTACAGGGGGCTGAGGCCACCGCCCTCGAACTAGAGACTAGATACGCTTCCACTCAAAACCCCGTCACTTACATTGACATGCAGAACGCGTATAGGGAGGTGATGCTGTTGAGGGTTTCCCAGGCTAAGAAGCAACACCTAGCGCAAACCCAGCGCATTTTTGAGCAGGGGGGCAAGACCGGACGCCTGTTGGCATGGTTGGCCAGAGAACAACAACCTGTCACGTCCATAGCTCGTGTTAAAGCTCTGGATGGCACGGTGATCTCGGACCCCCTGCTCATAAACGCCTGTTTTGATTCTTACTACGAGGAGCTCTATTCTTCCAGAGCGAAATACTCCACACAGGAGCTGCACTCCTTTCTGGACCAGGTCACCTTTCCCTCCCTGTCAGTAGAGGCCTGAGAGAAACTTGACAGTGTAGTAACAGAAAAGGAAGTCCAACAGGCCCTGGGGGAACTCCAGGCTGGGAAAACACCAGGCACCGACGGCATTCCACCAGAATTCTATAAACAGTATGGGGGTCAACTAATACCGAAACTGCACCACACGATAGCCCAGTCTCTGAGAGAGGGGAACTTGCCGTCGTCTATGGCAGAAGCAATAATTGTGGTCATAGCTAAGCCAGGTAAGGATCCTGAGCTGTGCTCCTCCTATCGTCCCATCTCCTTGCTCAACGCTGACGCCAAGGTGCTCACTAAAGTCTTGGCAAGGAGGTTGAACGACGTGATCCTCTCCCTGATACACGGGGACCAGTCGGGTTTTATGCCCGGCAAAGGAACGGACATCAACCTGCGTAGACTTTATACTGTTCTGGGTTCCCGTGCAAGCTTGGCCCCAGCGGATGCAGTGGCCTCCCTAGACGCTGAGAAAGCGTTCGATTCAGTTGAATGGAACTATCTGTGGGAGGTCCTGCACCGCTTCGGCTTCGGTCCCAGGTTCATATCATGGGTTAGGGCACTATATGCCACCCCGTCAGCTAGGGTTCGCACAGGAACAGTCATCTCCCCCCCCTTTCTCCTCCACAGGGGTACACGACAGGGATGCCCACTCTCCCCAGCGCTTTTTGCGCTGGCCATAGAACCCATGGCTATCCTAATACGCGGATCCCCTGAGATCCGCGGTATCCCCTTGGGCCCTGTGGAGGAGAAAATTTCCCTTTACGCTGACGACACCCTTCTATATATACGTGATGCCCCTGCATGTCTTGGTAAAGCTCTTGACCTTATCGACACCTTTGGTACGTATTCGGGTATTCGGGTTAACTGGGGGAAATCGGTTCTTTTTGCTCTACACCCCTCAGAGGCAGGTTTGCCAACAAACACCCAGCTACAAATAGTTTCACAGTTCAGATACCTGGGAGTAAACATTCACAGGGATCTGAGACAATTTATTCCCCTTAATCTAGACGCGGTGGTGTCCTCTACGGCTCAGAGGTGCTCGGCATGGAAGTCTCTCCCCCTCACACCTGTAGGTAAAATCAACCTTATAAAGATGTCGGTGCTCCCCAAGTTCACCTATCTATTTCGGCAGACGCCGGTGCACATTCCGCAGTCTTTCTTCAGGAGGCTGAACAGCCTACTCACTGCCTTCATCTGGAACGGTGCTGTTCCTAGGATAGCACAGAGTACGCTTCAGCTCCCGACCACGTTGGGAGGACTGGCAATGCCCAGCTTCCTGAAGTATTATTGGGGCGGCGGTCCTGGTGACGGTCAAGTGGTGGCTGTCGGAGGACCCGCCTAACCCTGCGGCCGCACTGGAGGCAGCGTTGTTGGGATCCCATTCAGACCTCCAAACCCTAATCCACAGGGGCCCCAAATGCAGCCCAAGTGTGACCCCCTCGATGAGGGTGACATTGAGGGTGTGGGACACAGTCAGGGTGAAGATGGGAGGGTCGCATGCCTGGTCTCCTAACACACCACTCTGGGGCAACCCGAGGCTCCCTCACCTTGGCTCCATTCCCGACCCTGCATTGTGGGCACGGAACGGAGTCAACACTTTGGCGGATATTGTCTCCGGCAACGAACTGCTCTCCTTTGACGATTTGAAGTCGAAACACGACCTACAAAATCACATGTTTTTCAGGTACATACAGTTGCGTCATGCCTACCGAGCACAGTTCCCACAGCCTATCAGCATAGAACTAAATCCCCTGGAAGAGCTCTTATCCACAGATAGGGACAAGAAACCTATGTCTGCCCTCTATGCCGAATTGATCGGTCTGGACACCTCAGTGGTCTCTAGGCTCTTCGATAAATGGAAGGCAGACATACCAGAGATGGCTGACGACGACTGGGAGGAGGGTATACAACAGTACATCCCACTCATGGTCTCGTCCCGAGACCGTTATACCCAGCTCAGATTTATACACCGAGCATATTACTCTCCGGAACGCCTGGCTAGTATATACCCCACTAGGAGTAACCTGTGCCCTAAATGCAACACAGACATAGGATCCTTTTTGCACGTAGTATGGTCATGTGAGCACCTGCAGACGTACTGGAAAGCTGTAGCAGCAGAGATCAACAGAATAGGGAAACTACACGTTCCATGCGCCCCACTACCCCTGTTATTAGGGATAGTCGACACGTTGCAGACGACACAAGCAAGAAAACACTTTGTTTTCTATGCAGCCTTTTACGCCAGGAGGGCGATCCTTCTTAAGTGGAATGACCCCAGCATCCCTACAATCTCCCAGTGGCGGGCCCTTGTGGACGCAGCATTACCCCTGTATAAACTGACCTACATGGGGCGCAACTGCCCCCAAAAGTTTGAAAAGATTTGGGGGGCTTGGGTACAAGAAAGACAGCTCGATCTTCCGTAGTGTCTACTCGGGAGTGCCTGCAGGGAGGGGAAGTAGGGTAATACACTCACTGAGAGAGATTAGATCTCTTCTTATTGTGTTCACTGTAGACCACTAGGGGGCCTTAGACCCTTAATATTGGAAATAATGCTTCTCTGAAATGGGAGGGAAGGGTAGGGGAATACTGATATGGTCATTCTGAAAACAAACTATGCTGTATCATTGATGCCTCTGTTACTAGTTTTTCCTTTTTTTTCTTTAACTTTCTCCACTAAACATGCCTTGTCGGCTAACATCAACTGAGAATATCTTGACAATGTTTGTTGAATGTAAGTTCTTCACTATGTATTTGCCCTCCCTGATGTGATGCCATTACACACGATTGTATTTGATCTGATGCTATGACATGTACTGTACAAAATAAATAAAGTTCTTTGTTAAAAAAAACACACAAATCCACGTTCTGTCAGGGGAGAGGAGACAGATCGTGTGTTTCTAGTATATAGGAACAAAATATTACAGCGCACACATGCAAAAAAATTACATTTAACTCCTGCAAGGCTATTTAAAGCACCTGAACATTTTCAAAAAATATGGAGATCTGGTGACACTATATGGCTATATGGTGCTTAAGCCCACTTACTGCGACAAAGTACCCCATTATTACGCTATCCATAGAATATATGGTGTGACCAAATCCCCATATTTTATGAAAATGTTCAGGTGTTTTAAATAGCCTTGCAGGAGTTAAATGTAATTTTTTGCATGTGTGCGCTGTAATATTTTGTTCTGTTTTATGGTCTTATGGCTGCACCATCTTTAATGCATCTTTTAGGACGTGCCCCCCAAATCTTTGTTATCCTAGTATATAGGAACACTGATTGGTCTCCTCCCCCAGTCAGTCCCATCCCCCCACAGTTAGAACACACACTGAGGGAACACATTTATCCCCTTGATCGCCCCCTAGTGTTAACCCCTTCCCTGCCAGTGACATTTACACAGTAATCAGTGGCTATTTATAGCACTGATCGCTGTATAAATGTTAATAGTTTAAAAAAAGTGTGAAAAGTGTCCGATCTGTCTGCTGCAATGTCGCAGTCCCGATAAAAATCACAGGTCACCACCATTACTAGTAAAAAAATAATAATAATAGTATTAAAAATGCCATAAATCTACTTTTGTGCAAACCAGTCAATAACCAATCGCTTATTGCGATTTTTTTTTTTTACCAAAAATATGTAGAAGAATACATATCGATCTAAACTGAGGAAAAAAATCGTTTTATTTAAATGGGATATTTATTATAGCAAAAAGTAAAAAATTTGTTTTTTTTTTTTTTTCAAAATTGTCGCTCTTTTTTTTGTTTATAGCGCAAAAAATAAAAACCGCAGAGGTGATCAAATACCACCAAAAGAAAGCTCTATTTGTGGGGAAACGTCGCCCGACCTCGCAATTGTCAGTTAAAGCGACACAGTGCCGCATCGCAAAAAATGGGAAGGGGGTAAATTCGAACGGGGCTGAAGTGGTTAAGCAAAAATGCTGTTTTATTTTCATTTTCCTTGCACATGATTGGGCATTTATTTGAAAAATGAAATTTCACCACATTCACTAAGCTCTGAAGAAAATGCATTTGCAAAGTTCACCTTCCCTTGCAATATGAACAGCCTATTTGCCTTTAGTAAATCAAGCCCCTGCAATTTCATCAGTTGAAAGCATGACTCCATTATGCATTTCAGTTCCAATAATCATATTTTGTTAGTTGTTTTGCACTGCCTATGAAATAGTACAGTGCCTCCATGGATATTTTTGAGGCCATACAGTGCTGGATTCCTTTCTTATCAAGGACAGCATCTGCATGAAATGCAGCATGTATATTCTCCCCATATTTGTGCTCTTTCCTCCAGAGTGCCTATTATTCCCCTAAAAGCTAGGCTGCTGACCTCCAATCAAACTCTACTCTAAAAAAGTCAGTGTTCAGGTTATATAATTCTATGTAGTGCAGTCTGTTAATTAAGGGGGTATATAATTATGAGAAATAATACTTTTGCCTAAAATGCTTTTGAATATTAATAGAGCCAACAGTTGTGTTTGCTTTCTCTTATAACTAATTAGCATTGAATAAGGTGCCAGTTGTTATTCATACATAATAGCCCAGATGTGTAATGGTATACTATATAGGGCCCTATAGCAATGGCTGCCCATCGATGCTAATCCATGCGTCCGGCCCCAAATCTACATGCAGGGTGACGGACACATGGATTCCAATTGTTTTTCTTTATGAAGCACGTGATTAGAGCCTAAGGCTCTAATTGGCTTAAAAAAAGGGTTGGCTTTGGGTGCAGAACACTGCGCCTGATCCCACCCAGTTGTGGGACAATAGCAAATTAATATTTGCTATTGTCTTCTCGATTCTCCTCCCGGCCCATCAGGAAGCAGTTCCTGTGACCCAATTGGCCCGGGAGTCTTAGGGAGGGGGTCGATTGGTGCATTCCTGTGTGTTTCCGGTGGGTGTCGGGGGGGTTTGATCACTGCATTCACGTCCATCTCCGAAGGGGGGAGTTTGTGCGATCGTTGCATTCCCGGCCCTCTCCTGTGGGGGGGGGGGGGTGTTTGGTGTTAGTTTGCCGCTCCCCCAATATATTAACCACCTGAGACCCAGAGTACGTCATATGACATCTTTTTGTTCCCAGGGGTATATCTGAATGATGCTGTTCCGCCGCTTGATCGTTCTTACGGGCGGCGGGAGGGGACGCCCCCCCCTCCCGCCGCCCTCCGGTGCTTCTACCGACTCACCGCTTCCATCAGTGAGTCGGACTCAGGATCCGCCGGCCCCCGGATGATGATCATAGAGATTTCCGGCGGACCAGATGGTCGCCGGAGTCTCTATAATCGTTCGGAGGCCGGGCGCAATGTTATGACGTCACGCCCGGCCTCTGCATTCAAAAAACGGCGGCACCGCGGCTGGGAAGCGGTGATCGTTTTTTTTTTTTGGGGGATTTTAGGCTTCCCAGCCTAGAGGTGAGATGTGGGGTCTTATTGACCCCCATATCTCACTGTAAATAGGTCAGATCGTGTCATATTCCTATTACAAGGGATGTTTACATTCCTTGTAATAGGAATAAAAGTAATCAAATATTTTTTTTTTTTTTTAAAGTGTTGAACTAAAAAAATAAAGTAAAATTAACAATAAAAAGAAAAAAAAAATTTAAAGCGCCCTGTCCCCACGAGCTCGTACGCAGAAGCGAACGCATACCTATGAAAACGTACACATATGAAAACGGTGTTCAAACCACACATGTGAGGTATCGCCACGAACGTTAGAGCAAGAGCAATAATTCTAGCCCTAGACCTCCTCTGTAACTCAAAATATGTAACCAGTAAAAAATGTTAAAGCGTCGACTATGGGGATTTTTAAATACCAAAGTTTGGCGCCATTCCACAAGCGCATGCAATTTTGAAGCGTGACATGTTGGGTATCTATTTACTCGGCGTATCTTCATCTTTCACATTATGCAAAAAAATTGGGCTAACTTTACTGTTTTTTTTTTTTTTAAAGCAGGAAACAGTTTTTTTTCTGAAAAAAACGCGTTCAAAAAATTGCAACGACCGCCATTGTATTCTTTAGGGTCTTTGCTAAAAAAACATATATAATGTTTGGGGGTTCTATGTAATTTTCTAGCAAAAAAATTGGGAATTTTACATGTAGGAGAAAAATGTCAGAATTGGCCTGGATCTCAGGTGGTTAAGCACCGGCCACCACTGCCCTATAGCAACATTTTGATGGTGACCCTCAGATAACTCTCTTTGTAGCAGGTTGCAGTGTTAACTGTGACAATATGGGGTTGATTTACTAAAACTGGAGAGTGCAAAATCTGGTGCAGCTGTGCATGGTAGCCAATCAGCTTCTAATTTTAGCTTGTTCAATTAAACTTTGAGAAAAAAATGGAAGCTCATTGGTTTCTGTGCAGAGCTGCACCATATTTTGCACTCTTCAGTTTTAGTAAATCAACCCCTATGTGTCACTAATAAAAAAGACTCACTGCAGCTGAAGTTCGCACAAAGCCTGATTGCCGCCTGTCATCGCCCCCCCAGCATGGAGCCTGCGGTAGAGGTGTCGGTGTGGCCGGTCTGCAGGAGTGAACCAGAGAAGGAGAGAGAACGCCTGCTTTTTGGGGATCGTGCAGGGGCTGCAAGCCAAGATGGTGGAGTTCAGGCGCATGATAGAGAGGCAGCTGGAGAACGTGCTGCATCTGGCTGGGCCCCTCGCTCGGTCCGTCACCGACCTGCAGTGCGAGAACCAGAGATTGCGGGAGCAGATGGACAAACTCAGCTGTCAGGTGGAAATACTGACCCAGGTAGCGGGACTGAACAGGGATGGACAGACCAGGTACTCCTGCCATGCACTGCTCGCTGTGTCTGGCCAGTTCAATGAAAGGGCAACACACATTACAGGGGGGTATAGATAGGGCCGGCACTAGACTATTTTGTACCCTTTTATACCATATGGAAAGTAAATTTCAGAGGTATCAAAGTTTTTATTTTTGGGAGGGGGGGGTGCATGTAGTTGGTCTTGCCTAGGGCACAAAATAGTCTAGCAACGGCCCTGTGTGTGGATCACTGCAGGTCACCCTAAATTCATTGGCTGCATATTGCTCTGGGTCAGTATTGAGACCAGTTATAAAAAGGAAGCTAGAACTTTCAGCTCCACTATGACAGCCCCATACTTATCTCAGTATTGACTTTCCTTTGATGGTTTCCAATAAACCACCATCCTTTTTCTATTCTTCCGTTTTATTTTGTTTTTCATCTTTTTCCTTTTTTCATACTCACCCCTTTCCCTCTTTTACTGGCACATCTCTAAATTTACGTTCAGTTAGTTGGCAATTCCCATTCTCATAGATATAACATCCTAACCCCAACTTTATATCTTGATATAAGTCATTATGACAACTCTACTCGTAACTCTTCGAGCAGCTATGTGGCTTAATTGGTTTTGGATGTATCAGCTTTGGGATTTTCAGATTTGGGGTTTAGGAAACTTGTTGATTGTCCATACACGTTTATAAGTAAACTGAATTACAGTATTTCTTCTGTTTATGGATTGATTTTGTATAACCATCGGTGTGGTAATATTAATTTCAACAAAAACTGAAAACTTTTAAAATCAGCGTGTCTAACATACAGTAAACCGGTCAGCTGAATGAATAACATTTATTCTAAGAACAAATATAATTGTAAAATAATTCATGGCTATAGGTAGACCCTGAACTTTATACTCAAGGTTGACTAGAACTGACTTCAGATGTATTGAGGTATCTCTTGTGTTGGCTAATTTTGGAGGTCAGGTTAACAAAATACAATGACACAGTCACTCACCTCCTAGATCGGTTGTCCAGTGATCCTCTAGGTCAGTTTACTGCTGCCTGAAAATGATACTGGTGTCCCTTTGGTGATTCCCTAGGTGAGCCCTGCGGCTTTGTGTCATAGTGTGATGCTTTAGCATTCTGTTGATGTTGGGTCTAACTGCATTGACAGATGAATATTCCAAAGCTGATTAGAGGTCAATACATTGAAAGTTACACATGAATCTGCTGACTCTAAAATAGTTGACAGATAAGAACATTTCAATGAAGCAGATCTGCCATGCAAATAATAATAACTACAAGAGATTCTTCATGTAATGTAGCTCAGGCTTCAACCATGACAGGAAGATTTGGGGGCTGCCAATTGTCCACAATTCATATATGCAGTAAAATTCAATGCACTTTAAAGCAATTTTATAGCACTTTCTGTAATATCTCCAGGACAGGAAGTATACGTTTCCCCAATGGGACACAGCGGCAAAAAAAAAAAAAAAAAAGTTAGTATTTGTATAAAATAAACATTTTAGCATGCCCCGGTCGATGACGTCACAAGGCTGCTCAGTTAGCCATTGACCAACTTCTTCCTGCAGCACTCAGTGGGCTCTTTGAGTGGGAGCAGCAGGTCTGGCACACAATAGGAATAACATTACTTCAAATCAACCACATATAGTCTTGTTCCATATCCCAAGGTACTGTGGTTCTCTGTGAGAACATGGTTCCGACCCTTTTTTCCCCCTGGACAGGGGAACTCCCATCCACACCAGCGAAAAAGGTTTTACACCCTCAACTACTTCTTCATAATGACCTCTCAACCTAGTTTAGCAGTGAATGTTTTTTTCTCTTAAAGTGGTTGTAAACCTCAGTCATTAAATCTGAACAAAGCACATATATATATGTGGCGTTTACTTGTCTATCTCCAAAGCTCTAAGTGTTGTTTCTCTCTGGTCCTTCGTTCCTCTGTTATCAGCATGTGTCACTTTCGAGCAGTTTTTCTTACACGTGAGACAAATTTGTGACAGGGAGGGAGCTCAGCACACATCTTGTCTATTCAGAACACAGCTCTGTATTCTTCCTTTGTTCCTGTGCCCTGTGTGGAGGGGGGTGTGTCCCTTTCCTCCAATCAGCTCTCACACAGTGTATACAAGCTCTAACTGCAGCTCTCCACCCCTTCCAGTTAGCAGATAAACAAGTAGAACCTATGTAGGAGGATTTGTTTCATCCCTGTGTATCATCTGAGGCTATTCACCTCACTAGGTATATGAGAGGGTTTACAACCACTTTAATTAGTGAGATATTTAATGAGCTGCCCCTATGAAGTAGAGGAGGATGCTGGGTTCAGATCTGCCAAATCTAAATGCATGTACAGCATATTAGCACTGAACTGAGTTGCCAGTTTATCCTATTAATGAATTATCTATGAATTATGCAAGAGTTGGGCCTGATTAAATAACACAGCAACCATATTTGATTACTTATAAGTGTCAGTAATTAAAGGGTTCAGTTAGTAAGCCTAGCACTGACATATACTACTTCTCACTCTGTGAGAGGTCCAGATCCACATTATTTGTAACTATAAAGGTAGGTGGTTGGAAAACCATGAATGATATATAAATATTTCTATCATTACATCATGTAATTTCTTCAGTTGAAAACATAACTTCAATATACATTTCACTTACAATAATCATGTTTTGTTGTCCGTTAGTGGATAGTTTTGTGGCCGTACTGTACTGGGTTAATTTCTCATCAAGCACAGCATCTGCATGAAATTTGTATATCTTTCTCATGTTTGTGCTGTTTCTACTGGGGGTCCTATTCCCCTAAAACAAAGGCTAGTGACCTCCGAAAAAAGTTCTACTATACAAGCATATTATGTCTTGCGGGCGGTTTTAAAATTGTAAGCACAACTAGGCCGATGCGTAGTCTGTAAAGTAAGGTATAAGGTAAGGTATTACTGCCCAAAAGGCTTTTTTTTATCATTAGTTGCCCATCTGCAGCACTCAGCAGACTCGTTGTAGAGGAGCAGCAGATCTGGCACATACCCAAACAGCAGAAAGACCATTACTTCTGTTGTTGTTTCTGACATCACCATCTAATGCCATTTCATCATTTCATCCTCATAACTTATCTTTCCATATACCAAGGTACTGGGATACTTGGGGAGAGCATGGTCCTGACCTTTTTTCCCCCTGGACAGAGCAATCAGATGGCAAGCTTAGATGTCTCATCCACCCTAACAATAAAGGTTTTATACCTTCAACTGCCTAGTAAGAAATGTTTTTTTTCCCCTCTTATTTAGTGAGATGATATTTCCTCCAATTATCGAACACAAGCTCCACTGCTATACTGCAGTCGGTGGATTAATGCTAACATACTTTAGGTACTCTTTGCAGATATAGCCAAAGTGCACATGCCCCATAAAATAAAGGGCCTTGTGCTTAAAGAAAAAAAAAGGTGAAGGTCCTTGTGCTTAAAAGAAAAATATTCTTTCAACATCCTTGCAGCATTCAAATCCAGAGAAGAATGACGCTGCCCCAGGTGATATCAATCCGATAGATCAGGATGGGCTGGGTGCAAGCCACCGGTTTTGAAGAAGCACTAGTCAAGTGTGAAACGCGTCACCTCTCCTGTGTCCTTGTCTTGGTGGCAGTCATTATGCCTCTTATTTACCAATAAATCAATGTTGGATTGTTTTGGTGGTGTGCAGCCGTATCTTTCTTTTCTGTCCCTGCAGTATTACCACAGTGAAATGCAGCAATATGAATCTTGAAGCCCTGTGGACAGGCTTGTTTTAGTACTGAGTAAATTGGATGGAATTTACCAGTCACCGATTTTTAATAACAGAGCTCCTTTAGGACCCATTCACACTAGGAACTGCACGTGAATTGCACAGGAACATTGTGCGGTTCCTATGCGATTCACATGCAGCTCTGTGCAGTGCAATTTTAGGCCCATTCATTTAGAATGGGCTGAAATCACACCGCACCACAACTAAGGTAGTACATGCACTACTTTTGAAAATGCACTGCAACCAGATTGCAAGATACATTTGTACCATGCGATCCAGTGCGATCCAGTGCGGGCAAACACACTGTGTTTGCAAAGTACATTGGAGGTGTCGTTAACTTTGCACTGACACCCACTGCAAATTGCAAGGGCAATGCAATTGGAATGTGGTATGGGAAACCAGTACTGAACGCAGGTTTCCCTCACTGCATTCTAGTGTGAACGAGTCCTTAAAGAATGTTTTTTCAATATACATTAAAACAAACTCTGCTTCCATTAACCACTTCAGCCCTGGAAGATTTGGCTGCTGAATGACTGGGCCATTTTTTGCGATTCGGCACTGTGTCGTCTTCACTGACAATTGCGCGGTCGTACAACGCTGCATCCAAACAAAATTAACGTCCTTTTTTTCCCACAAATAGAGCTTTATTTTGGTGGTATTTGATTGCCTCTGCGGTTTTTATTTTTTGCGCTATAAACAAAAAAACTTTTGGAAAAAAAAAAAAATCGCAATAAGCGTATATTGATTGGTTTGCGCAAAAGTTATAGTGTCTACAACCAGTGTTGGTCATCTTACTTTAAAAAAGTAATTCGTTAAGTTACAAATTACTTCTCCCAAAAAGTAATTGCGTTAGTAACTCAGTTACTACATTGGAAAAGTAATTAGTTACGTAGCAAAGTAACTGACTTTTTTTTAAAATATTCTATATGTGTAACTAAGGGGCGGGTCTAGTATTACTGTAACCAAGGGGCGCATTTATTATAATTGTTATATATCGTGTAACCAAGGGGCTGCTCTAATATTACTCTAACCAAGGGGCAGATCTGTTATAGCGTGTAAGCAAGTGGCGGGTCTATTATTATAATATTGTGTAAGGGGCGGATGGCTACAGAAGAGGGCGAATGTTAAATTAATGGGCAGAGCTCGATATATAACAATAATAACAAATGCGCCCCTTGGTTACAGTAATACTAGACCCGCCCCTTACTTACACGATAGATGCCCCTTGCAGAGTAGCGCGAGCATCAGGAGCGTGCGGCATCGCCTTGTACAATTACATGTTAACTGCACCTGCGCAGTGTAGAGTTCACTCAGAGATGTTTAGGTTCGGCAATTTTCGGAAGCTCCGTAGTCCTTCGTACTGCGCAAGCCCTGCACCTGCGCAGTACAGGGTGTCCTTATTCGGCGGGGGAACTTTTTCGGCAGGACACCGGAATTACACTACTGTCATCTAGTGGCGGTAGATGTAATTGGGGTAACTAAGCCAAAGTAATGGGAACTGAGTTACCATGAGGGGAAAAGTAATCAGTTAGATTACTCGTTACCCTCTAAAGTAACTGCGTTAGGTAACTCAGTTTATTTTAACTCAGTTACTTACATCACTGTCTACAACATAGAGGATAGATTTATAGCATTATTATTATTTTTTTTTACTAGTAATGGCAGCGATCTGCGATTTTTATTGGGACTGCGACATTATGGCGGACACATCGAACACTTTTGACACATTTTTGGGATCATTGGCATTTATACAGCGATCAGTGCTATAAAAATGCACTGATTACTGTAAAAATGGCATGGAAGGGGTTAACACTAGGGGGCGATCAAGGGGTGAATTGTGTTCCCAGTGTGTGTTTTTAACTGTAAGGAGAGGGGACTGACTAGAGGGGATGACAGATCGTGGTTCCTAGCAATTAGGAACTCACGATCAGTCATTCCTCACAGAACAGAACAGGGACTTGTGTGTTTACACACACAAGTCCCTGTTCTGCCTCTCGTGCCCGCGATCGCTCGTGGCTAGCGGTCAGCACGACCGTCAGCCACGAGCATCGGCACCCCCGCAGTGCAGCGGGCGCACCTGCTAACCCGATCCCGTGAGCCGACGTACAGTTACGGCTATTCGCGGGATCGTGCGACCTGCCGCATTATAATGACGGAGGCTGGTAGGCAAGTGATTAACCTTAAAGTATAACTAAAGGCAAAACTTCTTTTTTTTTTTAGCTTCGGATGGAGTAGAAACGGATTAAAACACCTGTCAGTTTATACTGCTGTCTGCCCCACTAGGGGGATTAACTCTCTTTATTTGTCCTGTTTACCATTATCATTAAAAGTTAAAGTAAAAGAAAAATCCCACATTTTGGGTTGTCCCCAGAAAAGTAATAGAGGGGAAATCTTCCTATGGGGACACTAGATCTGGTGAAAGAAATTCCATTAATTTGCATGGATTTCATCACACTTCCTGTTTGGCTAAGGGACGGAAAAGTGAAGGAAAATTTCCGTAATGGGACACAGATGAAAAAAATCTGACAGGAGTAATAACCATCTATTGCTCTATTCAAAATGAAAATACAAATTGTGCCCATAGTTCTACTTTAAGGCCTCATTCAAGTGAATGATTTGGACTGGTCTGCAAATTCTGAGCTGGAATCACCTGCTTTTATATTTATCTGTGGCCTGTGTGAATGAATGACAAGTTGATAGTGCCCTGTCCATGGGTAAAGGCACATGCAGCAATTACCTGCGGTTAGGGATGGATGATTGCCACTTGATGCAGAAACATGCATCCAGGCTCTCAGACATCCATCCCTAACCACAAGTAACCGCTGTATGTGTGAATACATGAGAACAGCGATGGCTCCTCTCGGCATGCCATTTAGGGTTGCCACCTTTTCTTCAAGCCAAACCCAAACACTTTAGAGGCGCACAGCAAAGGGGAGCACACAGGAGCCCCAGGGGCAGCAGAAGGAGGAGGAAGCTGGACAGGAAGGGCAGCGGAGGTGGCATTTACTAGAATAGATCCTCTGTATCTTCCTCCTGCAGCAGCTGAATGCCAGCAGGAGGGAGAGGAGAAGAAGCCAACATTCAGCTGCTACAGAAGTAAAATACAGCCAATCGGTTCTAGTAAATGTGTTACAGGGAGTTGGCACAGGCCCCCTGAAGCTATGCCCACAGTCCTGTCTGAATAATGTGTCCAGGTTGCAGGCCAATACCACCAACATCCTCTGCCAGGGATACGCAAGGATGAAAAAACAGAAACTGGGGGTGATGGTGAGGGGAACCGGGAGAGAAGGGGAACCACCGATCGTCCGTCCCATCATCCCTTGAATGGTACTGAGTACCCAAACACTGCCCATCCCTCAACCACAGTCTGGCCTGACTAATGTGTCCGGGTTTCAAGGGGAATGAAACCTGGACACATGATTCAAAACCTGGACTGTCCAGGTGAATCCCGGATAGGTGGCAACCCTAATGCCATTACATCTGCCACTGTTCGTAAATACCCATCATCCCAGCCACAAAAATATGCAGATTTTTGCAGCTATATTCCTGTTTGCCTATAATCACCCATGTGGAGGAGTTCTTACTCTTAACTAAATTATATTTTAAATAAATGACTATTTCTTAAGAAAATTAATTGTTATGTTAAATTGTTTTTAGACCCCTGTTGTGTTTCTGTGTCTGCTTTTCTGTGGCACTCCCTATCAGAAATACTAGCATTTTATGTAAAGGTTTAAAACTTCCAAAAAAACGTTCATTCTTCCAACAAGTTCTATACTGTGTAAGGAAAAAAGATTATGCTAAAGTGCCATCTAGTGACACAACATGGTAAAGAAGAATAGAAACACAATTATTATTAGTATTTGGAGGTCTCTTCAGGTAATTGGAGTGTTTTTAATCCATGCTTACATGCTCTGGCTATGGTAGGGTAGATTTGATTTGCCTATTCCATGTTTTATATTATGTTCCAGGAGGCACTTGAAGACTTTACTTCTTAGATCAGTCTGGAAAGTTCCCTTCTTGGTGTGCTGTGCAGTGCATGAGAATTACTCTAACAAGGCAGCATTATGTTTTGGATATTTAAACTTTTATTTTGGATTGTATAATGGAAAAGTCTGGATGTGATCCTCTGGGGCCATGCTGACACCCTAGGGGGTGGGGGGTCCAAGTGCTGGGAGTCCCCACTTCAGACCTCTCTAAGGCTGCTTTTACACTGAGGCGCTTTGCAGGCTGTATTAACCGCTCCTAAAGCGCCCCCTCCCATTGAAAACAATGGGGCAGTGCTGCAAACTCGCCGGCAAAGCGCTGCCTTGCAGGTGGTTTTAACCCTTTTTTGGCCGCTAACGGGGGTTAAAACAGCCCCGCTAGCTGCCGAATAGTGCCGCTAAAACTACGGTAAAGCCTGCCTGCCTCCGTGTGAAAGCAGCCATAGGGCTCCCTCCTTTTGCTAGGCTCACCCTGGGTGATCCATCCTGTGTATATTTATATAGTGGGATGTTAATTGTTACATTATATTATACTGGAATAACTATATGATTTTGTTTAGATTATCTTAGCCTTTGGCTCTCGCTGCTGTCAATCAAAGTCAGTTAGCCAATCAGGTGAGAGGGGGTGGGGCCAAACCACAGATCCATGTCTGAATGGACACATGGAGCTGTGGCTCGGCTCGGGTGCCCCCATAGCAAGCCGCTTGCTGTGGGGGGGCACTCAACAGGAGGCGGGGGGGAGGAGCACCGAAGAGGGACCTGAGAAGAGGAGGATCTGGGCTGCTCTGTGCAAAACCATTACACAGAGGAGGTAAGTATAACATGTTTGTTATTTTTAAAGAACAAAAACAAGACTTTAGTACAGACTATGGAAATGACAGGAAGGGAGGGGGAGAGAGGGAGATATAGATGCTGCAGAGGGAGCAGGATGAGAGAAAGTCAGTTTATTGACAGGAACACAGGAACAGGCAGGATCAACCAGGTTTTATACTATATGGATATATAACAATGCAAAAAATTACTAGCACAAACGTAGTGAAGGAAGGATGAAACATAGGAAGGAAGGATCGATCAAAACAAGCAAGGATCGGAGGAAGGATCAATCGATCCAAGGAAGGATCAGTTGGTCGATCGCAGGAAGAATCGGTCGGTCAGTTGCAGAAAGGATCAAAGTAAGGAAAGATCAGTGGATTGATTGCAAGAAGTATTGCAGAAATCACCGGCTGAACGAAAGAAGGATCAAAGATCTGATCAATCGCAGGAAGGATTGGTTGATCGATCACAGGAAGTATCAGTGGATCAAAAGAAGGATCAAAGAAAATATAGAAGCATCGATCGGTCAATCGCAGAAAGGATCAGTCGGTTGATCTGAGGAAGGATCAAAGCAAGGAAGCATATGGTTGATCAATCTGAGAAAAGATCAGTTGATCGATCGCAAGAAGAATCAGTCAATCGATAGCAGGAAGGATGGGTCAATCGATAGCAGGAAGGATTAGTCAATCAGTCGCAGGAAGGATCAGTTGATCGATCGCAGGAAGGACCATTTGGTCGATCTCAGGAAGGATAGTTCGGTTGATCCCAGGAAGGATCAGAAAGTAAGGAAGGATTGATCGATGGAAGGATTGGTCGAAGGAAAGACATGTCAATCGTAGGAAGAATTAGTCGGTTGATGGCAGGAAGGATCGGTCGGTCGATCGCAAAATGGTTGATTGATCGCAGGAAGGGTCAGTCAGTCCATTGTTCATCGCTTGTGAAAGCAATAAAGTTGATCAAAAAAAAGTTAGAGACAGTGTAAAAAAAGTTTTGAAAAAAATAAATAATAAAGGTGTAGCACTCTCCTAGGTAGGTGCTAGAGAGTGTATATCGTTTTTCTGCTTAACCACTTGCCTACCAGGCACGAACACCTCCTTCCTTACCAAGCCATTTTTCAGCTTTCAGCGCTGTCGCATTTTGAATGACAATTGCGCGGTAATGCAACGCTGTACCCAAATAACATTTTTATAATTTTTTCCCCACAGATAGAGCTTTATTTTGGTGGTATTTGATCACCTCTGCGTTTTTTATTTCTTGCGCTATAAACAAAAGAAGAGGGACAAGTTTGAAAAAACATAATATTTTTTACTTTTTATTATAATAAATATCCAATTTTTTTTTTTTTTTTTTAACAAATTAACAATTACTCAGCATAGGCCGATACATATTCTTCTACATATTTTTGGTTAAAAAAAATCGCAATAAGCGTATATTGATTGGTTTGCGCAAAAGTTATAGCGTCTACAAAATAGGGGATAGATTTATGACATTTTTATTATTATTTTTTTTTTACTAGTAATGGCGGCGATCTGCGATTTTTTATCGTGACTGCGACATTGCGGTGGACATATCGGACACTTTTGACACATTTTTGGGACCATTCACATTTATACAGCGATCCGTGCTATAAAAAATGCATTGATTACTGTATAAATGTGACTGGAAGGGAAGGGGTTAACACTAGGGGGCGCTGCAGGGGTTAATATGTTCCCTATGTTAGTGATTCTAACTGTGGGGGGAGGGGACTGACTGGGGGAGGGTACCAATCGGTGTCCCTATGTACAAGGGACACACCATCGGTCTCCTCTCCAGTGTCAGGACGTGGATCTGTGTGTTTACAAACAAAGATCCACGTCCTGCTCAGTTACTGGGAAATCGCGGGTGCCCGGCGAACATCGCGGCCGCCGGGCACGCGCATCGGGTCCCCAGCGACGCGACGGGCACTCGCGCGCCCCCTAGTGGCCAAAATGGTAGCGCCGTCATATGACGGCGTCCTGCCACAAGAGCCGCACCGCTCCGCCGTCAATTGACAGTGGGCGGTCGGCAAGAAGTTAAAAGAGAGAAGTAGACAGGCAAATTAAGGTGCTGTCTGCTTAACAGAGAGCAGTGATTGATTGGTAAGGTCTGCTCAGTGTGCTCTGGGTGCGGCTCATGCTGTCTTGATGTTTCACACTGATCCAATAGCAAGAAGGCATATTGGACAGTGGGAGGAAACCTAGCAGATGAGAGCATGGATGCAAATACAGCCCTAGCTAATTAGATGTGGATGTGCCCCATGGAATGCTGGGTGCCTGTATTTAAGTCTGAGGAGCACAAGGGCTCAGGGTTCCAGTTCCAATAATAACTTAACAATTACTAACTATTAAATTATAGGTATTGGAATTTACTTTCAAATTTGGCTGTTAGTGAACGTAATGAATACGAATTTATCCAAAGTTACAAATTATCCGAAATAACGAATGCCGTAGCTAATTGAATGGAGCGTAACAAATGAATAATAATAAATAACAATAATAATAAAAAAAAATTTTTGTTCTGTTCCTTTTGTTTAGATGCAGCATTTGTTATTTCAGATAATTCGTAACTTTGGATAAATTCGTATTCGTTAAATTCACTAACAGTAAAATTTGAAAGGAAATTCCAATACCTATCATTTAATAGTTAGTTATTATTAGTTAGTTAGTTAGTTATTCTTTAGAATTTTCTGATTTTCTTTCTTATTTTCGGATTTTCAAATTCACAATTTTTTTTTTTTAATTTAGGAATTGCGATCTTAACAAATGACCCGAAAAACGAAAAAACAAAACGAATGACACGAAAACGACCACATTTTTTGGCAGTGCACATGTCTACTAAGCATGGATACATTCATAAGCCCAATATAATATGATTGACCTATTTATAATCTAATTATCATTAGAACACGTCTTTCATTTTTTCTTATTTGTTCCTATTCTATTTCTCAGTTTTTTTGAGAATAGACAGGCTCGTTCTACTCATATCTGCATACAGCCGCCTGCTAATGTAATCTGTTAATTTCATGCCATTTAGTCACTCATTCCTCTTTTGAGGTATCATTTTAAGTTTTAGTATGTATATATTTATAAATTATTTTTTCCTTACATATTCTCCTTCTTTCAGTTTTTATAATGGGACAGTTCTGTTGCCCTGAAACATGTAGCCACATCCCCTCCACTTCCTATCACCAACCAGCTGAGAGAGGTGATCTTGCTACACCAGAAGCCACTGCTGCCTATGTTTCAGCCTACAGCCTGACAGCTGTACTTCCACCAACAGCTTCCTGGCCATACTCTGCTTCAGCCAGCCACTTGTCTACCGAGCTCTGCAGACTCACAGTGATCCTCTTGAGGTCTATATGGGTTTATGACAAGCCTTGATTCACTTTTAACTAGGGAGTACATTTTTATTGTCTTTTATTCTATTTGATAAATTGCTGAACCTAATAGAGGTGCCCTCTTGTGTTTGTTTTAAAAATGTGCATTAGGGCCTCAAGACCTAATCTGAGATGAGCTGCATCCACTACACCTAGTGTTCCCTACCACTCTCCTGACCCTCTTATGTGCCCCGTTAAACGACAGTTGGGGTCTTGTCAGTGCAATTGCTTATTCATTTTCCAGGGTAGGAACATGCTGGTTTCTTTCACTGCAAATAACAGAAGACTGTAAGATTGGCTTAAAATCACAGATTAGAAGGCAACGTGATTTGACAAAAGTAGATGAGTAAAATGTAGATTGTAGGTTCAGCAAGTTATAAACAAAAAAAATAATTTACAATGTACAAACAACCCCCTCCCCTCCCGAAAAAAGAAAAAAAAGAAAAAGCAGATAGAGAAGTAAATTCTAAAATAATAAAATAAATTCAAGTGCATAGAATAGTCTCAGATATAGACCTTGACTTATTTAAAAGCTAATACTCAATTTGTGTCATTATTTTATTTATAAAAATACTTTCCATACAAAAGAATGTTTTATTTACAGAAGTGAAGTTCAGTCAACTGTATAATAAACTCAACTTAGGAATTCAGTCTGTTAATTGGAAGACTTTCATAAGTAGAATTCTTTCCTTCATCACCCAGTGGGGTTGATCTACTAAAGCCAAATAAATTGTTCATTTTCCAAGGGAATTTTCACTTTACAAGGGAATATTCTGTTAGCTTGTTGAATGAGATGAACCTCATTCTGATTTCCATCATCCAATCATGTGCAATCAAAAAAACATTACTTTTTTTCTATTTTCCTTGCATGTGATTGGGTATTCTTTGCAAAGTGAATCTTCACCATGTTTGCTAAGCTAAGGGAGAATGCCCTTGTAAAATGAATAGGCCTATTCGCCTTTAGAACAACTCCAATGAGTATCCTTATTTTTAACTTCACGTATTACTTTTACTTTTTATTTTACTTTTTAAGACATCAGTTTAATAATTATTATATTATTTTGAAAGCATCAAATTAATACAACACAGAGTGTTCATTTGAGGGAAGTTTTATTGAAAATTAAGAATATTTTCATCGATCAACTTACTCAGAAAACCCACCTAATTATTCACATCACAAAAAAAGTATTTAAAACATTCAGAACAAAACCATCTAACTTAATAAATTCTGTTTGCCTCCTCTCAGACGAAGCACAAGGTGAAGGGTGGATTCTTTCTGGATGTTGTAGTCAGCAAGGGTACGGCCATCTTCCAACTGCTTCCCAGCAAAGATCAATCTCTGCTGGTCTGGTGGGATACCTTCTTTATCTTGGATTTTACATTTCACATTTTCAATACTGTCGCTGCACTCAACCTCAAGGGTGATGGTCTTGCCTGTGAGGGTTTTCACAAAGATCTGCATACCACCTCTCAGACGTAGCACAAGGTGAAGGGTGGATTCTTTTTGGATGTTGTAGTCAGCAAGGGTGCGGCCATCTTCCAACTGCTTGCCGGCAAATATCAATCTCTGCTGGTCTGGTGGGATACCTTCTTTATCTTGGATTTTACATTTCACATTTTCAATACTGTCACTAGCTTCAACCTCAAGGGTGATGGTCTTGCCTGTGAGGGTTTTCACAAAGATCTGCATACCACCTCTCAGACGGAGCACAAGGTGAAGGGTGGATTCTTTCTGGATGTTGTAGTCAGCAAGGGTACGGCCATCTTCCAACTGCTTCCCAGCAAAGATCAATCTCTGCTGGTCTGGTGGGATACCTTCTTTATCTTGGATTTTACATTTCACATTTTCAATACTGTCGCTGCACTCAACCTCAAGGGTGATGGTCTTGCCTGTGAGGGTTTTCACAAAGATCTGCATACCACCTCTCAGACGTAGCACAAGGTGAAGGGTGGATTCTTTTTGGATGTTGTAGTCAGCAAGGGTGCGGCCATCTTCCAACTGCTTGCCGGCAAATATCAATCTCTGCTGGTCTGGTGGGATACCTTCTTTATCTTGGATTTTACATTTCACATTTTCAATACTGTCACTAGCTTCAACCTCAAGGGTGATGGTCTTGCCTGTGAGGGTTTTCACAAAGATCTGCATACCACCTCTCAGACGGAGCACAAGGTGAAGGGTGGATTCTTTCTGGATGTTGTAGTCAGCAAGGGTGCGGCCATCTTCCAACTGCTTGCCAGCAAAGATCAATCTCTGCTGGTCTGGTGGGATACCTTCTTTATCTTGGATTTTACATTTCACATTTTCAATACTGTCACTGCACTCAACCTCAAGGGTGATGGTCTTACCTGTGAGGGTTTTCACAAAGATCTGCATACCACCTCTCAGACGGAGCACAAGGTGGAGGGTGGATTCTTTTTGGATGTTGTAGTCAGAAAGGGTGCGACCGTCTTCCAGCTGCTTCCCAGCAAAGATCAACCTCTGCTGATCAGGGGGGATACCTTCTTTGTCTTGGATTTTACATTTCACATTTTCAATACTGTCACTAGGTTCAACCTCAAGGGTGATGGTCTTGCCTGTGAGGGTTTTCACAAAGATCTGCATACCACCTCTCAGACGGAGCACAAGGTGAAGGGTGGATTCTTTTTGGATGTTGTAGTCAGCAAGGGTGCGGCCATCTTCCAACTGCTTGCCGGCAAAGATCAATCTCTGCTGGTCTGGTGGAATACCTTCTTTATCTTGGATTTTACATTTCACATTTTCAATACTGTCACTGCACTCAACCTCAAGGGTGATGGTCTTGCCTGTGAGGGTTTTCACAAAGATCTGCATACCGCCTCTCAGACGGAGCACAAGGTGGAGGGTGGATTCTTTTTGGATGTTGTAGTCAGAAAGGGTGCGACCATCTTCCAGCTGCTTCCCAGCAAAGATCAACCTCTGCTGGTCAGGTGGAATACCTTCTTTGTCTTGGATTTTACATTTCACATTTTCAATACTGTCACTAGCTTCAACCTCAAGGGTGATGGTCTTGCCTGTGAGGGTTTTCACAAAGATCTGCATACCACCTCTCAGACGGAGCACAAGGTGAAGGGTGGATTCTTTTTGGATGTTGTAGTCAGCAAGGGTGCGGCCATCTTCCAACTGCTTGCCGGCAAAGATCAATCTCTGCTGGTCTGGTGGAATACCTTCTTTGTCTTGGATTTTACATTTCACATTTTCAATACTGTCACTAGCTTCAACCTCAAGGGTGATGGTCTTGCCTGTGAGGGTTTTCACAAAGATCTGCATGGCTGGCTGAAAGGGAAATTATACATGCATAATTACTCAAAGATAGGTCAATTTTTTCAAATGATAACAATTTTCTTGCTATCAGTAAGATGCTTTAAAAACATTTTATTTCCTTGTAGTCTAAGGTTTAGAAACAAAAATACATACACAAAAAAATGCCTATATTGCACTAGTTAATAAATATGCTTGAACACAATGTATGTTTGAACTCTCTCATTGATACAACAAATCAAAGTAATACATAACATTTTTCATTATAAAAGTTTGTTTGACATATGCTGTCTTTCATTTTTTTAAGTACTTAGTCAATGTAATATCTAAATCATACTAATACTAATCTAATCATTCGTCTGACAGCGTTTGCTCCACCAAGGTAGATCTTGCACTAACTTCTCATGACTGAATTCAAGGAACTCACTGTTCATTGCAGAGACATAAGGAATGCTTCTAAAGCCCCATACACACGGTCGGAAAATCCGACCACCAAATCCATCGGATTTGGTCCGACGGATTTAGTCCGACAATGGTGTTGCATACACACGGTCGGACAAAGTTGTCAGAAAATCCGATCATTCTGAACGTGGTGACGTTTGTTGCCTACGACGGGACTACGTAGAGGCTAGTAGCCAATAGCTTTGGTCTTGTAATGTGATCTAAGCATGCGTGGCACTTTGTCCGTCGGAATTCGCTACACACGATCGGAATTGGTGTGATCGGACTTTGTTGTCGGAATTTTTTTAGAGCAGGAGATACAACTTTGTCTGTCGGACAATCCGATGGAAAATGTCCGATGGTGCCTACACACGGTCGGAATTTCCGACAACATTGTCCGATAGGACAGAATCCATCGGAAAATCCGACCGTGTGTATGGGGCTTTACAGGACTTATGATGATGCTTAGAAAGTATGACAGAGCCCTATTTGATCCCATTGCATTCTATCAAGGATCCTCAATCTATACTAGAACATTAATTACTGTAAACAATATTTGGGATCCAATTATAATCAGTGCTTAGCTACATTCACAGAGGAGTGAATGCAACTCAGTAATGTGCAAGGATACAAGAGAAGCACGCATATGCAGAAAACCTATTTTAAAGACTGTTATAGTTATTTTCCACCACTCTTTACGCAGATAGGAAGTGTGATGATGACCTATATTCTAAGCAGAGTTTGTGCTTCCCATTTACACCTGGCATGCTTTCATTCAATGAAAAGAAAAAGAGGAAACTTATCAAGGAACTTACCTTACTGCACGTTGCTTTGCCACTGCTGGAGCCTTGCTCTTCTGAAGATCTAGCAGATACAGCTTGCAATAAGCATAAACCTGTATATATATATACAAACTCCCAGATGACATCAACAAGAAACCAGTCCAATTATTTTACACATTCCTCCTCTATGCACAAAATCTATAATACGTCTAATTGTCTTAATGATAGCTTAGTGTGCTGGGCAGCTCCTTGTTATTAATCTTCCTTGTATTGATGTGTCATTGTAAAAGATTGCATAAATGAAACAGGACTAGAATAACTAGATCACCGGAAAGTTTCGGAGGAAAGTCCTTTAATAAGGGCTGTTCTGTTTTAGTAATCAACTGGTGTGTACGTAAGTGTTTTTGCACACATGTGTATGTGTGTGGTGTTTATTATAGGGGCCCTAGACCAACTCTAGCAGAGTCATGTTAATCATAGCTCCCAACTGTCCCTGATTTCGAGGGACTGTCCCTGATTTGGAGCATTGTCCCTCTGTCCCTCTTAACCCCTCATTTGTCCCTCATTTTGGTCTGATCCATATAGCTGTATATAAAATGCACTTTTTTATCTTTCAAAAAAGTGTTTTCAAGTGCTAAACCTTTCTTCCAAATTCTAAATTGCTGCATCTGTACATTTTAAAGGCCAGTTTAAAGGAATAGTAGTGGATCAAAAAAGCCCTTGTGGATTTAATTAACGTTTTTCTTGGGTTAATTCTCCTTTAAGGGGGTGTGGCAGAGGGCGTGTCTCATGCCTACATACGTTTGCTGGTAGGTGTCCCTCATTCCCATCTCAAAATGTTGGGAGGTATGTGTTAATGTATGATTACTTATGATTAGCTAATAGAGCTTTAAGATTGCTTTAAATTCACTTTTAGACGACAAATGTTTTAAACAAGTTTCGTTTTTAGATTTCAATACCTGTGACACTAAGAATACCAGTATTTTTTGTTTTCTAAATGATTTTAGTACTACTATCCAAACTGATGTTTTGTCAGTGGCATTATAAGCTTTTACATAAAGGCATTGACATTAGTACTCCAGTTACATAAATTAAAAAGTATCTGCTGTAAATGATAGATGCACATTTGTTTCAGCTGTGCACTGAATATATAAGCTTTCTGGGCATGCTCCAGGGTATAATGGATTCTTTAAGGGTGGCATTATGAGCATATAAACATTAAAGAGTAAATACAGCCAAACTGATATATTTGCTTCGGTTGAATGAAAGAAAGGGAATCACATGCTGGACCGTGCTGATTTTTTTAAGGTACTTCAGGAATTAATGTGCATGGGTGTCTATTCGATCACTTGTGATCTACTTTGTCAATTTGAATCTAAAAATAGAAGCTAAACCTTTGAACCTTTCAACTGTTTTAAATCTGGCATCATTCCCATACAATTTTCACAAGCATATTTGCCCTAATGAAGGGGGCACTTAGAGCTTTCTAAATGTGGCGGCTTATTTCTTTCTGGCGCTTTCATGAAATAAATATATTTAGACTCAACCTTTGGGTGTGGAGCTTATTTTTCTTAAGTCACTTAAAAATTTGACCAAGGTTCTAATCCTTCTCTAAGCTGTCCAAAACTAGAAAAAAACAAAACATTTTGACAGTTCTCAAAGTCTCACTTCAAGCCATTGAATTGATACACTTGCATGCTGTTTACATAGATTAGGTTGTTAATAATTGCAGAATATTAAGCCGAGCTTCTACTGTAGGTGTGGTACAGATTGTGTCCTCACTGCATACATTTATATAATTATTCCAATGTACTATAACCTGTTCTGCAATCTATGAAGTGTATAATTAAAGAGTCACTAAATCTAAAATGCATGCTTGTCTCATATGAAAACAGGATATACAATGACATTGCAAACCGATTTTTGTTTGATTTTTCTATTTTCTTCCTCGATTCGCTTGGATTTTCTATTTCAAATCTATCAAGAAGTTCTGAAAATGTTCTGTAATGTTCTGTAAACTGCAAGAATATAGAACAGTGCAACTAAAATCATTATATAATCATTATATACAGTATAAATACTGTATATTAATGGGCCAAAACAGAGTGTACCTTTGAAAACAGCCATTTTCATTACAGTACATTATCACACAATGCCTAACACTCCATCATTATATGTGCAAAGAAAAGCAATCAGCTGCACTGCTTGTGTAAAATGTGTATCATTGAATAAAAAAGACATAACACCCTCTGAAATGTAAGTATCAATTAAAAATGGCATATAAACCAACAAGCACATGTAAATAAATAAAGATTTCCCAGTTGTAGTAACATTATAAACTAAGGTTAGCCACATACATTTTATTTTTTTCGCTCCGCCTGTAGGCACAAAAAAATAAAATCGAACAGATTCCTCTATCTACTCTATACATCTACACTAATTCCCCTGTGGGGATATTGGAGGAAGCCATCTGGGCTGCCTATGGAGAAAATTCTTCAGGAACCGGCCAATATTAGCACAATGTATGACCAGCTTAATTGCACTTATAAACCCCAAAATAGCATTTAGCAAGAGCACATATCTGGGGAGAACTTGGATTCTATAAATATAACACAAAATCAATGTACAATACCACAATCATTAAACCCAGTAGTGGCTACAAAAATAAGAAACACAAATGTTTATAAAATGGGCACTAACCACTTAAATATTACATCAAAAGACTAATTAATCAAAGACATATAAAATGATCATGTTCCCAGATCTACCATAAAAGCAATGAAATTATTATAAAAACATTACTGTGTCTGCTGAACCTGACCAACCAAACCCTCCAAACTCAAGCTGGACAAATTGTTTCTTGGCATACATCAATGCTGTATCCTGGGCTAGGCTGACAAGGCCCAGGCCTAGGGCAGCACTTTGCAGGGGGGCAGCACGGAAAGAGTCCCTGCCAGCTTGCGCTGTTAGTGTAGCGCTAGTCTTATGGAGCGGACTGGGCTGAGAGGCAAATAAGTCTAGAGCCCCCATAAAGCGACCGCACTGCTTCCGGTATGTGGGCGGCCGGCATCCCGCAACTGTGGGGTGGGTGGCACCACTTCTAATTTTGACTGTCCTATTCTCCTGGACCACAAACCTTCCTCACTGTGCTATATGTTTTCTGCTGCACCATTGGCATGGTTATATCTTCTTAGTCAGTAAAATTCTCAGAAATCTGTGCTTAAAGTAGAACTATAGGCAACACTTTTTATTTTATTTTGGATAGAATAGGGGAGGGTTATAGCCCCTGACAGTTTATTTTTTACCATCCCTGTCCCACTGCAGAGATTTCCCTTCACTTCCTGCCCATAGCAAAACAGGAAGTGAGAGGAAATCTATGCAAATTAAGAGAATCCATTGCCCCCCCCCCCCCAGGCCCTCAGAACTAGTGTCCCCACTCGAAAATTTCAGGGCAGGTCTTAAACAGCAAGGGGTGTAGCCTTGACCGGAAGGAGTGGGTCATATTTAAATTAGGGGTGCAGGTGTTTAGTCAGGCCTAGGGCAGCACAAAACCTAAATACACTACTGGCATACATGTTTACCCTAATATAACATCATGAATTGGAAGTATGTTCAGTCCATGTACAGTGCTGTGAAAAAGTATTTGGCCCTTCCTGTTTTTTTTTTTTTTTTAACCACTTCAGCCCCGGACCAATTGGCAGCCAAAGAACCAGAGGTCTTTTTTCAATTTCGCACTGCACTGCTTTAACTGGTAATTGCGCGGTCATGCAATGTTGTACCCAAACTAAATTGGCGTCCTTTTCTTCCCACAAATAGAGCTTTCTTTTGATGGTATTTGATTGCCTCTGTGATTTTTATTTTTTGCGCTATAAACGGAAAAAGACCGCAAATTTTGTTATAAGAAAAATCCAATAAACTCAATTTTAGTCAAACATTTGGGCCAAAATGTATTCAGCCACATGTCTTTAGTAAAAAAAATGCCAATAAGCGTATATTTATTGGTTTGCGCAAAAGTTATAGCGTCTACAAATTAGAGTACATTTTCTGGAATTTACACCGCTTTTAATTTATGACTGCCTATCTCATTTCTTGAGGTGCTAAAATGGCAGGGAAGTACAAACCCCCCCCCCCAAATGACCCCATTTTGGAAAGTAGACACCCCAAGCTATTTGCTGAGAGGCATGTTGAGCCCATTGAATATTTTTTTTTTTAGTCCCAAGTGATTGAATAAAGACAAAAAAAAAATACTCACACATGCCATGGTTATATGTGGAGATGCACCCCAAAATACATTTTGCTGCTTCTCCTGAGTATGGGGATACCACATGTGTGGGACTTTTTGGGAGCCTAGCCGCGTACGGGGCCCCAAAAACCAAGCACCACCTTCAGGATTTCTAAGGGTGCAAATTTTTGATTTCACTCCTCACTACCTATCACAGTTTCGAAGGCCATAAAAAGCCAAAATAGCACAAACCCCCCCCCCAAATGACCCCATTTTGGAAAGTAGACACCCCAAGCTATTTGCTGAGAGGCATGTTGAGCCCATTGAATATTTTTTTTTTTTAGTCCCAAGTGATTGAATAAAGAGAAAAAAAAAAAAAAAAAATTCAAAAAGTTGTCACTAAATGATATATTGCTCACACATGCCATAGTTATATGTGGAATTGCACCCCAAAATACATTTTGCTGCTTCTCCTGAGTATGGGGATACCACATGTGTGGGACTTTTTGGGAGCCTAGCCGCGTACGGGGCCCCGAAACCCAAGCACCGCCTTCAGGATTTCTAAGCGTGCAAATTTTTGATTTCACTCCTCACTACCTATCACAGTTTCGAAGGCCATAAAATGCCAAAATAGCACAAAACCCCCCCAAATGACCCCATTTTGGAAAGTAGACACCCCAAGCTATTTGTTGAGAGGCATGGTGAGTATTTTACAGCTCTCATTTGTTTTTGAAAATGAAGAAAGTAAAGAAAAAAAAATATTTTTTTTCTTTTTTCAATTTTCAAAACTTTGTGACAAAAAGCGAGATCTGCAAAATACTCACCATACCTCTCAGCAAATAGCTTGGGGTGTCTACTTTCCAAAATGGGGTCATTTTGGGGGGTTTTATGCCATCTGGGCATTCCATGGCCTCCGAAACTGTGATTGGCAGTGAGAAGTGAAATAAAAAAATTACACCCTTAGAAAGCCTGAAGGCGGTGCTTGGTTTTTGGGGTCCCGTACGCAGCTAGGCTCCCAAAAAGTCCCACACATGTGGTATCCCCGTACTCAGGAGAAGCAACAGAATGTATTTTGGGGTGTATTTCCACATATGCCCATGACATGTTTGAGCAATATATCATTTAGTGACAACTTTTTGTAAAAAAAAATATATATATATTTTTTTTTCATTATTCAATCTCTTGGGACAAAAAAATAATAATTTAATGGGCTCAACATTGCTCTCAGCAAATAGCTTGGGGTGTCTACTTTCCAAAATGGGGTCATTTGGGGGGGGGGGGGGGGGTTGAACTGTCCTGGCATTTTATGCACAACATTTAGAAGCTTATGTCACACGTCACCCACTCTTCTAACCACTTGTAGACAAAGCCTTTTTTTTTTTTTTTTTGCAAGAAAATTATGTTGAACCCCCAAACACTATATATATTGTTAAAGCAAAGGCCCTACAGATTAAAATGGTGGGTGTTGCATTTTTTTTTCCACACAGTATTTGCGCAGCGATTTTTCAAACGCATTTTTTGTGGAAAAAAATACACTTTTTTTTATTTTAATGCAAAAATATGATCTTAGGCCGAGTACATGGATACCAAACACGACATGCTTTGAAATTGCGCACAAACACGCAGTGGCGACAAACTACATACATTTTTAAAAGCCTTTAAAAGCCTTTACATGATACCACATTAGATTCACGGAGGAGGTCTACTGCTAAAATTACTGCCCTCGATCTGACCTTTTGCGGTGATACCTCACATGCATGGTGCAATTGCTATTTACATATGACGCCAGACCAACGCTTGTGTTCGCCTTTACGCAAGAGAAGGGGGGGCAGGGGTGCTTTTTTTATTTTTTATTTATTTAGCTTTTTTATTTTTAAACTGTTCCTTCCATTTTTTTTCTTTGTTATCATTTTTATTGTTATCTCAGGGAATGTAAATATCCCCTATGATAGCAATAAGCAGTGACAGGTACTCTTTTTTTGAAAAAATTGGGGTCTGTTAGACCCTAGATCTTTCCTCTGCCCTCAAAGCATCTGACCACACCAAGATCGGTGTGATAAAACGCTTTCTCAATTTCCCAATGGCGCGGTTTATATCCGGAAGGGGGGACATTCCATCCCACTGCTTGTAAAAGCAGTCTAGAGGCTAATTAGCCGCTAGAATTGCTTTTACATGAAAGCCGATCACTGGCTGAAAAGAATGATACTAAGATGATACCTAAACCTGCAGGCATCATTCTGGTATAACCATTCAAAGTCCAGCAACATACTGGACATATATTGTAATCTTTTTTTTTCATGCAGCCTCTTGGCTGAACGAAAAAAAGAGATTGATTGGTGGGTATGCCCACCATTAGAATACCTCCCTTCATCCACCCACTTCTAATGATGGGCATACATGCACCATTTATATATGCCGAAGCATGGGGGCATCCTCCCACAAAAGTTATGCCATGTACACACGGTCGCACTTTTCCACGGGGCAAGGCTCCGTCGGAATTTCGACCGTATGTACGCAGCATTAGGAGCCAATTGCTCCTCCGCCCCTGCTGCCCCCATGCTTCGGCATATATGCTCTTTTTTTTAACTGTGGTGGTGAAATCACCTCCTACAGCGTTGGAGTCGCGGCTTTATGTATCGTGGGAGCAAACGCTGTTGCTGTCAAGATAAATAAATCCACGCTGCAACTGAATGGCGCACCTGAAAACAAAAAAATGGTTAACACTAAAACACAGTAAACAAAATTACATACCTGAAAAGCAAGCATGATAAAACATAATAAAACATTGCAGAATAGAATGGAGTAAAAAAAGAGCAACAATAGAGAGAGAATAGAGAGAGAGGCGGAGAGAGAACAATAAAACGACAACTATTTTTTTATTTTTTTGAGATTTACAGGTAAAAAAGCTCCTGACTGTTAGCGACTGAATCAAAACGCTACCACAAAAAAAATGTTATCGATCGCAGGGATCAGGCCTGACTCTGCGAACGCTGCAGTTATGATTGCTTAGTGTTTTGTAAGTGACAGTGATCGATCGATACTGCACTTGGGTGGGCTGGGCTGGGCTGGGCTGGGCTGGGCGGAGGGGGAAAACGCAGGTGCTAGCAGGTATCTGGGCTGATGCCGCTAACAATGCGTTTTTTGGAACCCTAAACTGCTGGGACGCTAGTATAGATCTGATCAGATCAGATATCGATCTGTTCAGATACTGTACCACTAAGGGAGGTGTATGCTTTGCGCGTGGGTGTTTGCGGTACTGGCACTAACCTGGGGCGACGCAGACCTTATTTGACCCTAAAACCTAATTGATATCACCCGCCGGGCGATCAGGGGGTTGAACCGTTATTGGATAATAAATGGCGGGTGCCCTGACAGTATAAAAAACAAACTATCTAACCAGCCTCACCCGTAACAGTTATACGGTGATCACTGGTGAAAGGGTTAACTAGGGGCAATCAGGGGGTTAAAACCTTTATTAGGTAATATATGGGGGTACCTGACGCTATATAAAAACCTGACGGGGAACCTAAATAACTAAATAACTAACTGGCTAACCAGCGTCACCAGTGACAGTTATACGGTGATCACTGGTGAAAGGGTTAACTCTAGGGGCAATCAGGGGGTTAAAACCTTTATTTAGGTTGTAATATGGGGGTACCTGACCTATAAACCTATTTATGAACCTATATAAACATGGCGGTTAACCTAAAAAAAAACTGGTTACCTAGCGACACCAGTGACACTAATGCAGCGATCAGAAAAACGATCGCTTAGTGACACTGGCAAAAGGGGGTTAAAGGGTTACCTGGGGGGCAATCAAGGGGTTAAACCTTTATTAGGGGGGGTAGGGGGCTACCTTGGACCTAAAACTAACTGCCCTGACAGTTATTACAGTTACACTGACACTAAATGCAGTGATCAGTAAATAAATGATCACTGCAATTAGTGACACTGTGACGGGGGGGGCAGGGGGTGATCTGGGGGGTGATCTGGGGGTGATCTGGGGGTGACAGGGGGGTTATTTGTGTGCCTATGTGTACTGGTGTCAGTGTACTGTTGGTGCACTAACCTGTGTGTGTTTACTCCTCGGCGTTCCGGTCTTTCTGACCGACGCGCCGAGTGTGACATCACTTCCTCTGCCTGTGTTTTGATTGACACAGCCAGGGGAAGCATCTGATTCGCCAGGAGCGATCGCGAGGGGGTGGCCAGAAACCACTGGCCGTCCCCTCATCCCGGATCGCTCCTGACGCGATCCCGACCGTCCCCGCCGGCCGGGGGGGGGGTCCAATCAGACCCCCCACGTGCCTGAAGAATGGCACGTACAGGTACGTGGTTTTGCCTGTACGTGCCATTCTGCTGACGTATATGTACATGGGGCGGTCGGGAAGTGGTTAACTAAATACAAAATGCAATTTTTAAATTATGATTTCATTTAGTAATGGAAAAAAAGCTGTCCAAACCTGCCTGGCCCTATGTGAAAAAGTAATTGCCCCTAAACCTAATAACTAGTTGTGCCACCCTTTGCGGCAACAACTGCAATCAAGTGTTTGCAATAACTGGCAATGAGTTTTTCACATTGCTGTGGAGGGATTTTGTGGAGGGAGGGATTTTGGCCCACTCTTCTTTGCAGAATTGTTTTAACTCCGCCATGTTTGAGGGTTTTTGAGCATGAACGGCCTATTTAAAGTCATGCCACAGCATCTCAATCAGATTTAAGTCTGGACTTTGATTAGGCCAGTCCAAAATCCTAACTTTGTTTTTTTTTTTTTAGCCATTCAGAGGTGGACTTGCTGATGTGTTTCGGATCATTGTCCTGCTGCATAACCTGCTGCTTGAGGTCACAAACGGATGGCTGGACATTTTCCTTCAGGATTTTCTAGAATACGGTAGAATTCATGGTTCCATCACATATGGCAAGTCATCCAGGCTTGAAGTTGCAGAGCAGCCCCAGACCATCACACTACCAACATGTTTGACTGTTGGTATGATGTTCTTTTTATGAAATGCTGTGTTAGTTTTACGTCAGATGTAATGGGACGCACACCTTCCAAAATGTTCAACTTTTGTCTCATCAGTCCACAGAATATTTGCCCAAAAGTCTTGGGGATAATCAAAATGCTTTTTGGTAAATGTGAGATTAGCATTTGTGTTCTTTTTGCTCAGCAGTGGCTTTCGCCTTGGAACTCTCCCATGGATGCCCTTTTTGCCCAGTCTCTTTCTTATTGTTGAATCACGATCACTGACCTTAACTGAGGCAAGTGAGGCCTAAAGTTCTTTAAATGTTGTTGTGGGTTCTTTTAAGACCTCCTGGATGAGTCATCATTGTGCTCTTGGAATAAGTTTGGTAGGTCGGCCACTCCTGGGAAAGTTCACCACTGTTCCAAGTTTTCTCCATTTGTAAATAATGGCCCTCACCATGGTTCGCTGGTGTCCCAAAGCTTTTGAAATGGCTTTGTAACCCTTTCCAGACTAATACATGTAAGTTACTTTGTTTCTTATCTGTTCTTGAATTTCTTTAGATCGCGACATGATGTGTTGCTTTTTGAGATTTTTTTTGTGTGCTTCATTTTGTCAGACAGCTTCTATTTAAATGGATTCTTAACCACTTCAATACCAGACACTTAGACACCTTCCCGCCCAAGCCAATTTTCAGCTTTCAGCGATGTCGCAATTTGAATGACAATTGCGCGTTCATGCTACACTGTACCCAAACAAATTTTTTATCATTTTGTTCCAACAAATAGAGCTTTCTTTTGGTGGTATTTGATCACCTCTGCGATTTTTATTTTTTGCGCAACAAACAAAAAAAGACCGAAAATTTTGCAAAAAAACAAGTTTTTCTTTGTCACTGTTAATTTTTTTTGTAAATAAGTGCGTTTTCTTCTTCAATGACGGGCACTGATAAGGCGGCACTAATGGGCACTGATAAGGCGGCACTGATGGGCACCGATGAGGTGGCACCAATTAGGGGGCACCGATGAGGTGGCACTGATGATGGGCACTGATAGGCGGCACTGATGGGCACTGATAGGTGGCACTGATGGGCATTGATAGGTGGCACTGGTATGCGGCACTGATGGGCACTCAGGTGGCACTGATGGGCACTTATAGGCGGCACTGACGGGTACTTATGGGTGGCACTGATGCACACATATAGGTGGCACTGATAGGTGGCATGGATGGGCACTGATAGGTGGCATGCATGGGCACTGATAGGTGGCATGGATGGGCACTGATAGGTGGGCATGGGTGGGCACGGATGGGCACTGATAGGTGGCACTGATGGACGCTGATGAGTGGCACTGATGACACTTATGGGTGGCATTGCTGGGCATCCCTTTTTTTTTACTTTTTTTTTAATTAAATATGATGTGCCAATCAGTGCCCATCTGTGGGCACTGATTGGCATATTTTTTGATTTTTTTTTAACATGTGGATGGCCATGGGGGATGTACCTGGCCATCCACATGCTGGGGGCTTCCCTGGTGGTCCTGGGGGCTTCCCTGGTGGTCCTGGGGGCTTCCCTAGTGGTCTAGTGTGGGCATCTGAGGGGGGGCTGCGCTGATAAACAATCAGCGCATACCCCCCCTGTCAGGAGAGCCGCCGATCGGCTCCCCTCTACTCGCGTCTGTCAGACGCGAGTGAGGAAAAGCCGATCAACGGCTCTTCCTGTGTACATTGTGATCAGCCGTGATTGGACACGGCTGATCACGTGGTAAAGAGCCTCCGCCGGAGGCTCTTTACCGAGATCAGTGTAGCGGTGTGTCAGACTGACACACCGCTCCACCGATCGCCGCGATGCGTGCCCCCACGGGCGCGCGGCGGCTGTTATCCTGAATGACGTCATATGACGCCCAGTCAGGATAACGAAGCCACTTCCCAGACGTCAATATGCTATTGACCGGGCGGGAAGTGGTTATATTCAACAGGTCTGGCAGTAATCAGGCCTGGGTATTGCAAGTGAAATTTAACTCCGCTTTCCCAAAAATGTGGCTAACCACAGTTCATTCATGATTTAGCAAACAAAATAAAAATCAGGAAGGGGGCAAATACTAATTTCACAGCACTGCATGCTCCAGCGCTCGCCGTATCGCTCGCCCATCGCCCGCCAGGCTGCTAGCCAGCCCCGCTCTTACCACATCCAGGTCACAGCTTCGGTCCCTGCGTCTCCTTCCGAGGCCCCGGTGGTCGCTTTTCCTTCCGGCCAATCAGGACTTAGGCCTCGCAGCCAATCGGGTCTTAGGAAGCTGGTCCTGAGACCCGATTGGCCAGAGAAAAAACAGGAAGACATTACTGAATATTAATTCACTAACATCACACACCTGGGTGGGGTCCGGGCGCAGTGCTCTGCGCCGTGAGCCCACCCTTTTTTGAGGCCAATTAGAGCCTCATCCTTTAATCATGTGCTTCGGGAAAAAGAAACCATAGAAATCCATGCGTCTGGTGCCCTGCATGTAGATTAGGGGCTGGGCGCATGTATTAGGAGGGGCCCCTGCGCCCTGCATGAGCGTCCACCACTGCTACTCACAGTCTTTTTAAAAATTAGGTTTAGTTCTGCTTTAATTGTGGTGGCTGCATTATTTTAGGGATTTTTCCTTTATCTTTACCTGGTGATCATTCCAGTAAGTCTGTTATTTTTCAACTTCTTTTAACAAACTATGCTGTGCAGCAAAAGTGGCAGTTAGAGTGTTGAGGCAAGCCATTCAACACTGATAGGGGTGCTTGCCGACCGGGACCCGACGCATCACAGTTCGAGGTAAAGGGCCAATGACAGTGGCCCTTTACCACATAATCGCTTCGTCCAATGACGGAGAGATCAACAAATGGCGCGTGCCCGGTTCAGCTCTCTCCTCACCTCGCACGCTGTACACACTGATCATTACAGCGTGCGAGGAAAGGAAGGAGACCACAGCAGCACTCACCCGTGCCTCACCCATGCCTGATCTGTGCCTCATTCATACCTGATCTGTGCCTCATTTATGCCCATCTGTGCCTCATTCATGCCTGATCTGTGCCTCATTAATGCCCATCTGTGCCTCATTCATGCCCCATCTGTGCCTCAGTACTGCCCATCTGTGCCTCATTCATGCCTCATCTGTGCCTCATTCATGCCCTTCTGTGCCTCATTCATGCCCTTCTGGGCCTCATCCATGCCTCACCCGTGCCTCATTCATGCACATCTGTGCCTCAATTATGCCCAATTATATGTGTGATTTATGCTCCTAGAATGTCTGGAGGTGCTACTTGCATGTTGGGCCTCTCTATGTGACCAGGCTATGTAAAAGTCTCACACATGTGGTATCGCCGTACGCGGTAGGAGTATCAGAATGTGTTTTGGGGTGTAGTTGCAAGTATGCCTTGTGCCAATGCCAATGTGTGAGAAATAACTTGGTAATATGACAATTTCTTGGGGGAAAATAAAATCTTAATTTTGCAAAGAATTGTGTGAAAAAATTACAACTTCGAAAAACTCTCCATGCCTCTTACTAAATACCTTGGAATCGTTACTTGTCTACTTTCCAAAAAGGGGTCATTTGGGAGGTATTTGTACTTTCCTGGCTTGTTAGTATCTCAAGAAATAAGGTAGGCCGTCACTACATCAGGTGTGATACATTTTCAATGATTGGCACCATAGCTTGTAGACTTTCTAACCTTCACACAGAAAAAATACTATATACTTATTTGGGTTATTTTTACCAAAGATATGTAGCAGTATAACTTTTGGCCAAAATTTATAAAGAAAATATACTAATTTGCAAACTTTTATAACCGAAACTAAGAAAAATGCATTTTTTTTACAAAGTTTTTTTTTCATTTGTAGTGCATGAAATAGAAAACCCAGTGGTGATTAAATACCACCAAAAGAAATCTCTATTTGTGTGCAAAAAAGGACAAAAATGTCATATGGGTGTTGTATGATCGCACAATTGTCATTCAAAGTGTGAGAACGCTAAAAGATGAAAATTGGCCCCTTGCAGGAAGGGGGTATAAGTGCCTGGTGGGCAAGTAATCTATCTATTTATATAAAAACTTTATCCCCAAAGTTAAAAAAAACTGTTGCTGTAACCGCTTAAAAAGTGTCAAATGGTGTTGGGCTTTAAAGTGGAACTAAAGTTAGGGATACCTCTGCTGCAACAGCCCAATGTCCACAAGGCAGATGCTGGCATTTTCTCACCAGGTTCTTCTGGGTGCTGGTCTTTGAATGTCTTTATTGGCTGGCGCGGGTTGACATAAGTTTATTTTATTGCAAAAGAGACATTACAGGTCCTTTCCGCAAATAAAGAGCCTGTCTGTTTACATTTTTTTAACTTTAATTTAGGGCTGTGGAAATCAAAGATTAATTCCTTGATTAATCAATGAATTTTTTTGATCAATCAAAATTCTTTTCATCTGTACTCACCTTTTTGCCGGCTTCCGGGTCTTCAGGGAGTTCCGTCGGAGATCCGGTGACATCCCTGCTAACGAAGGGAAGGGGGGAGGCCCTAGGCCACACCCAGCCCACACAGATCAAAACAAAGAGGCCCAGCTAACAGCTAGGCCTGCTTAAATTTACATGCTCTCACAAAAATCCAAAAAATTGTAAATAAAAAAAAATATATATATAGCATATACAATTGCGACCAAAGTCATATTTTGATTGAACTTTATTAAAAATTACTTTTCCTTTTCAATCTACAGCTTTGTAATTTTCTGTAAAATGCAATGCAATATGGTTACCTTGAGGTACACAGAATGTGTACAGAACGCCCCCCCCACAAGAAACATAATTTCCTGCTTGTGTGATTGGATCACTAGTTTTCCCAGAAGTCTGAACTAAAATACAAATCTAATTTTTGGCATCCCCTGCAACAAAAATGTAATTTCTGGTGAGATATTCCCAATAGGAAATCACATCTAAAGGAATTCAGACCCTGCAATTTTCCTTATTAGAGCCCTGCAGGTACAGCAGCTGATTGATCATTTCAAAACCACTCCCATACAGAGGCATTTTCCACACAGATAAACACACAGAGATTTCTTCAGAATAACAAAAGGTAGGAATCTGCAACAAAGTTTGTTAAAATCCTTGCAATGTACATAGATCACCCAGAGGGGAAGGTTTTTTTTCTCAACAAAAGTGGAGTTACTCTTTAAGTAAGCTTCAATACATTTAATTTATGTTTTTGGGTTTATATACACTTTAACCTTGCATAAACTATATCCTCACAGTAACTCTACCTATAAACCTGAGCCTCACCTTAACTCTTTTGTGTAACTCTAATTCTCACACCAACCCTTCCCTGTTCCCTGTAACCCTCATTCTAGACCCTACCCTAACAATAACCCTTGCATTCACCCTCCCAGTAACCCTGAGGTGAATCAAGGTGTAATATCCGCCCCCATTGTGTTAACTGCTTAGTGGGTATGGAGAAGGGAGGAAGTGGGCTGTCATTTAGCACTGTGTATATGCCCACATGTATGACTATATTCACATGGGCTGCTTAGATGTGATAGGGAGGAAATGCTCAGCATAGAAACTCACTAAAAACTGAGCATATGCAGTGTTGCTACCAGAGCTGCAAACTCCTAGCTGAATTGGGGACATGAACAGAAGGGGGAGATAGAGAGCAGCAGGATCAACCATTTTTTTTTGTGCAGAATACAGAAAACGAATCTCATAGTGACTGAGTATGAACAGCATATAATTAACCATTATTGATAGTTTATGGTGTGGGTTTAGTGACACTAACTTTTTGCTTGCATACTCATCTTTTCTGAACCAAATTCTAATTCTTCTTGTGTTGAAAGATACTAGTATTGAGGTCATGGCATCAGAATCTTATTTATACATTTCCAGGGTAGCTATAGGGAAATATTTCTGGTGCCCCCACATGGGCGTGGTCATCTTTCCATGCCTTCCCTTTACACATGTTTCTATGGCAATGACTCAAACACAGAGATGCTCCCCTGGGATCCTCCCATGATCTTTTAACAATAAAGAAAATACAGGAAGAGCGTACACTAATGAGACCTGGAGTGGAGTCTCTCTGATGCACACAGAGAGGGCTTCTGTTAGAGAGTCTGTTAGAAAGAGCCTCCAGACATAGTACAGGAGATGGTCAGAGACTGCATACATGATAAAAAAGATGGCCAGAGACTGCAGACATGATACAAGAGATGGTCAGAGACTGCAGACATATTACAGGAGATGGTCAGAGATTGCAGACATACTACAGGAGATGGTCCAAGACTGCAGACATACTACAGGAGATGGTCAGAGACTGCAGATATAATACAGGAGATGGTCAGAGGCTGCAGATAGAATACAGGAGATGGTCAGAGACTGCAGACATACTACAGGAGGTGGTCAGAGACTGCAGATATAATACAGGAGATGGTCAGAGATTGCAGACATATTACAGGAGAGGATCAGAGACTGTAGACATATAATAGGAGACGGTCAGAGTGCAGACATATTACAGGAGATGGTCAGAGACTACAGACATACTACAGGAGATGGTCAGAGGCTGCAGATATAATACAGGAGATGGTCAGAGACTGCAGACATATTACAGGAGACGGCCAGAGGATGCAGACATACTACAGGAGACGGTCAGAGACTGCAGATATAATATATGAGATTGTCAGAGACTGCAGATATAATATGTGAGATGGTCAGAGACTGCAGACATACTACAGGAGATGGTCAGAGACTGCAGACATATTACAGGAGACGATCAGATACTGCAGACATATTATAGGAGACAGTCAGAGAGTGCAGACATATTACAGGAGATGGTCAGAGACTGCAGACATACTACAGGAGATGGTCAAGAGACCTGGGTGCACTTTACTGAAAGCTTTCCTGGGCTCCTGGCTCTCTCTCTCTCCCATTCAGCTGGGCATGCTGTGTGGGCTGCAGTTTCCGTGTTACAGTGGGGCCGCCAGTGCTCGGGACTACATGTCCCACAATCCTCTTCTCTGCTCCAATTTTTATTCTATTTCTTCCCTAGCCGATATGAAGGTGGGGGAAGAAACATAGTGGGCGGCTGTGCTGGCAAGCTCCGCTCACTAGTACAGCATTGCACGAGAAGGAGAGGGAAGGGGGAAAGAAGAGTCTCTCTCCACACAGAGACAGCTGCTCCGATCTCTGGCTGCTTCGCTCTCCTCCTCTGACAGAAGGAGAGAGGGGGGATGGGCTTGGGCAGGAAACACAGATAACCCTTTTTCCATTGCTAACAGCGGCGGTGGCACAGTCTCTCCTTATTCGATCCACTCCTGTCAGTTGCCACCTCTGGACACAGACAATGAGAGGAGGAGGGAGGGGAGAACTCTGGTGCTTCGTTGCCCCCACCTCTGTGGCACCCAGGTGCGCTGCACCCTGCACACCCGCCCAGGATCGGCCCTGTACATTTCTTTGTTCTGATCAATAGCCACTTCATAGAATCCCACTGTTAATACTAGCCAGGTATTAGTATTTTAACACTTGCAAACTCCTGCACTTTTTGTGAATTGATCTTTGCAATCCTCACTTATTTTTTTTCCAATAATTCTTATTTAGTAAAAATAAAAATTCAAAGTTTTTCCATGTTTACAACCAAACATTTAAAAAAGAAAAAGAAGAAAGAAAAAAGAAGGTAAGGGTGTAACAAAGTAGAGAAAAAAATCGCGCTGTTAGAGTCCAATTGAAGATAGGAAGTATGAAACAGTCCTAAAAACAACTTCTTTTAATGTAGATAATATCCTCCAATGGAAATATTAATCAAAGAAAATATTTCAGCAATATTGAACCTTGCTCCTATAGATAAGCATGCTTACCAGATGTAAGCCAAAAATTTGCATATGGCTTTAACCCAGCCTGGGTTGATGATCCAAGATTCTTTATAGGAAACAACACAGATTTGTGGTATAGTGATCGTCTCCTTCCAGGTATGGTACTCACAAGGAATGGTTACACAGTGCCGAAAAAAAAAAAATATACCATAGCATAATACTGCTATATATTTTGTAGAGAATATGTCACAAAAATCATGTGCCAGACTATGAAGACACCCGTGTCAACAGGTAAAATAAATATATGTGCACCACCACCAAATAGAGGGCCTCCTTACCAGATGCCAAAGGAAGTACACACACACAGAGACAAATGATCCTTTCCAAAGGATTTCCCAACCAGTTCAAGAGAAATGAAATTTATCTGTGTGTTCTATAAGAGAAGTGCCTCCTTACCAACAGGAAAGCATAAACAGCAAGCATGCACTTTCACCGGTTAGGCTGTCTCCTTACCACAGTCTCAGGTTATAAAGGCTTGTACTGCTAGCAAAGGGGAGCAGGTAATCCTCCACAGCCCGGAATGTGCCGTTTACAGGCACAGAACTTTCAGCCAGTACCCAGGGGAAAAAAGCATACAGACCATGGCGTAATAACGTACTAAAAAAGTTTTATTAAAATAACAAAGGTTTGCACTTACAAACTAGAAGAGTTAAAACAGCGTTTTAAAATCGTAGAGCCGGCCGGCTACAAACACATAGACGCTCCCGTCCTGTTCCGCGTGGTGACGTCAGCACGTTCGCCCTCAGACGCGTTTCGTTACAAATAACATTGTCAATGAGGAACAGGCTACGTGCTGTGTCACCACCTTATAAAGGAAACAACCTCGTTCTGGGACATGAACGTGAAGCTCCGGGCGCCATCTTGATTATGGGCAACCCCTATGTGATATCTATATAGAGTTCCGGGCAGATATGCCGTTCCCTCTTTGAGAAAAAAATCTCCATTTTGACTGTGGTCAATGTTGTCCAGCTAAATCAATTAAACCAACTTTATTGAAACTATGGTCAATATTGTCTAGCTAGGTCAATTAAACCAACTTTATTGAGACCCAAATGTTATAAACAATTCCCGGAATAGCCCGTGTCACACCTGCAGTCAACCATTTATTAATATATGTTGATCTTATGAGTGCAAATTTAGCGTGAGGGAAATACCAAAAATTAAAAAAAATTTTTTATATAAAAAAGAATTCAAATAAAAGAAAGAGAGTGAGGTAGTGAATTGTGAAGAACCCTTATATCAAAGGCTCATATATATAAACGTGTATAATAATATTTAAATTATTTATTTTAAATTTATACTCTAATTCTTATTAAAGAATGTGCTTTATTCCAACTAGTGTTATATAAATATAAAAAATAATAATAATAATCCCTGTTAGATATCACGTGAAGTATTTTATGATATTATATTCAAATCGTGATATTAGTACATGTGTATACAGAAATCATTCTGTCGTGCAAAATGTAACCCTTATTTAATATAACGTGACCTATATATGAATTTAATCTATAATATTAGTGCATATAAATATAAGTATAAAAAGTAAAAAATTTTTAAAAAAATCTTATACTTCAAATATACCCATTATAACGCCTAAGATCACCTTTTATAGTGAAGACCAACCTCTATAAACAAATTAAATTAAAAATAAATTAAAATTAAAAAGATTTATGGACTAGCTAATTATAAGTAGGTAAATTTGTGTGGGAGAGGATCGCCATAGATCCTATTCCTTTGCTACAGGAGATACACAAACATGACCCAGATCGAGTTAATAAACCATACTTTCTCATGTACATTTACAGCTTACAATCCATAAAAACAAAAACATAAACATCAAGAATTGTCTATAAAAGCGTTGACATCTACATCGATGTTGAGCCCATAGGGGGCATATGTCCTAGCCTTATAAATCCACGCCATTTCTAGCTTGGAGATTTCTCTTACAAGGGAACTTCCCCTCCAGTTCGGACTAAATTGGTCAATCCCCAAGAATAGTGTATTCGAGGGGTCTTTTTTATGGACCAATAAATAGTGCTTGGATACTGAATGGTTTCTAAAGCCAGTAATTATGTTGGTAATATGCTCATTCAGTCTGACCTGCAACGGACGCTTAGTTCTCCCTATATACTGTAAGCCACACGGGCATTGTAATAAATACACCACCCCTTTGGTGGCACAAGTTATAAAGGGTTTGATGTCAAATTGAATTTGCGTACTAGTGGATCGAAAACTCTGAGTTCGCCTATGGGTGCAACTATTCAAAGTGCAGACTCGACACCTGCGGCATTTATAATACCCGGACAGCTGGAAGAAATTCAAATTGCTTCTATTCGGGGGATCCAAAATATTGGGGGATACTCTATTTCTCAGAGAGGACGCACCCCTAAAAATTATCTGAGGTCTCTCTGGCAAAATAGTGCCCAGTACACGATCATTGGTGATGATATGCCAATGTTTGGCTATCATCTGTTTGACCTTTTTATGCTGCAGAGAATAGGTCGTCAGAAATGGTGTCCCCTGCGAAAAGGGGTTCTGCCTTGGTGCCATCCTGTCAGCTAAAAGATCATTTCTGTTTAGAGAGTTCACATTGTTAAGTGTGCATATCAAATTCTCTCTGGAGTAGCCCTTCTCCACAAACCTTTGTGTTAAGATCTCTGCTTGGTTTAAAAAGTCACTGTTCCTAGAGCAATTTCTCTTGAGCCTAATATACTGGCTTTTTGGAACCGAGTCCAACCAAGGTTTGTGATGACATGAATTCGTGGGTATGAAGGAGTTCCTATCGGTGGATTTAAAATATGTAGAGGTGATTAAAGATACACCGTCTACTTTTATAGTTAAATCCAAGAAGTTGATCACCGATGGGCTCGCTTCATATTTCAATTCAATACCCCTCTGATTGTCATTAAGAGAGGTCATGAAAGATTGAAGGGACTGGGTATCACCCTCCCATAGGAGGAGGATGTCATCGATAAATCTTATCCACAGAACAAGTTGTGGTATGTTCTGGGAATAGATGACATCCTCCTCCCATTTGGCCATAAATAAGTTGGCTAAACTAGGGGCATATTTTGCCCCCATAGCCACGCCTCTGCTTTGGATATAGAATTGATCCCCAAACCAAAAGTAATTGTGGGTGGCTGCAAATTCCAATAAATCCATAATAAAAGAAACTTGTAGGGATTGCAAACCCGAATCTCTAGTCAGAAAGCCAGAAACCGCATCAAGGCCCAAGTTGTGTGGAATGATACTATAAAGTGACGTGACATCAGCAGTTACAAGTAGAGTGCCCGTATTGATTGCAACATCCGATAAAATGTTGATGACATGCCTGGAGTCTTTAACAAATGAAGGCATTTTCCGTACAAGTGGCTGAAGGTAAAAATCGATATATCTGCCCACCCGGGACGTCAGGGAATCTATCCCACTCACAATTGGACGTCCCGGGGGGCAGATAGGATCCTTGTGTATCTTTGGCAGATAATATATTGTGGGGGTCCTTGGGGCCTTAGGTATAAGAAACAAGCCTTCCTTCTTACACAAAATTCCTGTTGAAAGACCCCTAGATATTATTCGCGAAAGATCCCTTCGATAAATATCTTTGGGATCTGAGGGTAGGGGGGTATAGGTGCTCGTATCATCAAGGATATTATGCATCTCCTTCAGATAGTCTTTCTTATCGAGCACCACAATCCCCCCCCCCTTTGTCTGCAGGCCTTATTACTAATTCTTTATTTTTACACAAAGATTCCAAGCCTTCCTGCATTAATTTATTGTTCCTGGCCTTTTTTACCTCTAAGTTCTCCAAGTCCCTGAGGATCACGTCCCTGAAGACTCTTAAAGTTGGGGCCATAATCCCAGGGGGGTTGAACAGAGAGGCATTCGCCAAACCAGAGTGGAGATACTCACTAACAGGTCTGTTGCTAATACTAGTAATTGGATTAACAGTAAGATATCTTTTAATATTCAGTTTTCTCACAAATTTATGCACATCCATATAAGTCTGGAACTTATCCAGACTTCTAGGTGGTGCATATTTAAGGCCCTTATCTAAAACAATCTTTTCTGATTCCGTGAGTGTTTTTGTACTGAGGTTAAAGATACCCTTTCCTGTTATGTTTTTGGCCTCTTTAATTGCTCGTAGGCGCCTCCCCCCTCTGATTCCTCGCTTCTTTCGACCGGTCGCTTGATGCCTTGGCTTGGTCGAGAAAAACCCCAACCTCCCGGTCCATTCATATGTGAACGTCCCCGTTTAGGTGTATCCACTCGTGGTGGTGGGCCACTAGGGCCTTCTCCATATTGATTATATTGAGAACCATTATACATATAGCTATCCCCAAAAGTGTCCTTATCCCTTAGGGGGAAAAAATTGTTATTAATATGGGCTGGGGGTTCTAGATCCCATCCAGAGCCCTGGAAGTCAGGCCCCCAATTTGGGCCCTGATGGTCCTGCTGTTCGTCTATGTTGGAATTACGCCACCAATCCGAACCCCTATTGCCCTGTCCACGATTGTAATTGGTCCCACCTCTCCCCCTAAGTGTGGGGGGGCCTCTGTACCATAGTGGTGGAATCTGTTGTTGTGAACCATATTCTTGTGTACGAATAGGTCTATTGTAGTTCACAGCCTGGTATGTACCCTGGTGGGGGGGATTCTGTCTAAATCCAGTAGGCCTGTGTGGGGATTGATAAAAATTCTGTCCCCCTCCCTTCTGATTTTTTATATTATTATTTTTTTTGGGATTGGAGATATGTGTTTTATTAGGACGTGGCGTATTTTCAATCCCACCCTCTGTTGGTTGAGAGGACATCTCCATTGCCATACTATTTTGACCGGATTGTTCAGCTAGTAACTTTTTCTGCCATTCAAAAACAGAATTAGTCTGATAGTCCAACAAATCACGGTTATATTTTTTCTTCTTTTTAATCCTTTGGTCCTTGTCCTCCTTCTCAAGGACTTTTAATAAGTTTTGTGATTTCTCTCTATATTCCTCACTCTCTTTCATCGGGCATAGTTTATCCTTGATGGACTTAATTTCATTGTCTAATTTCACCAATTTCAGATTTTTTCTATCTATTAGGAATTTCAAGAAGGAAACTCCTGCTTTATTTAAATAGGTGAACCATTCCTCCAGGTCGGAATCTCCTTTTTGAGGGGAGATTTCCCACCGAAGACTTCTGGGAACCATGGCATGTTTTACATAGGTTTCAAGATATGCAATATCCCACTTAGTATGGGTTTCCGATATTAACAAGTTTTTTAATCTTACAAACAGTCCCCCAAGGTCCCCTTCTTCCTCCCTATATATTTCAAAGACTCCATCGATATTAACCACTTTGGTGGCCCTAAATTCAAAAATATCCATTTTTTAGATGGGGTGTTGATGACAGCAGCAACTTCTTTTAATGTAGATAATATCCTCCAATGGAAATATTAATCAAAGAAAATATTTCAGCAATATTGAACCTTGCTCCTATAGATAAGCATGCTTACCAGATGTAAGCCAAAAATTTGCATATGGCTTTAACCCAGCCTGGGTTGATGATCCAAGATTCTTTATAGGAAACAACACAGATCCTTTGATATAAGGGTTCTTCACAATTCACTACCTCACTCTCTTTCTTTTATTTGAATTCTTTTTTATATAAAAAATTTTTTTTAATTTTTGGTATTTCCCTCACGCTAAATTTGCACTCATAAGATCAACATATATTAATAAAATGGTTGACTGCAGGTGTGACACGGGCTATTCAGCAGCTTTTTTCCCCTGGGTACTGGCTGAAAGTTCTGTGCCTGTAAACGGCACATTCCGGGCTGTGGAGGATTACTGCTCCCCTTTGCTAGCAGTACAAGCCTTTATAACCTGAGACTGTGGTAAGGAGACAGCCTAAACGGTGAAAGTGCATGCTTGCTGTTTATGCTTTCCTGTTGGTAAGGAGGCACTTCTCTTATAGAACACACAGATAAATTTCATTTCTCTTGAACTGGTTGGGAAATCCTTTGGTAAAAAAAAGCACAAAATAAAAGGTAAAAAAACTGCGCTATTCACAAGAAAAAGAACTCTAAATATAGCTGCAATAATAATGGGATAAACACAGTAGTAATGTAGAGAAAAAAATCGCGCTGTTAGAGTCCAATTGAAGATAGGAAGTATGAAACAGTCCTAAAAACAACTTCTTTTAATGTAGATAATATCCTCCAATGGAAATATTAATCAAAGAAAATATTTCAGCAATATTGAACCTTGCTCCTATAGATAAGCATGCTTACCAGATGTAAGCCAAAAATTTGCATATGGCTTTAACCCAGCCTGGGTTGATGATCCAAGATTCTTTATAGGAAACAACACAGATCCTTTGATATAAGGGTTCTTCACAATTCACTACCTCACTCTCTTTCTTTTATTTGAATTCTTTTTTATATAAAAAATTTTTTTTAATTTTTGGTATTTCCCTCACGCTAAATTTGCACTCATAAGATCAACATATATTAATAAATGGTTGACTGCAGGTGTGACACGGGCTATTCCGGGAATTGTTTATAACATTTGGGTCTCAATAAAGTTGGTTTAATTGACCTAGCTAGACAATATTGACCATAGTTTCAATAAAGTTGGTTTAATTGATTTAGCTGGACAACATTGACCACAGTCAAAATGGAGATTTTTTTCTCAAAGAGGGAACGGCATATCTGCCCGGAACTCTATATAGATATCACATAGGGGTTGCCCATAATCAAGATGGCGCCCGGAGCTTCACGTTCATGTCCCAGAACGAGGTTGTTTCCTTTATAAGGTGGTGACACAGCACGTAGCCTGTTCCTCATTGACAATGTTATTTGTAACGAAACGCGTCTGAGGGCGAACGTGCTGACGTCACCACGCGGAACAGGACGGGAGCGTCTATGTGTTTGTAGCCGGCCGGCTCTACGATTTTAAAACGCTGTTTTAACTCTTCTAGTTTGTAAGTGCAAACCTTTGTTATTTTAATAAAACTTTTTTAGTACGTTATTACGCCATGGTCTGTATGCTTTTTTCCCCTGGGTACTGGCTGAAAGTTCTGTGCCTGTAAACGGCACATTCCGGGCTGTGGAGGATTACCTGCTCCCCTTTGCTAGCAGTACAAGCCTTTATAACCTGAGACTGTGGTAAGGAGACAGCCTAACCGGTGAAAGTGCATGCTTGCTGTTTATGCTTTCCTGTTGGTAAGGAGGCACTTCTCTTATAGAACACACAGATAAATTTCATTTCTCTTGAACTGGTTGGGAAATCCTTTGGAAAGGATCATTTGTCTCTGTGTGTGTGTACTTCCTTTGGCATCTGGTAAGGAGGCCCTCTATTTGGTGGTGGTGCACATATATTTATTTTACCTGTTGACACGGGTGTCTTCATAGTCTGGCACATGATTTTTGTGACATATTCTCTACAAAATATATAGCAGTATTATGCTATGGTATATTTTTTGTTTTTTCGGCACTGTGTAACCATTCCTTGTGAGTACCATACCTGGAAGGAGACGATCACTATACCACAAATCTGTGTTGTTTCCTATAAAGAATCTTGGATCATCAACCCAGGCTGGGTTAAAGCCATATGCAAATTTTGGCTTACATCTGGTAAGCATGCTTATCTATAGGAGCAAGGTTCAATATTGCTGAAATATTTTCTTTGATTAATATTTCCATTGGAGGATATTATCTACATTAAAAGAAGTTGTTTTTAGGACTGTTTCATACTTCCCATCTTCAATTGGACTCTAACAGCGCGATTTTTTTCTCTACATTACTACTGTGTTTATCCCATTATTATTGCAGCTATATTTAGAGTTCTTTTTCTTGTGAATAGCGCAGTTTTTTTACCTTTTATTTTGTGCTTTCTGATAGTATTACTGCTGCTGTCATCAACACCCCATCTAAAAAATGGATATTTTTGAATTTAGGGCCACCAAAGTGGTTAATATCGATGGAGTCTTTGAAATATATAGGGAGGAAGAAGGGGACCTTGGGGGACTGTTTGTAAGATTAAAAAACTTGTTAATATCGGAAACCCATACTAAGTGGGATATTGCATATCTTGAAACCTATGTAAAACATGCCATGGTTCCCAGAAGTCTTCGGTGGGAAATCTCCCCTCAAAAAGGAGATTCCGACCTGGAGGAATGGTTCACCTATTTAAATAAAGCAGGAGTTTCCTTCTTGAAATTCCTAATAGATAGAAAAAATCTGAAATTGGTGAAATTAGACAATGAAATTAAGTCCATCAAGGATAAACTATGCCCGATGAAAGAGAGTGAGGAATATAGAGAGAAATCACAAAACTTATTAAAAGTCCTTGAGAAGGAGGACAAGGACCAAAGGATTAAAAAGAAGAAAAAATATAACCGTGATTTGTTGGACTATCAGACTAATTCTGTTTTTGAATGGCAGAAAAAGTTACTAGCTGAACAATCCGGTCAAAATAGTATGGCAATGGAGATGTCCTCTCAACCAACAGAGGGTGGGATTGAAAATACGCCACGTCCTAATAAAACACATATCTCCAATCCCAAAAAAAATAATAATATAAAAAATCAGAAGGGAGGGGGACAGAATTTTTATCAATCCCCACACAGGCCTACTGGATTTAGACAGAATCCCCCCCACCAGGGTACATACCAGGCTGTGAACTACAATAGACCTATTCGTACACAAGAATATGGTTCACAACAACAGATTCCACCACTATGGTACAGAGGCCCCCCCACACTTAGGGGGAGAGGTGGGACCAATTACAATCGTGGACAGGGCAATAGGGGTTCGGATTGGTGGCGTAATTCCAACATAGACGAACAGCAGGACCATCAGGGCCCAAATTGGGGGCCTGACTTCCAGGGCTCTGGATGGGATCTAGAACCCCCAGCCCATATTAATAACAATTTTTTCCCCCTAAGGGATAAGGACACTTTTGGGGATAGCTATATGTATAATGGTTCTCAATATAATCAATATGGAGAAGGCCCTAGTGGCCCACCACCACGAGTGGATACACCTAAACGGGGACGTTCACATATGAATGGACCGGGAGGTTGGGGTTTTTCTCGACCAAGCCAAGGCATCAAGCGACCGGTCGAAAGAAGCGAGGAATCAGAGGGGGGAGGCGCCTACGAGCAATTAAAGAGGCCAAAAACATAACAGGAAAGGGTATCTTTAACCTCAGTACAAAAACACTCACGGAATCAGAAAAGATTGTTTTAGATAAGGGCCTTAAATATGCACCACCTAGAAGTCTGGATAAGTTCCAGACTTATATGGATGTGCATAAATTTGTGAGAAAACTGAATATTAAAAGATATCTTACTGTTAATCCAATTACTAGTATTAGCAACAGACCTGTTAGTGAGTATCTCCACTCTGGTTTGGCGAATGCCTCTCTGTTCAACCCCCCTGGGATTATGGCCCCAACTTTAAGAGTCTTCAGGGACGTGATCCTCAGGGACTTGGAGAACTTAGAGGTAAAAAAGGCCAGGAACAATAAATTAATGCAGGAAGGCTTGGAATCTTTGTGTAAAAATAAAGAATTAGTAATAAGGCCTGCAGACAAAGGGGGGGGGGATTGTGGTGCTCGATAAGAAAGACTATCTGAAGGAGATGCATAATATCCTTGATGATACGAGCACCTATACCCCCCTACCCTCAGATCCCAAAGATATTTATCGAAGGGATCTTTCGCGAATAATATCTAGGGGTCTTTCAACAGGAATTTTGTGTAAGAAGGAAGGCTTGTTTCTTATACCTAAGGCCCCAAGGACCCCCACAATATATTATCTGCCAAAGATACACAAGGATCCTATCTGCCCCCCGGGACGTCCAATTGTGAGTGGGATAGATTCCCTGACGTCCCGGGTGGGCAGATATATCGATTTTTACCTTCAGCCACTTGTACGGAAAATGCCTTCATTTGTTAAAGACTCCAGGCATGTCATCAACATTTTATCGGATGTTGCAATCAATACGGGCACTCTACTTGTAACTGCTGATGTCACGTCACTTTATAGTATCATTCCACACAACTTGGGCCTTGATGCGGTTTCTGGCTTTCTGACTAGAGATTCGGGTTTGCAATCCCTACAAGTTTCTTTTATTATGGATTTATTGGAATTTGCAGCCACCCACAATTACTTTTGGTTTGGGGATCAATTCTATATCCAAAGCAGAGGCGTGGCTATGGGGGCAAAATATGCCCCTAGTTTAGCCAACTTATTTATGGCCAAATGGGAGGAGGATGTCATCTATTCCCAGAACATACCACAACTTGTTCTGTGGATAAGATTTATCGATGACATCCTCCTCCTATGGGAGGGTGATACCCAGTCCCTTCAATCTTTCATGACCTCTCTTAATGACAATCAGAGGGGTATTGAATTGAAATATGAAGCGAGCCCATCGGTGATCAACTTCTTGGATTTAACTATAAAAGTAGACGGTGTATCTTTAATCACCTCTACATATTTTAAATCCACCGATAGGAACTCCTTCATACCCACGAATTCATGTCATCACAAACCTTGGTTGGACTCGGTTCCAAAAAGCCAGTATATTAGGCTCAAGAGAAATTGCTCTAGGAACAGTGACTTTTTAAACCAAGCAGAGATCTTAACACAAAGGTTTGTGGAGAAGGGCTACTCCAGAGAGAATTTGATATGCACACTTAACAATGTGAACTCTCTAAACAGAAATGATCTTTTAGCTGACAGGATGGCACCAAGGCAGAACCCCTTTTCGCAGGGGACACCATTTCTGACGACCTATTCTCTGCAGCATAAAAAGGTCAAACAGATGATAGCCAAACATTGGCATATCATCACCAATGATCGTGTACTGGGCACTATTTTGCCAGAGAGACCTCAGATAATTTTTAGGGGTGCGTCCTCTCTGAGAAATAGAGTATCCCCCAATATTTTGGATCCCCCGAATAGAAGCAATTTGAATTTCTTCCAGCTGTCCGGGTATTATAAATGCCGCAGGTGTCGAGTCTGCACTTTGAATAGTTGCACCCATAGGCGAACTCAGAGTTTTCGATCCACTAGTACGCAAATTCAATTTGACATCAAACCCTTTATAACTTGTGCCACCAAAGGGGTGGTGTATTTATTACAATGCCCGTGTGGCTTACAGTATATAGGGAGAACTAAGCGTCCGTTGCAGGTCAGACTGAATGAGCATATTACCAACATAATTACTGGCTTTAGAAACCATTCAGTATCCAAGCACTATTTATTGGTCCATAAAAAAGACCCCTCGAATACACTATTCTTGGGGATTGACCAATTTAGTCCGAACTGGAGGGGAAGTTCCCTTGTAAGAGAAATCTCCAAGCTAGAAATGGCGTGGATTTATAAGGCTAGGACATATGCCCCCTATGGGCTCAACATCGATGTAGATGTCAACGCTTTTATAGACAATTCTTGATGTTTATGTTTTTGTTTTTATGGATTGTAAGCTGTAAATGTACATGAGAAAGTATGGTTTATTAACTCGATCTGGGTCATGTTTGTGTATCTCCTGTAGCAAAGGAATAGGATCTATGGCGATCCTCTCCCACACAAATTTACCTACTTATAATTAGCTAGTCCATAAATCTTTTTAATTTTAATTTATTTTTATTTAATTTGTTTATAGAGGTTGGTCTTCACTATAAAAGGTGATCTTAGGCGTTATAATGGGTATATTTGAAGTATAAGATTTTTTAAAAAATTTTTTACTTTTTATACTTATATTTATATGCACTAATATTATAGATTAAATTCATATATAGGTCACGTTATATTAAATAAGGGTTACATTTTGCACGACAGAATGATTTCTGTATACACATGTACTAATATCACGATTTGAATATAATATCATAAAATACTTCACGTGATATCTAACAGGGATTATTATTATTATTTTTATATTTATATAACACTAGTTGGAATAAAGCACATTCTTTAATAAGAATTAGAGTATAAATTTAAAATAAATAATTTAAATATTATTATACACGTTTATATATATGAGCCTTTGATATAAGGGTTCTTCACAATTCACTACCTCACTCTCTTTCTTTTATTTGAATTCTTTTTTATATAAAAAATTTTTTTTAATTTTTGGTATTTCCCTCACGCTAAATTTGCACTCATAAGATCAACATATATTAATAAATGGTTGACTGCAGGTGTGACACGGGCTATTCCGGGAATTGTTTATAACATTTGGGTCTCAATAAAGTTGGTTTAATTGACCTAGCTAGACAATATTGACCATAGTTTCAATAAAGTTGGTTTAATTGATTTAGCTGGACAACATTGACCACAGTCAAAATGGAGATTTTTTTCTCAAAGAGGGAACGGCATATCTGCCCGGAACTCTATATAGATATCACATAGGGGTTGCCCATAATCAAGATGGCGCCCGGAGCTTCACGTTCATGTCCCAGAACGAGGTTGTTTCCTTTATAAGGTGGTGACACAGCACGTAGCCTGTTCCTCATTGACAATGTTATTTGTAACGAAACGCGTCTGAGGGCGAACGTGCTGACGTCACCACGCGGAACAGGACGGGAGCGTCTATGTGTTTGTAGCCGGCCGGCTCTACGATTTTAAAACGCTGTTTTAACTCTTCTAGTTTGTAAGTGCAAACCTTTGTTATTTTAATAAAACTTTTTTAGTACGTTATTACGCCATGGTCTGTATGCTTTTTTCCCCTGGGTACTGGCTGAAAGTTCTGTGCCTGTAAACGGCACATTCCGGGCTGTGGAGGATTACCTGCTCCCCTTTGCTAGCAGTACAAGCCTTTATAACCTGAGACTGTGGTAAGGAGACAGCCTAACCGGTGAAAGTGCATGCTTGCTGTTTATGCTTTCCTGTTGGTAAGGAGGCACTTCTCTTATAGAACACACAGATAAATTTCATTTCTCTTGAACTGGTTGGGAAATCCTTTGGAAAGGATCATTTGTCTCTGTGTGTGTGTACTTCCTTTGGCATCTGGTAAGGAGGCCCTCTATTTGGTGGTGGTGCACATATATTTATTTTACCTGTTGACACGGGTGTCTTCATAGTCTGGCACATGATTTTTGTGACATATTCTCTACAAAATATATAGCAGTATTATGCTATGGTATATATTTTGTTTTTTCGGCACTGTGTAACCATTCCTTGTGAGTACCATACCTGGAAGGAGACGATCACTATACCACAAATCTGTGTTGTTTCCTATAAAGAATCTTGGATCATCAACCCAGGCTGGGTTAAAGCCATATGCAAATTTTTGGCTTACATCTGGTAAGCATGCTTATCTATAGGAGCAAGGTTCAATATTGCTGAAATATTTTCTTTGATTAATATTTCCATTGGAGGATATTATCTACATTAAAAGAAGTTTCACATGCCCTCACATTGTACAAACATGGAGATTTCCAACCCTAAACATGCCCTCACATTGTACAAACATGGAGATTTCCAACCCTGCATTTATGTTTTTAGCCACACAATCATATAGGATTCAAAGAAGATATGTACAGGGTTTTATAACATCTTATGTCACATAACATCTCGACAAGCATTATATGATTGCAAGGTGTAGGAGAACACTGGCACTTCTATTTATAATGACCATATTAGTTCCAGTCATCTCACAGATATGACCAACCCCTTTATAGTATCTATAGACCGTGTGCAACAACCTAGCGTCTGAAATGACCTTGTAAAGATCAGTCATTGCTCTACTATATATGTAAGGAAAGCATACAATATCATAGCAGGATCAACCACATTGCAGTAATCTGAAAGATATTAAAGAAAATGGAGCCAGACCTGGGGCTGCCAGCCATGGCTCCCATAGTTTATAAAATGTATTTGGTGTACCCCTGTTTCGGTAAATCTGTTGATCCTTCCTCAAATGAGGGAGGGCTGGGAGACAATCATTTCATAGCAATGGTCTTATGTACTATAAACAATAATCTGTTGATTGGGACCAATATCTCAGGTAAATATAGTTCCTCGTCTAAGTAACCCAGTAATGCAATCTTAGGATCCAGGTCAACGCAAGTATGAAAAACCCTATTAATTGTATTTACCAGCTCTCGCCAGTATCTGTCCAATATCCTCCCTTCTTATGATCTTTACAATCAAAATTCCACCAAAAATTGATCAAATGAATTCAGCAAATTTAATTGATCTGTTCAATAAAATCTTTATTGGTTAAAAACATAATTTCTGCTCATAATCCATAATGCATGATAATTAACATACAGCGTACGTTATGCTTTAGTGAGTAGACCCTCTTGTCCTGTTTTCATTATTTCCTAGGGATTGCAGGCAAGGGTGTTCTGTATACAGTTCATGAAAGACTGGCCAGACACTGCAATAAGCATTATACTCTAAAGCCTCGTACACACAATCGGATTGTTGGGCAACAAAACTGTGGACTTTTGTCCAAAGGGCGTTGGCCCAAACTTGTCTTGCATACAAATGGCAAGGAATTATTGGCCAACAAATACGAATGTAGTGACGTACTACGTTGTTTTTCAGCTCTTTAGCACCACCCTTTGGGCTCCTTCTGCTAATTTCATGTTAGTAGAAGTTTGGTGAGTGTTGATACGTGCTTTTCATTTTGCACTTTTCATTTTGCGCTTTTTATTTTGCGCTTTTCATTTAGTTTCTGAATGGCCGTTCGTCAACCAGCCATGTTGCGGAATCGGAAGAGATAACGTGTTATTTATTATTGGCCTTGGAGTTTTTGCTTTGACATTATTTTTTTGGTTGAATAATGATTTTATTTGGTATATTTTCGATATTCTTGGATGCATAAAATGCACTTTTTGTTTAAGTTCTATTGACAGATAGCATGTCTAATTTTATTTGTTTTCTTTTTTTTAATGCACAATAAAAAAAATTGTGGAGAATAATACTTGGCTATGTGTTTTACTTCAAATGACAGTTTGGGAGTAGGCAGTTACATTTAAAAAAAATACAGTGTAAAATTGACAAGGGACACCAACATAGTTGTATCTTTAATCTTATAAACTATGGGATAATGGTGTTGTGGTAACTTGCCCAAATAAAAAAAAAAAAAAGCATAATAATATTATTCTTGATATCACTAGAAAAAAAGCCTTTGAAAATTTGTTTGCAATAACTCCATCAGTATCACCAGCAAAGCAGCTTCATTATTATCCCATTAAAGAAGAAGAGAATTGTGCGCTGCATTTCGAGATTTCATAATTTGCCACGTCACAAATGTTAATTCTCCATTACGAACGCTAGTTTACAAGACCGACCACTTCTGGCTCGTCCTTGCTTCCGAGCATGCGTGTTTGTACTTTGGACAGATTTGCCCATGGAAAATTTTAAAACCTGCGATCAAACATTTGTCCGCGGAAAATCCAACATCATTTGTCCGATGGAGCATACAAACGGTCAGATTTTCCGCCAACAGCCTGTCATCGAACATTTCCCGTCGGAAAATCAGATCGTGTGTACGAGGCTTAAGTGTGAAGGACAAAACTGAAATACCCTGATTAATGAACATCCCTTTTAAACCAGGTCATGATCTCAACTAATGCCCTTACTCTTTCTATATGAATATGTATATTACTTAGTCACCTTGATGTTAGGTTTGCCGATGACTCCTGGGTGTGTCAGATTAAATTACAATTATGTATGTATGGTAACCAGTTCTACTGCTCTAGCAAGTTAGAGCTGCTTAGAATGTATTTTGTCAGTGTAAGAAGTGAACACCATGTAACACGGAACATACAGAAAAAAGGGTTTGGAATTGGGTTGTAGAAGTTGATTTCTTTTCTTAGCACTGGGTGTGCTGATAGAGAACAGGCTGTATGTTTATATATATTTTTTTATTCAATTAGACTGAAAAGTTAAACTTAGCAAACTGTTAAGTAATTCTCGTGTTGCATGAAGCCTAAGCAGGTCCTTTGCAAAATGAAATGCTTCACCATACTTGCATAAAGAAAAACTTGTGGACCATGGCATCTATGATATATTTCTGCAGTGTTTTGTTACCTTCGAATGCATTTATTTGTTGGTCAAAGCAAACTAATACGTGCTGGATCATGATAAGCATGCTAGAGGCTTATAACCTGTACACGCGATAGGATTTTTCCGACAACAAAATCCATGGGATTTTTTCCGACGAATGTTGGCTCAAACTTGTCTTGCATACACACGGTCACACAAGGTTGGTCGGAAATTCCAAACGTCAAGAGCGAGGTGACGTACAACGCACACGACGAGCCGAGTAAAATTAAGTTCAATAGCCAGTGCTGCTCTTCTGCTTGATTCCGAGCATGCGTGGCACTTTGTGCGTCCGAATTGTCTACACACAATGGGAATTTTGTTGCCGGAAAATTTAAGAACAAGATCTCAAATTTTGTGCGACGGAAATTCTGATGGAAACTGTCCGATGGAGCCTACCCATAGTCGGAATTTCCGACAACAAGCTCCGATCGCACATTTGCCGTCGGGACCGTGTGTACGCGGCATAAGAATTGTGGAGATTTAAGAACTTCCTTTAGACCCCTTCACACCTTTGCGATGCGCTATATACTTTTTTTCCCTTTTTTCACTTTTTCTCTTGGTGCTAGGAGCCGAATGCCGAAGATGACACGCTTCAGACATTCAGTGTTGGCCCACCCTTTACAGCTATAACAGCTTTAACTTTTCTGGGAAGACCATAAGGTTTAGGAGTGTGTCTATGGGAATGTTTGACCATTCTTCCAGAAGCACATTTGTGAGGTCAGGCACTGATGTTGGATTAGAATCACAGTCTCCACTCAAATGAAACTGTTATAGCTACAAAGGGTGGGCCAACTCAATATTGAACCCTACAGACTAAGACTGGGATGCCATTAGGGTTCCTGTGCATGTAAAGGCAGGTGTGTATATATATATAGTATATATATATATATATATATACACACCATACACACATATATATATATATATAGTGTATATTAAGACATATAGATATATACATTATACACAAACAAAAGTTGAAAAAACATGTATTGCTATAAAAATATATTTACTTTTAAGATACAAAGGTCTGATCCAAGTGAATCCAAAAGTTATCATTGCATAAAAGCAAGCAAATAGACATTTGTAACTAGTTCAGTACATCACACAGATCCTTAATTAACAGCAAGAACCAATTGTGTACATCAGTCGAAACCAACAAACTAAGCAACCAGACTGCATTTTGTTACTGTTCAAAGCCATATTCTGTTTGGCTATTGTTGGTTCCTAAAAATGAGTAAAGTGAGTCTATAATGTAGTTTTAGTGACTACAAAATTACAGTTGCTCTTAATTCCTTTGCCTGCAAGTCATATTTCACCTGCTGTGCCATTTATGCATAGTGCTAGTTCACCTGCACGTATGTAAAGTAAATGTCCTCTTAATATCTATCTGTATATTAGACAGAGGAATCAAAGCTTTGTCAAATACAAGATAAAAGAAAATCAGCTACAAGATACACCATCTCGAGGCAGAAATGGCTTCTGTGTCATTAAACAGGATTCCCGATTTCTATATAGACACAGAAATCTCTATATTTGCAGGAGTGTCCAACTTTGAACCTCCACTGGTCAGCAGTAGCCCAGCAGCTCAGATATGAGCAAAGCTCTTTGCTTTTCCCATTTTTTTTCACTGCAGGTACAATTTAATCTCAGCAATGAACTCAAATGCTGCGTACACACAAGCTGATTTTATGACGGAATTCCGCTCAAGCTTGGCTTGCATACACACGGTCGCACAAAAGTTCTCTGAACTTTCAACCGTCAAGAACGCGGTGACGTACAACATTACGATGAGCCGATAAAATTAAGTTCAATGCTTCCGAGCATGCGTCGAATTGTTTCCGAGCATGCATAGGAATTTTGGTTGTCGGAATTGGTACAGACGATCGGAATTTCCGATCGGAACTTTTTCTGACCATAAAATTGAGAACCTGCTCTCAATCTTTTGCCAGCAAAAGTCCGATGGAGCATACACACGGTCGCATTTTCCGACCAAAAGCTTTCATCTGACTTTTGCTGGTGGAATTTCCGATTGTGTGTACGCTGCAAAAGGCTTTGTGTGTCTTTGGCTGCCAGAAAGCAAAGCAGCTCTGAAGCTGTCTGGTCCTTTTGCATATATTTCCTTGTTGGTTATGTTTAGAACTAAAAAATAAAATTTTGGGGAATATACCTGTATGTTTTTAGTCCCGTAACAGACATTTTCTATGTAAATATTTCATATTTTCCACTTCCAGCAAGAGACATTTGGTATGCATAAGGCAACAATCCCATGTAATCGATAGGCATTAATTGTGATGAGTGTAAATATTCTGTTGGTCTGTGTATAGCCTGTGTCGTGAACTGACTTGAATAACAGCTAAAGCACACACACACCTGACGCCTCCCTCCCTCCTAGCAGAGACTGTGACTATTATTAATCTGCAGCAAACAATAAGTGTAGAACCAACGTGTGCTTTCGTATTAAACAAATACAATGTGCTCTGCGAACAGAGTATAGTAGAAACAGCTTGCAATCAATGTTAAAGCTCAACTCCATTTAGTTTTACTTGAAAATACTTCTATCAAGTTTTTATTGCTGTCAGTGATCTGAGATGCTTCCTTCTCCAATATGTCTAAAACAAAGAAAAAAGTTTTGGATAGAGTTGGGCCTAAATTTAATAAATAAAGTTAAACAATAATAAAAAAAAAAAATATATATATATAAATTTTAAACTTGACAACTAATTTATCTATCTATCTATCTATCTTTGAGTGTGTAGTAAATGAGGTGAAGCAAAGTGAAAATTCTGTTTGTAAAGAACATCCAATCATATAGGATTTTTTCTTGCACACGGATAATTAAAGTCAACAAAGCTTCAACCTATTTACTAAGGTGAGTGAAAATTTGCTTTACTAAGTTAATAGTCTCCACTCCTTTAGTAAATTATTTGTATGTTTCCCAACATACAAGAGAAACAACATTTTATTTTGCTATATAGAATATATATATAGTATAGCAGGCATATTTGGCTGCCCTATTTACATAAATACTAATTCTAATATTACAAACTATACAAAGAAACTACATTCATATCTATATCAAATTTTTGTTTAAACTACAGATTCACTTTAAATACGTAGCATCGGAATGCACACATATTCGTGCAATAATGTGCATTGCAATGGTGTGCAATAATGTACATTTCCCTGGCCATAAAATAGTAGAATTTTGTTTGAAACTTTTATAAATGTTCCTTCAATTTCCTAATTGTTAGTTGGGTCCAACTGACATTTGTTAGTGAACGCAGTGATAGTAAGATTTGAAGGAGCAGTCTGGAGATTTTAAAATCCCTGCTCTTCTACCTCTTCTTCCTACAGGGCTTCCAGGACAGATCAGAGCAATTCTGCTAGATCTATGCTGGCACAGAGAATCCCAGGCTGCCACTGTTGTCCTTCATCTGCTAAAGATATTTGCCTGGATGTCCCTGACTTTATCAGAAACCACCTTTCATACTTCTGCTCCCAAAACCTCTATGGTTTTTGTTCTTGATGTCCTGGAATATGAGGCTATGGATCAGCATGTACAAATGGCTATTCTTGGGGCTCACTTTCAATACTGGAAACTCATATTGATGCACTGGAAAGATCCTTGTCAGGTCACCTGAGGCCAGGTGACAGATGCAGATTGGGGTCAGGAGTGCAAGGTAGTGGACCCTATGGCTGACTACTGTGGATGGAAGTCTGGGTGGTTCAGGAAAGTAGGTCCACTGGAGCACCAACACGGATTCCACTGAGAGCTAGAGCATAAGATTCCCCAGGGTGCGTCCCAATGTTATTCCCTTACTTATAGTTGTACAGGATTACTAGCGGCTCAGTGTGGTGACCTCCCAGACCTACAGCGTGAACCCATTTGGGGTAGGCTGAATTGGGCCATCAAGATTTGAACGAAGCCTATTTTATATGCCTTTACAATGTTTTTTTTATTACAATGATATGTACCATTGGCAACAATCTTAATTGTTATGTTCTCTTTCGATAAAATAAAAAATGTATGGATAAAAAAAAAAAAGATTCCCCAGGGTGCGGAGTCTAAGAGCCAGCAGGTGTTCACCAGAGCCTCTTGTGGTGAGGATGGACTGCGCAGCAACTGGCTCCAGGTCGCAGCCCCCAGGGTTTCCCAGCTCAGGCTCACGGTAGGCTACAGGAGGATAGAGAGGAAGCAGCAGCCCAGGACAACAAGGGATAGTCAGGAAATAAGCCAAAGGTCGGGGCAACTAGCAGACGAGGATAGACAGAGAATTCGCCAAAAGTCAGGGTAACAAGTAGGCAGGGATAGTCAAAGAACAAGCCAAGATTGGTAACATAAACAGACGTAGAGCACATGGCAGGAGACAGGAAACCAAACACAAAATATTGCTCGGGAAAGGCAGGTTTGGACAGCACAGTGTTAAATAGTGTATCCTGTAGAGGCTAGGGTGGAGCCACGCTGAGGGAAGATTACTAAACCATTCAGGTGTGAGAGTGCAGGTCAAGGCTGATACACAGACCAGAGGTAAACAGACAGACAGGACATGAAGGTATTACTGGCGATTCATGACAATCCTTTTCTCCCTACCAACCAGCAATGAATCGATTAAATTAATATGTACTGTATTTGTTGATGGAGAACAGGGCCGCTGTTAAGGCAGTACAACCAGCCCTCTGGTACTAGGCCCGGGCCCCGCCATCTCCACAGGGTGGCCCGGGCAGCTTTGTTGTCCATCTATAGCATGCATTTTGACATTGATGACCTTTTGAGCAAGGCTCAAATCCTTATAAGGGCTGTCTGTCACACTGACAAATTGTGACAATCATAAGTGGCTGAGGCATTCCCTGCCCCATAGACACACATATACAAGCCTCTTGTATATCTACAGCTGCAGAGTGGGGAATACCTGAGCCACTTATGATTGGTGGGGCACTGTGATGGGGGAAGGGGGCCCTACCAGGTAGGCAGTATGGGGCCCCATGATTTCTAACAGCAGTCTTAATGGAGAAGAATTCTTACCTTATATAAGAGCACCAGACCTAAGTTTGAAAAAATCTGAGGCCAATGGCTCGATATCCCCAGCCTAGCAAGTTTTGAATTAGACTACATCAGGAGGTGGAAGTCTTATTTGGTTCTACCCAAACTCCAAACAAATCTGCGCCTTCAAAGTTTATTCCTTGTCCTGGTACATTTTCATTGCTAATGTATAAGGGTCAAGATGTTAAACTGAGAGTTCTCTTTGGAGATGGATAGAAAATATATCTGGACAGCCGCTCTCCGAAAAAATTGCCTTTTGTTCAAAAACACACACGATCAAAAGCACATGCCACAGCGGACAGGAAGCTAGCGCGTTTCGCACTTACAACCAGTGCTTACTCATAGCTATGAGTAAGCACTGGTTGTAAGTGCGAAACTCATTCGATTTCCTTTCTGCTGTCGCATGTACTTTTGATAGTGTGTGTTTTTGAATAAAAGGCAATTTTTTCAGAGTGCGGCTGTCCAGATATATTTTCTATCCATTGCTGTATGCATTGCCAGCACCTGTGGCAACTGGTGAAGAGGTTTACTATTGTTTGACCTTCCTGAAGCGGTGATACTCCTTCCTTCTCTTTGGAGATACTGTATTATGACAATAAACCACACCTTATCAGTGTTAAAGCAGCCTAAAAAATCAGACAGGGAGTGTGAGCTTGGCATAATAGCCACAGCAAATGTAAAAAAGGTTTTACCAATAGAGCGCTCAAGAGATACAGTTTTTGAAATCATAGGGTGGGTTAATTCTCCAGCACCCACAAGACATAAAATATTCGTTTTGGGTGGACTGGCCCCTAAGGTAACACCCTTTCTTGTTAGGCCACCGGCAATGAAAATGGGACAATGTCGCTGCATATATTTTATGCATATTGAATAGTCTAATAGACGCTTAATTGTATCGTCATATTGTGCATTTCATCCGGTGACACATCTCAGTGCTGATTTTGGTCAAGAGCTTTGTATTTTCTTTTAAAGAAGCCACACTGGAAAAACAAAGAGAATATATAATTATAAGACGAAATACATTGTACTACAAAGATACAATGATTAAAGTAATTAAAAAAATAAATAAAATTAATATAAATATAGAACTAGGTATAAGTGAAAAGTACAATCACTATATATAAACTGCTTTTGCATTATCTTCATACCGTTAACAATTATTTGTCTTAATATCTTATAAAATAATAATAATAATACCAGAATATTCATGATATTATTAAGAATTGGTCATGGCTGGTGATATCTGTGTGTGAAGCAGCTCCAATTCCCTAATAGCAGTGTTTTTTTTTTTTCTTTTTTTAATCCTGGGCCAAATACTAGCTACTGAGCAGGGAAACTGAACTTATTGAGCTTCAAGTTAACTGACTGTAGAAGACAAAAGTATGTGGCCTGGGAATTGGTGATTGGACAAGAGAAAAAGAGAAGTTGAATTTTACATCATCAGTCATAGCCTATTAAAAGATATAAAGAAATAACAACACCATCTTTTGCTACAAAATTCAGCTTTGCTCTAGAAATTTCCCCCATAGTACATTTTTTTTTGTTTTGCAGCTGAATGTTCTCAGTCTGAAGGCCAGCATTATTCAACTCTCTTCCTCTGCGCCTAGGTCATCCTGGAACCATCTCTTTTTTAATAACAAGGTTGGTCTTTATTGAGAAGACATCACATAACAATTGGCAGTCAAGCAAAACATTCTGATGTACAAAATATCAAGAAAAATAGATAAACTATAACATACAGTGCATGTAGTGGTACAAGCAGTCACATATAAAATTATCTACAAGAATGACTAGACGATTCAAGTTATTCCCTCATGGTGGGGGGGGGGGGGCCTTGACCATACCCAGGTTACATAGCCGGAAGACAGAGCCCTGTCCTTCATATAATAATACGATCCAAACTGCTCCAGCCAAGGTGTCCAGATAAGTTCAAAGGATTCCACCAAGGGGAGAGAAGACGAAATCCATGTCTTAAGAATTTCCTTCTTGGCCTAAAATACCAAGAGTGAAATCAACAGCTTGGTGTACCTAGGTCTCGGATCATCTTCGTGGATTCCTAGGAGTGCCAATTCAGGTGACAGAGGTAGAGTTAGTTGTAGACGGATATATCCTGGAACCATCTCTAGCCTGTGACTGAATAGTGAAAGGAGAAGCAGTGGTGAGCTAATTTCTGTCATTCGGCTTTCTCTTTCTATCAGCATGCTTCCCATCATCACAGGCTTCTTGTACTGCTTCTTCCGCTCATACTCCAGTCCATACTCCAGTCCTACTGTACAGGGATTGCAAGGTATCAGGTCAAATGTAGGTATTTATACTGTTTGCGTTTAAAAAGTACAGTATATTCCAGGATTCTATACACAAATTGAAAAATGTTGGGCACCCTGGATAATAATAATGCCCACCTATGTTGGTCATGTACTACTAGCTGTCTATATGTAGCAAGGTCCCAGGCCTCCTTCAGTCTAACGAGAACCTCCAGAGCAAGGAACAGCTGACATCCTTCTGTATAGAGTGGGTTACAAGCCATAGTGGGTAAAATGTAAGGTAGATTCATGGGTGCCAGACACTTCTTGAATGCAAAGAGATTTGTTTTCTCTTGAACAGAACTGTGGGAGAGAGGGTTAAGGGCCAGGACACCCTTAGGTAGTTGCAATGTCTATTGGCAGACTCCCAGACTTCTACAGGTAGACAGCCATGCAGGGAAAGGCACCCAGCAGGGCACCACATCTGCATGAGTAGGAGCGTTGTCTCCTATGGCAACAGTCTTAGAACAGTTCCTAACACAAACTGTAACAAACTCCTTTACTTTTATACAATCACTTCTTGTGTATTCTCTGCCAACTGAGCTCCCATTCTCTCTCACTAGACTTGCTGATTCACTGCCACTGAATCCTGTGAGCTCTTCTAATCTTCTTACGTTAGTATCTTCCTCAAGCGTCAACCCCCGCTTCAATGCTGGGTCCCTGGCTTGGCACTCAGATAGTCCAAGAGCATCACCCCACTGGCTGGGTCCCTGGCTTGGCACTTGCTGAAGGTTCCTGATTCTTCACCATCCCCGGTTGGTGAGAATATTGCTCTGGTACTTGCTTCAGCTACTCACGGTGGTCCCTGGTAACAAGGTGGATAATCCCTTGGTGGTGAGAGCTTCCCCTCTACCTCCGACTACGACAGGTTCTCCGGCCGACAGAACCGGCAGTGCTGGTTGGACTGCAAGCCGCAATCCCAACCTTACGCTGCTCCCTTGCTTCAGGATAGGCCTTCAGACAGCCTAGCAGCCAGATGTGTCCAGGATAGGCCCAAACTCCAGCCTAGCAGCCCAGGCAGCACAACACACGTCCACCCAGACAGCCGTCCAGGTGGCACATCCAGGTGGCACGAACCCCCAAACGCCCAGGTGACACCGAGTTCCGAGACGCCTGTTTGGTGAACCATACACCACAATCTCCTGTTCTTTGCATCACCTTGAACGGACTTTGTTTTTTATTATAAACATCCAACTCCAAATATGACTGATAATACAGCTCAAGACTCAGCTGGAGGTTTGAACAGTCGCATCCTTTAGAACTTTGGATAATAATCCTTTTAGAATTGATGCACAGAACACTTTCAAAAGGGGAAATGACGATGACTCTGGGTCTGTTAAATTACTTTCCCGTAAACTGGAGAAATATATGGTTAAAGAAGTGAAAGCCTATTGGGAAAAGACAACTTTGCAAGAATACTTATCTGTGGAACGTATACCAAGAGGTCTTCGCATTAAGAAGTTTCCCAAGTTTGAATGGCCCAGTGATGATTTTTAAAAACAGTAGAATGATATTCTTTCAACTTGTTCTACTAATTTGATGATTACCTTTAAAACCATTGAATTGGAGAAACTAGGGGAAGATCTTTGCAGCAAGAAATTTTGCCTTTACATAATGTGACTCAGTTTGCTGCCTTGGATCAACAACCTAATGAAAATGTGAACACAATTGAAATGGGCACCATTGCAGGAAAAAAGGAAAAACTTCTCTGTGACAAATTCAATTATGAACTTGACAACGTCTATGTTTGGAAAAAAACACATCCGTTTTGGTAATTCATCTAAAAACTGTGTCAGTTTTTCTGACACAGAGCCGGAAATCATGGACAATACTCTGGCGGTGTCACTGTCTGATAGTTTTTCTGATCAATCTGGAGCTTCTGGTCTTACTAATCAAGTGAGTACACCTGTATCTTTAAAAAATGGGCAGAACACATTCAAAAGCAAGAAATGTTATCAAAAGAAATCTACAAGATGACAAGAAGGGGGGAGAAAGCATAGGCGATTCTACCCAGTCATGTTATGCCCTCAGAGCCCAGAAGTACTTGCAATAATGTAATTAATGTGTCACATAAAAATTTAACAGATCAAAAACTCTCACTTTTGTCTAAGGATTTGAACTTTTGTCCACATGCACATTTTGACCCCTTTAACACCATTCTGGACATTAACAAGTTTATCCGCAACTTAACTGTTCGTCGACATTATTTTAATGAAAACTAAGATATACATATGGATGATGAAGATATTGACGTACAATCTACTAACAATAACATTTTTTTTCCTTCAGGGAAAATTGTGCAGCTGTTGACATGGAGAATTTGTTATAATATTTGTTACAACTGATCCTGTTGGGATGTGAGACTGGTGTGGGTGGCACCCGAAGAGTTCCTTTTCGTGTGCCATCAGATTTTTAATCCCATACAGTCTCGCAGCCCTGATATGGATAAGTTCCAGAGATTGGTAGAAAGGGATCTATTTGATTTAGCCACACACACATCGTTTCAATCTCACATTAGGGAGGACAAGCTTTCGTACACAGAGAGGTCAGCCTGAAAAGTACTTATGGAGGATACAACTATTATGATCCGCAATGCGGACAAAGTAGGGATGAGGCCCTTAGACAATTGAACAATACTGACACCTATGCTTCACTTAAAAGCAACTCCACAAATAAATACAAAACAACTTTAATAAATGTAATCAATAAAGGGGCAAGCTTAGGGGCATTCACTATCAAGGAGGCACAGGTTCTAGTTCCAGAAAATCCTATTGTACATATTATTTTTCATCACCTCCCTAAAGTTCATAAGGGTCTTCATCCCTTACATGGCAGACCAATAGTTTCTGGCATTGGGTCCCTCAGCGAGCGGTTGGGACAATAGATGGATGGACAACTCCAGCCATTGGTCCATGGTTAACCTAGCTATATGAGGGACACCAATCATTTACTTTCAGTTATGGATACATTTGTTTGGTGTGAGGACTATATTTGGATTACCTGTAACGTGTCCAGTTTTTATTCTTCTGTACCACATAGATTGGCACACATTTGCATTTCATTTTGTTTTTAATGGGGTTCACTAACTCCAGAGGTGTGGGGCCGCAATGGGCGCAACATTTTCGCTCTCACTTGCCAACCTATTCATGGGTTGGTGGGAGCTGTCCCACATCTTTGGAGATGGGAACCCCTTCAGGAGTTATATCGTTTTGTACTTTCATTACATAGACGATCTTATCTTTGTTTGCAAGAGGGATGTGCATCTTATATCCTTTTTGCTATATTTGAATGATAATCAGTGCAATTTACAGTTTACAGGTATCAGTGATCCCAGAACTGTCCTATTTGTGGATGTACTTTTGAGTGGTGACATGCACAAAGTCACCACTCAATTGTACAGGACGCCATTAGCAGGAAACAGTCTCTTGTTGGCAGGATCTAGTCATCCCCATCACACCATAAAGGGCACTCCAGTGGGACAATTTCTTAGACTATGGAGAATTTGTAGCACCCAATCAGATTTTGAAAAGGAGTCCTCTTTGATGTATGATGTTTGGTAAGGGGATACCCCAAGTGGTCCCTAGATAGGGCTTATTTTATTGCTCTTAACAAAAATAGACATGAGTTACTTCATAATAAGAAAATATATAAAAAGAGCAGCAGAGTAATCCCTAAAAAAAAACTTTATTGGTACTTTCCTATAACCTGGAGTTCAAACAAATGAAGCACATAATACAGAAATATTCACCGTTGCTATCCAATGATCTGTTATGTGCCTGAATATTAGATCAGGGTATTGATTTTGTAGCCAGAAAGGCAAAAATCGCTGGGCAAATATTTGACCCCTAGTCTATTTCGATCCAGCAGTGCACAAACCCAATCATTTACCTGGTTGCATTTTAAAGGGAACTTCAGATGTGGTTCTTCAGAATGTCTCTGTTGTTCTCACATGTAATCAGGTCAAGATGTGGTTTCAAGCAATGGCCGAATTTTTAAAATTAATATATTTTTTAATTGTAACACTTCATATGTATTCTATGTCATTACATGTGCTGCTTGCTGTAAACAATATGTGGGAAGAATGATTAGAAGACTGCGGGATAGATTTAGAGAACATCTGGGAGATAATAGGTTGAATACATCTACAAATGTTGCAAGACACTTTAATAGTCTTCATAATGGAGATTTGTTCCTAGTTAAGGTCCAAATTATAGAGAAAGTAACAATACCAGTAAGGGGAGGGGATATTTTCCACCTCTTATGTAAAAGAGAAGTATTTTGGATTTTTAAATTATAAAGTAGAATACCGAACGGATTAAATTATGAATAGGATGTCACTATTATGATTCATTTAGATTATCTTGGATAAATTCTTTCTTGATTACTCCAGTCATGTCTGTATATATAAATATTTTTTTCTTTTTATTTCCACATATATACATATTTACATTTATATTCTTCTTCGATGAAATGCATTTTTGTTTTTGTTTTTTTGTGAATAATATATACATGCAATGTTTTCATAAGTGCTTTGTCTATACAGAGGTTACTGTGTGATATTTATACCTCTGTAATAGATATTACTCCCTCATCTTTCTTCCCCTGTTTTTTGACAATACAGCCAATTAAGCACTTTCATGTCATTCAGCTGTATTATTACTATTTAAAGCATGTGACTATTAGTGCTTATGGGTTATGGCTAAGTGAAGAAATTTGTGAAATGCGTCAACCATGCTCCCCTCTGTTCTGTCATGATGCTGTAACCTCGATGGTTTTTCATGTTGGATGTTTTTTTATACCAATAACGCAATTTTCCTTATCCTTGGAGTGTGGTTAATCATTTGGTCTCCTGCATCAGGCACCGAACCCCGATCACCTGACCTCACCCAAATAAATAGGCTCTCCCAGCAGGCCAAGGGACCCAAGAAGATCCCTGCCCATTGAAGGGATATTTAGCTTAACTACTTCTTTGTATTATAGTCAGTTTCCATTTTGTGTCTCTCTAACATCCATTTTACAAATAGATATGCTCAAGTCTTGCTAATCAAGTTTCGTTTTTCCATAATACTGTAATCTTCTCTTGAGTTTCATTTCTCGTAAAGCACGTGAAATTTTAGAAATAATTAGTTTCACTTTGGCATAGAATGTACTTATGTGTCTCTGTATATGATTGGATAATTTGTCAAAGGGCGGTACTTTCTGAAAGCCTCTTTTATATTCACACCCAAGAATAAAGATTAGATTTGCTCGGAGAGAACCTTGCTGTATGTTTCATTGTCTCAAAGGGCGAATCTCACAGGCCTGTTTTCGGGATTGGAAAGTACACCATAGCAGAGAGAGAGAGACCCCTAAATAATCTACATTTATTTCCTTTCACCCATTGGCTGAGATACCATGTCCATTCCTAATCTGTCCTTGCAATGCCCTTGTCTTATTTAATGTCACCAGATACCCGAGCCATTTAGTGACAGAAGAGAGAAGTGCAGCAATTCCAGACTTAGGGTGAACTCAATCGATTCCTAACAATTGGCCAAGGCCAATACACCTGGCAGGTAAATTTAGGAGCAACCCTGCCATCAGGGTGCTACATATATAATAATGGAGCTACCATTGTCTTTTTCAATATTAGAATACAATTTGCTGTAAACCCACTCCCCCTCCAAGGATAAGAAATATACATTAATTTGCTATTACATTTTTGTATTGCTATGTTGCAACCTAATCTTTTGGAATCTTTGCAGTGCAGACTGCACTAAAAGTGAAAGCAAACATGCAGATTCCAATTTATTGTGTTAGTTTTTTAAGAATAACATACCTTGAAAAGGATCACAACAATGGCCATTAAGAGCACAATGCCCCCAATGGAACTTCCAATGATTACTGGCAAAATATTCACCACTTTTTCTTTAATAATATTAATTGTCAACTAGAAAGAAAAGAAGGAGAAAATGCAACTGATTAAAATGTAGACTGTAATACTTTTTACTCCTGCCAATATGCAATTGTATTTCCAAATCACTGCTGCCCTTTTAGAGAATATAGAGATAAAGAGATTATATAATAAAGCAATCACCACTAGATTCTAGTAATACATAGAGATTAGTTGGATTCTATAGGCTCAATTAACAAAGGTTTATACACATCTTTGTTTTCATACATGTGACTGTCATTTCAAAATCTCATTTGACTCGGCTGAAAATAACTGTAATTTTTATGAAAATAAGGATCCTTATCCTGGTGTTTAAGCTCTGTGAACAAAGTCTCATATCTCTTCCATACAACTCGGTCCTAAAAGTGCACTAATGTACCTGTGGCTGCTTTTTGTTTCAGGATGCCTTGTTTAGAAACAAAGGTCCAAAAAGTTTTCTGGGTGCTTGCCTGATAGCAAGGGCAATGTACAGAAGCAAAAACAGGTTGGCCACAGAATGTCTTCAGCACTTAAATGGATGCATTTATTGCCAATATTTTTGCAACCCAGTAAGGTATATGTGGATTTTGTCAGTTAGGGGTTATTTTAATGATTAAGGTCATGAAAGCATGAGGACCTCGGGTAAGGTCCTCATGGTGGGGCGGTGAAATCACAAGGGGTTGGGGGTCTCTGGATGACATCACAGGATGGCCACGCCCCATGGCTATATAAGTGATGGCACACATCGGACCTAACACAACAGTGGGAGCTAGCATTGGGAGAAAACCTCAGGGGAAGAAGAACTGGAGGCAGCAGAAAAAACAGAGGAAAAAGACGGCAGAAGAAGACAGCAGTGGGAGAAGAACCGGAGATGGGAGAAGAGCCAGAGAGGGGAGAAGAGCCAGAGAGGGGAGAAGACTTTCCCGGAGAGGGAAGAAGACCGGAGAGAGAAGATACGACAGAGCTGCTTTCGTAGAGGACTAAAAAACCTGTGTACTGTTTTAATTTATTTTTGATACCTTTTTGGGTGAATGGGTAGGGTTACAATGTACCCTTTAATCATTCACATAGGGGGCGGGCTGGGGGCCCCCTTTTTAAAGGGGACTTCCAGATTCCCATAAGCCGGAGACCTCCACAACCAAAGGCCAGGGTTGTGGGGAAGAGGCCCTTGCCCTCATCAAGATGGGGACACGGTGCTTTGGGGTGGGGGGCACAGAGACCCCCTGCCCCAAAGCACCCACCCCCCATGTCAAGGGCGTGTGGCCTGGTATGGTTCAAGAGGGTGGGGCGCTTGCTTATCCCCCCCTTTCCCGACCTGCCGGGCTGCATGCTCGGATAAGGGTCTGGTGTGGATTTTGGGGGGACCCCACGTAATTTTTTTTTGCCGTGGGGGTTCCCCTCAACATCCATACCAGACCGAAGGGTCTGGTATGGATCTTGGGGGGGGGGCACACGCTGTTTTTTTATTTTCATTTTGGCAAAGGGTTCCCCTTCAAGATCCTCAGCGCACAAGTTGGATCACCATGATCCGACTTGGATTTGGCTTCTATTCAAATCAATGGGATCTCATAGGGAACCATAGATTTTGAATAGAGGCAGAGAAACGCTGCAAAAATCTAGCACGGCTAAACGCACATTAACGCCAATACAAAAAGCTACTAAAGGCACGTTTTTACAGCCGTTTTTTTCCTGGCATTGGTAGTGGCTTTGCAGCAAATTTTTTCGAACGCCCTGTGTGCATGAGGCCTGACCCTGGGTCCACACTGATACAATGCGTGAACCAGGACCATTATGCCGCGTACACACGGTCGAATTTTCCAATGGGAAATGTTCGACGGGAGCTTGTTGTCTGATATTCTGACCATGTGTAGGCTCCATTGGACATTTTTCGTTGGAATTTCCGACAAACAAAATTTGAGATCTGGATCTCAAATTTTCGGACAACAAAATCCGTTGTCGGAAATTCCAATCGTGTGTACACAATTCCGACGCACAAAATTCCACACATGCTTGGAATCAAGCAGAAGAGTCACACTGGCTATTTTCCTCAGCTCGTCATATGTGTTGTACATCATCGCGTTCTTGACGTTCGGAATTTCCAACAAGATTTGTCTGACCATGTGTATGCAAGGCAAGTTTGAGCCAACATCCGAAGGAGAAAAAACATGGATTTTGTTGTCGGAATGTGCGATCGTGAGTACGCGGCATTACAGTGCTGGTTCCCACATCGCTCTTCTCCAGCAGGCAGTTCATACTGCCTTGTGCGAACCCCTGCGGGTGTCCTTAACAAAGTTAATGACACCCCCCAGGTTAGTTGACATATCGCAGTGCAAACTGTGAACTCGCACAGGAATCAGATCGCATAGGTGAGAACACCCATGCAATCCAATTCTAGTGCGGGGGAAAACAAGTCCCTCCACTATTTTCTGTGCGCATCTAATGCGAGTTCAGCCATACAACTATATGGCTAAACTCGCATTGCTCAGAGATTGCATGTGATCGGCACCTGCAGTACAGGTGCGAATCACATGCAATCTCTGAGATCGCTCTAGTGTGAACCCAGGCTTAATGTGCAGTATATTAACTGATATTATGTGTTATCTTTTTATCATAACAGATGTTTTGGCTTAAAGCTAATTGGAAGGAAGGAAAAAGGAAAGACAGATCATTATTAATCTCACCTGTGTACGAAGTTCTGGGTCCTTTACATTTATAAATAAGTGTTTGTCATACAGAAGTTCACCAGTAATGTTTAGTTCTTGCGTGTCTTCTACTAACTAAAAAACAAAAAATATATTATATGCCACAGTAACATAACTTGCATAATTTCAAAAGAGTATTGACTTTAATTGTTTATAGGGTGAGACAATGCAATTAAAGTTCAAATTAGTTAAAAGTAGCTTCAAGAAATTCCAAAAGGGCACTAGTGTTAAAAGAGATGTTGAAAGAAAAAGCAGCGTCAATTTTCGCAGCGCTTTACATATATACTATATTGTCAAAAGTATTGTGACTCCTGCCTTTACACGCACATGAACTTTAATGGTATCCAAGTGTTAGTCCGTAGGGTTCAATATTGAGTTGGTCCAACCTTTGCAGCTATAACAGCTATAGTTATACAGTTATTGCTGCAAAGGGTGGGCCAAGTCAATAATAAACCCTACAGACTAATGCCCCGTACACATGGTCGGATTTTCCGACGGAAAATGTCCTATCGGACCATGTTGTCGACGGAAAAAGTTTGAGATCCTGCTCTCAAATTTTCCGACAACAAAGTCCTATCGGACTTTTTCCGATCGTGTGTAGCGAATTCCGACGGACAAAGTGCCACGCATGCTCAGATCACATTACAAGACCAAAGCTATTGGCTACTAGCCTCTACGTAGTCCCGTCGTACGCAACGGACGTCACCACGTTCAGAATGATCGGATTTTCCGACAACTTTGTCCGACCGTGTGTATGCAACACCAGTGGTCGGAATTTCCGACCGTGTGTACGGGGCATTAGACTGGGATGCCATTAAAGTTCATGTGCATGTAAAGGCAATACTTTTGACAATGTAGTGTATAAATTATACATTCTCATCAGTCCCTGCCCTCAACCATGCTTCTAATCTCCCTAACTCACATACATACACATAGTACAGCCAATTAAGACAGGAGCCAATTAACCTACCAGCATATCTTTGGAGTGTGCAAGGAAACTGACTATGCACAGATCTTAAAATAAATGTAAACCCAATTACTAAAATCTCATATAAAACGGATTTGCATACCTACCAATTATAGAGCTGCTTAAATATTCACAGACCTTCCTGACCTCTGCTCATTCCTTTACGAGAGCTCCCATTAAGATAATCCCTAAATGGACACCACTTTGCCCTGCAATGCATCCTACATTCATAAAGGGCATAAATAACCCTCTGCAAAATGGCTTCTGAAAGGTACAGATGTATATATATATATTCACTCTGCTGGTTAAAAAAATCATGCTCCTCTTGAGGATGGGAGCTAACACCCCATCATACTTTCTCAAAACCTTACATATACTTAATCCTAGACCTGCCATGTACCACCTAAAGTGAAAAGGCCATCAACAGTTGTACCTATCACACCTTGTAAAATAAAATTCCCTAAATGAATGATCTGAGCGGCTGAATGATTGATAAATAGTGTCCCTGTATATCACCCTGACAAACAAGATTGAGATACCAAGATTGATTAAATTGTTACCTTTTGCATGGTCTGTAAGAAAAGCTTGGCTGTAACTGTTATCTCCACGGGCATTGAAGAGATGTTGCATCGGACAGCCAGACATGTTAGAACTTCCTCTTTCTACCCAAAAAAGAGACAATAGAATCTTTTTTACACTAAGCCAGTGCATTATATTTATAGTTTTACAGTGTCTGGGGAAGGCTGGATCATTAAAAACATTGATAAATATCCCTTAGTCATTTTTTTTCCCATAATTTATGTAGAATTTTACAGGAAACCTATATGGAGAAAATACAGTATGCTCTTCTGTGGGCTTGTTCCCGGTCAGTGACTCAAAAAGTACATAGGCCAGAGAAGGCTTATGCTGCGTACACACGAGCGGATTTTGCATCAGAAAAATGTTGGATGGTTTTTCCGACGAAATTCCGCTCAAGCTTGGCTTGCATATACACGGTCACACAAAAGTTTGCTGAACTTTCGACCGTCAAGAATGCGGTGACGTACAACACTACGACGAGCCGAGAAAATTAAGTTCAATGCTTTCGAGCATGCGTCGAATTGTTTTCGAGCATGCGTAGGAATTTTGCATGTCGGAATTGCTACAGACGATCAGAATTTCCGATCTGAACTTTCTCCTACCGAAAAATTGGGAACATGCTCTCAATCTTTTGCTGACTGGAATTCGGCCAGCAAAAGTCAGATGAAGCATACACGGTGGCATTTTCTGACCAAAAGCTCTCATCGGTCTTTTGCTGGCCGAGTTTCCAATCGTGTGTATGCGGGATAAGTGGCAGCTCCTGTTTGCCTTCAATACAGGTTTCCTTTAATAGCTGTAACCATAGAATTCAGCAATATGGATTAAGGTAAATTTCAAGTTTATATAAGACTCACATATTGTCTGGATGCATTTCTACATCTGCATTCCCGGTTTTGGAGGTTACACATAGTTGAGTTCTATGAAAATAAAATGTATTTAATAAAAAAGCAAGACATAATTAGAAATCTTAAGAAACTGTAGAGATATTTTGTTGATTTTCTTTTCATTCTTTGAATGTTAAAAAAAAAGGTCTTTTATGTCTGTTTTCATTGCTTATATAAAATCTCTATTTAAAAAAAATCATATACCGTGTGCATCCATGATACAGTGTTTAGAGCGTATGTATAGCCAAAACTATAGAGTAGGGAAGTATTACACGTCCTTGCAGTATTTTTTGGTCTGTGTACCATTGGGGAAATGTATCTTCACTTACAGTCCCAAAGCTGCAACAGGAAGTTAGAAAAGATCTCCCAAAGTGAGTGAAATTACCCTCTTAGTTGTCCTGATTGGATAATTTGCCCTCAACTTTTGTTCTGATGGCAACTCTACAATTTAAAATTTTTCTTTACTTTCTTTCTCAATGTCAATGGCCACCAGTGCAAATAGAGGGGTGAATCTTCCCAATAGGGAAGCAGACAGCAAGAACAACTTGACAGAGGGTGTCACCCTTTTCCACTATATCTTAAACTAAAAGAAAACATGTTTTGCCCAGCGAACTTAAAGCCTAAATGCAGTAAAGATAAAAACACACAAATATCAGCACAAGGGGCATAACTGTAATGCCGCGTACATACGACCGGTTTTGCCATCGGAATTAAGTCCGAAGGTTTTTTCGACGGAATTCAGCTCAAGCTGTCTTGCATACACACGGTCACACCAAATTCCGACGGTCAAAAACGCGGCAACGTACAACACGTACGACGGCACTATAAAAAAGGAAGTTCAATGCTTCTGAGCATGCGTCGAATTGTTTCCGAGCATGCGTCGGAAGTTTGCGTGTCGGAATTGCATATACACCAACAGGATTTCCAATAGAAGCTTTTTCCGTCAGAAAAATTGAGAACATGCTCTCAATCTTTTGCTGGCCGAAATTCCACCAGCAAAAGTCCGATGGAGCCTACACACGGTCACATTTTCCGATGAAAAGCTCTCATCAGTCTTTTTCTGACCGAAATTCCAATCGTGTACGCTACATTAGTCAGTAAGATGTGTCCCTTGTGCTCCTTTGTTAAGTGAAGTCCTCCTCAATCCAAACTGGTACTGCAGTTTCTATGAATGAAACAGGATCTATGAATGGCGGACAGGTGGATGATTGATAGCTCTGTCCCCTCAATTCATAGAGCACATTTCATTCATGGAAGCTGTAGTGTGGTTTCTTTGAATGGTGGAGTTGAGCAGAAAGGGCAGGCATAGTTGGGCACGCTTGAAGGATAAGTTCACCTTTAATAGCATGTTACATGCTATACCCATATTTAGGGTGTAACAAATAACATGTTACTGCTGCAGCTGCCACAGCATTCCTCCCCCACCAAGTATCGCAGGCCAGGGAAATCTGCCAATGAATGATGGCCACGTCATTCATTCACAGAGTTCTCTAAAAGGGAAACTACCAGTACCATCAGCCTTTGCGGCTATCGTTTTGTAGTTTTCAATTACCTACCAGGGCGCTGTTAAGCACTCTAGGTAGTTTATTGAAGCTTCCTGTCAGTGTGTTACTGCCTGCCCATATGAGGTACGAACAGACAGCTTACACACAGAGTCTGCAAGAGCCCTGCATTGCACACACGATCTGCTGATCATGGGTGCAATGCTTTACATGCTCCCAATAAGAAATAAAAACAACTCACATTTTTTTCCAGCAAAAAGATGTGCATTTATTATTTTTTTTGAAAAGGTGAAGTTATACTTTAATGAGGGCCTGTGACAGGTTAGTTCTATTATACCCTGCTGCACAAGAAGATAACCGCAGTGGGGGGCTGGGGGGGGGGGGGGTGGAGGAGGGCATGGGTAGAGGAAGATTTCACTTAACAGAAGTGGCACCAGCACATCTTACTGACTGTTAAGTTATGTCCCTTGTGCTGATGTTTGTGTTTCTTATTTTTAGTGCACAGGTTTTAAAGAGCATGGTCTTTCCAATAAGAAAGCCCAGCGGTGGCTTCTCACTTTCTGACTGTAGTCGTCTAACTGAAACTTCATACGTTGCTGTAGGAGTTGGGAAAAGCCTATTTTCTTGCACTCACCTGGGTTTTCTCAGTCAAAGTTATATCAGAAATAGTTTTACTTTTCAGGTTAATGGGGATCTGCAGCTCTAAGCTAAGTTCAGCGTCATACTTATTTTCTCCATTGATCTGTGAAAAAATTATATTTTACATGTATAAGTAGCATGCCACAGAACATAGTAAATGCCGATAAACAAATTGAACCATTTTACATTCTAACACACAGTAGATCTGCAGATACTTACATTAAAAGTGTACTCGATTTTCTCAATGTTATCTGGCTCAGGAGGGATCCTCACATAAAGTGCATTGGGGTGCCTGGACCAAAAGTACAAAACATTATGAACAGATACTACCATTTTAGTCTGTTAGCAGTAAGGCAGCATGTTACTTCTTAATTAAAGCCCAACTTCTTAACCCCCGTACACACGTTCGGAAATTACGAAGAAAAATGTCCGATCGGACCATGTTGTCGGAAAATCCACCCGTGTGTGGGCTCCATCTAACTTTTTCCGTTGGAATTTCTGACGAAAAAAATTTGAGATCCTGCTCTCAAATTTTCCGACAACAAAATCCGATCAGACTTTTTCCGATCGTGTGTAGAGAATTCCGTTGGACAAAGTGCCACGCATGCTCAGATCAAATTATGAGACCAAAGCCATTGGCTACTAGCCTCTACGTAGTTCCGTTGTACGCAACGAACGTAACCACGTTCAGAATGATCAGATTTTCCGACAACTTTGTCCGACCGTGTGTATGCAACACCAGTGTCGGACAAAATCCGTCAGAAAAAATCAGACGGATTTTGTGGTCGGAATTTCCGACCATGTGTACGGGGGCTTATTCTATTTTAATTAGAGCAGGAAAGGTTTATAGACTTTGGCAAGTTTTTATTGCTGTTTCTGTCCGTTTTGGAGGGATGTCTCCTAACTTCTTGCTAGGACATACAACTGGAAAACAGACTGGAGCAAAAATATATTTTTAGTACAGTTGGGAAGGAAGACAACTTCTGAGAAGGTTTTTATCCCCATTTGTACCCAGTGATGCCTATATTGTCCATTTTTCATATGGGCATTACAGGAACAAGATGAGAGGGAACATTCCCCCTATAGGGCCACAGACAGAACTAAAGACTGGACATGAATTTTAACTTTTCCCCACTTTATTCAAAGCTAAAATAGAAATTTTTTGCGGAGAAATGCTTTAAAATCTATTCTGAGTTTAAATTCCTTCTGAATTTTAAGCTCCTTATTTTATCTTTAATTGTATGCATTTGGAAGCTAAATTACATACTAATCAGTTTATATTGGCCTTGCTGCACTGACCTTTACCTATTTCTACTTGAATTTGCACTCAGAATTAGAAATATTCCTCAGTAAAACCAGTACAAGCAATATGGAATACAATGGCTAAATTTTATATCTCACCCTACACAGAATTGTCAGTTTTTCCTAATAGTTCCAACCCACACTAGCAATATGGCTGCTGTGAGCCCACCCTTCATAGAAACAGTATTTCTTTAAATTATAGAAAACAGCACACTTTTTTACCTAATGATCATAAGTGAACTCATAAGTAGCTTCAAACCCAATTCTCATCCATACTTCTTTCTTTTCCACTGTGATTTCTTCGTTCGCATAGTTGCCTCCCCTTTCATTGTTTAAAAGAATCCTATACTATGAGAAACACAGGTGCTGCCATTGCTCACCATATTTCTTAAAAAGCTAGTTTTATGGCCAAACCTAGCTACTTTTTGAGTCATTGACTTTGAATAAGAATGCACATTAAAAATGTATAACTCTCTAACTTCATACTTGTTCCTGGTCAGTACTCAGAAAGCAGTGAAGCAATTGGATCAGCATAACAGGGAGCACAAATTTTCAGAAAGAGAAATCAGTAATGAAGGCTTCCATACTTTCAGTCAAAGAGCTTTCAGGTGCTGAGAAGAAGCCTATAAAAATGTGATGTGTCCTATTCTCTGACCTGTAACCTTCATGTACCCCTGAAACTAAATTTGTCCTTGGAGGAATGCTGATGTTGCCATGGCTCCTAAGTCATATAGACCTTCATCAAATATTCAAATCAGGAAGATTGCATACTTGTTAAACAAAGTACTGAAGCATCATGGCGGCCACATAGAAATCCCATATGCAGAGACCAGCAAGCCTCCAAGCCCTAACCTAAGCTCAGAAGTTCAACCCTAGCCTTTAAATCTCCCCAACAGATAAAGCTGACTTCACATTTGCCTTTTGTTAAAAGGTAATATCTTATACCAATGCATGGTACTATGTGCATTGCTTTATGTTGTCATACATTTACAATGGTACACATACAGTACCTGCCAATGCACCTGTGATTCGGCACTCCACAATGTACTTACTGTGCATTGTGGCCTATTACATTGCCCTAAAACTGTCTTCAAGTGCAGTTTTGGGTACGTCGAGGTGCACTACAGCCCATTGAAAATGAGTGTGCTTTCCTAACACAGCATGCCTCAACAAAAGAAATCATGTGTATCACGTGTGAAGGGACTCCAGAAGCTAACTGTACTAGCTAGCTTGGCAGCTTCTTGCCCTGCACATTAGCGGCCAAATCTCTGTTCTAGCCTACAGAAAGGCTGTCCTGCATTGGGATTATGGACTTCCTCTCCGTAAGAATAAATGGAGATTTTCAGCTGCACAGGGAAATTCTGACATGTGGGGTGCTGGGGGAAGAATAGGGGCAGGTAAACTATAATGTACTAAAAGTACAGTTATAGTCTTAAAATTCAACCTTTAACACTTAATCTGACCCTAGCACTTAACCTTAATGCTGAGCCATGTTTGCATTGAGAAAAGATAGCCATTGTAATAACTCAAGCTTGTTTAACTTCTGTATGCTATGCTGGCAATTCATCAATTAAGAAAGCCATTTGTGGAGAAATGCGGTGACTTACACAGTTAGAACCGAGTTTAAGAAGTGTTTCACCGGGAGCGTCTTCTTCTGAATTATTGGTGCAGTGACACCGTTCATGCTAAAATTCAGCAAATCACACTGCATTAGGAAAGCATTCTGACTGTAATTGAATTGTGCAGTTATAAACATTCATTGGAGAAAGAAGCTTTATTGGTGACAGTTACAGTGAGTGGCTGTTAGAGTGTTTGTTGCAGCAGAAATGATCAGTAAACATATCCTAAACTAAAGAAAAAAAAAACACCATTAAGATATATTATTTATGTTACATATAACATGAAAATTCTGTTATTCAACCACTTTGCACCCAATGACCAATATAGTCAAACGTCCTTTAAAAGCATCTGTTAATCGCGCCCATACTCCTTGGGTATTACTTCACTGGCATATTCCTCTATTGTCTCCCACAGGAAGCCCCTGGACACTTTGCAACAACACTGAGAAAATGTGCTGGGGATGGCATTGGACCCAGAGGACTGACAGGATATTATTATTCTTATACAGGATTTTATAGCGGCAACAGTTTGCACAGAGCTTTACAATGTTAGGGGAGACAGTACAGTTACAATACAATTTAATACAGGAGGATTCAGAATATGACACAGACAATTTATAAATGCTCCAAAAATGTTTTAAACCTAGAAAATGAATACAAAATACTGTACCGTCGGTACTATACTCCAGCCTGCCTAGAACACATTGTTCCAAATTTCCCGCTGTTATGGTTCTGTGGCTGTGCTTAAAACGGAATGATGGGGCATATTTGGTGGTCTTGTCCAAGGGTGAGCAGACCATGAGAGTCCCAAACAAAAAATAATAGGCCTGGGAGCCTTGCTCAGTAACCCATATGAATGGGGAGGAGTAGTCACCTCAAAATAAGAGGGGGGTGACAATAAAAGTCTATCAAAAAACAAAAAAACACAATATACACACCCTAATGAGTAAACTCCACAATGATTTATTGAAAAATTCTGTAAAACCAGCATCAAGTCAAAAATGTCCTCCCTGACCCCCACAGCACCAGACCCACCCCCCGACATCCCAGTACCAGACCCCAATCTTACCTATACCACCGACCAGATCCCCTCCCAATCCAATACTGTAACTGGTCTGAAACACACCCCAAATGGGAGCTGGTGGATCCTCCCAGAATGGAGTCCCCCCTCCCTGTGATAGAAACCTGTGACTATGAGAGTCTATGCTCTACTTCCTACATTACTTCGCTCTAACCTCAAGAAAAACCCATATGAAGCTCTTCTTCACAAACTGATCAACTCCCCTTTCCACTCGGAACGTCAACTAGCTGCTAGCTTTATTAGGGCCACCAAACTAGCAAATGCAAGGGCATTGACATTTCCTGCCCTTAGCTTTTCAGATATTGCAATGTTGATGTTGCCTTGAAAGATGTTTTTGTTAAGACTGTTCTTACTTTTTTCAGAATATATTTATACTTTCTCCTAAAAACGCCTCTGAGGAAGGGATATTTTTTCTGAAACATGTTAGGCTAATGGAGGAATCTGTATTCATCTTCGAATTTTTAGAGAATGTATCATGTGTAAATCTTTCCTTGTTTTTCACAAAATGTACTGTATAAACTGTTATCATGTTTTTATACATGCTTTTTAATTATTTTTCTAAATAAATGGTATTTTATGATATAGTTTTTTTCCTTGTTCGCCCTTAAAGTCCCACTGTACCGGGGGGTACTTGTGTCACTTCTTTTAGGGTCCTTATACAATTAATATTGGGATGTTGGCAAAGCTCTATTGAGACGTCAATATTTCTCTTTGTGGTTCACCACTTCGTATTTGCCCTTAGCTTTAAGGGAGTAAAAAATCGTATGAAGGACATCATGATTAATGAAAAGATGACACAAATTTTGGCAAATTCTCATGACAAATTTCTCCGATCCTAGTGTCCATGGATCGACCATAACCACCTGTCCATATTTGACCATCTTCTTCTAACCATCTATCTTCTTAACCATCAAGACCCCCTGGGACCTTCCCTTCTAGTCTTTCTTCCCTTCTTCTCTTCTTTCTCCCCCACTTTTCATTTCTGTATTTCCCTGTTCATTTCCCTTCTTGATTTGATACTAAGGTATCTACCGGTATAGGCAGCCCCTAAGCGACCTGGCCTCTCTTTTTTAGGAGAGGTTTCAATTGAATACTGGTGTCTTATTTGACCTTGTGTGTTTTTCTTATACTAGTCCGCACAATACTGCCTTTTGTTTGTTATTTTGTTTTTGATTTTTCTTGTATGTCTTTAACTGAACCTAATTTGGTTGTATATTTGATGCTTTCTATAGCCGATGTCCACATTGAATTCTGTATTTTATGTAGCCTCTGTTGGCTACTGTGATTATAGCCAATAAACCTTTTGATAAAGAAAATTCTGTTATTTGTGAATGTAATTCCTTGATTTGGAATACTATGAAGGAAGATACCCAAAGATAAGCAATGATGGCCAATCTAATTTGGGGAGTTCAATGACAATCAGTGGGCAGCACCAGACACAGTTCCTGTTGACAGATCTCTGAAGCTGATGTTAGAACGACCACTCTTGATTTCTTTAAGATACGACAGACCTATAAGGTCTGAATCCACCTCCATAGCATTAAAACAGACACTCATTTTAGTGGTTGAATCATATTTATACAGCGGCTAATGCTAGAAAAAGACTGTGTACAAAATATCTTAACATTACTGTAGATATCTTTCTTGCAAAATACATATATGTCAGTGGCAAATGTTAATGAAATTTATATTTTCAAGTACATGAAATGCATATATATTATAATTTTTTGATTACATAAAAAAAAGAAAAACAGAGATGCAAAATGATGCAAATTTGCCTACTACTCACTAGAGATTTCCAGCATGCTGGATTGACTTTCAGAGTCAGGCTCTGAAGCTCCACTTCCCAGATATTAAGGATTATTTACTTAAGGAGTTGAGAAACTACACCTAATAAAGATAAAGATTCAGTTTAATTATCCAATCATGTGCAGATTAAATAAACACATTTGATTTGTACCTGATTGGATAATTAAACTAAATCTTTACACAATAAATTTAGTAAAGATTCTCAACCTCTTTAGTAAATCAGCCTCAAAATGTGACTGTCACAAACAATACTTGTATTGTCCGTCCTAAATATTGAATTAAAGATAGCCCATCATGTTCTTCTAATGCCGCGTACACACGTGCAGACTTTTGCCGGCGGACTTAGTCCAGCGGACAATACCGCGGGACTTTCCAGCTAGGTCCGCTGGACTTTCCGAGCGTGTGGACTTGCCCACACACGCACGGACTTCTCCAGCGGATAATCCGCCGGCCAAAAGTCCTTCAGGTTACGTAGCTAGCGTAGGCAGTAAATGCCGCCGCGCTAGCTCCGTAAGCTGGCATGGATTTAAAGGGAATCCCCACGCCGAAAAAACGGCGTGGGGGTTCCCCCCAAATCCATGTCAGACCCTCATCCGAGCACGCAGCCTGGCAGGCCAGGAAAGGGGTGGGGACGAACGAGCGCCCCCCCCCTCCTGAGCCGTACCAGGCCGCGTGCCCTCAACATGGGGGGTGCCCTGGGGAAAGGGGGGCCGTGCGGCCCCCCCACCCCCCAAAGCACCTTGTCCCCATGTTGATGAGGACAAGGGCCTCTTCCCGACAACCCTGGCCGTTGGTTGTCGGGGTCTGCGGGCGGGGGGCTTATCGGAATCTGGGAGCCCCCTTCAATAAGGGGGCATCCTCCGGGACTGTGACAACACAAGGGGGCGGGGTCACCATGTGACATGTGCATGTGACCCTGTCCCCTTTTCCCTATATAAGTCTCAGCGCAGCGCGGCACAGGCATTCCGGGCAGAGAGAGCGTCGGGTCAACATCGGAAGAAGAAGAACAAGAAGAAGGACAAGAAGAAGGACAAGAAGAAGAAGAAGGCGCCGGCGGCGCGGAAGACGACGACCGCCGCAAGAACAGAAGAGACCCCCGGAAGACCCCCGAAGGCGGATCGAGACCCCCCAGACGACGGCGGCGACGACGAAGAAGGTAGCCGGACTCCTCCGTTCGTGAAAGAGCTAGGTAAAAGAGCAGAAGAGAGCGGAGGAGTCCGGCGAGAAGACCCCCAAGACGGAAGAAGACCCCCGGAGCAGTGCAATAAAATATTTTTTCAAAAGTGTGTGTGTTTTTGTACTTTACATTTTACACCTTAGGTGAATGGGTAGGGGTACATCGTACCCCATACTCATTCACATAGGGTGGGGGGCCGGTATCTGGGGGCCCCCTTATTGAAGGGGGCTCCCAGATTCCGATAAGCCCCCGCCCGCAGACCCCGACAACCAACGGCCAGGGTTGTCGGGAAGAGGCCCTTGTCCTCATCAACATGGGGACAAGGTGCTTTGGGGTGGGGGGGCCGCACGGCTCCCCTTTCCCCAGGGCACCCCCCATGTTGAGGGCACGCGGCCTGGTACGGCTCAGGAGGGGGGGGCGCTCGTTCGTCCCCACCCCTTTCCTGGCCTGCCAGGCTGCGTGCTCGGATGAGGGTCTGACATGGATTTGGGGGGAACCCCCACGCCGTTTTTTCGGCGTGGGGAGTCCCTTTAAATCCATGCCAGGTCACGGAGCTAGCGCGGCGGCAGTAACTGCCTACGCTAGCTACGTAACCTGAAGTCACGTGCTAAATGAACGGACTTGCCGGTGAGCGGCAAGTCCGTTCATTTCAAAAGTCCCGCGGACTTGCCCACTAACGGCGGGATTGTCCGCCGGACTGTCAAGTCCAGCGGATAATTTTAAAACCAAACTTAAAACTTTGGCGCCAAAAAGTCCGCCGGACTTTGGCGCCAAAAAGTCCGCCGGCGCCCACACACGAGGGGATTATCCGCTGGACTTCAGTCCAGCGGATAATCCCGCGGGATTGTCCCTTCGTGTGTACGCCGCATAAGTGTAACTTGTACAGTAAACACTTGGCCGCTACTGCCCTGCTCTGCCCAGGAGGGTAGTTTAAAAATCTGCGCAGTATCATTAACCAACCTGAGTGCACACTGGATCTGTGGCAGTGAAGTTGATAGTATTCTACTTCACAGATAGAAACATTACATTTCTAGAGCCAGTATGCAGATGAGCATCCTTAAACTGGACCAATTTTGCCAGATGTGCACACAATTGTTTTTTTTACAAAGTCCTGGTGACAGGAGGACCTTTGATTAAGTTCACAGCGCTTTAGGTTTTATAACCAGTGTTAATTGTGGCAGCAAATTTTGATTTAGTTTTAGTCTTAGGACTAAAATGGCATTTTAGTTTTAGTCCCATTTTAGTAGTCTTCTGCAATTGTTTTAGTTTTAGTCGTATTTAGTCGACTAAATCTCCAGGACATTTTAGTGGACTAAAACTAATTTTAGTCGTCTAAAATCTAATGGGTGTAATTAAACTGTAATGCATTGGTGAACATTTCTCTACAATTTCCAAACTCATTATATACTGCTGGAGTGAAAAATCTCATATGTTATTATTTATGGTATTGAGGTATAAACATAGTATTCATTTAGTCGACTAAAATGTTTTAGTCGTTTTAGTCGACTGTTTATAACATGATTAGTAGAACATGATAGATAAGACATAAGATGATCTGTTTTTGGGGTTCATCTGTTTAAACACAATTTTCCCAGAGGATTCAACCCCCTTTTATGTTAGCACAGAGTGGTATATATATATGGCCAAGTATGCTATATTTTGCTCACATTTCTTACAAGACCTGCACCGCCAGCAGATCAAATGGTTTAAGTTCACTTACTTGCTAACTCTAGAATAAATGATTGCTTCAGCTGCTGAAAACTTTTCTTCACTCAGTTGCCAGATGATGTCAAAGGTCTCCTATAAAATATGTGAAAAATTACAAAATTTATTTTAAAGAAGTAATTTAAAGTATATATAAGCCGAGTTTTTCAGCACATTTTTTTGTGCTGAATGTGCCCCACTCGGCTTATACTGGAGTCAAGCACTTTTCTGCAGCAGAGAATGACATTTTCTGAACTGACTTTGAGGCCTCGTATCTCGGGGCCACTTGGTGCTAGGAACCCCAAATTTGGTGTGCAAACCCAGTGGAACTAGCACATATCCAAATTTGGGGTTCCTAGCAGTTCCTAGCAGCAAGCACCCCGAGATACAGGGGCCCAAATTCGGTCAACTGTGTCTATCTGCAGCAATGTCATTTCGGAACCCTTTGGGTCCAGAGACCCCAAATTTTGTCTGCAGATAGGGGGCATCTAGGAACCTTAACTACCAAGTTTGAAGTTCGGGGGACCTATGGCTGCAAATGGGCACAGTGAGCCATGCAAAGGGGCACAGTGAGGCTGCAAATGGGCATTGTTGACCCTCTTTTACACTTACAGTAGCTGCGCATTTCTCACCCTAGGCTTATACTCAAGTCAATAAGTTTTCCCATTTTTTTGTGGTAAAATTAGGTGCCTCGGCTTATATTTGGGTCGGCTTATAGTCGAGTATATATGGGTAAACCTTTATTAAGTTTAATAGCGCAAACTATGTGACAATATATATCAGAAACACTAAGGTGTCTGTCCCTACCTTCAAAGCACTGCTCAGTCCTGAGATCTGCCAGTCCAGGATAGAGCAAGGCAAGCTCCCCTCCCCCTTGAGACAATGCCTAGATCTGGCAATCAGTTTGTCAGGGACAAAGCATTGCATTGTCGGAAGCTGTGGGATGTGTACCCCATACCAAGAGGAATTATTTTTTTGGGGGTACTAGAGAGACACACAGTAGAAGACATCTTGGCACTCTTGCTATACATTTTCAATGTTAGCTTTACTTTTACAACTTAATGTAGGTTTCCTGTAAAGTACACTTGACAGGAATCATTTATAGAAGCTGAAACTGCTGATTTCAGTGTGAAAAAGCTAATTCCCAGCTGTGGCTGGTTTCAATACTTATCAGCACACACTTGCTATAAATGTCAAACTCATAGTAATGATGGGACCCGCCTTGACTTTGACTCATGGATGTTTCCCCCTTTCCCTCATTGCAGCAAATCAAGTATCATCATTAAGCTGAAAGACACCGTCATGCGTACACCTACTGTATGTTATATTGTGTGAAGCACTTGTGTATTTATTGGGCATTATTCTCCATGTAGTCCAAAGTACCAGCTTTGGGATCCTAGCTAAACTTTTTTGTTAGATTCTTGAGATTTTAGCTGGCACATTTTTAATTCTCCTAAATGCCCCAAAAGACGGTTTCATAGTACGGTATCTTTATTTTTGGGGTAGCATTTGGGTAAATTGTGGCTGAAGTTGAAGGCCCCATTTTTAGTATGATTGTAGATTTAGTGGAGTAGCCACAATTTAATTTTTTAAAACATTTCCAAATTTAATAACTGGACTTACTTTACCAAATTTAAACACAGGATGTCGAATAGTACAGTTCAGTGTGGAGTTATATGAATTAGGAATTTTCTGTTCATAGCATTTAATACTGGGATTGTTAGTCTGGAAAAGAAAAAGAAAACAAATAAGTATGCAATTTTTAAGAATTTTATCTGATATTAAGCATCCCTCAGAAGTAATGTAATTTGGTCTATCAATAATACCTTTATAGTCCTCTTATTACCACTAAAGCACCCAATGTTCGTAGTTCCAAAATATACCCTTGAAGAAAAAAGTTACATTATAACTGCCCTTGTCTTCTTCCCTCTAGATGAGGATCATGTTATATTCTTCTGGCAAGATCCTGGTGAATACAGAGCAACTGAAAACTTATAAGAAGATACTCTTTCAATGGACTGGAGAGACGTCTCGCCAGATTTAGCTTGCTCTGCATTCCTACTACTAACATTCAATGATTTGTAAAGAATGTGGGGTCCCGGGTATTTTATGTGGGCATTACAAGGTCTACATATACTGTATAAAGCAACTTGTATTCACATAATCTCGCCATTCTTGGGTGGTTGATGCAGCAAGCTCATGCACGTGGTGGCATGCAGTCACCGCTGGCTAAAAGCTCATGATGAAAACATTTATCAGGCAGGTTACAATAGTGATACTGACAATCAGGGTTTTCATACTCAGGGACATATTTTTTGTTCACATGCCACATTCCAAGAGACTTCAAGTAAAGGGTATGTTGAAGATATCTGACAATACACTACTAAATAATTAGCAGCCATCACACATACACTATATTGTCAAAAGTATTGGAACACCTGCAAGTACACACACATGAACGTTAATGGCATCCCAGTCTAATGCCCCGTACACACGGTCGGAAAATCCGACCACAAAATCCATCGGATTTTTTCCGTCGGATTTTGTCCGACACTGGTGTTGCATACACACGGTCGGACAAAATTGTCGGAAAATCCGATCATTCTGAATGTGGTGACGTTTGTTGCCTACAACGGGACTACGTAGAGGCTAGTAGCCAATAGCTTTGGTCTTGTAATATGATCTGAGCATGCGTGGCACTTTGTCCATCGGAATTCGCTACACACGATCGGAAAAAGTCCGATAGGACTTTGTTGTCGGAAAATTTGAGAGCAGAAGATAAAACTTTGTCCGTCGGAATATCCGACGGAAAAAGTCAGATGGAGCCTACACACAGTCGGAATTTCCGACAACATTGTCCGATAGGACATTTTCCGTCGGAAAATCCGACCGTGTGTACGGGGCATTAGTCTGTAGGGTTCAATATTGAGTTGGCCCACCCTTTGCAGCCATAACAGCTTCAACTCTTCTGGGAAGACTGTCCACAAAGTTTATGAGTGTGTCTATTGGAATGTTTGACCATTCTTCCAAAAGCGCATGGCTGAGGTCAGGCACTGATGTTGGACGACAAGGCCTGGCTTGCAGTATCCGCTCAAATTCATCCCAAATTATCAAATTCAAATCCCATTCTATCGGTTTGAGGTCAGGCCAGGCAAGTTCCTCCACCCCAAACTCGCTCATCCATGTCTTTATGGACCTTGCTTTGTGCACTGGTGCACATTCATGTTGGAACAGGAAGGGGCCATTCCCAAATTGTTCCCACAAAGTTGGAAGCATGAAATTGTCTAAAATGTCTTGGTATACTTATGTTTAAAGAGTTCCCTTCACTGGAACTAAGGGGCCAAGCCCAACCCCTGAAAAAAACAACCCCACAACATAATCCCCCCTCCACCAAATGATTTTGACCAGTGCACAAAGCAATTCTCACATACCGGCCTAAGACTGGCTTCACAATGCATGGTAATATACAAGCCACAGTCCTCAGTTCCTTTAGTAATTCATTCCAACAGGGTACCAAACAGAAATACAACTTTATATAGGCAATTAACATAGCATAGCAATTTTAAGAAAAAATATGCTTTCATTGTATTTACCGGTTTAATTGTTTTAAATTGCAGATTCTTGGGATATATTAAAGTTACGTTTGTCATGTATGAATCATCCCCAGTATTTTCAAGTTCGAGTGTCATTGTTAGGTCTTTGGTGTATCCAACAATGAGTTCCTGCCTGTGATGAACAGAAAGAAAAAAAACACAGAATTTGGTCATCTATGCATTAACATGAATTTTAACTCTCTAATAGGTTAATTCACCCAAAACTGATAGTTTAGTGCTGGATACAGCTTCTCTGAAAGTAGTGAGCAGACATGTCTTCACCTGAGCTCCCATCTCCACCCACCTGTTTCAGCTATAAAACGGGTCTTCCCCAACCATTTTATTTATCTTAGAATATAATGAGGGCCCTAAGACCACTGGTGTAAAGGATAGGGGTGTATCTATCTATAAACAAAACATTTGTTTTGAGTGGACCTACCCTTTCAGTTCAGAAATATCTTCTCTTACCTAGACATCACTGTGGTCAGATGTAATCTTGGAATGCATACTGTCTTGTTATTGCAGTCCTTTTCATATGGTAGCTACACAAGGAAAACAGTTTGTTGTCATGTTAAATATGGAAATTATTACAATGTTGTAGATGGGTACTTTTATTACTTTTCATTAAGGGCCAGTTCACACTTGTGACAACTCACCTGCATCAGGAATGCTTCACTGAGCAAAGAAATACCCTGCTGCTTCCAGGCCTCGCTAATCCACCCAGCGAGGAGTTGACTCTATGACAGCAGGTGAGTATAATCTTTGCACCTTTTAGTAATCCTGTCACCAATCAGTTGGCAACCTCAGGTTTGCCCAATCGCTTTCTGCGACTCTGGAACTGGGCCCCCCCGGCCATGCTTCCTGGCCACCGCTGTCCCCCCTGTGGACCCAGCACCCATATAATAGGAGTTGCCATGTGGAGGGGATCGCTGATCTCCCCTAGCTGAAAAGAACCTAGAAGCAACATGTATAACGAATGTCTGTTGTCACTTTCCCTGGCCGCCTTGGCCAGGGAAGAAGCTAGCTGAGCATGATCTGCACTCCATTAGCTTCAATGGAGGGCAGGTGAGACATAAGGGGTTCAAAAAGGGTCTTAAAGAGCATGTTTCAAAAAGATTTTATATCATATAGGGCAGTGGCGAAGCTAGAGAGGTGAGGGGAACGGAGAAAGAGAGGGATGTGAAGGGTGCGGAGAGAGAGAGGGGGTGAGCGAGAAATGGGGGGTGAGAGAGAGATTGAGGTCAGAAGGGGTGAGAGAGAGGGGGGTGAGAAAGAGAGGGAGGTACAGGGGGTGAGAGAGAAAGAGAGGGAGGTGGGGTGAGAGAGAGAGAGTGAGAGAGAGAGAGAGAGAAGGGAGCTGAGAGGGGGTGAGAGAGAGAAAGGTGAGGAAAGGTGAGAGAGAGAGGGAGTGAGAGAAATGGAGGGAGATGAGGGGAGCAGAGAGAGAGGGAGGGTGAGAAAAAGGGAGGGAGGGGAGCAGAGAGAGAGTGGGTGAGAGAAAGGGAGGGAGGGGAGCAGAGCGAGAGAGAGTGAGAGAGAGTGGGTGAGAGAAAGGGAGGAAGGGGAACAGAGAGAGAGAGAGAAAGATTGGGTGAGAAAAAGAGAGGGAAGTGAGGGGAGCGGAGAGAAAGAGGAGGTGGGAGAGAATGAGGGGGAAAGGGAGGTGAGAAAGGGGGGGGGTGAGACAGAGAAGGGAGGTGAGAGAGAGAGGGGGTGAGGAGGAAAGGAGGGATGAGAGAGACAGAGGTCAGAGATATAGAGTGGTGAGAGAAAGGATGTGAGAGGGGGAGTTGAGAGAGTGAGGGGGGGGGTGAGAGAGAGAGGGGGGTGGGAAAGAGAGGTGAGAGACAGGGGGTGTGAGAGATAGAGAGGGAGTGAGGGAGAGAGGGGGTAAGAGAGTGGGAGGGGGAATGAGAGAGAAAGGGGGTGAGAGGAGGTGAAAGAGAGAGGGGGGTGCAAGAGTGGGAGGGTGAGGGGGTCAGAGAGAGAGGAGAGGTGAGAGAGATGGAGGGGTGAGAGAGAGGAAATTACCCCCCTATCCCCCATAATACACCAGAAGACCTCCCCCATCCACCCAAAATTACATCTTTCAGATGCCTGTAATGTATCTGAATGAACTAGATGGACTTGTGTCTTTTTTCAACCTGACTAACTATATAACTATGTAACCTGGATGCAATCAGCAGGGTTCACTGAACACGGCATTATCTGTGGTGAAGGAGTGCTTTGTCATGTCATCTAAAATCATGGACTCCTTTCACCTTTCCGCTGTCCACCGGGTCCATCCGCAGCTACATGTAGCGCTCACAGGTGAGCTAATTTCGATGTTCTGACAAAATAAGCAACCTGACAGAATGTGCAACCCGTGTCACCTGTGACATGGAATCAGCCTTATCGCCAAACCATGCTCACTGCGCATGCGCAACGCGTCATACATGCCTTCAGTGGCTGACGTCGGTGCACAGAGAAATTTTCCTGACAAAATGCTCGACCAACTACTGCGAATGGTATTCTTAGCAATGTAAATTTGGTAAGTGTTAGTTGATATCTGCAGTGTGCATGCGCAGTAGTCGGTCAAGCATTTTGTCATGCAAATTTCTCTGTGCATCGACGTCAGCCACTGAAGGCATGTATGACACGTTGCGCATGCAGCTGATTTCATGTCACAGGAAGTGACGCTGGTTGCACATTCTGCCAGGTTACTCAATTTTTCAGAACACCGGCCTCAGGTAGGAGGACGTTGCCTCCCTCACTATCACTGGCAGTCCCCTTTTTGCCCTGCCTTCTCTTCTTCTCCAATCCTGGGCTCCCCTCACCCTCCCACCAGGCAGTGGCCTAAGTCCGCCACTGGCTACAGGTTGTAAGCAGACCCAAAAACAGATTCAGGGGCTGCATTAATACAAATCCCCTGACTGTTAATAAGGAAGGAAAAGGCAGAAGCTCCTAGTGCGTTCCTCCCCCTTTGTCCTGGCCCTGGCTGGGAGGAAGGAATCCTCAGCTCCCTCCTCCTGTGTTGTATGCTAGCTTACATTTCCTTCTCCTGCAGGTACAGAAGCGCTGTCCTGGCGGGGAATAGGAGGGAGAGAGAGAATACAGTCCTCACTGCCTCTGGGTCTCTCCTCCTTGTTCCCAGCACTGGGCTGACATGAGAAGTGATATCGCTGTCACTTCTCCTGTCAGCAGCGCCTCTCTCAATGTGGTGCCTGGGGTAGATGCCCCCACCCTAGTTTTGGTCCTGATATAGGGGGCTTTTTTGCCCCCACTTTTATGTGATATAAATAAAGGTTTTGTGAAAAAAGTGTCAAAAAATAAAGTTACACACAAACACTTAAAGCCCCCTCTCAAAGTTTTAAACTCGCCCTGCCCCCCATGTACATGTGCTGCACATGTTACATACATATTGCACACATGCCACAGTGAGAACAATAATTCTAGGGCCAAAATTCACAGGTAACTCTACCCTATGTAAAATGTAGGGTACCCAAGTTTGATGTCATTTTGTGGGTGTGCACAATTTTTAGCTTGATATGTTGATCTATTTGCTCAGTACAACCTAATCTCTAATATTTTACCAAACAAACTGGGTAAAATATGGGTGCTTGTGTGCCCTAAAATGAACTATTATATAAACTGATATCATGGGGAACTGATTTCAGAGAATATATAATGTTTGGGGCTTTTAACAAATCTTCAGACCTAAAATTATTTTCAAACATGTGTGCAAAACAACGCAAAAACGTCTCTGCCCTGCGAAAGGGTTGAAGCACGTCATGCAGGGCCGTCTTTACCGCAGGGCAAACGGGGCACCTGCCCAGGCCCCTGCCATTGTTGAGGGACCCAAAGCAGCTTCCCCTGGAGCCTGTGCTGCCCACCTGCTTTTCTTCAGCCGGAATTCCTCCACCTCTAAGATCCGACGATGGCTTCTGAGCTGCCCGCTATTGTCACATGTAAATACAGGAGCGCTGCTTCTGTATTTACATGTGACAGCGCTCTCCTCCCGGTGGCCGTTCACATCCCTCCCTGCACTTCAAAACATATCCTCAATCTCTATGAGAGAGCAGAGAGAACAGAGGAGGGAGGGGGCAGGGGATGTACACAAGGCAGAAGCTGCTCCAAGCCACGGACATTCAGTAAGTTACAGCTACTCTTCTGCAGCCCCACTCTGACATTATTTAGCTGGTGAGACCTTAGAATGTGCTCAGTACTGAAAGGAGATGACAGAGGAATTCTGTGTATTGACGGCGTTGAGCTCCAAACTGTAATCTGGGGGGAGGAGAGCTCTGTACTTGGGGGGTGGGAGGGGGTGATTCGGATGTACACAACACACCCCTCAAAACCGTACTCCGTACACAGATCACCCCTCAATCCTGCACTCTGTACACAGATCACCTCTAAATCCTGCACTCCATACACAGGTCACTCCTCAATCCTGCAATCCCTACAAAGATCACCCCTAAATCCTGCACTCTGTACACAGATCCCCCCTAAATTCTGCACTCCGTACACAGATCACCTCTAAATCCTGCACTCCGTACACAACTTACCCCTAAATCATGCACTCTGTACACAGCTCACCCCTAAACCCTGCACTCCATACACAGCTCACCCCTTAATCCTGCACTCCATACACAGCTCACCCCTCAATCCTGCACTCCGTACACAGCTCACCCCTCAATCCTGCACTCCGTACACAGCTCACCCCTAAACCCTGCTCTCCATACACAGCTCACCCCTTAATCCTGCACTCCTTACACAGCTCACCCCTCAATCCTGCACTCCTTACACAGCTCACCCCTCAATCCTGCACTCTGTGCACAGCTCACTCCTCAATCCTGCACTCTGTAAACAGCTCACCCCTAAATACTGCACTCTGTAAACAGCTCACCCCTAATCCTGCACTCTGTCCATAGCACACCCCTTAACCCTGCACTCTGTACGTAGCTCACCCCTCCACACTACTCTACTGCAGGTGGCATAACTAGTCATTTATTTCTGGCAGCCTGTCCTCAGGGATACTGCTCTTATTGGGCTCTGTTCCTAGCTGCACTCAGTTAACCTTCACAGCTGTGTGTGCTCTGCTCTGCTCATTGCTAATAGCAAGTTCTAGGAATTGATGTCTATTGGCAGTTCCCCTCACATCTCCAGTCCATGGTGTGCAGGCAGTGAGGAGATGATGTGCTGTAACCTTCAGCAACCAATCAGTGAGTCTGTATTGATGTGCTGTGACCTCTAGCAACCAATACGTAAGTGGTAATGATGAACAGTAACCTCTAGCAACCAATCAGTGAGCGGTAAACATGTAACCTCTTGCAACCAATCAGTGAGCGGTAAACATGTAACCTCTATCAACCAATGAGTGAGCGGTAATCATGTAACATCTAGCAACCAAGTAGTGAGCGTTGAGGATGTGCAGTAGCCTCTAGCATCCAGTTAATGAGCAGTAATGATATGCTGGAACCTCTGGCAACCAATCTCAATTGCTTCCTGACCTAATTTTGAGTCGGGGGCCCCAAAGACAATGTTTGCCCAGGGTCTAATCAATCTTAAAGACGGCCCTGACATCATGATAATACGTTTGAAATGTCAAGGCCTTGCAGTGTGAACCACACTTCTCTCTGTATTATTTATTCATATAGAAGCTAAGCTTTTAGTTAAATAACTTAATGTTAGTGACAGTGGAAATATACCTCCACAGAGGCGTAATTTGTGTCATAGAAGTCCAGTACAGGTGATGGGAGATCTCGGTTTTGCTCAGTGGCTGTCATGGTATAGAGGACCTTGATAACAATGTTGCTGAAACAGTCATAAATACAAGGCTGTAAAAAGAGAAAATAAAAAGGCATGATATGTAATATAACCACAGACTTTTAAAGAGAGATTTATTATATTCTTCAGTTGAATCTATGACTCTTTTGTAACCTTACACTTGGTATGAAAGTAACATTTGCTGTCCTGAAAATGCTATTTGCCTAACAGCTGTGTCTGGCTTTATTAGTTTTGAGTCACAGGCCTGGCATGCAGCAACAAGTCAGAATTTTCTATTGTTTGGGTCTGTGACTCATAAAATTCTGGGTGTACATTCTAGAACACTGAGCTAAACTGGTGTCACACAATATTTCACTGACTTCATAAACTATGGTTACCATTTAATTACTTACCATTATGTATATGTAAATCACTACATTTTGCAAACATAATGCTAAACCATAAATGTATGTGTGTAGATAATCATACACACACTTCTTAATCCTTAACCAACTAGTTGTACACACTGGGCATGCTACACTAAGCCCAAAATAAAACGTCATCAAAATTCTTTGGATGTGTGTGGAATTCCTCTTTCTCCAGCCAAGTGTACTGGCAACTTCCGGCTGTTATATTGACAGGAATGACTTGGTTTATTTACACAGGAGCATATCTTTCTATGTCTGTGTAAACAGACACTCAAAACAGCATCTACCGTGCCAAGAATAGTTACAATGAAGCATTGTAATTTTTCACTGTAACTTATCTGGTCCATTCATTGAAGATCAAAACCGGCATATGATCTCAGGTTAAGGGAACCTTGCAAATAGAAAAAAAAAGTGTGCTCCCATTTAACGCCTTAATAAACCTTTTGATAACCTTAATCAGCCTTAATTTACCCCCCCCCCCTTTTCTCCCTTTTTTTCAACCATTAATAAATTACACTTTTGTTTTATTTTTTTCATTTTATTAATTTGTTACTTTTTTAATTTAAAACTTTTTTTTATGTATTTAAAAAATGCACAAAATTGAAACAAAAAATTATTTTTAATTTGCAAATAACTTTTTTATGCTGTATAATAGAAATACGATTGTAGTGTCATTATACACAAAGAAATTATAGAATAAGATGTTCACTTTTTAAATAACAGGAACACTTTGTTTTAAAACTAACACTGGTCACATTTTAGGAAAAAAGATCATTTTGTTACATCTTATTTCTACAAAATAAAATGTATATTTTTTAAGACAACTATGCCAAGAGAGAAACCTTGTTTGTACTGAAAAATATATGTATTACCTTGTTTTCTTGAGTAATGGCAAAGTTATCAGTGAATCAATAAAGACATAGCTCAATTGTAAATATTGCTCTGGTCCATAAGGGATATATGAGAGCTGAACTGGTCAAAATGTTTGTAAATCTTAATGACAATCTTATTTGCTCACTTTTGGTGTGTTACACATACCAGTGTTGAAACTGTTTTACACAAAATACCTGTTGGTTTTGCTATAAGATCGAGTGAACTAATAACTTCATGTGCTACACTCTTCTAAGTTACATTGTTCACATGTATCTCTGGGGACAATAGAACCCCTCCACTGTTTTGTATGGAAAAGAGAAGAGGGGGATGTTCTGTAGTCCTAGGGCAGTGGTCTCCAAATTGCGGCCCTTTGTTTGCCTTTTTCCGGCTGTTGAAACACTATTCCTCGCAGTGATGTGAAGCAATGTTCCTCCCACTGACACCAATGATGTAGCACTATTCTTCCCACTGACACCAATTATGTGGCACTATTCCTCCCACTGACACCAATGATGTGGCACTATTGCCCCCACTGACACCAATGATGTGGCATTATTCCTCCACTGACACCAACAGTGGGGCATAATTCCTCCCAATGACACCAACAATGGGGCACTATTCCCCTCACTAATGCCAATGACTACTGACCACAAGTGCTATGTACAGAAATGTTTTACTCCCACTGACCACCGAGATATTGTTTACTCCCATTGATGCATTTTTTTAACCCCACTGGCCACAGTCTGCCCCCCCCCTAAAGTCTAAAAGTCAGCAAACTGGCCCTTTGTTTAAAAAAGTTTGGAGACCCCTGTCCTAGGGTGACAGCGCTGCTCCTCCAAAGATATAGTACAGTGAGAATACGTTAGCACCCTAGGACAGGAAATGTGTTACTGGCAGCATCACCAAGAAGAAATAAATTCAAAATAGCTGTAAAAAAATTATTATCATACAATTACCACATCTAAGCACTAGTAAGCTACAATATATCAACATTAGCTTTTACTGAAGATAGATAGATGGATAGATAGAAAAACAGATAAACAGATAGATTAAAAAAATAGTCAAGCAGATAGAAAGCAAAATTAAAGTGCAGACTTACCAATACTGTCAACGTAATGGGCTCTGTACATCTGCCACTTAAAAGGTAGAGTTTTCCTTTGCTAGAAGTTTCAGTATTGAAGGCAATTCTTCTCTCCTTCATGGATACATCAAGTTCCAGTTCATAATTAAGATAGGTTTTTTTAAATTCTTTAAATTGAACCAAGGGAGTATACATTAGTCGTGTTGTATCTGACCATACAAATCTCTTTGTGCTTCATTATTCTCTAAGGTAGACATTTTGTTATTCTGGATTTTCAATAATTTTTTATAACCCTAGAGTTAAAACTAGCACCCAATTCAGGGGAGGGCTGGGCTGGGGGGCAGAGTGGCAATTGCCCCCCAGGCCGCCCTAACTTACGTTGAAAATGGCTGGCGCCTGCTGCTATTTTTACAACTGCGGCAGTCGGCCACTGTTGCATTCCGGGAGTTGTAGTCCACACTCTAGCTCCCAAGCAGCACAGAGGAAACTACCACCCTCAGAGACCAGGGTGCCCGTGACTGGCTTGGGCTGTGGGTCTGGGTGCTGGCTTGCGCTGGCCGTGGCGTGTAACCTGAGCTGCCAAGTAAGAGACCCTGACACCCCCAGCTGACCCCCACACCCCATCCCCCCATACACCCCATTTACCCTGCACCAGTGATCAGGCTGCATTGGATGGGCACTGATGAAACTGCATTTATGGACACTGGTGAGGTTGCATTGATGGGCACTGATGAGGTGGCACTGATGATTTGGCATTGATGGGCACTGATCAGGCTGCATTGAGGGGCACTGGTGAGGCTGCATTGAAAAACCAGCTGGGCATGGATGGTGAGCTGATTCGGTAGTTCAATGGGCCACTTGACTGGACTTCCCCCCCAGGCCTAAGGCTGCCAGCCCTCCCCTGACCCAATTCAGTTAAAAATCCAAAATTTGCTGTTAGGGAACACTTAAAACATCTCACATAATTTTGCCAACGATATGATGATTATTTCCATTGATGAATGCCCCGGGTTTGGTTTGGGGTGAGTTTGCAAACCTAATTAAAGTTTGGATGGAAAAATCGAACCCCATTAAAGTCAATGTGAGATGAATCTTAAAAGACGGTAATGGCCATTTAGGACTGATAGACAAGGGATTGTCAAATAAATGGCATAGAGGGCTGGGAACTGCTCTGGAGAACAAAGCAACAAACAAACAAAAAAGCAAAAAAAAAAATGTAAATTCCATTTGGTGGGGAGCAGCGATTTTAATAATGCTTAAAATTAAACATTGACAGCTTTGAATATATATGTCTATATAGATGTAACTGTGCAGATAAAGTCTGCATTTCAAGAAGTAGTAGGGGGAAAGAAGAGGAAAGGTAGAAAAGAGTAAGGTAGAAGATAGTTATAGGTTCTCGCTTCGGTTCCTGTGTCGGCTCGCCACTAGTCCTACCGCAGATGCCACCTCTCCCATACTACGTTGTGCTCCTCCAGCCTGTCCCAGATTCTAGCTGTCATCTTTTGCATGAGTTCTACGTCTTTAATCCTGGAATATAGGGCCTCTTGTGATGGGGGTGTATTGCTCTTCCAATTGAGGGCTATTAGGCACCGTGCTGCTGTAAGGATATGTCTAAGCAGTTTCTTGCATGGTTTAGCTATATTTGGTTGAGAGAGGCTGAGCAGGAAAAATTTAGGTGTCATCGGTATTGGTACCTCAAAGAGGCGGGTTAGTAACTGTCGGGTCAGGTTCCAGAATGGGGCTATGAGGAGGCATGTCCAGTATATATGGAAGAGAGAGCCTCTGTCTTGCTGGCAACGCCAGCATCCATCCGAGGTGGAGGGGTATATTTTATGGAGTACAGCTGGGGTCTGGTACCAAAAGAAGAGTAGAGGATTTTATACAAGTTTTCTTTGTAGAGAGTACATAGGGAAGTTTTGTCCGCTTGTCTCCAGACCGCCTGCCATGCCTCCAATGGGAGCTCTTCTCTCAAATCTCTCTCCCATCTTACCATATATGCATGTTTACCCCGTGCTGGGTACGCATTTAGGATCCGGTATATGTCCGAGATCAGTCCTCTACGGTTACGCCCCTCTAGTATGATCTGTTCGAATGGAGAGGGTGGGGAGAATTGTAGTTGTGGGGCTATAGTTTGAGCGAAATGTCTGATCTGTAGGTAACTATAGAACGTTTGTTGTGGCAGTTCATGTTTGGCTTGGAGCTCCGAGAATGTCAGCAGCCTACGAGTTCTAGGGTCCACTATATGGCCGAAGTGGAATAAATTCCGTGAGGCCCAGGGCCAGGACATCTGGTGGGTTAAAAAATTGTAAAAAGTTGCGCTAAAAAATAAATGATAAAGTCGTGACGTTAAACAGCATACCAGTGAAAAATGAATGTGCCAAGGATATTAGCACAAATACATAATAACAAACAATCACCACATAAGTGAAAAGTGCAATGTATAGTGAATAACGACTAGTGAATTGTCCAAAAAAACTGTGTAGGGCAATATATAAATGAATATCAACTGACGGTTTTACTGAAAGCCTGTGAAGAAAAAATGTTCAGCAAAAAAATGTTATTGAAATAAATCCTGTGGAAATGGAAAAAAGTTCAACCAGAAGTGGATTGTGAATTGTCCAATAAGACTCCAAAGATAAAAAATTGGTGCAGTCCGTGTAAGTGATGAGCAAATCAAAAGTGACTGTATAATTTCTAGAGAGGCTCTTTATCCACCACCGCTAAGGATGTTCTCTTACCAGCTCCCGGGATAATAACAGCAGATGGCTAGTACCCAGCCAGGGCCTTTTCCTCCCAGATCCTCTATTCCGTCAGTGGAACCGTCACCGTCCACTGCTGTATTGGGATCTCCAATCGTGGAACATCAATGTGTAGACCCTCTTGTTTCCGGTGTCTCCATGCATGGAGTGGGGACTCGATCATGAGAAAAAATAAAAACACCGAGAGGGGATCATAGGTGGGACCCGCTGGGATATTTTATTGAGCAAAAGTAAATATATAAAAGGCACTCCAAGGTGCATAAAATCAAATAGATAAAAAAAATGCGGCCGGCCGGCTGCAACACTAAGCGTCCGTACTTCGTTCGGGAACGCTAACACTCGCGGTGACGTCAGCACGTCACTCCTCCGACGTTTCGTCCCCATGATTACGTCCGCTTTGAGACGAAACGTCGGAGGAGTGACGTGCTGACGTCACCGCGAGTGTTAGCGTTCCCGAACGAAGTACGGACGCTTAGTGTTGCAGCCGGCCGGCCGCATTTTTTTATCTATTTGATTTTATGCACCTTGGAGTGCCTTTTATATATTTACTTTTGCTCAATAAAATATCCCAGCGGGTCCCACCTATGATCCCCTCTCGGTGTTTTTATTTTTTCTCATGATCGAGTCCCCACTCCATGCATGGAGACACCGGAAACAAGAGGGTCTACACATTGATGTTCCACGATTGGAGATCCCAATACAGCAGTGGACGGTGACGGTTCCACTGACGGAATAGAGGATCTGGGAGGAAAAGGCCCTGGCTGGGTACTAGCCATCTGCTGTTATTATCCCAGGAGCTGGTAAGAGAACATCCTTAGCGGTGGTGGATAAAGAGCCTCTCTAGAAATTATACAGTCACTTTTGATTTGCTCATCACTTACACGGACTGCACCAATTTTTTATCTTTGGAGTCTTATTGGACAATTCACAATCCACTTCTGGTTGAACTTTTTTCCATTTCCACAGGATTTATTTCAATAACATTTTTTTGCTGAACATTTTTTCTTCACAGGCTTTCAGTAAAACCGTCAGTTGATATTCATTTTTTTTTTTTTTTTTTTTTTTAAATTGTTTATTTATAAATTTTCCAAGTCATACAAAGAAAACACATGTAAAACAGTAACATTTAGAAGTAATGCAGGTAAATACTGAGTTAGGGATATAATATAATATAATCAGTACACACAAAGGAATAGTGAGATATTCATTTATATATTGCCCTACACAGTTTTTTTGGACAATTCACTAGTCGTTATTCACTATACATTGCACTTTTCACTTATGTGGTGATTGTTTGTTATTATGTATTTGTGCTAATATCCTTGGCACATTCATTTTTCACTGGTATGCTGTTTAACGTCACGACTTTATCATTTATTTTTTAGCGCAACTTTTTACAATTTTCTTCCATGTTTGTGTTATATCGCACTTGTTGTTGCTGCTTAATGTGTTAGGTTTTTGAGTCCAGCGCAATTTTTTTTGTACTCATCTGGTGGGTTAGACTGGATGGTATTTTGGGGTTACAAAGAAAGGAGTTCATCAGGGAGCATTCAGATTTGAGCTCACATTCGCGGGAGAGTTTGCGCCACAGCTGACGGACTGGTATAGGTTTTAAGGGGAAACTCAATGAAAAAAAAAAACAAGAAAAAGATTTGAGGTACCCCCAAAACCCACACCAGACCCTGATCCAAGAAGCAGCCTTGGCAAGATCTGTGATCAATGATGTTACCCAGGAGACCGAAGTGGGGAAGTTGGGGTCTCATTCCTGCTTGTTTCTAATTGAGTTCTGTATATGTACATTTGTGTTAGCCACCTGCAAGCATGGCAGACCAGTCTAGGTATGTTTGTACTTTTTTGTCAAGGGCAAGCCTGGAGTTATTTTTATAAGATGTGTAACTTGTGTTCAAAGCATGTCATCTATTGTGCTCCCAGGTGTTGAGCAAAGAAACCACTACAACAGAATTCTTGCAGCAGAAGTAGCTGTACATACAAGTACAACAAGTAAACCCCCAGGCACACAGCAAAATATACAAGGTAAATATGTATAAGATTGAATAAAGACACCAGTACATACAGTCCAACTTGTGTGGGTGTGTGCGTATGTGTTTATGTCACTACCATTTCCCATATACCTATATATTGTGTTTGAATTTTTTTTTTTTAAATCATCAACAATCTGTGCCGCGACCACCAACTGTGGAAGGGAGTTCCACATCCTTACTGACAGATTCTAGTCCAACTTCATTTGGTTACTCTGTGGCTTCCTAAGCAACCTGAGATTAAATAGTTTTCTCCCTATGTTAGAATCACTACTGATGTTTGATCTCAATAGATTTGATCAGATATTTGCATATCATGATCATATCTCTTCTTAAGGGGTAGGTCCACCTGAAATTTTTTTTTTTAAAGTCAGCAGCTACAAATACTGCAGCTGCTGACTTTTAATAAATAGACACTTACCTGTTCCAGGTTCCAGCGATGTCGGCAGAAGATGACGAGAAATCGCTCGTCTCGGTTGCCCCGCCGCCATCCTCTGTCAGGGAATCAGGAAGTGAAGCTTGCGGCTTCACTGCCCGGTTCCCTACTGTGCATGCGCGAGTCGTGCTGCACGTCTTTATTGGTCCCCGTTGTGTCCTGGGAACTGTGTTTCCCAAGACACAACGGGGCATCTTCGGATATGGGCGGGCCAGCTCCGGCTAGCTCGTCCCGGAAGTGGGTGCAGATACCTGTATTATACAGGTATCTGCACCCCCCTTCCCCCTGAATGGTGCCAATTGTGGCACCGGAGGAGCCCCGCTTTAAGCATTTCTTCTCCAGGGAGAGTAAGTTTGAAGCTTGTAGTTGTTTCTCATAACAGTCCTCTTATTAACTTTATTGCCCTTCTCTGGACTCTGTCACCCAACATGAATTAGCAGAGTGTATTCCTCTCAGAAGGATGGAAAAGGTCTTCTCCGCACCACCTTCATTATGGCATTGGGACAGGGCAGAGACATAATCGACTGAAGGGAGATCTTATAATGAGAGACTATGAGGATTATGATAATCTGGAGTGTGTTTAACTTGGGTGTAATTGGCCTTAAAATCCATCTACATCTAACAGCACTCACAGAGAACCAGTACCACATACACTATATTGTCAAAAGTATTTGGGACGCCTGCCTTTACACACACATGAACTTTAATGGCATCCCAGTCTTAGTCCATAGGGTTCAATATTGAGCTGGCCCACTCTTTGGAGCTATAACAGCTTCAACTGTTCTGGGAAGGCTGTCCACAAGGTTTAGGAGTGTGTCTATGGGAATGTTTGACCATTCTTCCAGAAGCGCATTTGTGAGGCCAGGCACTGATGGGGACAAGAAGGCCTGGCTCACAGTCTCCACTCTAATTCATCCCAAAGGTGTTCTATAGGGTGGAGGTCAGGACTCTGTGCAGGCCAGTCAAGTTACTCCACCCCAAACTTGCTCACCCACGTTTTTATAGACCTTGCTTTGTGCACTGGTCCAAATCATTTGGTGGAGGGGGGATTATGGTGCGGGGTTGTTAAATGTGGAGTTGTTTTTCAGGGGTTGGACTTGGCCCCTTAGTTCCAGTCATTTTGGACAATTTTCATGCTTCGAAATTTGTGGAATCAGTTTGGAGATGGCCCCTTCCTGTTCCAACATGACTGCGCACCAGTGAACAAAGTAAGGTCCATAAAGACACGGATGAGCAAGTTTGGCGTGGGGGAACTTGACTGACCTGCACAGACTCCTGACCTCAACCCGATAGAACACCTTTGGAATGAATTAGAGCGGAGACTGCGAGCCAGGCATTCTTGTCCACATAAATAGTCAAACATTCCCAAAGACACAATCTTAATTCTTGTGGACAACCTTTCCAGAAGAGTTGAAGCTGTTATAGCTGCAAAGGGTGGGCCAAATCAATATTGAACCCTACGGACAAAGACTGGGATTCCATTAAAGTTCATGTAAAGGTGTCCCAATACTTTTGACAATATCGTGTATGTCAGTATATGTCAACAGATTGATTGCAGTACAAACATTTATCTGGAGTGGATTTTGAAGATGAAAACTAACAGAGGAGGATTATAGTAACATTATATTTTCTAGGAGGAAGAATACAAAACCTCCCATCACCCACCTTCTGAATACTTCAGCAACTTATTTAATAAAAAGACAGAACAGAACAATACCTTCTTTCTTGAAAGGTGTAATGTCAAAGCACAAGGAGGCATTCACAGTTTTATTGTTATAGATAAGAGGAATTTTTTCAGGCTGAAATCGCATAAGAGCCCTTGCTTTTACTACTGGTCGAGATCTGTACCGGGACAAAAACATGCTTTTCTAAAATGAAAATGAACATTTCTTATATTCTATGCCTAGATATTTTACAAAGTAAATCACATGTAGAACTGCCCAGTCATGATATTGCTTGACCAAGTGCAAGGGGACGCTTGTAGCAACCACAATGGATGGTGCCGTGTAGAACCAGTGGCAAATAGAAGAAAGTCACCAGCACTCCGAAGATGCATTCCGAAAGCTTATGACAAACACACAGGGGTCTATTTCTAAAATAATTGCAGAGCCATTCATCCAGTGAATCTGCAGGTGCACTTGTTCTGTGCAAATTGGGTAAAACCGATTGTTCTTTGGACTGTTTTCTCTATAGTTTGAATAATTTTTATTCATGAAAAAAGAGTGCACTAGGCATATACAGCACTATGGCCAATAGATGGCACTGATGGTCATAGGAAATAAATACTTATCTTTAGCTCCATCTATTGGCCATAATGCAGTATTTTTCTCAAAGCATTCTTTTTTTTGTGAATGAAAAACATTCGTCCAGAAGAAATAGCCTAAAGAACATGTTTTTGCCAAATCTGCACAAAACAAATGTAAATGCAGATTTACTGGATGAATTGCTATGCAGGGCTTCGATTACATTACATGCCAAGGAAAAAAAAATTGATTTGCAAAATTTGGAGCTCTACAGATTATCACTAATTCACTAAGGTTATACAGAAATATATTACTAGGCCAAATGTTTGCTGACATATTCACTGGATACAAATACAGCATATATTTTTTTTCAGCAGTCAAAATATTGTGACTTTTACTAATGCATAACACATTGCAACAAAATTTGTTCTAAAACATGGTTCTTATTTCGGAAATGTTATTGAAGAAGCCTACATGTTTTAGATTTGCAACAGAACAACAATTTAAAAAAATTGTTTTCAAACATAAAATATTAGCTACTAGTGCTGGAATGTCTTAAAGCGGAGTTCCACCCAAAAATGGAACTTCTGCTGTTCGGATTCCTCCCCCCCCCCCCCCCGGTATCACAATTGGCACCTTTCAGTGGGGAGGGGGGAGCAGATACCTGTATAATACAGGAATTTGCTCCCACTTCAGGTGAAAGATCGCCGCAGACTCCGCAGTGATCTACCCCATGTCCGGCCCCTCCTCGGTCCCCCCGCTTTCTTCTGGGAGACACACAGGTCCGAGAAGACAGTAGGGACCACTCAGAACATGCAGCGCGACTCGCGCATGCGCAGTAGGGAACCAGGCTGTGAAGCCCCGAGGCTTCACTTCCTGATTCCCTTACTGAAGATCCTGGCACCTGCACCTGGGAGCCAAGGGACAGGTCAGCTTCGGGTGAGGACATCGCGGGTGCCCTGGACAGGTAAGTCAGTAAGACAGGTAAGACAGTATTTGTAGCTGCTGACTTTTAAAAAAAAAAAAAATATTTCGGCGGAACTCCGCTTTAAGGTTAGTCAGTACTTTTTGCATTGACTTTTCTAAGTAAAAAATGGCTATTCATCCTAGCTTCAATAATAACATTTTTAACAATTTTTTGCTTACCGAAGTACCATAACATTTCCTAAGGATCCAACTGCTATGTCTGCATATCCATCATCTGTAAGATCTAGACCGCCATCTACTGACTGGCCAAAGAATTGCAGCTTTTGCCTACAGTCAGTAGCTCTTATTTTCTAAAACAGAGTAAAGAATATGTATGTCATTATGTATCTTCTGCTTTATCACAGTGATATAAGCAATCTTACAGGTACAGTAAATATGACATAGGTGCTGAGTAGTGCTAAGCAAATTGGCTAAAATTTGTTCTGAAATCAATCTTGAGAATCCAGACCTGCAATCCATTTGCAGCGGGTCGCTGGGTTTAGGTGAATTGGTAAAGAAGTATTTTGGACCCTTTACCAGTGCATTTCAATATTCTTAAAGGCTGCGGTCTGTGCTGTGGATGAACACGGGCCCCTGCCCATCCTCTCTGATTAGCATTATGTAGGCAAATGAGTTTGCACATGTGATATTTGTGTTTTTCTTAAATATTGCATGCAATAATAAAAGATGATAAAAGAGTGAATTAAAAAGAATAAAAGAGTAAAGTAAATTTGCTAAAAAAAATATATGTATATAACAAAGTATCAGGAATGTAAAATATTTGTAACATTACACTAGAGGAAGATCATTCTGTGTTTTCATGGTTTTACAATATTTCTGTGTGTCTTCACAGAACAATCTCCCTCTGGTACAGTGTTAGCCTGTGGGAAAAAATAGTGATAAAACAACATAAAAATAACACTACATTTAAGTGCTAAATATTGTAAGACATTAAATATTTAAAACATTTATTAAATGCATTTTTTGGGGTGAATTGACTGCTTTTGAGATAAACACCACATCAGTTTTTTTCATGCAAAACTCACATAGCATTTTTCTTTTAGGCAGCCCATAGATGGTACAGATTTTTTCGTTCAACGGAAAATAACTTACTTGATTCCCACTACACACTCCATGTGGATGGGGAAATCCCCCCCCCCCCCCACACTGATTTATTGTATTCTGACAGCTGGGAGCCTTCCCTATCATCAAAATATATGGATCAGTGCTGCCGGCTATAGCTGATGTCGCTGATCAAGAGGGAAAAATCTGGCAGGTTGGTTGTACAGAAGTTGATCGGTACATGGACTTCTGTACAACCTCCCTGCTTATACATGCATTGAAATTCATCCAGTCCCTGCTGAACCAGCCAGATTTCGAACCATGTGCGGACGGGTTTAGTGAATTGACACCTAGGTCTTATATTGATGATATAGTATATGGGTGCACTACATACTTATGATGTAAATATATTCATTTGGGATTTTCTAAGTGCATAAGGACTTTGTAAAGTACAAATAAAGACATCTTTGTCTTGATAACATTACACTCCCAAGCCTTGTTGTTTGGTTTCAAGTCGAATATTCTCATCACACACATTCCTGGAGATGGCTTGATACAAGTGGGTGCTTTAGCTTGATGAAGGGGTCCTATGTGGCCCGAAATGTTGCAATTTACTGCCAGGGCTGGTGCCAGGATTTTTGACACCCTAGACGAAACCTCATTTTGCCGCACCCCCCCTCTTGGCTCCACCCCTGACTCCACTCCATTTGCCCTACCCATGTATACCCCACCTTTTTAATGAAGTGCCCATCAAGTGCAGCCTCACCAGTGCCCATTTATGCAGCCTACCAGTGCCCATCAAATGCAGCCTCACCAGCGCCCATCAAATGCAGCCTCACCAGTGCCCATTAATGCAGCCTACCAGCACCCATCAAATGCAGCCTCACCAGCGCCCATCAATGCAGCCTACCTGCGCCCATCAATGCAGCCTACCAGTGCCCATCAATGAATGTTTGCTTGCTTCCATTCATTCGGGAGTCGGGACACAGATACAGTGCTCCACTGCCGCTGCTCCTCTGAGACCATGGTATTGGTTTACCAAAACTGGAGAGTGCAAAATCTGGTGCAGCTGTGCATGGTAGCCAATCAGCTTCTAACTTCAGCTTGTTCAATTAAGCTTTAACAATAAAACCTGGAAGCTGATTGGTTTATATGCAGAGCTGCACCAGATTTTGCACTCTCCAGTTTTTGTAAATCAACCTCTATGTGTGCGAATGGAGCGGCAGCTGCCTGCTGATGCTGAGACTTAGCTGCTTGCTGCAGAGAGAAGAGAGTAGGAACACTAGTGGCCGGGCGCCCTAGGCAGCTGCCTATTTTGCCTAGTGGTAGCACCGGCCCAGTTTACTGCTGTGATACTTTAATAAACTATTGGATGCTATTTTGAAGATTCATGGTGTGCTGGTGCTACATGCTTTGACTTGTCGACTTATTCAATTTCTGATGTACTTACTAACAGTGAGGATTTGCAGCTAGCATACTGCATATTTAAGACAAAAATGAAGAAGAATTTGGATTTGTAGGGTACTGCACCTTGTCGTATTATAGAAGCATAATTGCCTTCTTGAGGCATATAATATGACTGTACAGACCTGGGAAGGAGTGGCATGAATGCTATGTGCATTGCTGTTGTAGATATAAACACTTCCAAATGATTCTGGTTCTTCAAAATAGCCTTCTAGAGGTGCTCCTATGGCAAAGTCCTGGTATCCATCTTGGTTGACATCGCCAATCTTAGCTATGGAGTAGCCAAACCTTGCATATGAATACTGATGTTGATCTAGTTTTAATTCCAAAGCCAATTTACCCTGTTGAAAGATAAGGTGCTTAATGTAGTAAGATTTAGCAATCAATGTAATACAGTAGAGGTGTGCATTACCATCACTGCAATAGATTTTAACAAGAATTTTATTGTGCACATCCACATTGTGCAATTTTATTGTGCAACTTTAAAAAGCTCAATACCAAGGTGAAATACTTATACAGTAACTGTTTAACATGCCAGAAGTTTTGCAAGTCCAACACATATGAATGTGATTGACCAGTGAGGGCTCAGCCATAGGACTCATATCTTAAAGGAGATGTCCAGCCTAAGCTCGTTTGGCTGGGCTTCTCCTATGGGTCACAGGAGTGCAGTTAATTTTGCACTCCTGTGACCCATTTAAGTCCACTTTCTGCTGACGTCACCAAGATCAGTCGAGGCAGCGCATCATCCTGACTCTGGAAGTCTGGATCCGCCAGGTGCCTGGACTGATGGCCGTCTCAGCCTCTCAGCGAGCCAATGAGAGGCTGAGATGGCCGCTCACAGCCCCTCTACAGCTCAGCGCTCCGGTGAGCGTGGAGGAGCAGAGCAGGAGAGCTGCTGATTGACAGGCAGCAGCTCTCCGCTCGGGGAGGTAAGAGAACCGAGCCATCAGTGGGGTTTAATGGCTCGGTTCTCAGTGAAGAGGCGTGGAGGACAGATGCAGCATCAGACTGATGCTGCATCCACCTAGGTAACTATGATTATGGGATTTAAAAAAATCCCCTACTTCTCTTTTAAGGTCCTTAGGGAACCCTTTTCAGAGTTGTCAGTACTGCCATTACACCTCCTGCCTGCTTTGTGAACTACTGTCACAACATTGTGTCCACTTACTTACCTGTCCCCCATCCTACCTATCCTCTATCAAGTTACAGAACAAGTACTCCCACCACCAGACTGATTAAAGTTGATGTAAACCTGATTCATGAAATTTGACCTATGCACATACAGTATCTCTCAAAAGTGAGTACACCCCTCACATTTTTGTAAATATTTTATTATATCTTTTCATGTGACCACACTGAAGAAATTACACTTTGCTACAATGTAATGTAGTGAGTGTACAGCTTGTATAACAGTGTAAATTTGCTGTCCCCTCAAAATTACTCAACACTCAGCCATTGATGTCTAAACCGCTGGCAACAAAATGAGTACACCCCTAAGTAAAAATGTCCAAATTGGGCCCAATTGGCCATTTTCCTTCCCCAGTGGTGTTATCGTTCTCACTCTTTCATACTGTTCACTGGAAGTTCAACATGGCACCTCATGGCAAAGAACTCTCTTAGGATCTGAAAAAAAGAATTGTTGCTCTACAATCTACATAAACATGGCCTAGGCTATAAGAAGATTGCCAAGACCCTGAAACTGAGCTGCAGCATGGTGGCCAAGACCATACAGCGGTTTAACAGGACAGGTTCCACTCAGAACAGGCCAAGACTACACTCCCAGTGCTGAATGAGGAAGTGAAAATTCTAACACGACCAAACACGACCAAAGAAGTTGAGTGCACATGCTCAGCGTCATATCCAGAGGTTGTCTTTGGGAAATAGACGTATGAGTGCTGCCAGCATTGCTGCAGAGGTTGAAGGGATGGGGTCCGCCTGTCAGTGCTCAGACCATATGCCGCACACTGAATCAAATTGGTCTGCATGGCTGTCATCCCAGAAGGAAGCCTCTTCTAAAGGTGATCCACAATAAAGCCTGCAAACAGTTTGCTGAAGACAAGCAGACTAAGGACATGGATTACTGGAACCATGTCCTGTGGTCTGATGAGACCAAGATAAACTTATTTGGTTCAGATGTTGTTAAGCGTATGTGGCGGCAACCAGGTGAGGGGTACAAAGACAAGTGTGTCTTGCCTACAGTCAAACATGGTGGTGGGAGTGTCATGGTCTGGGGCTGCATGAGTGCTGCTGGCACTGGGGTGCTACAATTCATTGAGGGAACCATAAATGCCAACATGTACTGTGAAATACTGAAGCAGAGCATGATCCCCTCGCTTCAGAGACTGGGTGGCAGGGCAGTATTCCAACATGATAACGACCACAAAACACACCTCCAAAGCGACCACTGCCTTGCTAAAGAAGCTGAGGGTAAAGGTGATGGACTGGCCAAGCATGTCTCCTGACCTAAACCCTATTGAGCATTTGTGGGGCATCCTCAAACGGAAGGTGGAGGAGTGCAAGGTCTCTAACATCCACCAGCTCCGTGATGTCGTCATGGAGGAGTGGAAGAGGACTCCAGTGGCAACCTTTGAAGCTCTGGTGAACTCCATGCCCAAGAGGGTTAAGGCAGTGCTGGAAAATAATGGTGGCCACACAAAATATTGACACATTGGGCCCAATTTGGACATTTTCACTTAGGGGTTTACTCACTTTTGTTGCCAGCAGTTTAGACATTAATGACTGTGTGTTGAGTTATTTTGAGGAGACAGCAAATTTATACTGTTATACAAGCTGTACACTCACTACTTTACGTTGTAGTCCCATGTGTTTCTGCTGTTTCGTTTCTCTGTTATCAGCATGATAACTTCTGACAAGTTCTCCAAGATGGGAAATAAAAGCAGCTGCAAATGTGTGTCATGGGAGGTTGATTAGCAGAGAGCTTGTCTTGTCACAGCACAGCTCTGAACGTATCTTCGTTCTTATACTTATGTGGAGGGGGGGTGGGGGGTGCCTTTTCTCCAATCAGCTGTCTCCCAGTGTAAGCCACCAAGACTACACGCCCAGTGCTGAATGAGGAAGTGAAAATTCTAACACGACCAAACACGACCAAAGTAGTTGAGTGCAGGTGCTCAGCGTCATGCGTCATATCCAGAGGTTGTCTTTGGGAAATAGACGTATGAGTGCTGCCAGCATTGCTGAAGAGGTTGAAGGGATGAGAATAAAAGGGAAAGAATATAGAAAGGGAAAGACAGCATATATGCATGTGAAGCTTATGTAGATTTTTTAATCTCTGTGTATCATCTGAGGCTGTTCACTTCACTGCGTATATGTGAGGGTTTAACTCTTTAAGTTTTTACCTATCACTATCATTTTTGAAGAAATAAACGATCTATAGATTGTCTTTTTATCTCTCCTAGAGTTCCCTTTCAGTATGCATGGAATGTATTATTATGCATTATGCTATACATTATTCCTATACTTTAGGAATAATTTTTTGCATACTTTCATTGGGCCACCTTGGCTCAATGTAAGTATGCATAAAGGAAGGAATCAGATCCCCATTAGTCCTTACTAATCCGCACTACATACAGCGAGAGCCATGCTCTTTGAGGTAGAGAAGAGGGACAGGCCCTTTGAGGTGGAGAAGAGGGACAGCGATGACCATGAACATGATCTGATTGATTGATTGATTGCTTATGTGGACAGGTGTCTTCTATACAGGTAACAAGCTGAGATTAGGAGCACTCCCTTTAAAGAGGAAGTAAACTCTCCCACTCTGATGCTTCTTTTCATTTAGTCAATTATAATAAGTAGTTATCAAAACTATAGCCACTGTAATCCAGCCCAAATCGCAAATTACTTACTGTTTAAAGAAACTTTAAAAAAACTTGTTTCCAGGGGTTAGGCAGCGCCATCTTCAGTATTGTTTTCTGAGTCCACAGTGGAGTGTATTTCCGCCCTTACATTGAGCACTTCCTGTACTGTTAACCAAGCCTCCTTCTCAATCCAACATTTCTTTGGCAACCCTGCTTTCCTGTTCATAGCTGACTTGTTTTATTTCATAGTATTTACTTGTGCCGATTATCTAATGTTTGCCTTTGTCAGTCTTATCAGCTTTAGCTGATAAGACTGCAGTAATGCTGTCCGATGCCCTGGTTTACACTCCATGTGATGTCACATGGTCACATGGGGCGTAGGAGGAAGCTCTGAGTGATTATGCAGTCTCCTGGGATTTAAGTGTTGTGTGCCGTAGGAAGTCCTGATAATAGATAGATAAGTACACAGAGTGTGTCGTAAATCAGGGGAGATCTGGGCATGCTCAGTGACGTCATTCTAAAGAACAAAAAGGATTACAACAATACTAAGCAAGTAAGGAGATATCTACAAGCAGTGTTCATTATGTTTTTTTATGCTGATTTACATGGGACAAAGTTGTGGGGGAGAGTTTACAACCACTTTAAAGCCCCATACACACGGTCGGACTTTTTCATGGATTCTGTCCGATCGGACAAGGTTGTTGAAAAATCAGACCGTGTGTATGCACCATCGGACAGTGTTCGTCGGTTTGGCCGACGGACAAAGTCTTATCTCCTGCTGGAAAACTTTGCCGTCAACACGGTCCGATCACACCAAATCCGAGCGTGTGTACGCTTGTCCGACCGGACAAAGTGCTACGCATGCTCAGATCACATTACAAGACCAAAGCTATTGGCTACTAGCCTCTACGTAGTCCCGTCGTAGGCAACAAACGTCACCACGTTCAGAATGATCGGATTTTCCGACAACTTTGTCCGATCGTGTGTACGCAAAACCAACATCAGACAAAGTATGACGGACATGGTCCGACGGACCTGGTCCACGGATTGTCCGCGCGTGTGTATGGGGCTTAAGAGTGCTCCTAATCTCAGCTCGTTACCTGTAGAAGACACCTGGGAGCCAGAAATCTTGCTGATTGATAGGGGATCAAATACTTATTTCACTCATTAAAATGCAAATCAATTTATAACTTTTTTGAAATGCATTTTTCCGGATATTTTTGTTGTTATTCTGTCTCTTGCTGTCAAAATACACCTACCATTAAAATTATAGACTGATCATTTCTTTGTCAGTGGGCAAATATACAAAATTAGCAGGGGATCAAATACTTTTTTCCCTCACTGTAACAATAATAATATTCTTGTACCTCATCGCTGAGCCTATAAACGTAGACTCTTCCTTCTTCTGCTTTGACATGGTAGAATGGTGCCCCCACCAGAAGGAAATCCACAATACCATTTGACTTCACGTCCAGCGCACACAGTTGATGGCCAAAGTATGATCCAACCTGTTAAGATAATAAACGACAAGTAAAAATTTTGGCTATGCTGCTTTTGGTTCATGTACTGTATACTAAATAGGTTCTTACTAGAACAGCTCTCTCCAACTTTAAGGATCACACAAAGCTGAGAGATTGGACATAACACTTATGCCGCGTACACACGGTCGAAAAAGTCTGACGGAATCTTTTCATCGGACATTCCGATCGTGTGTTGGCCTCATCAGACTTTTTTTTCCGAAAATTCTGATGGATCTAGAAATAGAACATGTTCTAAATTTATCCGAAGGAACCAATTCCTATCGGACTTTGGGTTGACCGTGTTTAGGCAAGACCGCTTGAGCAGAAATTTGTCGGAGAAACCGTCGGAGTTTATTCTGACGGAAACTCCGCTCGTGTGTACGCGGCATTAGAAAAGGCTTAAGACCATGGGGTTGATTTACTAACGGGAAATAGACTGTGCAGTTTGCAAAGTGCAGTTGCACTGTACAAGTGCAGTTGCTCAATAGCTTAGTAAAGGAGCAGAAGCTCTGCTGACTTCCATCATCCAATCATGTGCAAGCAATAATGCTGTCTTTTTTCTCCTAGCATGGGATTGGGTATTTATTGCAAAGTAAAGGTTTACCTCAGGTACTAAGCTCTGGAGCAACTGCAGTTTAGACAAGGAAGGCTTGCCGCTCCAGGTGAGATGAGAACGCCTGATGGAACTAGTAGGTGCCTGCCTCGGCTCGCCTATGCAATCAATGTATAAAAAGAAGAATAGGCTGCACACCAAGATTGTAATCTAAAATCCTTTATTGGGACCAGGGCCGTCTTTAATATTGATTGGACCCTGGGCAAAACTTTTCTTGGGGGCCCCCCATGCAGTTTTGCTCTCCACCTGCTCTGAGACATACAATAAATAGCAGCTAGACTCAAAATCAGTTTACTGAATCAGATCAGGGAGCTATTGCAATTGGTTGCCAGAGGTTACGGTGTATCATTACCACTCACTGACTGGTTGCTAGAGGTTGCAGCACACATTACAGCTCACTGGTTAGTTGCTAGAGGTTACAGCACATGATTTCAGCTTGTTGATTGGTTGCTAGATGGATATGACCTCAGGGGGGCATTATATTTATATCAATGCCGCCGGCCCCTGCTATTTAAATAGCAGCATTAGTAGCAGCACTTCACACTGAGATATTGGGACACAGCACAGGACTAAAACCTTAAGGGGCGAGGGAATGTAAACCAGGATAGTTGGCACATATGAGGCAGCTGCTTTGGGCCCCACAACAATGACAAGGCCCAGGGCAGCTGCCCCTTTTGCCCTGCCTTAAAAACGGCCCTGATTGGGACATCCCAGAGTGACACCACAAGACCAGAGTTCCCGGTGGACGCGTTTCACACGATTATAAGTGCTTAATCATTACACCTGTGGTGTCACTCTGGGATGTCCCAAAAAACGATTTCCGATCACAATCGTGGTGTGCAGCTTCTTCTTCTTTTTATACTCTTATACAACTTCACTTGTAGAGTGCAACTGCACTTTGCAAAGTGCAAAGTCTATCTGCCTTTAGTAAATCAACCCCGATAGCTATTAAGAGAAATGCACAAAGCGCATTAGTGCATTACACAAAGCAATATTGTATTACCGGTATATAAAGACTTTACCAGTTTTTGACAGTGCAAACAATACCTGTTGATCCTGCCAGATATGCAGTAAGAGCCGAATCTCCTGTAGTGAGCTGCAAATGCTTCACTGAAATTTCAAACAGTGGGGTTGATTTTCTAAAGGCAGATAGACTGTGCACGCTGCAAAGTGCAGTTGCTCCAGGGCTTAGTAAATGAGGTAAATCTTCACTTTGCAAAAAATAGCCAGACACGTGCAAGGAAAGTACAGAAGAAAACTGCATTTAGCTTGGACATGATTGGATGATGGAAGTCAGCAGAGCTTTTGCTCATTTAGTAAGCTCTGGAGCAACTGCTCTTGCAGAGTGGAACTGCACATTGCAAAGTGCACAGTCTATTTGCCTTTAGTAAATCAAATCCAATGGTTTCAACCCTGCCTGGGTTCTTTCTGTAAGCTACAGAACACCTCTTTACCATGTTACAGAGATAAAGAGAGGGGAAGGTCCTAAGGTAATAATGCTGCACCTCCTTATATAAAGTGAGTGTTGTTATTCTACAACAGGAAGTGTATTACTGGCAGGACCACAAGTAAAAATAAAAGTAAAAAAAGTAAAAAAGCCTGAAAAAAGCAACCACAAAATAAACGAATCTAGGCATAACATTTAGCAAATAGTAAACTGCAATAGATAACATTTATGTTTTTGGATTTAGATACACTATGGGTTTTCAGAGAGAGAACTTGATTACAAATGAAGTGTATTTAAAAAATAGTTTTTGACATCATGGGGTATATTTGTCAAGCAGTGGCTGTAATATTCACCAAACATTCAAAGGTGGTTAATCATCCTCTGTAACTTAATGTACATGCACCAGAATGTTTACTCTAGACAGATTAAAGCAGTATTAACCCCCAACGCAAACATTTATTAAATTGCAGCTCATCAATTCTTAGATGTGGTGGCTGCATTCATTTTCTTTTTCAGGTTTTTTCCCCCCTTTATTCACATGGTGATCTGGCCAGTAAATCTATTATTTTTACACTTCCAAGCAAACCATTTAACATTGCTTACAATTGTCAGCTTTTATTAATTTATGTAAAAACTTTATCTAAAAAAGAAAAAAAGGTATTACTGTAACTGCTTATAAATTGTTAGCTGGAGTTCAGCTTTAATTTGTTAGTTAGGTCCATCTTAATCTACTAGTCTAATGCCGCGTACACACGTTCGGACATTGTCCGCCGGACCTAGTCCGGCGGGACTTCCCCACACACGCCCGGACTTCCGAGCGTGTGACTTGCCCACACACGCCCGGACTTCTCCGGCGGACAAACCGCTGGAAAAAGTCCGTGGGAATAAACGGACTTTCCAATGAGCGGCAAGTCCGTTCATTTCAAAAGTCCGGCGGAATAGCCTACTAACGGTGGGATTGTCCGCCGGACTGCCAAGTCCAGCGGACAATTTTAAAACAAAACTTAAAACCTAGTCCGCCGGACCTTTGGCGCCAAAAAGTCCGCCGGCGCCCACACACGAGGGGATTGTCCGGTGGACTTGAGTCCAGCGGACAATCCCGCGGGATAGTCCCTTCGTGTGTACGCGGCATAACACTACCCACACCCCAGACTGACAATGCTGTATTTGTTTCTCTTTCATCCAGAGTGGGGGCACTCTATGACAAGAAGTGTGTTACTGGACAGGCCACCAGGTAAAAATAAAGGAAAAAATAAAACTAATGCAGCCACCACATCTAAGAATTTGTAAGCTGCATTAAATTACATTTTTGTTTCTGGGTTTAATACCTTGTTAACCTCCCTGGCGGTATGATTATGTCAGATTTCTGATGCTCAAAGCGGTACAATTGTTTTGCATGGAAATTTGGCGTTTTATATTGTAGGCCTGTAATTCTTAGGAATAACTCACTTAAATCTGTCCAAACAAGAGTCTAGTAGACATCCTGGGTTTGATAAAGTTTGAAACATGAAATCATAGATTATAATATAATAAATAACTATAAATAATTATAACATATAATAATATAATATTAATAAAAATTATTCAATAATGTAATCAGATCAAAAACACTGAAATTTGCTCAGTTCGCTGTCATTACTTTCAGTGTTTGATGACCAATTTCCCCACAAATCACTATCGCTCAATTCTGCAAGTGATTCTAATTTATTATCGCTGTTTTCTAGCTGGTCTAAAACCACTTTTGATGTAAAGGGACACTTTTTGGTTGCTATGGACAATCTCCAGTTTTCAGGCAGAAAGAACCAAATTTCTAATATAAAACTGCATGCAGGGAACTGGACAAACCTCTAGGGACAAAAACTTTTTGAATTTGGCACCGTGCTCCATCCCCATGAGTCGCGATGCTCGCAGGGAACGGAGCTCCGCACTGTGATAGATCGAGCGGAGGACACGGCTGGCACACACAGCGGAGAGACATCGCAGGATCCTGGGGACACGGTAAGTAACTTTGCCTGGATCCTGCGATGCGATCGCGAGTATGGCTCGGGGTTACCACTTTTGGTATTGAAAACCCACACTCGGGAATACCGATAGGGAGGTTAATGAGGTACCACAGTCTTTAAAAAAACATAATGTCTGTCTATCTATCTGACCTAGCAATTAAAACTTATTTTGTGCAAATTTATTGACCAAGCCCAGGTGATCAGACTAATCAAAGAAAGAGAGAGGTTTAGTGGCAGATCATTCTATACCTTGTTGGCAGTGGCGGAACTACCAGGGTCACAGCAGTCTTACTTGCGACTGGGCCCTGGCATTCCGCCACTGTCAGGGGGGCCCCCAGCAGGGTTGTTAATCGCAGAGCTCTGAGCGGAGATCGTGTCTCTCATACAGCTCAGAGTCGTCATTGACAGTTCTCCCTTCTCTCTTGCATGGGATGAGAGAGGAGACAGATGATCTGCTCTTTCTCCAACCCCCCTCTCCTGTGTGAGCTCTGCGGGAGGTGAGAGCTCGTTAGCTGCACACTTGACTTCCCGCAGAGCTCACACAGGAGAGGGGGGTTGGAGACAAAGCAGATCGGCTGTCTCCTTTCTCATCCCATGCAAGAGAGGAAGGAAGAACTTTCAATGACAGCTCTAACATGCTCTCTGCTCAGAGACCTGCTGGGGAGGCAGGCAGCATTGATCGATGAGTACTGATAGGAGGCACTAATGGGCACTGATAGGTGAGATTGATAAACACTGATGGGAACTGATAGGTGGCACTGACAGGCAGCATTGATGAGCACTGATAGGTGGGACTGATGGACACTGGTAGGAAGCATTGATGAGCACTGATAGGTGGCACTGATAGGCAGCATTGATGAGCACTCATAGGTGGCGCTGATGGGCATTTAGCACTGATAGGTAGCATTAATAGGTGGCACTGATAGACGCTGATAGGCAGCACTGAGACATGCTGATAAGCAGTACTGATAGGTGACACTGATAGGCAGCACTACTGGGCATTAATAGGTGGCATTGATGAGCACTGATAAGTGGCACTGATAGGTGGCACTGATAGGCAGCATCAATGAACACTGATAAGTGGCACTGATGGGCATTAAGCACTGATTGACAGCACTGGTAGACGGCACTGATAGACGCCGATAGGCGGCACTGAAAGGTAGCACTGATGAGTGTCACTGATAGGCAGCACTGATGAGTGTCACTGATAGGCAGCACTGATGGGCACTAAGAGACAGCATTGATAAGCACTGCTATGTGGTACTGATGGGCACTGATAGGCGGCATTGATGAGCACTGATAAGTGGCACTGATGAACGCTGATAGGCGGCATTGATAAGCACTGATAGGTGGCACTGATAGGCGGAATTGATGGGCACTGATAGGCGGAATTAATGGGCACTGATAGACGGGCACTGAAATGCAGCACTGATAGGCAGCATTGATGAGCACTGATAGGCACCACTGATAGGCAGCATTGATGGGCACTAATAGGCGGCATTGATGAGCACTGTAAAGTGGCACTGATAGGCTGCACTGCTGATAACCAGCAAGTCTGTTTACATGTGATCAGCTGATCACATGGTAAAGGGCTGCTGTGATTGCGCTGGATACATGTCCCAGGGGGCACGCGTGAAGCAGGGTTCTGGGAGGATGTCCATAGACGCCCTCCCAAAATTGGAAGCCCGGGGATTGAATGGAAGGGTGGGTCAGGGGGGCCCATTATTGTTTCTTGCACCGGGGCCCTGAAGGTTCTAGTTCCACCTCTGCTTGTGGGAATGGTTGTATTGGAGGATATGTAATAGTACAGTACCTTTCTGTTTTTAGTTTGTCTCTACACATAAAAGTCAGCTATTCTCATGCTTGATTTCTGAGTGTATATAGCTTGCAGCTGGGCTTGCTTCCTTGCAACTTGTCTTTTAGTTGCACTTTCATAATCACTTACTACATAAACGTGTTATCTTATGCCACAAGCTCAGTTTCATGTCAGCTATGACCTCCTGCACGTCTAACCTCTAGACCTCTAGACACGCATATTTGAGCTAACTTCAATTTTACAGTGAACCACAGATCATCAGTTTTAAACACAAAGATTTTTTTAAAATATGATGAGGGACCCCCCTTCTTGTTGCTTCATACAATGTTATATGGCTTTTCAATAGACAGAAGCAGTCAATAAGTTGGAAGCCAGTGCTAGGCTTTCATATTAGAAAGCCCAGCATGCTCTGCAAACTGTCATTAGAAAAACCTTGTAACTAAGTTTAATTGCTAAATAAAAATCAAAGATCTGTTTACAAACTGTAATTTTTTTTCTAAAAATTTCAAATTGAATTGACCGCAACCCATAATAATTTTCTTTTAAGTCAACAAAATCTACCTGCTCTCCATCCAGAATCTGAGATAGGTGATAAGTAGTAATGTCTTCCTCAAAGACCAGGACTTTTCCCATATTGGAGTGCCGTGGTGCACCCGCTATGTAAAGGAATGTGTGCTTTCCTCTTGCTGTGGTCACACTGTATCCTGTCTCCAGAAATACAAAATAACAATTGAAGCAAACATCACATTAAACATATATATATTCTAGCAGAAAGTGCTTACTTTTAATACAAGTTATTATTTTGTCACTAGGAAAGGAATTCCTTTACATTCAAGGCAGTAACCTTTAACCTGGAACTGGTATCTTCACAGTAAAGAGCAGTAACCTTTAACCTGGAACTGTATTTCCTTCATTTTATGACTGCTCCATGATATAACAGACTGCAGACAGAAGAGCTCTCATCTATTCCTGGATTAATGGTGGAATTGTCTGTGAGTACACTCACTGATAGAGTGAAGCTGCTGTACAATGTTTTAATGTACTGACACATATGTTTTGTTTATGTTTATGTTGTAGTTTTACAAAGTTATTCGGAAAAAGAATACATACAGATTTGATGTCTCACGTTTCTTGACTTCTGAATTATTGTTAAGCTGTCTGACTAGTGTTATACAACAGTTCAATAACGCGAAGCAGAACAGTAAAAAGACAACCACGTGGCAGTCTGGAACAAACTGAGACGCCATTAGTGCAGCATGAGTCTAAGATCAGGAACAAGGTACCAGGCTGATGACACGCTATCGCCGACACAGCAAGGCAGGGAGAACATTCCCAGTGCCCAGCAAGACGATGCACAATCGCATGTGTCCAGATCTTCACGGGCTAGCAAGATGTCCTCAGCAAGTTCCTCAGCAGTTAAAGCTTGTGCCAAGGCAGAAGCTGCCCGCGTCCAGCTACAGTACGCAGAAAAAGAAGCCATGATGATGCAGGAGTTAGCAGCAAAGAAAGCTACCATAGCACAAGAAGAAGCGGAATTAGAAGCAAAATTGCTCATCCTGAAGCGGCAGACCGCTGCTGCAGCTGCTGAAGCTGAGGCTGCTGCCTACATGGGAACAAGTCGGTCAGGAAGTGAAAAATCATATAAAGACCCAGAGGTTCCAGAAAAACCTCTATCCTCTACAGATCATACAAGTAAGTACATCCAGAACCTTACTGATGCGCATACAAAGGAACAGTCTCTTAAACCTGAAGCAAATCAATTCAGGCCGAGATCAACATCCCTCCTGAGCAGGCCCAAACAACCACATGAGGTCAGCGGCTGCCAGCAAATCAAGAATGAAGCACCAGAAACCCCTAAGAACAAAAAACAAGTGTTCCCATCACCTCAACATATAGATTACATGGGCGAACAACAATGTGCAGTGGATGTCACCAAATATCTCATCCGCAAAGAGATGGTTAGCTCAGGCTTTCTCCAATTTGATGACTGTCCTGAAAACTATTGGGCATGGAAATCCTCCTTTCTGAATGCCACTGAAGGTCTGAACTTTTCACCAGCAGACATACTTAATTTGATGATAAAATGGCTTGGTACCGAGTCAGCAGAGCATGCTAAGAGGATGAGAAGAGCAAACCTGTTCAACCCTGCAGCAGGACTCAATATGACCTGGAAAAGACTAGAAGAAACGTATGGATCCCCTGAGGTAATAGAAGGAGCACTGTTGAAAAAACTTGAAGTCTTTCCCAAGGTGGGCTACAGAGACAACGTGCGGCTACAAGAACTAAGTGATCTTCTACTAGAGATAGAGTATGCCAAAGAGGATGGCTACTTGCCAGGACTTTCATATCTAGATACAGCTAGAGGCACCAATCCCATAGTAGAGAAACTACCCTCAAATCTGCAAGACAAGTGGATGTCTGTGGGAGGTAAATTCAAAGGAGATTATGGTGTTGCTTTCCCCCCTTTCTCTGTGTTTTCTAGGTTTGTCCGACAGGAAGCGAAAATCCGAAGTGATCCCAGTTTTGCCTTCACCACCAGCGGCAATCAATCACACAGACCTGAGAAACCTCACAGACCTCACGGTAGGATTTCTGTATCCACACACAAAACAGCTGTACCTTCAGAACCCAGAAGTGAAAAGAGATTTCACTGAATTCATTAAAGGGATGCTAGACAATGATCACGCTGAAGTTGCAGGACCACTTTGCAGGACCACTTGAAGCAGACAGGGAACACTGGTATCTACCAATGTTCGGCGTTTACCACCCACACAAACTTAACCAAATGAGGCAATCTTCACACACAGATCAGTGGTTCCATGTATCTACAGAGCAAAACCCTGCAGATTATGCCACTAGACCTACTCAAGCAGCATGCCTTCAGAACTCTATATGGTTCTCAGGCCCATCCTTTCTGTACCAACCACACTGTGAGCAGATAGACACTGCTAATGCTTATCCACTCATAGAGCCCGAAGCTGACCCTGAAATCAGATCGGGAATTACGAGTTTCAGCACCAAAGCTTCTGAAGCCACACTTCACCCACATTGCTTTGATAGATTTTCTTGCTGGAAGATACTAGTTAAGACTCTAGCCAGACTCATCCATGTTGCTAAAACCTTCCGGAGAGAAACCAATAGCGATCAAGTCAGAAGGTGGGAAAGTTTCCACAAACAGGTCAATCTAGTAGAACTGGCCCAGGCAAAGTCTGTTATAATTTCTTCTGTTCAAAACAAACATTTCCAGAAGGAAATTGACTGCATCAAAAAACAGAAGACATTCCCAAAACAAAGCCGTCTTAGGAAGCTTAGCCCCTTTCTAGACAAGAATGGGTTGTTGAGAGTAGGTGGACGTTTGTCTCTTGCTGAAATTTCAGAGGAAGAGAAACAGCCTGTCATCATACCTTATGATCACCACATTGCAGCACTGCTTGTTAGGTACTATCACGAACAAGTAGTTCACCAAGGGCGACACATCACAGAAGGTGCAATTAGATCCGCAGGTTTCTGGATTCTTGGTGGCAAACGCTTGGTATCAGCTGTTATACACAAATGTGTCATCTGTCGCAAGCTGCGGGGAAGATTACAAAGTCAAAAGATGGCAGAGCTACCAGAGGACAGAGTAATTGCTCAACCACCTTTCACCAATGTGGGCTTAGATGTATTTGGTCCATGGTCTGTTTTAACCCGTCGCACTAGAGGAGGCAGTGCAGACAGTAAACGATGGGCAGTTCTTTTCACTTGTTTGTCCACCCGAGCTGTACACATAGAGCTACTTGAAGCTATGTCAACATCAAGCTTTATTAATGCCTTGAGGAGATTCTTCTCAATTCGTGGCCCAGCAAGACTGCTCCGTTCTGACAGAGGAACAAACTTTGTGGGAGCCTGCGAAGAACTTAACATTTGTGACAGCGAATCACAATTGCAAGACTTTCTCCAAGACAGAGGATGTACATGGGTCTTTAATCCTCCACACTCCTCACATATGGGTGGTGTCTGGGAGAGACTTATAGGTATTGCCAGACGAATCTTGGATGCTATGTTGCTACAAACCAAACCTGTTCACTTGACCCATGAGACTTTAAGCACCTTTATGGCAGAGGTTTCAGCTATTATGAATGCCAGGCCTATAGTTCCTGTGTCCTCAGACCCAGATACACCTATGGTCCTTACCCCAGCAATGTTGTTGACTCAAAAGGTGAACTCTTTGTCTGCTCCATCTGGAACCATAAGTACAACACAAGTTCATGCAAAACAATGGAAACAAGTACAATGCTTGGCAGACACCTTTTGGAAAAGATGGAAGAGAGAGTATCTGTCAAATTTGCAACGCCGCAGGAAATGGACTGAGGATCGCCCAAATGTAATAGTTTAACCATATGGTATGCAGAAAATGACAATCCCATAATAGAGTAATTAAAGAAATTATTGACCATATTAAACATACAGTACATACTGTAGTTAGCATCTCCAAGTGCCCACCTGTGATCTCTGTTATTTTGTGGAGTTCCTCCAGCTCCTAGAAAAGTGGAGTGTCCTGATGAAGAAAATATTACTAAACCCTATGCTTGCTAGTTCATATTGTCCCCTTTTCCACTTAACTGCCTTGAAAGTAGGTTGTGAAGGATGACTTTGGAATTGCATTATGGGATTTTTGTGGTATGGCTAGTCTACATTACCTCTGAAGATGGGCTTTGCAGGTCACATTTGTGGGGGGTTCCCAAAAGTCATCCAAGGGCAATTATAAAGTTGTGAGTACTGATATGGTGTCTACTCTCATGACAATTTTTATTTTTATTTTTTAACAAAATTTCTTTAACCACTTAAGCCCCGGACCAATTTGCAGCTAAAGGACCAGGCCCCTTTTTGCGATTTGGCACTGTGTCGCTTTAACTGACAATTGCGCGGTCGTGCGACGTGGCTCCAAAACAAAATTGGCGTCCTTTTTTCCCCACAAATAGAGCTTTCTTTTGGTGGTGTTTGATCACCTCTGCGGTTTTTATTTTTTGCGCTATAAACAAAAATAGAGCGACAATTTTGAAAAAAATTCTATATTTTTTACTTTTTGCTATAATAAATATCCCCCAAAAATATATTAAAAAAATGTATTTTAGCTTTTTAGCTGACCTTACCTAAATATCCATAAGCTGCTTTCTTTGCATTTTCAGAGGATTCATTGAGAAATTTGACTTTGTTTGACTCTGTGCTTGCAAGCAACAAACCACCTGACCAGTCAAAGGTGCCAACTGCTCCGAGCACCACGGTATCCTGTGCAAACAACAACAATATTTAGTTCTCATTATTTTGGAAATGTGGATACTTTTTGTTTGTTCATGAATATCCAAAACACACACAAATACAATACACAATTAAACCAATACATTTTATACATCACTGGATCCTCTGTTTCAACATATACCAGTCTTTGGTCTGATCACTTGTACCCCATTCACATGTACATAGAGACTCAGAATTGCCCCAAAATGTCCTTGACAACAAAATCCCATAGTTTTTTTCCAATGGATGTTGGCTCAAACTTGTCTTGCATACACATGGTCACATAAAGTTGGTCGGAAATTCCGAACGTCAAGAACGCGGTGACGTACAGCGCGTACGGCGAGCCGAGAAAAGTGAAGTTCAATAGCCAGTGCTGCTCTTCTGCTTGATTCCGAGCGTGCATGGCATTTTGTGCGTCGGAATTGTGTACACACGATCGGAATTTGCATGAATGGATTTTGTTGTCGGAAAATTTGAGAACCAGATCTTAAATTTTGTGCGACGGAAACTGTCCGATGGAGCCTACACACGGTCGGAATTTCCGACAACAAGCTCTGATCGCACATTTTCCCTTAGAAAGTCCGATTGTGTGTACGGGGCATTAGTGTGCAATCCAAAAGTTTTCATATATAGGATACTTTTTATAGAATAGAGTAAATTCTATGCCAGAAATTGGCCCCCATGTGCAGGTAGCTTCTGAACTCCCAAGACCAACATTTAACAGTTTAAATATTGATTGGAAGATCTGATGGCACCACAGTGGCACAGTCATCATTTTCTTGTAGAAGCTATTTTATCTTATCCCTAACATGGATGAAAAAATATGTTTCAGACTGAGCAACTCCTAGCCAATAACATAAAGATGTTATGTTGTCCAATCTGCTATTATTAGTTTTTTTTTTTGACCAGCCTTCCTCAACCAGAGTTTGATGAAACCATAGAGTTCCTACAGAGGTGGGTAGGGCTTCATTAAGCAATGAGCATTGGTAGATACATTTCCCATCCCGAAGTCCTGAACTTTACAAATATAGGACCAGTGGAACCTCTCCTCTGTTTTCTCAGTTAAATTAGCGCTGATAAAAATGATCTCCTAAGCTGTCTGTAAGGGTGGCACTCATCCCAGTGACCCCCCCCCCCCCTTTCATGTAACAGGACATCTTTTCACCTGACCGTCAATGAAAGAAAGCACTCCAGGGACCACCACTATAAGTGGCATTATTCCTACCATGTGGCCACTTCCCCCACTAACCCCCAATGTAAGGGCACCCCTTATTCCATAATGAAAATCTGGCATTACACTTCTGTGCTGACCACTAATGTAGGGGTACTTTTTTCCCAACTGACCAAAAATAAAAATGGACACTAAGGGGGAGATTTTGTTAAATTGGAGCTCTCAGAATCTGATGCAGCTGTACATGGTAGCCAATCAGCTTATAACTTCAGCTTGTTCAATTAAAGTGATATTTAAGTATTGTTTTTTTTTTTTTTTTTTTTTTTAAAATAACAAACATGGTATACTTACCTGCTCTGTGCAGTGGTTTTGAACAGAGCAGCCCAGATCCTCCTCTTCTCGGGTCCCCCACTGGTGCTCCTGGCCCCTCCCTCCTGCCTAGTGCCCCCACAGCAAGCAGCTTGCTATCGGGGCACCCGAGCCAAGCCTCTGCTCTGTGCGTCCATTCTGCCCCCTCTCTCTCCTCATTGGCACATTGGCTTTGATTGACAGCAGCAGGAGCCAATGGTGCCCACTGCTGTCTCAGCCATCAGGAGGGAGAGTCCAGGGCAGCCAAGGCTCTTTTGCAACATCACTGGATTGAGATGGGGCTCAGGTAAGTATTAAGGGGGATGAGGGGGGCTGCTGCACACAGAAGGTTTTTTTATCTTAATGCATAGAATGTAATCTTTAAGGGTGCCTCTATGGTAACATGGTAAAATGGTTGAGAAAGGCTGATTTAAGGCATGTCATCTTTTAACCGCTTGCCAACCAGCCGCCATCATTATACTGCGGCAGGTCGGCATGTTCCCGCAAGATATCGTAGCTGTACATTGGCCCTTTAAGCAGGGATAGCTGCACTGTGGGGAACCGATGTGCGTGGCCGGTGGTCGCGATGACCGCTGGCCATGCACGATCGCGGGCACGAGAGCCAGAACAGGGTTGTGTGTCTGTAAACACACAAATCCCTGTTCTGTGAGGAGAGGAGAGACAGATCGTGTGTTCCTACTAGCTAGGAACAACAATCTGTCTTCTCCTCTAGTCAGTCCCTTCCCCCTACAGTTAGAACACACACACAGGGAACACAGTTAACCCCTTAATCGCCCTCTAGTGTTAACCCCTTCCCTGCCAGTGTCATTTACACAGTAATCAGTGCATTTTAATCGCTGTATAAATGTCAATGGTCCCAAAAATGTGTCAAAAGTGTCCGACCTGTCCGCCACAATGTCGCAGTCCCGATAAAAATCACCGCCATTACTAGTAAAAAAAAAGTAATAATAATAAAAAAAATTTCATAAAAATGCCATAAATCTTTGCCATAGTTTGTAGACGCTATACCTTTTGCGCAAACCAATCAATATACGCTTATTGATATTTTTATTACCAAAAAAATGTAGAAGAATATATATTGACCAAAACTGATGAAGAAATGTGATTTTTAAAAACATTTTGGGGACATTTCTTATACCAAAAAGTAAAAAATATTGTTTTGTTTTTTTTTAAATTGTCGCTCTTTTTTTGTTTATAGCGCAAAAAATAAAAAACGCAGATGTGATCATATACCACCAAAAGAAAGCTCTATTTTTAGGAAAAAAAGGATGCCAATTTTGTTTGGGTACAGCGTTGCACGACAGCGCAATTGTCAGTTAAAGCGACGCAGTGCTGTAACGCAAAAAAAGGATTATAAAGATTGTAAACATTTCCTTGTTTGCAATCTTTAAAGTGACAAAATTACTTTTTATATAGGGTGGGGAAGAGTTAGCTAGGGAATTTCCCTCTACTTCCTATCTTCCTGACAGCATTGTTACTTCAATAGAAAGTCAGGTGAAATCTTCAACTGGGGCACAGACAGCAATAATTAAAAGCTGACATAGGTTCTATCCTTCCCACAATGTAGTAAAATGTTTTTATTGCTATTGGTGTCCTTGTTGGAGAAATGTCATCTAACTTCCTATCCAAGTGACAATACTGTCACTGGAACAGAAAGTAAAAATATATTTCACAAACGGGCCACAGACAGCATTACACACTAAGGTATTAACAGTGGTACCAACCCCACTCTGTTCTTTACTTTCTTCACTAAAAAAACACAGACCGCATTGCATTGTACAAGTATGTAACACAGTTTATTTATTTTGCTTCATCTGATAACAGTTAAAGTGTTACTAAACCCAGGACCCTGCATTCACTATATCTGATCTCTCACAGTACACAGAACATGGAAATGCAATCATGTTAGTAAATATAAACTGCTAAATACCTTTTCTGATCAGCAGTATATAGAAGCCCTGTGACTTCTATCAGTGCCTGGTTAAAGCTTGTAGGAGTAGTTTTCATACTGCATTGGCAGACCTATGAGGCTGCAAGACCCCTGACCCTCTGTCTGGACAGTGCTGATTGGCCTTGTGCTGATCACATGCACCCTCCCAAGAAAAAAAACCTCTCTACCAATACACAAACTGAGCATGTGCAGCCTGACTCCAGTAACTCTGTCTTATTTGGACATGTTTTGGAGACAGTGCAGGGAGGGAAGGATCTGTGCATACAGGATCAAACAGCCTTTTTAAAGTGGGTTACTAGACATAGTGGGTGTAATGCAAAATGGAATGCTTGGGCACCAGTCACTTTTCAGATGCAAGCAGAAAAGATTTATTGTCTCTTAACAAGAACTGGTGGAGAGAGGGTTAGAGCCAGGACACCCTTAGGCAGATGTAATGGTAATTGGAAGATTCCAAGACAAAATAGGCAGGCAACTATGCAGGTTAAGGGCCTTCAAGCCAGATACAGTCATTGTATTTGTAGAACTGCTGCCTCTTATGGCAACTGAACTTGCAACAGTCAAGAGTGATCCTTACATGTAACTCACAGTAACTTGGTATAGATCTTTTCTTACATCTCACAATGTCCACTGTTGAGGTTCACTCACTGAGCTCCCAGTCTCTCACTGGACATCAAGATCCCAGTCGTCACTGGATCCTCTGAGCTCTTCCACAGCTAACCCGCTGTATGCTCCTCAAGCGTCACCCCCGCTAACCCACTGGGTCCCTGGCTTGGCACTTGCTAAAGCTTTCCCACTTCTTCACCGTCCCCGGCTAGTGAAAAAGACTGCTCTGGTACTTATTTCAGACTTCTATAAACTGGCCTCTGCTAACAGGAAGGATGGTCCCCTAGTGGCAACTGCTTTCCCTTTACTGCTGGCCTTGATCCATGATTGCCGCTGGCAACCGGAATGATCGTTCCTGATAGCAACAACTTGTTTGCCCGTCCAACTGAACCCCTGCAACTTGGTCAGACTCCAAGCTTGAAGTCCCAATCCCGCGCTGTTTCTCTTACTCTTGGATAGGCCTCAGGCAGCCTAGCAACCAGGTACTCCTGGAATAGGCCTCAGGCTTCTGGCCTAGCAACCAAGGGCATTTCAACACACGTCCACCCAGACAGCTGTCCAGGTGGCACAGAACTCCAATCACCTGGCTCCGCCCAAATAAATAGGCTCTCCCAGCAGGCCAAGAGGCTAAAAAGAACCCCTGCCAATTGCCCGAGACAACTCATCCACACATAGTCTGACTTTGCTAGGCTCTTGTCAATCCAATGTCACCGGCAACAGTGCCACCCAGTAGCAGAGGAGAGAAGTGCGGAAAATCCAGATTTAGGGAAAAAAATGTGGATCCTCTAACAATTAGCCAGGGCACTTACTACCTGGCAGACTAAATTTGTTAGCAACCCTGCCTAAACACCAGGGTGCTACATTACTGTTGTGGGTTTAGTAACACTTTAACTTTTGTTTTCAGTGATCTCTTTGCTTTTGTTTTGCAGATTTGAAACACAGATCTTTATTTAGGCATACCATTTATGTCATACCTTGTCTTTTATATGGGATGAAAGTCCAATTTGTGCCAAATCAAACTCCAGTGAAGCACCTGTGGTACCTATAGGACAACACTGGGTTATCACAAAGTGGAATAACAGTGTATTTCAGATACAAGGGGATAGAAAAGTAAAAAGTTGTTATTATTATCAGAGACATATTTCACAGTTCCTTATGTCTGACAGTCCTTCAATTCATTTTGGACTTGGCACTGGTGATCTTATATGTTCCTCTTTATACAGATTGCCTGATTCATTAGGGAAGTGGTTCTCAACTCCTGTCCTCAGAACCCACTAACTATACAGGATTTAAGTATTACCTGGGGAGATGCAGACTAGAATACTGCAATCACTGAGCAGCAAATTATATCACCTGTGATGTATTTCAGTTACCTTGCAAACCTGGCCTGTTAGTGGGTCCTGAGGAAAGGAGTTGAGAACCACTGCAATAGGACCACGTATGTGACTGCAGGTCACATGTCTAAAAATTGAACTGTTTTTCTGTGTTTGTTGGCTGGTAAGTGCAATTAGCTTGTTTGCCACTAGATAGCTCTGTTCCCATTATAGACTGGTAAAGGGAAATTTGTAATTAGGTGTTAGAGCCCCTTTCAGAAAAGTCCCTCCTTAGTGGTGTAATGGGTGGAGTTATTGCCCATATAAATGCCAGTGTGGGAGGAGCCCATAGTAGACAGGATAAGACATGAGAGCCAGCGAGGGAAAAAAAGTATTTTATCCACTGCTGATATTGTACGTTTGCCCACTAACAAAGAAATTATCAATTTATAATTTTAATGTTAGGTTTCAGGGGCAGCCACCCCCTCCTATCCATGTGTCCAGCCCCTTTCAGGACACGGGCACATGGATTCCAATGCAGAAGGGCTTTTTTTCTGAAGCACCAATTAGAGCCAGAGGCTCTAATAGGCTTTAATATAGGGTGGGCTCGGGTCGCAGAGAGTACGTCCTGATCCCACCCAGGTGTGTTAAAACAGCAAATGAATATTCGCTGTTGTAACACTGATCCTCCACCTGGCCAATCAGGAAGCGGGTTTTGAAACCGGTCACCCAATTGACTGAAAGGACAGATGATCCTATTGGATGCCTAGGAGGAGGAGAGGAGGAGCCGTGGGAGAGAGGACACGGAGCCGCTGCACCACGCTGCCTGCCACCCGCTGCCGATGATGGGGTGGATGTCTTACGCCCCCCTTCCCCAAAAAAACACCAGCCGCCACTGGTAGGTTTATTTTAACAGTGAGAGACAGAGTAACAACAAAAATAGACAGAAAAAACGCATTTTAAAAAAGTATTTCTTCTTGAGCCACTCCTTTGTTGCCTTGGTCGTGTGTTTTGGGTCGTTTTCATGCTGGAATACTCATCCATAACCCATTTTAAATGCCCTGGCTGAGGAAAGGAGGTTCTCACCCAAGATTTGACGGTGCATGGCCACATCAATTGTCCCTTGCAGTGAAGTTGTCCTCTCCCCTTAGCAGAAAAACACCCCCAAAGCATAATGTTTCCAACTCTATGTCTGACGGTGGGGATGGTGTTCTTGGGGTCATATGCAGCATTCCTCCTCCTCCAAACACAGTGAGTTGATTTGAAGCCAAAGAGCTCAAATTTGGTCTCATCTGACCACAACACTTTCACCCAGTTCAGTCCTTCACAGCATAGTGTGTTACCAATTGTGTTCTTGGTGACTATGGTTCCAGCTTCCTTTAGATCATTGGCAAGATTCTCCTGTGTAGTTGGGTGTAGTTGGGGCTGATTTCTCACCGTTCTCATGATCATTGAAACTCCACGAGTTGAGATCTTGCATGGAGCCCCAGACCGAGGGAGATTGAAAGTTATTTTGTGTTTATTCCTTTTGCGAATAATCGCACTAACTGTGGTCACGCTCTCACCAAGCTGCTTGGCGATGGTCGTGTAGCCCATTCCAGTCTTGTGTAGTTCTACAATCCTGTCCCTGGCATCCTTGGACAGCTCTTTGGTCTTGGCCATGGTGGAGAAATTGGAATCTGATTAATTGATTGCTTCTGTGGACAGACCCCATACACACTATTAGATTTTCTGCAGATTTTTGTCTTCTGACTTACCAAAACCATATAATATGAGGCCAAACCTTAGGAGTATCAATTTGTATGCAATCAGGCAGGCCCTTGCACTACATGGTTTTAGTGCGATTTTTCGCAAATGGAATAAACACAAAATAACTTTCAATCTCCCTCGGTCTGGGGCTCCATGCAAGATCTCAACTTGTGGGGTATCAATGATCATGAGAACGGTGAGGAATCAGCCCCAACTACACCCAACTACACAAAAGAATCTTGCCAATGATCTAAAGGGAGCTGGAACCATAGTCACCAAGAACACAATTGGTAACACACTATGCCGTGAAGGACTGAAATCCTTCAGCCCAGCAAGGTCCCCCTGCTCAAGAAAGCACATGTGTGTGTATGGGGTCTATTAAAGGTAACCAGCTCATATTAGGAGCACTCCCTTTAAGAGAATGTTCCTAATCTCATTACCTGTATAGAAGACACCTGTGAGCCATAAATTTTGCTGATTGATAGGGGATCAAATACTTATTTCACTCAGTAAAATGCAATCAATTTATTACATATTTGAAATGTGTTTTTCTGGATATTTTTGTTGTTATTCTGTCTCTCACTGTTAAAATAAACCTACCATTAAAATTATAGATTGATCATGTCTTTGTCAGTGGGCAAACATACAAAATCAGCAGGGGATCAAATACTTTTTTCCCTCACTCTAATCTTCTGCAGTTCTGACCTAAAGTGCCCTTTGCAGGGCTGCAGTCTCAGGCGAGCTGGAACAGCATGTAACATCTGGGAGCGTGCCCGGCTGGGCAGAGCTATAGAAGGAACAAAGAGAGAAAGACTAGTATACTAAAGAGGGCACCTTGATGTCTGACCTGATCCTCAGCTGCAGGTCCTGTGATAAGGTGATAAGGCGATCGAAGCTGATGCTGTGGACTTAGAATACACGGGGAAGTGGTCCCAAATCTGTGGTGCTTCCAAGGAGAAAAATGTAGGTGTAGAGGGAAGATGGCTTAAAAGACATGTGCTTGTCTTCTGAGCAGAAATTACAACTACAGAATGTTTACTACTTCCGCACCAAAGAATTCTGATAGTGTGTGAAGTTGACAGTTGTGAAATTGACGTAAAGTGCGGAAAATGTAATTTATGTGTAGACATTCCCTTTATTCTCAAATTTGTGAGAACAATGAGTTCATATGTGTATTTATAATTTAGCACCACTCCACCATGTAGCAAAGCACATGCAAATCATAAACCATGCCACCCTGTCCTGCCCATTTATGAATATAATGTTGCAGAGCTTACGCCTGTGTAGGACATAATAGGTACAGTGTAAGTAACTATATTAGGCTAAGTTCAGAGGCGTGGTGGAGGGTGGTAAAAAAACATGGTTGAGGTGCATTTTTAGCTGAATCTAAATCTAGCCTTATTGTTTGCCCACAACAAACCATCTTGATTATGGGTTCCAGAACTGCTGCACAAACTGCAATAGTTGGTATTGCCTTACTTAATTGCACTGTATCACTGAAGCGGTGTAAAGACTTGTATACTATTGTGTATGTTACCATCTGTTATTTTTGCAATGACTACATCCACAGGTGAATAACTACAGAGAAATTTTAGATGACAGGTTTTCACTTTCTTGTGCAAGCAATGGGTGTAAGTCGCTTACCTTCTATTCCAATGATTCTCTGCTGCAGGGCAGAAAGAAGTCCATCTAGTTTTGAATAGTCATCAACTCTAATGACATGATCTATTTCGTCACTGGCAATCATTTTAAGCTCACTATAGGCCGCAGTCTTATTAAATACATTACCCACCTGTAAACAATATGAATCAAAGCAAAAAAAAATACTATAGTAAATATTACAGTGATGGATCAAGGTAAAAAAAACACATAGTTTCTGACTGCTGAGCACACCATGGGCAGAAAATAAAAAGATAGGCCCTACTGGCTTTAAACTTACATAGACGCATAAAACATATTTAAAGCCAAAACTGATTTGTAATAGATTAGGGAATAATAAAATCCATGCCAATATATATTTATTTATTTTGCTGTGTCTTTTTGAGGAGATTTTCCTTTACTTGCTGTTTTGTGACCCAATAGGAAGTGAAAGAAGATCTCTCTAAAATATAGCATTCATTCTTATGCCACGTACACACGGCCGGAATTTCCGATGGAAACAGTCCGATGGGAGATTTTCATCGGATTTTCCGACCGTGTGTATGCCCATCGGCCTTTTTCTGTTGGCATTTCTGACGGACTTTAGATTGAGAACCTGTTCTTAATTTTTCCGACGGAAAAACTTTCTATCGGAAATTCCGTTCGTGTGTGTGCAATTCCGACACGCAAAATTCTGACGCATGCTCGGAAACAATTCGACGCATGCTCGGAAGCATTAAACTTCCCTTTTATAGTGCCTCCGAACGTGTTGTATGTCGCGGTGTCATTGACCGTCGGAATTTGGTGTGACTGTGTGTAGGCAAGACAGTTTGAGCAGAATTCCGACGCGAAAACCATCAGAGCTTTTTCCGACGAGAATTCGGATCATGTGTACGCGGCATTAGACAGTTGTCACTGCAGAACTCAAAATTGTGGAATCTCTCCTGTTTTCACTCCTGGAGAAAATGGTGGCTTCAATTTTTTTTTAAATACATTTTTATTTATACAATTGTCAAGGTATAACAGCACAACAAAAGGGCCATAAGACAAGTGTATGCATCCAGGTTCATTGTACATACCAATTAACACAGACATTGAACTCCATCACGGTGGGTCTCCCAGGGTTATCCCTAGGGAGACCTGACAAACGTAACCTCAAAGAGAATAGAGCTAACAAAGGGTACAGTTTGCTAAGGCCAAACAAAAAGGCCTGAGGCTAAAGCCAAATGGAGCCCAAAAAACAAATAAAAATTTAATAACACATAAAGGGAGGAAAAATTAAAGGAGTGCACCTTTCTCTTTTGGGGAACAAAGGAGCAAAAGCACACCAAAATCCAGGAATTCCGTCCCTAGTCTAACATTGTAATGAGAAGCTGTAAGATATGAAGGTCTACTTTTCCACAATCAGAAAGCTTCCTGACAACAATTATGGTCGCTTACATTTAAAATCCTCACTCACCCCAATAATAAATCGTTCAATGTTTTTTATCCTCTGGTCATTGATGACAGTTGTTAAATTTACAGGATCCATGAATATATCTCCATCTGTCAGCACTAAGATTATTTTAGTGGCACTTTCTTTAGACCCATGAGTTTCATTGAAAATGTTGTCTCTGCAAAAATGAATAGCATTTCAATAGCTGTATCAGTATGGTTTTAAACCTTCTTTGTTAATTGAAATTAAAATTACACTCTAGATCCACCTTTTTTTGCTTGCAAATTAGTTTTTCCCCTTACAAAACTGGAGATGCTGCTGTGTCTTGTCCAGCATTTTTTCTGAATCTCCTGCCGGGAAGATGCAGAGTGAACGTCACTGGAGTGGATTTACCAAAGGCATATAGACTTTGCACTTAGCAATTGCATTTGCACTCATTTTCACTAGAGCTTAGTAAACAAGGCGTTGCTCTACTGATCTCCATCATCCAATCATGTGCAAGAAAAAATCCTTTTTTTTTTTTTAATCCTTGCACTTGATCGAGTATTCTTTACAAAATAAAGTAGGGCTCTTACTGATTAAAATTTTCATGTTTGAATAATAGATTTTTTTTAATCAATGAATCTACTAATTTTGATTAATTATAACGCACATACAGATCCAACTAATTTTAGCTGATCTCCTTGCATTGCAACTCTGCATTAGTCAGTGGTAGATGTGGTATACACTATATACAATCACCCGACACTAGTTAGTCTCCACAATCCATGACTTAACTTCACAGTTCACACAAATACGTTTTAAATTCAAACTGTAGTACTGACGTAAGTATTTTTTTTTCCCACAGTAGCACAACAATCCCTCCACCTCTGGTCTAACTAATCACTCTCACCTTATGGCATGGACCCCTGTGCAAACAGGTGGTCATGCAAGCGGGTATCAAAAGGGTTAACACGGACCATAAACTTCTCTCACGTCTCCTTAGATCTCAGCAAGGACGCCAGGTCATGGGTAGAAAGAAAAGATCTAAGTGCTCGCCGCTTAAGTATAAGATTTCATTTTTGTGTTCAAACACAAACTACTCACATAAAGATGATAAAAACACAGCATGTAAAGCCGACAATCGTGTTAGTTCCGTAGGGCAGCAGCGAGTGACGTCATGCGTAGCTCATTCCCTACGTTCAATCAGAACTTCAACGTCACTGTACTCCTCCCCCCTTCCCTTAGTTAGCAGACGGAGGTACAGTGACGTCGATGTCGGTGACGTCATCGGATCTCCGACAGAACTCCATGAAGACCCAGAAGCCAGCGGAGAGGTGAGTACCGATCAAAAGAATTTTGATCAATCAAAAAAATTCATAGATTAATCGAGGAATTTATCTTTAATTTCCACAGCCCAAAAATAAAGCTTTACCACATTTACTAAGCTCTGGAGAAAAAGTACGCCGCCTATTTGACTTTAGTAAATCAACCCCACTGAAGGATCACCTGATACACTGCATTTGAATACACAGATTGGAGATTAGATCAGACAACCAGCTGTCAATCACAAGCTAGCAGGCTGAGCAACCATCTTGTCAGTGAGTAGCCTAATAAATATGCTGGAGCTAAGATCAGGCAACCAGCTATCAATTACAAGATGGTGAGCAGAGCAGTCGTCTTGTGAATGAGCAGGTTCTCACCTCTGTAAGTCTGCATATGTTGTCTTGGACTTGTGGTGACCTACTTGTGGTGTCAGAAGCACAAAAGTAAAGCCTCATACACACGATCGGACTTTGTACAAACTTTCCCGTGGATTTTTGTACAAAGGGCATCGGCCCTGAATTTGTATTGCATACACACGGCAGGACTTTTTCAGCCAACTTTCAACAAATCACGTGTTTTTTCTGCTCTTTACCACCACCTTTGGTCAACTTCTGTATTGTTGTCTGATCTTTTGCATTGGTTCTGAGCGTGCGTGTTTGTACAAAATGTTTGTATAAAAGTCCTATGGTTTTCTGTACACACGATCAGACTTTGCTCCATCGGACTTTTGTTGCCGGAAAGTTAGTCCATTCGCACAGCCAATAAAAGTCAGATGAAAACCGGAAATTGGATGTTGCCTCAAAACAGCTAATTTGCATGTTTGTTGTCAAAAAGTCAGATTGTGTGTATGGGCCTTAAGGGTGGCTATGCTAAAGGCAGTGGCCTTTCACATATATGGATGATACAAGTGCAAAGGGAGCCCAGCTTCTTTCCATGTAGCTGAGGTGCACAGCTGGACCCCGTCCACACATTCAGGGTCATCAGGGCATCACACTTGTGTTCTGCCCAAACACACATACTGTTCACATGTATATATGCTGATCCTCTACCTCTCCTCCGAATCCTCCTGGTCATTGCACACATAAACTACTTCCTACCTGGGGTACTATCTATCTTTTACTAGTGGTCCAAATGGAAGCTCCAGGGTCTCAACCATCCACCTGGGGCCCATGAAACACCAAGGCCACTTGACGCATGAGGGGGTTTTCTCTCACCATCAGGCAGGGGACTACTAATCCTCCATCACCACCCACTCTAGAGCCAACCAGGTATTCCCTAGTAGAGCAATCAATTCTTCACCTTAGGCATTGGCTGTACTTAACACCTCATTCCCAGGAGAATATTACACAGATGCTTCTAGTTTCAAAAGTAATGTCTTTACTTGGCAGCTTTACAGCAACAGTTCATAAGAATGGTAACAACTTCTCCAAATAATAGCAAGGTAAAACATATTAGACTGTCATAACACTGTATCGTGAACAGCAGTGAGAGACAATGGAGTAACCACAATCCGCCCTAAGTCCATAATTCCAATTCCCATAATTTATAAGGGCAAAGCCCTCCACAGCTCCTTCCCCAATGGGGAGAGCACACATGGAACTCCTCCAATGGGCATTCTTTCCCAGTGGCACCAAACAGAGAGCTTGCAACCGAAAATCCATCCCACCTTTTAAAGGAACACTCTACATCATCTCTCCACCCCATAGCAGAGTTAACCCTAAAGGGGAACTTGACCTTTCTACACGTGGCCCTGAAAAGGAAGACAGCCAGCAGCTTTGACAGCATGTTAGAGTGGCTTACAAATTATAAATTATGTTTATTAGATTTCAGAACACTTTATCTTCCTAAATAAAGTCCTGAATTGTACACTGTGCTTTGTAGATGCACATGATGGTAGAGTTGATAAGTTTCATGTTTCTGTCTAAACATTTTATTTTGTATGTTTTAGTGGGACATATAATGGATTTTGTAACTTTGTTCTGTGATTTAATTTAAATTATTAGCACTGATAATATTATTTGGATTAAAGTATTGTAGCAACTAAGATTAATGTATTTTTTCATTAATTTATTAATTATAAAACTTTGGACTTGTATGGTTATCTTGTAAATAAGACCTCTGGTATGACCTTTCTACACTTTTAAAGTGTATTTTAAAGCCATGTTTTATCTCCTGTCAGCTTTTTTGCTGCCTGTGTCCCCATTGGGGAGAGATGTATCCTATTTGTCATTGTGACTATTGTTACTGAGAAAAAAAAGTGTGAGAAACTCAAAAATGTTGGTTATCACTGGAAAAGAATAAAGATAAATTCTTTCAATGGGATACTTGTTCTGGCAACAAGACAGGATTTGCCTACATTTAAAGACATCTCTCACTTTTCTCATTTGAGTCCTGGAGTGAAGGAAAATCTCCCTATAGGTAAAATGACTGCGAAATTAAGAAAAAAAAAAAACTGTCAGGGATTTTATGCATTTCTTACTCTATGCTAAACTAAAACAAAATGTTTTGGCTTTTAATATTCTTCTGTTACAATAGCTTTTAATTGAGTTTTACAAAACGAAACAAGGCTCATTAGTACACAGGTTACATTTCCTTCCAAGTCAGCATATCAGGCTTTACTAAAAGGAAACATAGTATACAAATGTATTACACGTGAAAATATCATAGTGAACCCAGAAACTCTTATATTTGATAAGAGCTTGTGTACCCGGGCTAATAAACCTGTGTGCTATGGACCAGGTGTTCTGCTAAAAAAGGACACAACTGGCAAGTAGAACCAGAGAACAATAGTCAATGGAGGAGAGAGAGGGAAGGAAAGAATCAGGGTACAGAAGGGGGAGGAATGAAAAATAAGCAGCCATGATGACAAAAGTTTGAATTGGGAGCTAGGACATCCCTTTGGTTTCCATGTCCTCATGGATCCTTGGCTATGGAGCGGGTGGCTTTGGTGTTCCAGATTTGACTCAATTCCAATGGGTTTAAATGTCTGTTTAGGTTTCTCTCCCAGTATTCTACATAGGGTAAAGGCATTGGGTGTTAGCCCTCCAATAAGGACAGATATACTTTTTTTTAGCAGAGACCCTAGGGAATAATGTCACACAGTATTTGCGCAGCAGTTTTTCAAATGCATTTTTCAGGGGAAAAACAAAAAATACACTTTTTAAAATTTGAATGCAAAAAACACAATACAGTACATAACCCAATTTTTAGTTAAATATCATTCAAATATATTTTTATCAATTTCCAAATTCACAAACAACAACAAACTATACACAAACAAATATAATCATCCTACAAACATAATACGAACTGCAATATTCACAAATTATATAATTACTAGCTTATAGGATAAACACAACTCAAAAAAAAAGGAGAAAAAAGAAAAAAAAAAACATCACAGGGGGAAAAACATGGCGTCTCACATTAATACAGTTACAAGATTTTTCTTTTTCTTCCCTCTTCCCTCTTTCCTCTCCTTTCTTTTTTCCTTTTCTTCTTCCTCCCTCTTCCTCACTTTCTTCCCTTCCCTTCTTCCTTTCCCGCCTTTAGAATATATTTGTTCCAAAAAAACTAAAATAATCTTAAGAGTTAGAAAAGTTCCAAGAAATTGGATGAATCTTTAAATGTTATCCAGGTCTGCCACACCCCATTAAACTTCTGTATAGTATCATTATTTTCAGCTACCAGTATCTCCATATGCATAATACTATTAAGAGTCTCAATCCACTCCAAAATTGAGGGAACAATAGAGGTTTTCCAGTATCTGAGTATCATTTGCCTGATAGCTGAGAGAAAAAAACAAAGAAGAGATTTTTTTGTTTTCGCTAATGATCGAGGTAAAAGAGAAAAGAGAGCTACTTCAACAGAATTGTTGATTGATTCACCCATAACACAATTGTATAAACTAATTACTTGGTCCCATAGTTTGTAGATAAGGGGACAAGCCCACCAAAGATGAGATAAGTTACCTATGGCAACATTGCAACGCCAGCATATATCTGATTGTAATGGAAAAATCTTATTTAAATTAACTGGGGTACGATATCATCTAGATAGCAGTTTAAAATTACGCTCTTGAGTATCACAAGCTATTGAAAGTTTATGGGTATTGATAAAAATTTGATCCCAGTCTTCCTCTCGTATTAATCTATTTAGCTCCATCTCCCATTTGGCCGTATATGTGGGTAAACCAGGTGAGTTAAAAATAGATAATAACGTATATATCTTAGATATAGTATGTGTTGGTGGTTCCAGAGATATACATAACTGCTCAAAGTCTGTAAACGGTCGATGGATAAAGTGTTTCGATGTTAAAGAGGAGTAGAAACTCCGAAGTTGCAAGTAAACAAACCAAATACCCTTTTTATGACCATGTAAAGCTTGAAAATTTACAAATGGCATAAAGATATCTTTTGTTAAATATAAAGGATGATGTTACACTGAGTAAATAGATATCAATCATGTCACGCTTTAAAATTGTGCATGCCCGCACAACGGCAACAAACAACATAAATTTTACTATCCATAGGTGACGCTTTAAAAGCCTTTATAGGTTACCACTTTAGATGTACAGAGGAGGTCTAGAATTACTGCCCATGATCTGACGTTTGCATGCGTTCAGGAACGACACATGCATTCGCTACTGCACGCTAGCACTGGGGGCACTTTATATATATATATATATATATATTATTATATTTTTTATTTTTTTATTAATTTTGATTTTTACACTGATGCTTTAAAAAAAACATTTTTGATAACTTTTATTGCTGTCACCAGAAATGTAAACATCCCTGGTGACAGCAATAGGCACTTGAAAGGTATTCATATGGAAGGATTTGGACGTAAAAGCATTCAAAACACCAAGATCAGCGTTTTTTAATGCATTTGATTTTTTAAACTGGCACCTTTAAGACTCCAGTAAACTGGAAGTGATGTCATGACATCGCTTCCGGGTTACTACATCCGAGACCCAATTAAAGCCGATCCCGGCTTTCTTCGGGTCTCCGGCCAGCAGCGGATGTGCCGGCTGGTCACTCGGGTTAACCTGTGGGATGGGAAAGCCTGGGGCGAGCCACGGAAAGTGGCGGTAGTCCCCTCCCACTGCTTATGATAACAATTGAGCTGTTGCTTAGCCGCAATGGTTGTTTTTACAAGATAGCCAATCTACGGCTCTAAAAAAACGGTATCAGGGTGATGCCTGCAGCTGCAGGCATCACTCCGGTACAACCACTTGAATCAAACGACGTACAGGTACGTGATTTGGGGGCAAGTGGTTAAATATGTATTACAGATGATAAAAATAGATATATAACATCAATGCAGTCCAGGGGAGCCCGTAATTGCATTAAAAATTTTGATCATCCTCTCTTTGCTCAGACATTTGAGTGAGCTCAAATAGTCTTTTAAATTCACCAATATATACTGTATTCTTATCTTATTGCAGGATCTTAACTACTCAAAAACAGTTTTAGCCGAACGTAAGGAATGTGATGGCAGCTAATAGAAATAGTGATATATATATATATATATATATATATATATATATATATATATATATATATATATATATATAGAAAGAAACTTAAGAAATGCCCTGTTTTCTAAAGGCAGCTTACTCACAGGACATGGAGGAGAGCAGATGCTGTTTTTGTCACATGTCCTACTTGTTTGATAGCTTCAGCTTTTTGTAGGATGTAGCTGCTGTCCCTGCGGCTGTCCTGAATGTCAAATTCTGTTTGGATAACTTCTCCATACTGGACAACTGCAAATTCACACTGAAAAGAAAAGATATAAAGGGTAGAATATGTGCAAGAAAAAAATGCTGTGTATTCATATTGGCTCTGTGTTTTCAGAATTAGTTTTGCAACTCCTATAAAAACAGCAACATCAGATTTCAAGATCCTACCTACAATCCCAGACAACATACCCATTGCTGTTTTAATTATCATGAAAATGTATACCATTATCAATGTGCCCAATAACTTATGGCAATATCATCTGTGGTTGGCACTCTGAAAAATCTCCCCACACTTTCCAATACCTGGGGAGCCTACTATACAGGTGAATGGGTCTCTGCAGCCATAATCTAGTAAATGCTAATGTTTGCATTGGCATTTAACTGTGCATGTGTGCCAGTCGTATTTCAGCATTGAAAAATACATCTGATGCGATGCACATGTGTGGTTAAATGCCAGTGCTTCTTTTATAAGAGCAGGGCCACATACAGTCATTTATGTGTATGGTAGAACCTACGTGGCACATGCTGCTCCCTGGGTTCAGGAAAGCACTGACAAATTATGCTAGGCATGTAAAATACCTGCTAAAGAAACATATTGCTGTATTACTGTAACTACTCTAGCTATATAGAGACCTACCAGCAAGTGTATATATGCATTTGCACTATGTTTTTTGTATTTGTAGCCCCACTGTTGGGGAAATGGGGGGATTATTTTTCTGGGAAGGGAAAAATTGTTGTTTTTTTGTTTGAACCATGTCAAAATCCCAATACAATTATTTGATTTAAAAAAAATGCCTGTAAATTACCCGTGTGCAAGAACCCTAAAGGTTTTATTAGCAGGAGACATAGAGGTAGATTTACTAAAACTGGTGCTCTCAAAATTTGGTGCAGCTGTACATGGTAGCCAATCATCTTCTTACTTCAGCTTGTTCATTTAAGCTTTGACAATAAAACCTGTGTGCTGATTGGTTTCTATGCAGAGTTTCACCAGATTTTGCATTCTAGTTTTAGTAAATAAAACCCATAGTGTGACGGAGAAAAAATCCCTATGATCCCTTGCCACCTGTTTGCTTGCCAGAGCTCTGAGTCTAATCCTTGTGTAAGCTCGGTGTTGGTCTGTTTTGGAGTCTACATTGGGTATATGACCTGCTCTCCTCCTGAATATGATGTTGCTCAAGCCTAGCAATTGGTGATTCAGGCCTGATCATTGTATCCTGAGAGGAAAGGAGATGATTATATGCATATCTGGAAATAATTTCTTCATACCCCAAAGTGCCCTTATGGACAAAGTGATATTCTCTTTAACTTCAGAAAAGTCCAGGGCATGGTTATGCAGTATGGCTGGGGTGTCTGAATCAGAAGACTAGCTAAACAGAAGTGAAATCCATGACCAGATAAAACAGTTCAAATACAGTATACTGTATATATTCTTCTGTTATGTTCTGCTTCTTTATGCATATATATAATTGAAATGTGTCATCACAGGTGATGCATTAGTGATTTTTTTATTTTACAGGGGAATTTACAATTGCAGCTCAGCTATTTTTAAATTTTCTAAAATGATAAAGCTTACGATGCTTTAAAGCAAAAACATTTTTGATTTATTAAGTTATTTAAAGAGACGACATTGTTCTCTTCACCACAAACCTCAGAGCATGTTTCCCATATTTTTGTCATCAGATTTGATATAAAATCCTTTGCCTTTTGGAAGTCATGTGGTTCTATGCTCCCTGAGCCATCGAGGACTATGGCGATCTCCGTTCCTGCCAAAATTAACAGAATATGTTTAAAACAGAGTCAGTATAAAATGTAAACATATAGTATACAGTGCAATCTAAAAAATATTAAACCATCAAGCATAAAGGACAGGCGTACAGAAAGTTACCTCTGGTTTTAGTTAAAATAAATAAACTGTATATGATGAATAACAAAATTGACACAATTGTTTTTGTCGTGGTTGTTTTCGAGCTCAAATAATTTATACCTGGAAACCTGATTTATGACAAAATATATATATAAGTAACTGCCAAGGAAGGTACATCAGGTTGCATGTATTATATGCAGGACCTTGTATATATATATATATATATATATATATATATAGAGAGAGCTTATAGAGCTTCTGTGTACTGTGCACAGATATATATTTTTGTATTATTGTTTTAATTTATTTTTATGATTTATAGTTGTAACTATGACTATGGTTTTGTTTGCGCTGTTTAAAAAATCTTTTTTGAATCATCAATTTTCAACATCTGAATCCTTCAGAAATAAAGGACTCTGCACAGGCCTAAAATTGTCACCGATCCTGGATAATATTAGGTTTTCTGTGTTTTACATATAGCATCTTCTTTGATGTTATCTCAGGAGCAACTGTACTGAAAGCTTCCCGTTTTTTTGGCCAAGCTTAATTGAACAAGCTGACGTTAGAAGCTGATTGGCTACCATGCATAGCTGCACCAGATTTAGCACTCTCCAGTTTCAGTAAATCAGCCCCATTATGTTTAAAAGTCAATTTGAATTACAACTAAGTTGCTTTTCTTATAACCTGTTTTTTTTTTGTCTAAAGCATACATAGAAAATAGAATTAGAAATTTTTTAAAAGGAGTCAAAAAATAGTTTTAACTTACCACCGTCATCGTCTTCATCATTGTTGTTATTATTGTTGTTACTATTGTCATTAATATAGCTTTTTATTTCCTTGAGATCATTCTTCATTTCCATTATGTTACTGCTGATCTCTATTTATAAAGATTTTTTTATTAAATTTTTTGTCTAGAGCATACATAAAAATAGAATAACACATTTTTTAAAAGGAGTCATTAAAAATAGTTTTAACTTACCACCTTCATCATCTTCATCATTGTTGTTGTTATTGTTGTTACTGTTGTCATTATTATAGATTTTCATTTCCTTGGGATCATTCTTCATTTCCAATGTGTTACTGCTGATCTCTATTTATAAAGGAAACAAATTAACAAGCACAAGAAATTAACAACTCGTAGAGTTTTATTACCTAAACAGAACTCCAGAAATATAAATTACACCCTTTAGTCAAGTAATGTGATCAATAAAAAGTCAATATTAATGTAACAAACTAACAATTATGGTTTAGAGCCCTATGGCCGATACGTGTAGAGATGACATACAGGTTTAACACAAAACTTACCACATGAAATGGACCTGAAAGTGTGCCTTGGTCTATCGTATGGTACACCAAAATAAGGGGGCAAAATATTCAGGTAGGAAATAGCTTTATTGGTTTGAGACAAGTCACTGGGTAAGCTTGGCAAATGCCTGGGCCATTTCCACTTGTGGATTAGGTATGTAGCGGGCGAAGCAGGCTGACTTCCATCTGCCTAGCTTTTTTATGATGTGGTCCGGGACGCCTTGCCGGGATGCTGTTGAGGCTGCCCCAATCCGGAATGAATGCCCGGAGTACTGACTGGGGTTTAGGTGTAGGTTGCTGAGGAGAATCTGGGTATGTTTCATGAACTGGGACGTGTTAAGAGGTTTCACAGGAAAGGGCAGAAGAGGACTGGTGTCTGACTGATCGGACAGAAGTGTTAACAACCGATTCAGTGTGGCCACTGGACACCAGTTGTTGTGAGTCCTGAAGAAATGTACGTCTGTTCCTGTGCCTAGCTGCTGAGTCTTTGACACAGCCAGGTGTAGGATGAAATGATCCTGGTGGCGGACTAAGTTACTTTTACGTAACACTGGGCCTGAAGGGTGGCTACAGGTAAACTCACTGGGTCGTAGGAACCCGTAGAAGGCCAAGTGTATGGCGGTTTGTAGGACCAGACTGGGGAAGAGACCGAACGGAGACGTGTCCAGGATGGTGGACATGTCGCTAAAGATCTCTCCTGTTATTGGTAGTCGCCTGGGACCGACTACCGGCTGACGTTTCTAAATCCCCCGGAGAATGGCCGTACTGCATGGAACGTGAATATGGAAGGTCTCGCGGGGTCCTGAAGAGACAGGAAGTGCTGTACGCCAGCCAGGTACAGCCGTATGGTATTGTGGGACAATGTCAAGTGAGTGTGAGAGTAGGAAATGAAGGCCAGTATCTGCTTGTCACTGGACAGTTCTCTGGGATGTTGAGACAAGAACTTGTTGAATGCCCTCCAGGCTGTCTGATAGGCCTTGCGCGTATTGCGGGAGAGTGATGAGTTGATGAGGTTGGTTGCTGTCTATAGATGCTGGGTTAATCCAGGGTCAGCTGCTACCAGTCCGGGATAGTAGCCAACAGGGGACTGGCTCCAGGCATCTGCTTGAAAAAGGAAACGTAGTTAAAACGGGAAAGCGCATGCGCTGCCAGATTGTGCTTCCCCGGGATGAACGAGCAGTAGATGTTGAATTGGTGCTGAAGGGATAACTGCACTAGCCTGCGTAGGAAGGACATGACGGGCCGGGACTTGGACCTGCCTTTGCTTATGATTTCCGCGGTAGCGAGGTTGTCGGTCGTAAAGGCTACTGTCTGCCCGGACCAACTGTGGCCCCATAGGTGCGCAGCTGCCACGATGGGGTAGAGCTCGAAGAGGGCAGATGTGGTGGTAAAGCCAGGTATTGCTAGTGCCTGTGGTGGCCAGGGTGCTGCCAACCATAAATGGCCAAAAATGGCGGCAAACCCTGTGGAGGGCGCCACGTCTGTCACCACCTGTGGTGACAGGGAGGACACTGTGGGGATGAAAAGTGACACGCCATTCCAGCTGGACAGGAATTCCCCCCACATGGCAAGGTCCGCTATGGCTGCGGCATCAAGCTTGATAACCTGATCTGGGTCCTGAGTGTGGAATAGGTAAACAAGCAGGCGGGACACGAAGGAGTGGCCCTGGGGGATGATCCTCATCGCAAAGTTTAGCATCCTGAGAAGGGACTGAAGTTGCTTCTGGGTACATCTTCTGGCATGGGTAAACTCCCGGAGGACCGTCCTGATGCGGTCCAGTTTGTCTGGGGGAAGGCTGGCCTGCATGACCCGGGTGTCCAGGTTGACACCCAGAAACTTGATCTTTTGTGCTGGGCCGTCCACCTTGTGCTCCGCGATAGGGACATTAAGGTTATTGAAAACCACCCTTAACCTATTGAGGTCCCCTGGGATTGTCCCGAGCGGTTCTATCAACAGGAAGTCGTCCAGATAGTGGATGACCTCCTGACACTGTGCTTTGTGCAGGAGGATGCACGTGAGAGTCTGGGCGAAAGTATTAAATAGCCAGGGGCTACTCTTGGACCCGAAGGTCAATTTAGTGGCAAAGTAGTATGCCTCCCTCCATTTGATGCCATGCCAGCACCAAAGGGAGGGATGTATGGGCAACAATTTGAAGACATCTGAAATATCTGCCTTGGAAAGCCAGGCACCTGTGCCTGTCTTAAGTATGGCTTGGATGGCCATGTCCACTGAGGCATACTTAAGGGAGAACTCCTCGGAAGGGATAAGAGAGTTGAGACTGGGAATGGAGGAGGAATGAGGCGCTGACAAGTCGTAAATCAAACGTACTTCATTGGAAAATTCCTTGCACAAGCCCGATAGGGCTAACCCTCCATGTGTTGAAGGGAGGCTGGATGAAAGGGCCTATCATGAAGTCCCGGTCTAACTCTAACTGCAGGAGCTGGTCGATGGCCTGTTCATCTGTGGCTGCTGATCGCAGGTTCCTGCACTCGTGGGTGGTGTGGGGCAGGGAGATGAGCCCGGTGTGGAACCCTTCTGTGAAGCCTCGGATGAGGTAGACGGCCAGGGATGGAGTGGGATGTGCGGTCAAGTAGAAGCCGAGCCATGCGACATTGACCCGGCTTAGTCACGCCTTCCTCTGCTTGACCTCACATAGGATCCTGGGGTGAGCCCTCTGACACAGGGTACACACGTGGAGTAGGCGGCACTGACTAAAGTTACAAGAGCCATAGTTGAAATTGTTATAGATTGCCACTCCCCCGGCCGTCCGCACTAGTCGTCCAAGCTTGTCCGTCTTTGGCCCTTGTGCAGGGGCCTGCTGACCCTGACCTGTGCTAGTAGTAGCCGTGTTGTCTATCTGTTGGACGGTAGCTGCATTGGCGTTGTGGGTCGCTGACTGGCATATGACACATAGTGGTGACCGTAGGCCCACAAAGTGCCGGCAGAACAGTTCTGTGTCCATGACTCTCCAGTCTGTGGGTATATGGAACTGGAGAAACCTTGCTGCGGCTTTGGCTGAGAAGGAGCGGTGGTAGTCGTAGAACCCAAAGCCACCATATTTGTAGCCTAGGTCTATGCCTTCCTGGCCATGGTAGGAAAGGGCACCCCTCTACGCCTCAGCTCCGCTGTCAGTCTAGGGATAGTCCACCCCCTGAGAGACTGAACACTGCCACTCTCGGAGACTAGAGAGGGTGACAGAGGAGTATGTGCTCTCTGCTGTATATGTACCTAAGCTGGGTATATATTTTTTTTTACCTGCTGAAGCACCGTTCAAGCTGGTGCAGGTGGACCTACTGAATCCGACTGACCGGAAGAAAATGTGAGAGAGAAGACTCGTTTGAGAGTTGTTTGCTGTTTACCCTATAACTTGGTTTCAGAATTGATGATATCAACAGGCGTCAGTGACTTAGTGATTTGAAATGAGAATGGAATGGAATAAAATGGAATGAAATGACAGACAACAATACAACAATAGAAAAGAAATTAAATGACATGTTGCCTTTGATAAAATAGACTGCCATGACAGAGGCCTGGCTCGGCCGTACCGCATTGCGAGTGACTGCGAACCGGACTCTGGAGCATGTACTGAAATGAGGCAATGGTGAAATGAGGCCAAATACCTGGGGCACACTGGGACGAATTGGTACATCGTAGATGCCACAGAATTCGAATCAGAGCGCGATACGTGAGGTGAAATGATTGAACTGCCATGACAGAAGCCGAATCGCCATGCCACTGTTTTGCGACTGAGCACGATTGGACTCTGGAGCATGTACTGAAATGAGGCCGGTCCTGGGCACGCCAAGACAAATTAGTGCGGGGACATGACTAGATTCGTGTGGGAATGTGGTAAGGTGACACAGAAATGATATACCATGACAAAGACGAGAATCAAATTGACCGAACCTTCGAAGTGAATCTGTCTCTGGAGCATGCATTGAAATGAGGCCGAGCAGCTGGGTGTACCAAGTCGAATCGGTGCATCGACTGGATGCGACTGGATTCGAATCGTAGCGTAATAAGTGACAGAAATGATATGCCATGACAAAGACTAGAATCAACAACTGAGGCTACTTCCGACAAGTGAATCCGTCTCTGGAGCATGTACTGAAATGAGGCCGAAGCAGCTGGGCGAACCAGAGCGAATCGCTGGATTCAAATTGGAACATAATAAGTGACAGCTACCATGACAAAGACTAGAATTGGAGCCTGCATCTGTAACCAATAGCGAGTCTGTCTCTGGAGCATGTATTGAAATGAGGCTGTAGTCTGGGGCACACCGGAGCGAATCAGTGCATCGGAGATGCGACGAGATTCGAATCGGAGCACAGCTTGTGACAGAAATGAAATGAAATTATTGAAATTAAATGAAATGATTCGAATGGTTGACATGGTACAGAAATGATAATGACAGAACGATTCGAAGTGTTTCGGATAGATCCGAAATGGCTCACCAATGTTTTTTAAACGACTCAAAAAAGATTGTGCGATGCGAACAGGTGAAATGTTGCGAATGAGTGCCTGATGCGGCATCGACCGGAGTGTCATGAACGAGCGACTACGAGTTGTCTGCTACACCTGGTAACATCCGTTGTTTGGTAGCGAACACGTGCGGGTGAAATGTTTAGCGATTCGTGACATGTTTGTGAGTGATTCGTGAGTTAGTGCGGGTATCACAGTTTAGTGACATGAAAAAACGGTGCATAGAAATGAAAATCGGGACAGCCAAACCAGATGTGTTGTACTGAACCTGCGACTCGGAAATACGAGTGCGACACGTCACGAACGACTCACGGACACGGAACACAGAACTTGCAACACAACTGACGAAGACGGGACTAACGAATACGGGAACTCACGAACAGGAAATTACAAACGCTTGTCTCGAATAGTCGGCCCTAGATGTCTGACATAACAGATATCTCGCACAGGAAACCGACAAAGACCGGCAGCCTGTGGGCTGGTTAAATACCCCCCGGGCTCCTCCCATAATTTCAGGCCACCATATTGGCCTTCTTATTTATACTGCCATCATTTTCTTAAATCTCTCTTTTCGTTAATTTCTCAGTATTTCTTTCATTTAATTTCTCAGTATTCCATCAACTCAGATGGTAAACCAGCAGAGTGAGCCAATCAGAATCTTTACTATTATATATTGCTGACATGTTTTAGGAGGAGAAGAGCGCAACCGTCACCAAGGTGCTCATTTCCCTTTCACTGGAGTCAATATAAATTTGCTAGAACTCCCATAGTTAAATGACTTTCTACTACTACTGTATTCTGGTATTTTTAGTTCTTCTTAAGCAGTAAGAATACTTTTACAGATACAGTAGTGCACTGGGTGTCAAAATACATGAATTTTGTAGAAACACGTCTGGAAGTAAGTAATGTTTTTCTATGGCTGAATACAGACCAGGAACGTCATTCAGGTGCATTCAGTCTAGTTGCTTTAATATAAACCAGTAATATGCGCACCCAGGGACCATATAGCCTGGTTTTATGCATCGAAACGCATTTAAATGAGTATAAAAGCATGTAAACACAGGAGAAAGTGATCTGAGAAGAATAGCATTTGTTTATACCTTCCAGATCAATATCAACCATGTTTATACAGCCATACAGCCTAAACTGCATCTATAGCCAGAATTTTTTTTTAGTTTTGTATAGAGTGGAGAACCCCTGGCAGGTTTTACTTCTATCTGAAGCTCTGTTAGGCCTAATGCATACTGGGTGTTTAACCCCAGTGCATGAGGTTCCTCTGCAAGCAGTGTGTGTTTGTCCCTGGGTACATACTGCCCTAAACCTAAGTACCACTAGGTACATTTTCCAGCTGCAGCAGCAGTCGGCTTCTCAAAGACTTTTACAGGCTTCAGCAGTGGGGCTGGACAGTGCATCTGTACCTTCCACCTGCAGATAAACACCTGAGCGTAGTGCATCAGGGCTAAATGCTAAATGTGCATGAAGCCTAAGAGAGATTTACATCACTTTTTGTTCTGAGTGCAACATTCTATTAGACAAGAAGTGAGAGGATATCTGTAACAGGGACACAGACAACAATAAAAATCTGACAGAGGTTCTAGCATTCTTCATTAGTTAACGTTTATACTAAAGGCTCACATTTTTGCTATACATAATAAACATGTTATACTTACCTGCTCGCCTGCATGGTTTTTCACTGAGCAGCCGCAGTTCATCTTCTTTAGTATAGACAGCACTCCTGGCTCCTCCCCCCTGCCAAGTGTCCCCCATAGCAAGCCTCTTGCTATGGGGACACTTGTGCGTGCTCACTCCCGATCCCTACTCTGTGTGTCTATAACACAGAATGGACTCGGCCAGGCCCACCAGTTCCTCCTTACTGGCTGTGATTGATAGCAGTGTGAGCCAAGAGAACAAACAAAAGGGAAATTAACAACAGGTGTATGCCACAGGCCCCCTAACCTGAATGATGAAGAGGAGTCTGACAGTTAGAAATGGCAGCAAAGCAGGTCAGTCTTATTATTATGGCGAACTTCAGTTATCCAGATACTGACTGGGCAGATGGAACTTCTCAGACATCCAGGGTTCGGCATTTCTTAATGTCTTGCAGGACAATTTCTTGTGTCAATTGGTGGAAGCCCCAATTAGAAGTAATGTAAGAGTCCAGGGCTTTCTACGCATGCATCAATGGTGCGTTGCCGCAAGAGGAAATCCGTGCTAACTGAGCATGCACCAAAGACGCCTCAGTGCTCCAACCCGCACCTGCGCAGAAGACCTGATGGAAAAAGGTGGGAAAATGCCCAGGAGGCGCACAGGAAGTGACCTCCTACTTCGCTATATAAGCCCAGCCCAGACACTGCCAAATTGCTGGATTATCTTCAGTCCCCCCTTGTTCCTGTGCTAGTGTGTGATCTGTCTGAACTTGTTGTGACCTGAAAAACCTATTTGACTACTCTTGATTGCTGCTTGCCATTGACCTTGGATTTGTACCTTGACCATTCTACTTCTTTGTCCCTTTTGTACTCAGCTGCCAGATTGGAACTGACCCCGGCTTGGATCTCGACCATTCTTCTTCTGATTAACCCTTTTATACTTTGTTGCCAAACTGGACTTGACCTCGGCTCGGATCTCGGACTAAGGCTTGCACGGTGCTCCACACCGCTGGCACCCGTGCCACTCGGTGTCCACCAAGTCTCTATCTCTATCTCCAGAGGCTTCAAGGACCCGAGGTGCAAGGGAGGCCTCCCCACTACTTCGGTCTCACATCAGGTACGTGGCCCTCGTGACAAATAATAATCTGGTAGACCTACTAGTTACAAACAACACAGATCTCATCGCAGATGTGGAAATAAGGGATAACTTAGAAAACAGTGATTATTGAATCATTGCTTTTAACGAAAATCATAGGAAAAGGAGACACAAGGGTAGCACAAGAACACTACATTTAAAAAGAGCCAACTTTACCAAACTGCATTCCATACTGCATGGCATTAACTGGGTAATAATGGCATAATGGTAATAATTAAATAATGGCATTAGCCAGTGTATTGCAATGGGCAACAAATATAAAAGAACTAAAGTTAAGCCTGGGTGGCTAAATTCTAGCATAAAAAGGAATAAAAAAAAATGTCCTTTAAAAAATACAAGGCCGAGGGATCACCGTTGGCATTCCAACACTACAAAGAATGCAATAAGAACTGTACGAGTACGACCAGGGTGGCTAAAATATGCCACAAGAGACACATAGCGAAGGAAAGTAAAAATAATCTTTCCAAATTTTTAAAATATATTAATAGTAAAAAGACAAGGCCAGAGAATATTGGCCCCATAAAGGATAATTAGAGGTAAATGCGGTAAATACATTTTTCTCAGTTTTTACAAAGGAAAAGGAGGGGTATATTAAACAAGACTGTATTGTTAGTAACACAGGACAGGACATACCCTTGTGGCTGACAGAAACCAGTGGTCAAAAAGATATAAAGAAAATTAATGTGAATTAATCACCTGAACCAGATAGCTTACATCTGAGAGTCCTCAAAGAACTTAGCCATGTTATATCCAAACATTTATTCTTAATCTTTAAGAACAGGTTAGAGACTAGAATGGTACCAGCTGATTGGCCAAAAGCTAATGTGGTACCAATATTCCAATAAGGGTGAAGATACAGTATATACCTGGAAACTAAAGACCAGTCAGCCAAACATCAGCAGTATGTAAACTATTGGAAGAAATTGGTAAGGGGCCATATCCAAGAATTAGCTGACGAAAAGGGTATCATTAGTAGTAATCGGCATGGATTTTCGAAAGTTTGTTCTCGCCAGACCAACCTGTTAATATTCTATGAGGAAATAAACTGTAATCTGAATAGAGGAATGCCTGTGGATGTGGTATATCTGGATATTGCCAAAATAAGGTTTGTTGGCATTGATGATAGTATATGTACCTGAAAACTGGTTGCAGGAGCGTGACCAGAGGGTGGTGATAAATAGCATATATTCTGAATGATCTGGAGTTGTAAGTGGGGTAACCCAAGGCTCTGTGCTAGGACCAATTCTGTTTAATTTATTCATAATCGATATGGAGGTTGGTATAAATAGTTAAATCTCAGTGCTTGCTGATGATAAAAAGCTAAGCAGGGTAATAACTTCACAGAAGGATATAGAAACTTTACAAGAAGACCTTGATACAATAAAGGGGTGGGCAACTACATGAAAAGTACATGAAGTTTAGTCTTGAAAAATGTAAAGTAATACAATGTTGTGTGCAAAAATGGATTTTCCTTGTAGGTCAATTCTTGCACTTTACTATGTACGTCCTCCCCTCTCTTTGATGACCTTTCTTTCAATTTGCATGTTTGTGAATTTACTATGAAACACATATTTTAATTTCTGGTTCCGCATGGCAGGGGATATATTACCTTTCCTCTGACTCCTCTGTGTGTGGACAGGCATATGGAGTCTATTGTAACCAGCTTGTAATATGGGTTTGTGTTCATCACCCAGGTCACATGCCATTTATCGTACACTTTTATGGCAGTTTGGCCAATGTTACCCTTAGCAGTTGCGGAGGTACACATTTAATTTTATGTTCAAGGAATATGAAAGGATACCTGTATATGCCACTCAGGTATGAGGGAAATCTTTCTGGTGTTCAGGTCACTGGATAAAACACATCTATGTTTCATTACCTTAGCTAGGTTATGTGAATGAAAAACAGTAGTATATACATTATAGAGTGTATACAGCGGTATAGTTCATTCAGTTGTGTATGCTATTTAGCCATGCCATGTAGTTGCATTGTTTGTGTTATAGCTTAAAAGTAGTATGGTTGCTTTATGTTTTTTTTTCCCCCCATGTTATCTGTTAAACCTTTATAGTATATATTTCTACTTTTATTTCTGACAATAGCACTTTGGTTACAACTTACCATTTTTATTCAGAGCGTCCACTTTGCCCATCAAGTTATTAGGCTTGTTCTTCTCCATCACCAAACTATATACTGCATAAAAGAAAAGAGGTATCAATGTATTTGCTGGGAAAAACATGTTCTGTAGTCATAGGTGTGCGCAACATATTGCATTAGGGTGTGCACTCCAACACATAAACACACACCTGTGTGTATGGGTATGGGGGCAGAGGAATGAAGATTTCAATGATGAAAAAATAACTAAACTTAAAGTGATTGTAAATGATTACCTTGTAAAACAACATATTTAGTTTAAAATAGAAATGAAAGGCAAAACATTTTGAACAGATATAAAAAAAAACATTATAAATACTTGTTTTCCCATTTTTATAAATGATCACATCCCCTCTGTTCTCAGCTGCATACGAGCTGGGGGGAGGAGAAGCAGCAGCACACTGAGCTTCCCAGTGAAAGGCTGTGCAGTGTGAGCGTGTCAGGACAAGTCTGATCACGAAGGAGAGTAAACTGAGTCCCCAGCATAGCTAGAGAACTGACCTCAGTGTGCTCTCCTGCACCAGTGTGGTAAGTTTTAAGACGAAAGCAAGGGGACAAGCAAGAACACCAGGGATTTCACATAAATGAAGCAATATAAAGAGAACAGGATAATTTTTCATAATAGTACATGATACAGCAAGCACATATCAGGAATATGAAGTGTTGGGGTAACAAACACTTTAATTTTTCAGACAGCATTTCAGAATGAAACCAAAATGCTCTTCTGTAAAAATTTAGACTTTCCTGCTTTTTTTGCACAGAAAGTAATACATTCACATGGGACATGTGTAATAATGGAGCTCTGACAAGGATTAAAGTCAGCCATACATGGATTGAAATGTGTCCGATACAGCAACGAGCGGCTGAAGTACATTAAATGTATGGGCCCTCTGGCTTTACAGAAGTCAATTTACTGACCAACTCTGTACAACTGCCCTGTTGGATTTCCCCCGCTCAATCAGCACTGCAGACTATAGACTGCAGCACTGATTAGTTTGTTCTGACGGCAGGGAAGTCTTCCGATTGTCAGAGTACAATAGCTCAGTGGGAGGATTCTGCCACCCACATCGAAAAGAATGGAATCATCTATGGGCTGCCAATGGGTTTATTTATTTTTTTAAAAATCACTGTACAAATATGATACATGTGCATAGCCACAACAAAAAATTATTTTGTCTTGCTGGTTCCTATGATTGTCCACACCATCTAATAGCTGTACTGTAATGCAGTTTTTTTTTCTGATTGAAGTATTTAAAAATATGCAATTTTTTCATTGTGGGCTTCCCTTGAGATTGTGCAAATGTTTCTCACATCGATTGATTTGAGTGATTGTTCGCTCAATAAAGCAGTCTGCTCCTACACCGACCCCAGTCTCTGTTAACCATTTCGAAAAATCAGGCACTCGATCACAGAGCAGACCACTTTTAGGTCAAATGTACTATCTGGGTTATATCAGTCTGACCACTGACCTCACTTGATTATCATCGGAACAATCTACAAAACTTCCCTCGGCAGCTTCTTCTATCCCCTTCTCTTGCTCCTAAACACAATCCTGCCACTATTCTGCTTCTTCTGTAAACACAGAAAGATATTAATCTGCTGAACGAGAAGGCAAACCTGACCCCTACAGCCAGAACTATGAAAACACTATCGGCTTCTGTGGCTTTAGGCCACTGTATCCCTCCCACACTGATTATTTTGGACAAGTGTTTCATTTTTTTTTTTTAGACATTCAAACATGGACTTGGGGGTTCTGAAAAAGCACCTGCACACAGAGCCATATTCTTATTAGTTACCAGAGATTTGGGTGGCACACCCCCTGCGCATAGTATCCAGTTTATATAGGAGTCTGAAGCCAGCTACATACAGTTCTTGCAGAATGACTGGATTTTCAGTTCACTTTTCCCACATTTGTTTGGTTAATTCTTTTTCCTGTGGTTCTAAGCTCATAACTACCTTCAGGCTATAAGGAACCCATCAAATATGCAGCCAACAGAGGATGTGAAAAACTAGCAGTTCGGCACTTAAAGTAATTGTGAACATTCAATGTTATAGACATATTCTAAAACCGTTATAACTGTGCAGGTACCATAACTGCTTTTGCTTAGTTTCAGAAATGATCTTTCTTACCTTTTTACAAACTTAAAAAGGTCTATCATGTGACCATGCATCTCCTCCATGTCTTCTTCCCAATAGTGGGGGTGGGTTACAGGACACTGTTCAGACACACAATGTGCCTGTATTGCATAGACTGTTCAGCCTGAGACAAGATACTTGAGAAAGGGGCGTGTTCAAGAGGCAGGCTGTGATGGTGGGGGGGGGGGTGCCAGAGGCTGGCTGGGATTGGTTGGGAGTAATGGTGTTCAACAAACTACCCAAAACAATCATTCTTGTGTATGCACAATGTCCTGTACCTAAACTGACCACGCCAAAACAGATCAGCTTCTGTGCTATGTGTGGTCAGTTTAGAACAAGGAAAAAAGGTGACTGGCAAGATAAACCAGGTACTTCAGATGGAAGAAATACATGAAAATGATGACTAGGATTTATCAAATACAAAAATTTGAACATACACATAGAAAAAAAATATGTTGTATTTTGGGTAACATACACTTTAAAGGGAACATGTAAGAATAGAAAAATGGGGGCTGCCATTTAATCCTATTCCTGACCTAACTACATAGATATTTGAAAACCCTCTGTAGTGATTAAATGTGCCTCATTAAAGTGCAAACAAATTATTATAAACGTTCTTATGATGAAGTCCAAAAACAACATAAAGTCAGCGCCATGCACCCATACCATAACCGCCAGCAATAAAGGCAATATCACTGTTCTGTTCTCAAGGATCAGTCTTTCAGTGATCAGAAAATTTACAGTGCTGTAACCATATTAAAGTGCAAAATAAAGAAAAATTATAGAATTCACATGATAAAAAAAACAGTGAATGATCCTCTAATGTCCCAATCAGCCAGATATTAAACTCAACAGGCTGATTGGGAATGTGAATTCTATAATTTTTTCATTATTTTACACTTTATATGGTTACAGCGCATTGAATTTTTTGATCACTAAATGACTGATCATATTGCCTTTATTGCTGGCGATTATGATATGAGTGTGTGTGGAGCTGACTTATGTTGTTTTTGGACTTCATCATATGAACGTTTATAATAATATGTTTGCACTTTTATTGAGGAACATTTTGTCTTTTGATTATATAGCGCTGTATTTTATGTGTTTTCGTCTATCACTGAGGGGTTGAGTATATTACCTCTTTGCTAGCAGCTATATACATATTTTTTGGGGGTGTTTAGCACTGACTTTATTTTCAAATTTGAAATTCCTCTGTAGTGATTATTTTTCACCAGCACATTGTCAGATGACTAGGATTACATTTTGAATATCATTGTTTATACCATGTAACATTTTCTGTTAGAATTCATCCAGTTAAGGTGTATGTAAAGGCGTTGTTTGTTTTACAAAGTGTAGGGAAGGGTTAATACCTAAGCTAAGTTTTTATTGCTGTTATGTCGCGTACACACGAGCGGACTATCCCACGGGATTGTCCGCTGGACTCAAGTCCATCGGACAATCCCCTCGTGTGTGGGCGCCGGCGGACTTTTTGGCGCCAAAAGTCCGGCAGACTAGGTTTTAAGTTTTGTTTTAAAATTGTCCGCTGGACTTGGCAGTCCGGCGGACAATCCCGCCGTTAGTAGGCTAGTCCGCCGGACTTTTGAAATGAACGGACTTGCCGCTCAACGGAAAGTCCGTTCATTCCCGCTGACTTTTTCCAGCGGATTGTCCACCGGAGAAGTCCGGGCGTGTGTGGGCAAGTCACACGCTCGGATGTCCGGGCGTGTGTGGGGAAGTCCCGCCGGACTAGGTCCGGCGGACAATCCGCCAGACTAGGTCCGGCGGACAAAGTCCGAACGTGTGTACTCGGCATTAGTGTCCTCGCTGGGAGAAATTTACCACTCTATTTCTCTCAGTGACCACTGGAACAGAGACGTGAAGTGAAGGAAAATTTTAAAATGTTCAGTTGTCATTGCGGCAAGAGGTAAGGGAAAAGCCTCCGTTCCTTAACAACTCCCTATGATGGGAATTTGAATTTGTCTCCTTGGGAGATTTCCTCTCATTCCTGCTCTATCTCTGGGACAGAAAGTAAAGGACTTTGCAGCAGGACAGAGGCAGTCAAAAAAAAAGTTTGGGTTTTACATACAATTTAATATAAGCTTTCACAGCATAATCATCTGGCTGGAAATCACCCAGAACAGTGGTAGTTATATTAATGATATTTTGACAAATTCATGCAATTTAAAATCACCTGTCAATCATAAATATACTTACCAGTTTTTGCAAGATTGGAAAAAGTAAAATTCCTAACATCCCCATTTTCATAAGTACGAAGTGAGCACACTCCATTTAATTCGCCTGTAGTACTTCCATGTTTGCGTGCCTTGATCTGCTGACAAGTCTGTAAAATTATTTGAAAAAGGATAAGTTAAAGTATATTCAGTATATATGCTTTACCTGTGTAGCAAGGTCTCTGGCCTCCTTCAGTCTAATGAGATCCTCCAGGACCAGAGATAGCTGACTTCCTTCTGTATGTGGTGGGTTGTGAGGCTTAGTGGGTGCAAGGTGGAAGTTACTGGGCGCCAGACACTTCTTGAATGCAAAAGAGATGTTTATTTCTCTTACAAACATTTATGGGGGGGAAGAGGGTTAGGGCCAGACCACCCTTGAGTAGTTGCAAGTTCAATTAGCAGACTCCAAGACTTCAATAAGAGGACAGCCATGCAGGGAAAGGCCTCCAGCAAGATGCCACATCTGCACGTGCAGGGATGCTGTCTCTTATGGCAACAGTCTTTAACAGTTCCTGTATGGGCAGGCTGATTGCACACAAGTCCATCCTTTTCATTTTTTTACAGAATGATCAGTGCATTTGAACAGCATTGGTCAAGTCATTGAATGTACTGAAAATTTTCATGTAATTGTTTGTAGGAATGTCCATTTGAAAATCTACTAGTGCATTGCCAGCTTTACTCTCACTTAATTTCCTATAGACAACGGGATAAACCAGACAAGAAGTAATAGAACATCTATTACTCTATTGCTACTCTACTCTGCTTTTGCACTGCATTAATAATCTGCCTATTAGCATGTGGTTGGTGTGAGGCCTACTGAAACATTTAAAAGAAAAAATAGTTTATTTTACTCTTACAGAAGTTAGTACTTCTGTTTTTAATCTATAGAGTCAAATCTGAAAATAATATTGAGAAACATTTTGTATGTGACTTTCATTCTGGATTTTCCTTCCCTCTTCACTATGATGCTGAATGATAATTAATTGCATGGATGTTCGTGTGAAGTGGTGTGAACGCTATGTGCATGTTTAGATTTTGTAATAACACTGCTATATTTAATGGCAGTGCCGATCCTGACCTCCCTGGGGCCCTAAGCAAAATTCTGCTGAGGGGCCCTCTACCTGACCCGTGATGCCGTGAGCTATGTAAACCATTTGCCATTGCCACACCTGACACTTCAGCGCTCCCAATACAATCCTCCCTCCTTTAAACAAAACAGTCAAAGAATAAGTACAACAAAATAGAACAGACATGTATACAATATATATATCTTTACATATCTGAGTGTGGATCCCCCACTTACATCAGGGTCCCCAGAGAGCCACCCCTTACATCAGGATCCCCAGAGAGCCCCCCCCCTTACACCAGGGTCCCCAGAGAGCCTCCCCTTACACCAGGGTCCCCAGAGAGCCCCCCCTCCTTACACCAGGGTCCCCCCTTACACCAGGGTCCCCAGATAGCCTCCCCTTACACCAGGGTCCCCAGAGAGCCTCCCCCTTACACCAGGGTCCCCAGAGAGCCTCCCCCTTACACCAGGGTCCACAGAGAGCCTCCCCCTTACACCAGGGTCCCCAGAGAGCCTCCCCCTTACACCAGGGTCCACAGAGAGCCTCCCCCTTACACCAGGGTCCCCAGAGAGCCTCCCCCTTACACCAGGGTCCCCAGAGAGCCTCCCCCTTACACCAGGGTCCCCAGAGAGCCTCCCCCTTACACCAGGGTCCCCAGAGAGCCTCCCCCTTACACCAGGGTCCCCAGAGAGCCTCCCCCTTACATCAGGGTCCCCAGAGAGCACCCCCCTTACATCAGGGTCCCCAGAGAGTACCCCTTACATCAGGGTCCCCAGAGAGCACCCCCCTTACATCAGGGTCCCCAGAGAGCATCCCTATAAAGCCCCTCCTTACATCGGGGTCATTGCCCTTTACATCAGAGTTCCCCCTTGCACTGTAAGGTGGAATCCTGCATACTATGATGTAAAGGGGAACTCTGGGACTGTGGGGAGGACTCTGGTGACCAGAGAAAGAAAACACTAAGATAAGGGGGTTTACTGATATAAGGGGGAAACCTTTATATCAGTGCCCCCTTACAATATTGTATTGACCCCCCTAGACTGGCCTGGCGGTGCTGTCACTGACCTCCTCTCAGGTGCATCATGCAGGGCTCAGTCAGTCGGCTCCAGCTTGGTGGCTCTGGTTTTATCCCATAGTTTCCTCTCCACAGTCCATACATGTCTGACTTCTCCCATGACCCCCATCCTGGCTGCGCTCCCTCTCTTGACTCAGGGGAGGTCAGAGGCTGCGGATGGGACAGGGGAGGTCAGAGGCTGTGGGGGGAGGGCAACAGGAGAGGTCAGAGGCTGCGGGGGAGGGCAACAGGAGAGGTCAGAGGCTGCGGGGGGGGGGGCAACAGGAGAGGTCAGAGGCTGCGGGGGGCAACAGGAGAGGTCAGAGGCTGTGGGAGGCTGTGGGGGGCAACAGGAGAGGTCAGAGGCTGCGAAGGGGGGGGGGGACAGGAGGTCAGAGGCTGCGAAGGGGGGGACAGGAGGTCAGAGGCTGCGAAGGGGGGGGGGGGGGTCACAGGAGGTCAGAGGCTGCAAGGGGGAGACTGGAGGTCAGACGCTGCAAGGGGGGGACAGGAGGTCAGAGGCTGCAAGGGGGGGGACAGGAGGTCAGAGGCTGCAAGGGGGGGACAGGAGGTCAGAGGCTGCAAGGGGGGGGACAGGAGGTCAGAGGCTGCAGGGGGGGACAGGAGATCCGAGGCTGCGAGGGGGGGGGGGGGACAGGAGGTCAGAGGCTGCGAAGGGGGGAGGACAGGAGGTCAGAGGCTGCAGGGGGGGACAGGAGGTCCGAGGCTGCGAAGGGGGGGGACATGAGGTCAGAGGCTGCGAGGGGGGGGGACAGGAGGTCAGAGGCTGCAGGGGGGGGCAGGAGGTCCGAGGCTGCGAGGGGGGGACAGGAGGTCAGAGGCTGCAGGGGGGGGACAGGAGGTCCGAGGCTGCGAGGGGGGGGGACAGGAGGTCAGAGGCTGCAGGGGGGGACAGGAGGTCAGAGGCTGCGAGGGGGGGCAGGAGGTCAGAGGCTGCGAGGGGGGCAGGAGGTCAGAGGCTGCGAACGGGGGGCAGGAGGTCAGAGGCTGAGGAAGGGGGGGGCAGGAGGTCAGAGGCTTTGAGGGGGGAGGGGGGACAGGAGGTCAGAGGCTGCGAGGGGGAGGGGGCCCAGGAGGTAAGAGGCTGCGAGGGGGAGGGGGCCCAGGAGGTAAGAGGCTGCGGAGGGGACGTTTTATTTTTAAAAATGGCGCCACTTGGCGCCATCGTGTCACTGGTGCCGCTGCCGCCACTGTGAGGGCAGCGGCGCCTGAAAAAAAGATCGCCGCGGGGCCGACATGCAACTGCCGAGCAGCGGCAACAGCGCTGGCGCATGCGCAGTTGCATGTCGGGCTACTGCGCATGCGCCAGCGCTGTTGCCGCTGCTCGGCAATTTTCGGAAAGGCGGGCGCATGCGCAGTTGCATGTCGACCCCGCGGCCATCTTTTTTCAGGCGCCGCTGCCCTCTCAGTGGCGGCAGCGGCCCCAGGGGCCCCCGAGCAGAGCCGATCCGCCGCGGGGCCCTACGCAGCTTGCGTAGTCCGCGTATAGGGCGGATCGGCTCTGTTTAATGGGGTGACTGCAAGTCATAGCAAAATTTTGATGGACCCTACCACCACTTTCAGCTGAGCGTTCCCCCAGGACACCACTGGGTACAACTCTGACCCCATATCAGCCCACACAGTTGTGGTAATTCCACCACTATCAATACTGCATGTTTATGCATCCTGTTTTTAAAGAGACTCTGTAATTGAAAAAAACACTAGAAAACTTGCAAGTAAGTTGGCAGGAATAGCTGGGTGGCAGTGATTAAAAGAGGCCAGGTGATACAACATCTTTTGGCAACTTTCTGATTTTATGTAATGAATAATGAACAGAACAGCAATGCGGTAACAAGGTGACCGTATGTACAATGAGGCATTTTGCTGGCCGATAACAAGGTGCAAAATTTACAGGTGGCAATGTACTTGATGATTGCTCTTTTACAGTTCTCTATGTAGGTAGATGGAGGTAGGTAGAGGTCCTCTTAAGGGTTGCTCCTCCTACTGGAGTGCTTTGTGGGTATCCCTATATAAGGTGTATGGAGCTAGGGCTCCTTTTTAGCAGGGAGACACCTAAAGATAGATTGCTTGCATAAGGGGGTCGTGCTCTCCCCTTTGGGGGAGGGGCTGGAGAGGGGTTCTTGCAGCCAAATCTTAGGTTGGAGAATGGTACCGAATGAAGGAAAAAGGCTGGGAAACAACCTTCAGAGAGAGGGAGAAGTTTGGCGTGTCCCCTTGTGCTCCCCTTTTGGAAGAACTGGACAGCTTAGGAAGCTTACTGCCCTGGGACAGAGAGTGATTGAATTACAACAGCTGAGATCCACAAGAGATCCAATGCCTGAATACGAACAAACAAATCAAGTAAAGAAGTTTCCTTTAACTACAAACCTATGTGTAATTATCTTTGTAGAAAAGTGCTCGTTACAGCCAATACCTGGACAGAGGAGCGAGAAGTGTATTGACTGGTGCAAACCTGACCGCTCAGCTCCTGGAAGCTTGCATGTGGACCAGGTATGTCAGTATTCATGGGTGTCCGCAGGTAGGGGCAAGGGGGGTCAAGTGCCCTCCCCTGGATTCAGGGATCGGATCTTAAATTCAGCACAGTTGTGTCTCTATCGAGGTGCCGCACCCAGGTGCCACTCGTCAGTGGGGTGACACCATTAAGGTGCTGTCAAGCCCTCCCATCAGTGTAGTGTGACTTTGGGCTCTTTTCCCTGCTCAGTCCAGCAGAGAACTTGGTGGTGCTTTGACCAAAGAAAGGCGAGCTGGGGGCTATCAGAGGTTTCCCCCGCTTGCCCCACCCATTCTCCTCTCAGGAGAAGAGACGGCGGCTCTCCCCAGGTTCCCCACCCAGCTTCCTGCCCGCTCCATTCCTTCCCTATTGGCCATAACTGAGGGCCAATCAAAAGCGACCAGGCGAGGCAAGCTTCATGGGACATGTAGTCCCAAAAGATTGGCGGCCCCATTTTCCACAGGGAGGAGGCTACAGCTTGATCAAAAGAGAGATTGAGAGACTGCAGCCTGGAAAAAAGCTGAGGGAGAGAGTTCTACAGGACAAAGAACGAGGAGTGTGCTGTGAAGCCAGAGAGAGAGCCACGCTGCCCAGCGCCACAAGAGAGAGTCATGCTGTCCAGCACCACCAGAGAGAGCCACGCTGCCCAGCACCACCAGAGAGAGAAAGACTGAGCCACTACCAGGGTACAGACATGCTACAGTACTGAACAGTGTCGCCCCCAGTCCGATCGTCCAGCCAGAGTGATCATTGCTGTAGTCTCGCTGGGTCTGGTAAGAGGGCCTGTTGGCCATTATCCATTACTTATCCTAGGGATTGTAATACGTCTGCAGACTCTGACCATAATAATGTGATAATGACATTGTCGAAAAGGGGCGGTGCATGGGTGACCCTAAAATGACCCCCCCCCCTGAAAAAAGTTCTGCGGACACCCATGTCAGTATTCACAGGGAAGTGGGGGTTGACTATGTAAGGGTCAGGAGGATAGAAAGTCTAGGCCTCAGGCCACCATTCTTGCATGGGACAGAATTGGTTTGGGCTGATCAATTCATGATTCCCTGTAACCTGTATGTAGAGGCCCAGCTTTCTGTGAAGGCCATGTGAAAATGGCTCAGGTACCACCCTACATCCTTGGCTGATATAATGTAGCCTCTCAACAGAGTGCTGTGCTGGTGATATAGATCACAGAAATGTGTCAGTCCAGATGCGCACAGGAAAATGGTCCTTCCCCTACTTACAGCAGTCTCCAGGGGTTTTCTGGACTGTCCCACCATAAAGATATCTTTTATCTTGACACTCATAACAGTCATTAGGCCTCTTATTTCAAGACCTGCAGCATAGAAGATACATTCACTATCAGCTTCTTGTGTAATTCCCCTGTCTAATGTTCAGAAGTTGTGATGTGCTAAATTCAGACCAAAAAGAGGAAAAAACATTTTCAAACTACTGTAACTACGGCACCTCACCAGAAATGTATGTCATTTCCTATATGAATATTATACTAAAAGCACATTATTAAGGTATTGAATACTATAAATATTAAGATGTTATTTCCTATCCACAGAAACAATAGATAAATCTAGATGGTAATTAAAATCTATTTCCACCATTATTTATAATAAATAAAAAATCTAAATTCACTCTGTAGATGTAGCACCCTGGGGTTTAATCAGGGATGCGCCTCACAAATCCATTGATTTCTACCTAAGCTTGGTCTGGTTGTGATTTTCTCTTCTACCACTAGGTGGCTAGGCATGATACTAGATATGAGAAGGACAACTCAAGGTCAGGTTATGGGTATATGGGATATCTCAGTCAATGGGCAGGGGTTTTCTTGGATTCCTTGGCCTGCTGGGAGAGCCTATATATTAGGGTGGAGTCAGGTGATCTGTGTTCTGTGCCACCTGGGCTTTAGATGATTTGGATTAAAACAAGCCCCACTGCAAGACCACTTTGCATTTTACCAAGAGTTTTTAACAAACTTACCAGAGTACTATCTGAACTTCTGGCTTGGGACACAGTTGGATATGGAACACCTTGGACTACTTTACCTTGCCCTGGAATGTGATAAAATATATATTTCTCAAAATACAAAGATTATGGTCAATACAATTTATAATCTAACCTAACAAGCTAAGAGAGATCTATTGTTTAGGGAGGGGTCTATTGTTGCTGACTGCTGAAGGGTCTATTGATGCTTTCTTGTTACCATTAACAAATTCCATATAAATTCCTTAGCACCACAAAATGATACATGGCTCTGTATTCTATAAAAGGGGCAGTATTGGGAGGTCGGCTAGGGATGGAACCAAGGGGCAGTGCTCAGAGGTGGGTAGTGGGCAGAAACAAGGGGTAACTTGGAAGGGGGGGAATACCTGCACCTATTCTCTGAGAAAAAAAGACACACACATATATATATATATATACAGTGGTGTGAAAAAGTGTTTGCCCCCCTTCCTCATTTCCTGTTCCTTTGCATGTTTGTCACACTTAAGTGTTTCGGAACATCAAACCAATTTAAAAAATAGTCAAGGACAACACAAGTAAACACAAAATGCAATTTGTAAATGAAGGTGTTTATTATTAAAGGTGAAAAAAAATCCAAACCATCATGGCCCTGTGTGAAAAAGTGATTGCCCCCTAAACCTAATAACTGGTTGGGCCACCCTTAGCAGCAACAACTGCAACCAAGCGTTTGCGATAACGTGCAATGAGGCTTTTACAGCGTCCTGGAGGAATTTTGGCCCACTCATCTTTGCAGAATTGTCCTAATTCAGTTACATTAGAGGGGTTTTCGAGCATGAACGGCCTTTTTAAGGTCATACCACAACATCTCAATAGGATTCAGGTCAGGACTTTGGCTAGGCCACTCCAAAGTCTTCATTTTGTTTTTCTTCAGCCATTCGGTGGTGGACTTGCTGGTGTGTTTAGGATCATTGTCCTGCTGCAGAACCCAAGTTCGTTTCAGCTTGAGTACACGAACAGATGGTCGGACATTCTCCTTCAGGATCTCTTGGTAGACAGCAGAATTCATAGTTTCTTTTATCACGGCAAGTCTTCCAGGTCCTGAAGCAGCAAAACAGCCCCAGACCATCACACTACCACCACCATATTTTACTGTTGGTATAATGTTCTTTTTCTGAAATGCAGTGTTCCTTCTACGCCAGATATACTTGGACACACACCTTCCAAAGAGTTCCACTTTTGTCTCATCGGTCCACAGAATGTTGTCCCAAAAGTCTTGGGGATCATCAAGATGTGTTGTGGAGAAATTGAGACGAGCTTTGATGTTCTTTTTGCTCAGCAGTGGTTTTCTCCTTGGAACTCTGCCATGCAGGCCATTTTTGCCCAGTCTTTTCCTGATGGTGGAGGCATGAACGCTGACCTTAACTGAGGCAAGTGAGGCCTGCAGTTCCTTGGACGTTGTTGTGGGGTCTTTTGTGACCTCTTGGATGAGTCGTCGCTGCGCTCTTGGGGTAATTTTGGGCGGCCGGCCACTCCTGGGAAGGTTCACCACTGTTCCATGTCTTCGCCATTTGTGGATAATGGCTCTCACTGTGGTTCGCTGGATTCCCAAAGCTTTGGAAATGGCTTTATAACCCTTTCCAGACTGATAGATCTCAATTACTTTCTTTCTCAATTGTTCCTGAATTTCTTTGGGTCTCGGCATGATGTGTAGCTTTTAAGGATCTTCTGGTGGACCTTACTGTGTCAAGCAGCTCCTATTTAAGTGATGCCTTGATTGTGAACAGGTGTGGCAATAATCAGGCCTGGGTGTGGCTAGAGAAATTGAACTCAGGTGTGGACAACCACAGTTATAGTATGTTTTAACAAGGGGGGCAATCACTTTTTCACACAGGGCCATGATGGTTTGGATTTTTTTTCACCTTTAATAATAAACACCTTCATTTACAAATTGCATTTTGTGTTTACTTGTGTTGTCCTTGACTATTGTTTAAATTGGTTTGATGTTCCGAAACACTTAAGTGTGACAAACATGCAAAGGAACAGAAAATGAGGAAGGGGGCAAACACTTTTTCACACCACTGTATATATATACAGTATATACACTATATTGTCAAAACTATTGGGACGCCTGCCTTTACAAGTACATGAACTTTAATGGCATCCCAGTTTTAGTCCTCAGTGTTCAATATTGAGTTGGCCCACCCTGTGCAGCTATAACAGCTTCAACTCTTCTGGGAAGGCTGTCCACAAGGTTTAGGGAATGTTTCACCATTATTCCAGAAGTGCATTTGTGAGGTCAGACACTGATGTTGGACGAGAAGGCCTGGCTCGCAAGCTCTGCTCTAATTCATCCCAAAGGTGTTCTATCAGGTTGAAGTCAGGACTCTGTGCAAGCCAGTCAAGTTCCTCCATCCCAAACTCGCTCATCTATGTCTTTATGGACCTTGCTTTGTGCACTGGTCCAAATCATTTGGTGAAGGGGGAATTATGGTGTGGGGTTGTTTTTCAGGGGTTGGGTTTGGCCCCTTAGTTCCAGTGAAGGGAACTCTTAAGGCGTCAGCATACCAAGACATTTTGGACAATTTCATACTCCCAACTCTGTGGGAACAGTTTGGTGATGGCCCCTTCCTGTTCCACCATGACTGCACACTAGTGCACAAAGCAAGGTCCATAAAGACAGGGATAAGCGAGTTTGGGGTGGAGGAACTTGACTGGCCTGCACAGAGTCCTGACTTCAACCCGATAGAACACCTTTAGGATGAATTAGAGTGGAGACTGTGAGCCAGGCCTTCTCGTCCACATCAGTGCCTGACCTAACAAATGCGCTTCTGGAAGAATGATCAAACATGCCCATAGACACACTCCTAAACCTTGTGGACAGCCTTCCCAGAAGGGTTGAAGCTGTTAAAGCTGCAAAGTGTGGGCCAACTAAGTATTGAACCCTATGGACTAAGACTAGGATGCCATTAAAGTTCATGTGCGTTTAAAGGCAGGTGTCCCATTACTTTTGATAATATAGTGTATATCTACATATACTGGGCTTGGGGAAGAAGGTTAGGTTATTGCACAAAGATTTTTTAAATAACCCTCCTTTTTAGCTTTTAAATCAGTTTTAGCTTAAAATGTATATTTGCTTATTGTGTAAAATTACTAATTGTCTAACATTTTTAGTTGGAAAATAATGGTGGGAGGGCTTTTAGGTTTCCTTGAGTTTACAATACAATACACGTACCTGACAAATTTTGTTTAGAAATTATGATAGGACTTTAAAGGGGTTGTAAACCCTCAAGGTTTTTCACCTTAATGCATTCTGTGCATTAAGGTGAAAAACCTTTTGTAGTGCTGCAGCCGCCACTGAGCCCCCCTTTTACTTACCTGAACCCGATCATTCCAGTGAGGGGGATGAGCAGAGCAGCTCCAGCCGCTGTCTTGGGTCCTCATTGGCTGGATTGATAGCAGCAGGATCATTGGCTCCTGCTGCTGTCAATCAATGCCAGTGAGACGGGAGATGGGGGCGGGACCGAGTTCTGCTGTCTGTGTCAATGGACGCAGCAGTAGGACTCGGGAGCCCGCCTGCACAAATGCCCCCAGGGAACGCATGTCTCCGTGGGGGCACTCAAGAAGAGGAGGAGCCAGGAGCGCCGCTAGGGGACCCCAGAAGAGGAGGATCGGGCCCCTCTGTGCAAAACCCTTGCACAGAGGAAGGTATGACATGTTTGTTATGTAAAAAAAAAAAACCTTTACAACCCCTTTAATTGATAAGCAGTGTAATTTTCTGGCACCTGTCCAACAATATTCCATACCTGTTGCTGATAGAATGTTGTCCATTGTGCAGACTAGAGTAGGATTACCATTATTTAGTGCACATTTAAATATCCCTTCAAATTTCCTCTTCCCAAATTCTTCTAGCGGTGAAACAACATAAACTCTGTAGAAAGAAGAATCAATATGAATCAACATCAATCATAAAAAAGAAAATGCTTACAGTGAACCGGTACGTTCTTCATGCTGGGGAAATTTCTGTCTATTAAAAAGCTAAATAATACTAGAACTAGAGCCTTTCCTACTGATGTTATTAAAGTATTCTGCTAAGGATCCATTCACATGTCTGCTATTTTTTTAGATGCACTTTGTGTGCCTTTTTTGGAGTTAAACTGGGGTTGCACACAAAAAAATATATATATATATCATTAATATTCCTAAAAAAAATAAAATAAAAATATTTGGATTTTTTTTTTTTTACTCACCTCTAAATGGCTGTTGCTAGGGGGTTCCCCGTAGTCTGCCTCCTTCAGTGCCTGGGCTGGTGACATCACTTCCCCTCGTTGCAGGAAGGGCTCAGCTCTGCCCCCTCCCTCCTGTCAATCATCTGGGACACGTGACAGGTCCCAGATGACTGCGCGGCCAATCACGGCGCCGCTGGCGCATGCGCAGTGGGTGCCCGGCTGTGCCCACAGTTACAATGCCGGCGCGGCCGAGCGGGGGGGGGATGAGAGGGGCTTCAATCCCCCGCATCGCTGGACCCTAAGGCCCCTTTCACACGGTCGGACCGTTCAGATCCGCCTGTCAGTTTTGACGGCGGATCTGAACGGGCACTCCATGTTAGTCTATGGGGCGTCGGATGTCAGCGGAGACATCTCCGCTGACATCCGACCCGGTCCGATCCGCCAAAAGCAGACGTATGGCTATACGTCCAGATCCGTCGCTGGCGAATCGGATCGGGTGAGATCTGATTAAAACGGACACACTGTCCGTTTTCATCCGATCTCTCCATAGAGATCAGCGGCGCTCGCAAGCCCCTCCCCGCTCAGTGAGCAGAGAGGGACTTGTCATCCGCCGGCTCAGCGGAGATCAACGGAGAGATCTCCCGCTGAGCCGGCGGACAGAGGCGGGCTCCGTGCAAGCGGAGTCCGCCTTGTGTGAAAGGGGCCTAAGTGTCTGTATATTAAAAGTCAGCAGCTGCAGTATTTGTAGCTGCTGACTTAAACATTTTTTTTTTTAATGGTTACTCCTCTTTAAGCTACCTTATATATAAAATGCAAATAAATGTATCTAAACGGTGTCAGATTTACTAAGGGATATGTGTATGCCCCAAAGAGGGGATCATCTACCAACAAGCAAATTGCATGTTAATGGATTTTTTAAGCACCCATGATCATACCTCCCGACTTTTTGAGATGGGAACGAGAGACACCTATTAGCAAAAGTATGTAGGCATAGGGCACACCCCCTGCCACGCCCCTTAACCACTTCACATCCGGCCGTAGCCGAATGACGGCCACAGCGCGGATGTGAAATCCCGGGAGGCCGTCATATGACGTCCTCCCCTTTCCTCGTTCCCTGTGCGCGCTCACGAGCGCGCAGCAGGGAAATTCTGTGTTGGCCGTGTCCCTCGGACACGGCCAATCACAGATCGCTGTAAACGGCCAATCACAGCGGCCGTTTACAGCGCGATCGCCCTGGCCAAAGAGAGATGATCTCATATGTAAACATATGAGATCATCTCTCAGCGCCGCTCCCCCTCCTCACACAGAGACAGCGTGTGAGGAGGGGGAGATGAACGGCTGCAGCGCCGTAAGTTTAAAAAAAAAAAACGAAGTGCCATCTGTGCCCACTGCCACCACTGCAATCTGCCCCCAATGCCAATTGCCATAACCATATGTCCCCAATGCCATCTGCAAGTGCCATCTGTCCCCAATGCCATCTGTCCCCAATGCCATCTGTGCCCAGTGCCATCCCCAGTGCCATCTGTGCCCAGTGCCATCCCCAGTGCCATCTGCCAGTGCCATCTGTAGTCAGTGCCATCTGTAGTCAGTGCCATCTGTCATCAGTGCCACCTGTCATTAGTGCCATCTGTCATCAGTGCCACATAGTGCCATCTGTCATCAGTGCCACATAGTGCCATCTGTCATCAGTGCCACATATTAGTGCCATCTGTCATCAGTGTCACGTATTAGTGCCATCTGTCATCAGTGCCACCTGTCAGTGTCACGTGCCATCTGTTGTCAGTGTCACCTGTCATCAATGCCACGTATCAGTGCCATGTGTCATCAGTGTCATGTGTCATCAGTGCCACGTATTAGTGCCGTCTGTCATCAGTGCCACGTATTAGTGCCATCTCTCATCAGTGCCACATATTAGTGCCACGTGATATCAGTGCCATGTATAAGTGCCATCTCTCATCAGTGCCACATATTAGTGCCATCTGTCATCAGTGTCACGTGTCATCAGTGCCCCGTATTAGTACCATCTGTCATCAGTGCCCCGTATTAGTACCATCTGTCATCAGTGCCACGTCAGTGTCACGTGTCATCAGTGCCACGTCAGTGTCACGTGTCATCAGTGCCACGTCAGTGTCACGTGTCATCAGTGCCACGTCAGTGTCACGTGTCATTGTCCTGGTGCTCCAGGGCCTTCAAAAGTGTAATAGGTAGTCAACAATTTAGATGTGTAATTTATGCTCCTAGAACACGTGATGGCGCTCCCTGCATGTTGGGCCTCTCTATGTGGCCAGGCTGTGTAAAAGTCCCACACATGTGGTATCGTAATACTCAGAAGGAGTAGCAGAATTTATTTTGGGGTGTCATTTGTGGTATACACATGCCATGTGAGAGAAATAACCTATTACAATGACAATTTTGTAGAAAAAAAATAAAAAATAAAAAAATAATTCATTTTGCAAAGAATTGTGGGAAAAAATGACAACATCAAAAAGATCACCATGCCTCTTACTAAATACCTTGGAATGTCTACTTTCAAAAAAGGGGTCATTTGGGGGGTATTTGCACTTTCCTGGCTTGTTCGGGTCGCAAGAAATGAGATTGGTCACCAGTGCATCAGGTGTGATCAATTTTGTATAATTCGCACCACAGTTTGTAGAGTCTGTAACTTTCACAAAGACCAAATCATTTCCACTAATTTGGGTTATTTTTACCAAAGATATGTAGCAGTATAAATTGTGGGCAAAATTTATGAAGAAAAATTAATAATTTCCTAAATTGTATCACAGAAACAAAGAAAAATGTTTTTTTTTTTCAAAATTTTCGGTCTTTTTTCATTTATAGCGCAAAAAAATAAAAAAACCCAGAGGTGATCAAATACCACCAAAAGAAAGCTCTATTTGTGGGGAAAAAAGGACAAAACATTCATTTGGGTACAGTGTTGCATGACTGAGTAATTGTCAGTCAAAGCGTGAGAGCACCGAAAGCTGAAAATTGGTCTGGATGGGAGGGGGGTTTAAGTGCCTGGTAAGCAAGTGGTTAAAGGAGAATTATATTTAAAGTGATTAGTTAACCCACAAATCCTTTTTTTTCCACTACTATTCCTTTATATTGTCTTTTGAAAATTACAAATGCAACAATTTAGAAACTGGATGAAAGGTTTAGCACAGGGACACACATTTTGAAAGATAAATAGTGCATTTTATATACAACTATATAGATCAGACCAAAATGAGGGGTAAAAGAGGAGGAAAGAGGGACAGAGGGACTTTGTTCCAAATCAGGGACAGTCCCTCAAAATCAGGGACAGTTGGGAACTATGCCCATGATGCCCATGGAAGTGTTCACACAGGCTAAAGTATATATACTGTACATAGATTATAAAAAATGAATGTGGCTTGCTATAAAATGTATTATCCAGAGTCCAATTGTATGCCAGCTAAGCTGTAATGTGCCTTAAATAAAAACATTTTGTGAAATGCTTTTGAGTCTAATGCCCCGTACACACGATCGGACTTTCCGACAACAGTCTGCCTCCTTCAGTGCCTGGGCTGGTGACATCACTTCCCCTCGGCATGGATTTTTGTTCGAAGGTTGTTGGCTCCAAATTGTCTTGCATACACACGGTCACACAAATGTTGGCCAACAATTACGAAAGTAGTGACGTACAAGACCTACGTGATGTCTCCATTACGAACGCTAGTTATATCTCCGGCTCGTACTTGATTCCGAGCATGCGTGGACTTTTGCGTGGAAAGTCCGACAACAAACATTTGTTGGCGGAAAATTTGAGAACCTGCTAGCCAACATTTGTTGGCGGAAAGTCCGACAACAAATGTTCGATGGAGCATACACATGGTCGGACTTTCCGCCAACAAGCTCACATCCAACATTTGTTGTCGGAAAATCCAATCGTGTGTACAGGGCATAACAGTTATTAGCATTCTTATATGGTCATACAACATAGGAATAAAACCACATGTGACTATCATTAACATAGACTGTTAAAAGGTGGTGGGGACCAAAAGAGACAACTTCAACTAGATCCACTTAATACATTCATGCCCTATTAGACAATTAACTTGCAACCCCCCCAGTGGTGTTCCACTGTTTTATCTAATAAAAGTGATTCAGTTACTGCACTTATAGTCAGTTTAGGTATTAAAGATTGTCACAATTCAATAAAGTCTTAAAGTGACTTGTTTATTCATCTAAAATAAAGCAAATAATTTGTTAAATGAAATAAGAACCTACAGTGTGGATAATTATGGGCTTAACGTAAAAAGAAAGTCTACCAGGGTAATTTTAACAGATCTGAAAAAAAAATCAAGGAAGCTGATCGATTGCTATAGGTAACAAGGCAATTTACCTTTAGTACTTTTTTCATTCATCAGGCTCAGACTGGCAGAAATGAAATAGAAAGCAGAACAATCCCATGGTCTTGTTAGAATCGTTTTTTTTTATAGGTTACTTAAAGTGGAACTCCAAGAAATACATCTCTTTTAAAATATGTTGGTTTAAAATGGGTTAAATTGTTATAAAGGCTACGTTTCCACTAGTGCGACTACAAAGTTGCGCAATTTGGAGTGTGACTTTGATGCAACTTTGAGTGTGACTTTGATCTGACTTTCCACTCTCTTGATCAAAGTTGCATCAAAAGTCACATTTAATTAGTGGAAGCACCTTTTCAAAGTCACTGTAACTTTAAGTTGCATCGATTGGAACGGGTGCCATTGAAATTAATGGGCTTTGACTTGTCATGCGACTTTATGTGTCCAAAGTCGCATAACAAGTTGCACTAGTGGAAACGGAGCCTAAACCCTAATTTTTTTAAGCACTTTCAGCAACTGATATAATTACTTAGTATCAGTGGCAGGACTACCAGGGTTGCAAAGGTCCTGGCATTCCGACACTGTGGGGGTGGCGGGGCAGGAGGGCAGGAATGTGGCCGACATGTGTTGTAAACTTTTCTCCTGTCCGTATGTCTGTGACAGGAGAAGAGTGCTATGGCTGTGATGTAGTGTAGGCTCGGAACTGCTGCTACTACTCCTCCAGCAGGGGGCGGGTCCGGCGATGGCAGTGTGGAAGCACCGATCCCAGCTAGGAAAATAGTGGCAGAGCTGGCTGACCTGAGTGGATGAGGTAGTGGTGTCTGATGTCAGAGCTATGACTGATATTTAGTGTGCCCCCTTAGTACATTCAGAGTGCCCTCTTGGTAACTCCATAGTGCCCTTTTACGTCCTACAGGGTGCCCCTTTACATCCTCCTCAAGAGCGCATTCTGGAGGTACTATGGGGGTTACTCTGGAGGATGTAAGGGGGCACTGTGGAGGTACTAAGGGGGCACACTGGCAGAGGATGTAAGGGGTATTCTGGAGGATGTAAAGGGGCACTCTGAGGTACCTAAGTTAGTACCACCAGAGAGCGCCCTTAGATCCTCCAAAGTGCCCCCTTTCATGCTCCAAGAGCCATCTAAGGGCCCGGGCCTGGAGGGGGGGGTCAAGGGGGCCTCTCCACCTCGTCCAATCAGAGAATGCTTTGCAGTCATTCAGAAAATTTGAAGAATTTTCTGAATGACATAATAATAATAAAAAATGGTGCGCTAATTCAAGAAGCTAAGCAGCAAAATGATTTGAAAACTATAGATTTTTCTGCCTAAAAGGACTTTAAGAGCCTATAAGGACTTTAAGACACAGAACCTGAAGTCTACTTCTGTCAAAGTGCCTTTCTATGTCACCAGCTTGTCATGGCAAGCAGAAAGAAGTTAGACAGCCCCACAAGTTGTAGGAGGACACCCTACATGTCATCTTTAGTCTTTTCACTAGATGTAAAATTGAAGATTTTTCTTTTTTCGTTTATTTGCAACATCCACGTCGGTAGTGACACAACAGATGGCTCTGTTGAAGAATCCAAGGAACACAGAAGAACACTTGCCCTCTAAAGCTGGTCTTACATCTGTAGAATATTTCTTAGAGAATTGTTGTTTTCAGTGTGTTTTTTCAATTGTCTAATGTCCTGTACACACGGTCAGAAATTCTGACGGAAAAAGTCTGATCGGATTATGTTGTCGGAAAATCCGATCGTGTGTGGGCTCTATCGGACTTTATCCTTCTCAGTTTCCGAGGGCTGGATCTAAAATTTTTGGACCACAGCCAAAAAAAAAAAAAAAAAATGGCGTGGGGTCCCCTCAAAATCCATACCAGACCCTTGAGGTCCGCCCAAAAAAATGGCGTGGGGTCTGGATCTAAAATTTTCCGACAACAAAATCCGACTTTCTCCGATCGTGTGTAGAGAATTCTGCTCAGAAAAAAATTGGAGACGAAAGCTATTGACTACTGGCCTCTACGTAGTCCCATCGTACGTTTTGCACGTCACCTCGTTCCGAACGATCTGATTTTCTGACAACTTTGTCCATGTGTATGCAACACCAGTTTCGTACAAAATCCGTCAGAAAAAATCCGATGGATTTTGTGGTCGGAATTTCCAACCGTGTGTACGGGGGCTAAGAGTTAAATGGGATAATTCCACAATCGGTTTCGACCAAAGTGAGCAAAAAAAAGTTTTTGTCACTTCAAATGGGAACAAACAAATTTAAAATTGTTGAACTCGCTCCCGGGCCAAAAAAAATTGTAAGCAGCCCCCCTAAAGGCCCGTACACACGATCCGAATATCGTGCGAAAACGGTTGTCCGAGGAAGGATCGGTCGATTTTTGGATGGTGTGTACACTACTTTCGACAGCCAATACCGTTCATCCGATCATATTCGATCGGGCATGCACCAAAATTTCCCTCGCACGATTCCAGATCGTACGATTTTCGGTTAGTCAGTATAGTTGTCCTCCGAAAATTCAATGCAAATACATTACAACACATGACATCACTTCCGATTTTTTTTTTCTATCGTACGAGAATTTTCGTGACTTTATTTAGCTATTCAATTTCTACTTGCGACTATTAACCGAAAACGGTCGTACGATATTCGGATCGTGTGTACGGCCATGAGATGAAGGGCGAGTTAATATTGCTGCTGCCGAGATGCTTTGCAAAAATGATGCCACCACCCTGTATGATTCAAGTGCCATACACACTTGCAATACACACGGTTACAGTGTGGCAGTGTGGACTTTTAGTGGTTAAGGTATTGAGTGTGCATCGCAATTGTTTCGTAATATAAAGTTCGTTTCAAGATCAGTAAAAAATGCATCTGATGAGATGGTAAAATATTTTAGCAAACGTCTTGCTCCTAGGTGCAGTATCTCACTTTCCTTCTACGAGAAAACCATAAATAGACTGTGAGACAATCTCATAATTCTGAGTCATAAGGGAACTGACAGACACAAAACCACAGCAATGTGTGTCATACATTGAAGAAAGCAAAGCTTGCCCATATTCTGTCTCTGCATATGTAAAGATCATGATTGTCCTTCTTATGGTGACATTTAGCTTGTATCTGAGGTGCAGGTAGTGGAAAACAAAATGACGCACAAAATGTAAACCAAAGCAAAGACAATGTCAAGGTATGTGAGCAGATGAGTAACGGAAAGTAAAAAAAAACTCCTAATTAAAACAAAATATGCTGCTTCTGAAACCTTATATATTGTAAAAATACAGTATGTAAGGCAAGCATGTATAGGGGCATATATTTCTACAAATATCAAAAAATGTATGTTATCTGCACATAGAATTTTATTTTGCTCTCGAAGGGGGTAATCTCTAGTTAACACGGGACCTGCGGCTATACGCCTTCTGTTCTTCCTTTGATTGAAAACACAAACTTTTTCTGTTGTTGTTATACAAGCACTCCATGTTGTGGAAATTGTGTATTGTTTAAAATCTTTATTGTCTTTCTTCTACTATTTGTGAAAACCTACAGGCTGGGCGCACACATATGCGAATTGGATGTGGACTTTACTGCATCCAATTCGCATGACAGGAAAGAGTGATTGGTTCACACAGCTCCGGGGCGGCCGCAGTCTGCATTTTAAAAGGGTCCTGTGCGTTTTTGGTCCAGATTCAGGTGCAAATTCCGGCTAAAATTCGGACCTGATTCGCACCTGAATCGGTGAACAGGGAATGCACCGGACCCCATGCTGTGAACGGTGGCCCAGGATATGTGAACCTGGCCTCAATAAACATGTTGAAACAGAATTTTCTTGTAATTTTCAGCCATATAGCTCTGCAATCAGGGACTGTTATGCTCCCTGCTGATTGGAGAGCTCTAACAGGGGGGGGCTGTTAGACCTCTAGCTGTCAGTGGGGAAGCCCGCTGACAGCTGATGAGTAATCGGTTGTTAACTGCTTACAGCCCCTCGTACATTTACTGCGGCAGGGCGGCACAAGGGCACAAAATCACGTACTCCGACCTGATTTCGTGCACGCGGTTTAGGGGGTACGTGTGCGCCATCGGTGCGCCACTCCCGCTGTAATTGAACACACCAGGAGCCAATTTGCAGTTCAAGCGGCCGCCATGACCGACGCGACCCACTGAGCGTTCACAGGAGAGACAGAGCAGCGATTGTGCCAATCTAAACAAAGCACATCACTGACAACTCTGTCAGGGAGGAAAAGAGAGAGATCATATTTCAGGTAAGCCGAATCACAGTCTCTTTTTTCCTTCAGTGAATCCACTCCCCCACCTCTCAGGAAACACATTTAACCCCTTGATCACCCCTGTAGTTAACCCCTTCCCTGCCAGTGTCATTTATACAGGGATCAGTGCACTGATGTTTTGGTGTCACTGGTCCCCAAAAAGTGTCACTTAGGGTCCCCCGCAATGCCGCAGTCCCGCTAAAAATCGCAGATCTCCGCCATTACCAGTAAAAACAATAAAAACAATTAAAAGTCCCTAAATGAATCCCCTATTTTGTAGACACTATAACCTTTGCGCAAACCAATCAATATAAGCAAAATATATAGTAGAATACATATTGGCCTAAATTGATGAAGAAATTCTTTTTTTTTTACATTTTTGGGGGGCATATGTATTATAGCAAAAATGAAAAAAATATATATATATTTTTTTTTAAATTGTCAGTATTTTTTTGTTTAAAAGAATAAAAACGCAGAGGTGATAAAATACTACTAAAAGAAAGCTCTATTTGTGGGGGGAAAAGGACATCAATTTTATTTGGGTACAACGTCGCACGACTGCGCAATTGTCAGTTAAAGTGACGCAGTGCTGTATCGCAAAAAATGGCTTTTTTTTTAGTGGGTAAAACCTTCCAGGGCTGAAATGGTTAAGGACGCGGTGGCCAGCTTCCTAGCCCGTTCCTAACAACCTGATATTCTTTACACAGAATTAAAATTGATCAATCATTTTTCAACCGATTAAAAACAAAATTAAAGGAATTTCAACGAAATTCGTTACTATTTAATTTGGAGATTCAGATACATCTGAATTTCCGAATGACCAAAAATTTGCCCGAATTTATATTCGGACCGAAACTAATTGCACATGTCTAATTTAAACTGGAAGTGCAGTTAAAGCGGAGGTCCACCCTAAAATAAAAAATTCCATTAACATTCTCAAAAAAATTTAAAAATAAAACATTTGAAAAAAAAAATTTTACTTACCAGAAACCCCTGTTGCTAGGCAGTCTTCCTAATCTGCCTCTTGCTATTCCGTGGCACTTCCTCCTCTTCGGCTAGCTACCCCGTTGTTTTCTGGGACATGTGTGTGTCCCAGAAAACAACAGGGCCATTCACAAAGTGCTGTGCAATTCGCGAATGCGCAGTAGGAAACAGGCAGTGAAGCCGCAAGGCTCCACTGACTGCCTTCGTTAAGATGGTGGCGCCGGCAGCCGATCCGATGGACGGATCGGCCTCAGGGGGCTGACATCGCAGGCTCGCTGGACAGGTAAGTGTCCTTATTAAAAGTCAGCAGCTACAGTGTTTGTAGCTGCTGACTTTAAAAAAAATAAATAAAATTGCGGCTGGAACACCGCTTTACGCTTTAAAGGCAACTTCAACATATTGGGCTTGACTTGCTAAAGACATATAGGCTATTTATTTTTCAAGTTAATTTAAGTTAAAAGCAACCCTGTCACTTTGTACACATACATACAAATGCAAACACATGCAGGACACACTTGGGTATATAAACACCGATTGTCCAATACATATTGGGTATCACTGGGCACATCAGCGGGAGATAAATAATTCTAGGTCCTTTATTTACAGTTAACTCCAAGCTGATGAACTGTAGAGACATTAGGTATTGTCAATTAATAATTTGAGGTTCCATAAATTTTTGCCTTCACAGACACACACAGATTTGAGCTTAGCCTATTTGGTATCCATTTACTCGACACAAAAAAAGGCATTATACTGTGTGTGTCTGCACCAAAATAATTTACTGAAATATAAACCGATATGAAAATGTCATGTGAGGAAAAAACATTGCAACTTCCATCTTTTTATTTTACAAGGTCACTGTTTTCAAAAATAGTTAGCATTTTGGGGTATCTACCGTCTAGATTTCTAGATAAAAATGCAGATTTTAACCACTTCCCTACCGGGCCTATTCTGGCACTTCTCTCCTTCATGTAAAAATCATAATTTCTTTGCTAGAAAATTACTCAGAACCCCCAAACATTATATATGTTTTTTAGCAGACACCTTAGGGAATAAAATGGCGGTCATTGCAACTTTTTATCTCACACGGTATTTGCGCAATAATTTTTCAAACGCCTTTTTTTGGGAAAAAAAACGGTTTTGTGAATTAAAAAATAACAAAACAGTAAAGTTAGCCCAATTTTTTTATATAATGTGAAAGATGATGTTATGCCGAGTAAATAAATACCTAACATGTCACGCTTTAATATATATATTTTTTTTACAGGTTACCAGTTTAGAGTTACAGAGGAGGTCTAGTGCTAGAATTGTTGCACGCGCTCTAACACACGCGGCGATACCTCACATGTGTGGTTTGAGCTGCGTTTACATATGTGGGAGTGGGACTTACGCGTGCGTTCGCTTCTGAGCGCGAGCTACCGGGGACAGGGGCGTTTTAAATATATATATATTTTTTTTTTACTTATTTTTTTTTTTGTAAACATCATTTGTAATAGGAATCTATGTGAGAGGTCCTCTTTATGGAGAGATGTGGGGTCAATAAGACCCCACATCTCTCCTCCAGGCTGGAAAGCATGAGATCGGTAAAAAAAAATTCACAATCGCATGCTGACAACCGCGATTGCGGCTTTGTTTACTTCCGGGTACCGGGGCCTCTGACGGTCATAGAGATGACTGGTGACCATCTGGTCACCGGAAATCTCTATGCTCGTCTTCCGGTGGAAGGCGATTCTTTCTTCGGGCCCCTGATGGCACGGGAGAGCCCGGAGAAGCACCGGATGGCGGCGGGAGGGGGGTGTCCCCTCCCGTCACCTGTAAGAACGATCAAGCGGCGGAACTGCCACTATGATCATTCTTATGGTGCACAGAATCGCTGGCTGAAAACAAGGATATCTGAATGATGCAGGCATCATTCAGATATTCCCACTGAAAGTCCAGGACGTCATATGACATCCTTGGGCGGGAAGTGGTTAAAATGTGTGCAAACAATTACAATATTGCTCTGGAGGCAAAATGGTTAATGATGGTGTCACTACAACATTTATGGTAAGGTCACTTTCACACTGAGGCGCTTTACAGGCGTTTTAGCACTAAAAATAGCGCCTACAAAGCGCCTATCCTGTCACTCCAGTGTGAAAGCCAGAGTGCTTTCACACTGGAGCGGTGTGCTTGCAGGACGTTATAAAAAGTCCTGCAAGCAGCATCTTTGGGGCGGTTTAGGAGCGGTGTATACATCGATTCTCTACCGCCCCTTCCCATTAAAATGAATGGGCAGCGCTGCCGAAGTGCCTGCAAAGCGATTCGGCAGTGGCGCTACACGGGAGCTGTTAACCCCTTCTTCGGCCGCTAGCGGGGGTTAAAAGCCCCCCACTAGCGGCCGAAAGGTGCCGATAAAACTATGGTAAAGTGCCGCTAAAACTAGCAGCGTTTTACTGCCGACGCCCCAGTGTGAAAGTTGCCTAATATCTGGATTTCAAAAGGTGTTTGTTGCACACAAAGTGAATTTATAAGCGCTCTGGCTATTGAGGAATATAAGTGTTTTGTACAAGGAATTTAGCTTTAAAGAGAAACTGTAGTAACAATAGTAATACAAATTTGTTTGGAATAAACATTCCTTTGAGTAGCCTCTACTTCCAGACACACTGAAAAACTGGACCTTAGTGATCAGGGGATGCAAAGTTTTATGAAATTTTTTTTTTTTGATGAAGCAAAGCGGGAGGGCTAAAGAAATTATTAGAGGAAGCTGATGACGGCAATCTCCCAAAAATACATCTGCAAGACAGCCAACCTGGCATAAGTTGATATTTCTCTGGGGCCTAACCAAAGTGAAAGGTGCATTCTGTGATTCTTACTAACCCCAGGCATCAACTACTCTACTGGGATGTATAAGATTTCTGTATTTCCTTTTAGTTTCATAAATCCAAATGTTCATAACATATCTTCTCTGTAAGCGATTTTTATTTGCACATAGGCAAACTTCCTTCTTTCTGGAATAATATAATACTAAATGAATAAGTTAGGTTTGGACCAATACCCTTTGCCTATCCACACTAATTATACAGTACATGCCTCTTTTAGGCTTTTTACCTCTAAAGCAGCCATCTTTCTAAGGTATTAATCTGTGAAACATTAAAACTCTTTATATTGTTTAGGATTATCTGAGCATAATTTAAATTACTTTGTTGTAATTTTTAACGTTTTCAGGAGAAACGTTTGAAATGTAAATTCAAAGTTATTTTGTCATTTTTAAAGCGGAACAAAACTCTCTCAATCAACATTAAGTAAAACTACAGGCAAAATGTTTTTTTTCATTATGGATAGAGTAAGGAAGGTACTGTTGGTTAATTTTTTTATGCCATCTGTGCCCCTTTGGGGAGATTTACCTTCACTTCCTGTCTCATAGCCAAAACAGGAAGTGAAGGGAAATCCCTGCAAATAAGGGAATTCCTTGGGGACCCCCGGGCCACCAGAACAAGTTTTCCCCTCTATTACTTTTTGGAGACAGCCTAATTTGAGGTTTTCTTTTACTTTCATTTTCAATGATAATGGTAAACAGGACAAATAGAAAAGATGCATCTTCCTAATCGGGGCACAGACAGCAATAAACTGACAGGTGTTCTAATCCATATCCACTCAATCTAACACCAAGGAAAAAGATTTGTCTTTAGTTATACTTGAACTATTTCTAATCCTTATCTAATCCTTATCCTTGCCCTTAATCAAATTCTGCTAACGTAAATTAATAGGTAGGAAGGTATATTATATTTATTTGTTTTAAACTTTTTTTTTTCATCAGTTGCTTCCTGATTTCTGGCCTAGGCCAAAATGATGATGTACATTCCACAAATCTTCATGAGCATTTTTTTTTTTCTTTCAACTGGAGGAGGGGCTTTCTCAGCTAAGCACACCCTTCTGCCTGCATGCTGGAGCTAAAGGCAGATGGATTCCAGGAAGTAAATGCTATAGGTATCATCTCCGCTTACGAAGATGGCTGCAACTTGAAATGCTAGGAGGGTTTTTTCAAAGTGATTTCTCAACAGAATAAAACATAGAGACATGGATGGATGGATAGGGGCATTTGCTTTGAATATTAAAAATAAATTAAATGGTATTTTCAGTTTGTGGTGCTCAGATACAGTTTAGTTCCGCTTTCTGTTTAATTTTTGCAGCTGACTAGGTTAGCAACATATATTTTAATGGCTTTTGAACAGTGTAAATGTCAAGAATTGTATATCAATAGCACTTACCCTTTCTCTGAATTTTCCTTGTACTGCATCACACTCTGTCCAAAGAGGGACTTTTGTCTCCCATTAAAACTCCAAGTCTTTCCTGTGTCAATATTGAAACATCCAGAAGGGACCAGAACTGCGAAATGTATAAGAATAGATAGTTCAAGAACATCTCTATGCACATGAATTCATATGCTTTGTTTCCACTTATAAACAATATGTAGTTGCGCTGCCTAAATGCTTGCGATACTTAAAAAATATAAAAAATAAACAGTCATCTATCCATGATAGTAATTGCCATATCATAATGTGAATAAAAAATGCCAAAAAATTATTATAACTTTAACCACTTCAGCCCCGGAAGGATTTACCCCCTTCCTGACCAGAGCGTTTTTTGCAATGTGGCTCCCAAACAAAATTGGCGCTGTTTTTTCCCCACAAATAGAGCTTTCTTTTGGTGGTATTTGATCACCTCTGCGGTTTTTATTTTTTGTGCTATAAAACAAAAAAAGAGCTACAATTTTGAGAAAAAAGCATTATTTTTTACTTTTTGCTATAATAAATATCCCCCAAAAATATTTAAAAAAACATTTTTTTCCCTCGGTTTAGGCTGATACGTATTCTTCTACATATTTTTGGTAAAAAAAATTACAAAAAGCGTTTATTGATTGGTTTTCGCAAAAGTTATAGCCTCTACAAAATAAGGGGTAGTTTTATGGCATTTTTATTAATATTTTTTTTTTTTACTAGTACTGGCGGCGATCAATGATTTTTATCATGACTGCGACATTATGGCGGACACATCGGACAATTTTGACACATTTTTGGGACCATTGGCATTAATACAGCGATCAATGCTATAAAATGTAATTGATTACTGTAAAAATGTCACTGGCGGTGCCCTTCACTGACTGTTAACCACTAGGTGGCAGCGTGGGGGTTAAGTGTTCCTAGGGGCGTGTTTCTAACTGTTTGGGGGCGTGGCTGTGTGTGACACCACACTGATCGCTGCTCCCAATGACAGGGAGCAGACGATCAGTGTGCTGTCACTAGTCAAAACGGGGAGATGCTATTTACATCGGCATCTCCCCATTCTTGAGCTCCATGACACGATCGCGGGTTTTCCCGCGGCGATCGAGTCCGCGGGACCCACGACCACGGTCACGGAGCTCTCGGCAGGTGTGCGCGCACGGCGGGAATTCAAAGTAACGTACTGGTACGTTACTTTGCCCAGCTGTGCCATTCTGCCGACGTATATGTGCAGGAGCCAGTCGGGAACCGGTTAATTCGTGTTTCTCACCCTTTTTTCAGTCAAGGCACCCTTTAAAATTTTGGACAGTCTCAAGGCACCCTATTTAAAACGTAAAAAAAATATTCTAATAGTTTTACATAATGCGACAGTATCGACACACATAGGACACCCAATGTTTTTGTGTAACTAAAAGGCAGGTTTGATCCACTTGCTGATTTGTATAAATTTTTGGGCAATTTTTAGATATTTTGCCAAGGCACCCTTGAAGAAACCTCAAGGCACCCCAGGGTACCTGGGCACCCTGGTTGAAAAAGGTTGGCTTGGATTAATCTGTGAAGATAATAATAGCATCAATAGTAAACTGTCCCAAGGGTGTATTCGTTGAATCCACTCAGTGCTCCACCACGCACTATTCAATGCTCCGCCACCTAGTGAAGAGCACGCTCAGCTTGTTAATAGACACATAAATTATAGGTCAATCTTGCATATACAAGAATACCCTCGATACAATCTTGCACACCAGGTATTGATCCTCCACATGAATTCTCCTTAATGATGTAACTTCCTTAGAAGGGGTCAACATAGCTCTCAAGAAAGATGGAATAGCCACCAATAGTGTAGTATGTTTGTTAACATAGATAAGTACACCAACCCAGCTTCCAGTAATGTACTCACATTGATTATGTAAAAAACAAACATAAAAGGCATAGACATAAACGAGCAGTAGCTCACAATAGATTCCAACACTCATGCGGCTTTGGCTCCGCCTCCACGCGTTACGCCACCCTCCCACGTGGCTTCGTCAGGAAGGAAACTTGTACTGCAGGAAATATTTGGAATACCATTCCTGGCCTCTTTCTGAAAATTTTACTTCCGTGGTTGTTAACAGCTGAACAAATGGCTGCATATTTTGTAAACCAGAATCAGATTTCCTCATCTATATCAATGTTCTATGTCAATTACTCACAATTTTAGGAGAAGAGGTTAGCTCTTAGAAGCTGCTTTGACATCACCAAGTACAAGATTCCTAATGAATGTAGAAACCCATAAAAATTGTAATTACAGTAACTATAATAACAGGTTTGTCCAGCCCTAAGAGTTATGCCACGTACCCACGATCGGAAATTCGCCAGCAAAAGACAGATGAGAGCTTTTGGTCGGAAAATGCAACCCTGTGTATGCTCCATCGGACTTTTGCTGGCCGAATTCCAGCCAGCAAAAGATTGAGAGCAGGTTCTCAACTTTTTGGTCGAAAAGTTACGATCGGAAATTCCGATCATCTGTAGCAATTCCGACGTGCAAAATTCCTACGTATGCTTGGAAACAATTTGGCGCATGCTCGGAAGCATTGAACTTACTTTTCTCAGCTCGTCGTAGTGTTGTACGTCACCGCGTTCTTGACGGTCGAAAGTTCAGCGAACTTTTGTGTGACCGTGTGTATGCGAGCGGAATTCAGTTGGAAAAACCATCCAAGATCTTTCCAATGGAAAATCCGCTTGTGTGTACGTGGCATTAGTTTTGCCTAGAGTGTATAAATCAAAGCGGGTAATTTGCTCTGCAGTTCATCCATTCCAAACATTTTTTTTCAATTAATGCAAGGCATTCTGTGATTGGAGGCAGGGGCGGATCCAGAGTCTAGTCTCGGGAGGGGCACTGGCAGAAAATAAGGTGTTGCTTATGGAACTGAATTTAATGTATAATACCGTGTAATACAGTGTACAGAGGTAAGTAGTATGCAAGGTAGTATACAGAGGTCAGTAGTAGGAAGGGTAGTGTACAGAGGTCAGTAGTATGTAGGGTGGTGTGCAGGGAACAGTAGGGCACACGCTGGGGGGGGGGGGGGGGGTCGGGAGGGCATACACTAGGGGGGGATTGGGGGGGCATTCACTAGGGGGGGGGTCAGGAGGGCATATACTGGGGGTGGGGTCAGGAGGGCATACACTGGGGGGGTCAGGAGGGCATACACTGATACACTGGGGGGGATTCAGGAGGGCATACACAGATACACTGGGGGGGGGGGAATTAGGAGGGCATACACTGGGGGGATCAGGAGGGCATACACTGATACACTGGTGGGGGGATCAGGAGGGCATACACTGATACACTGAGGGGGGATTCAGGAGGGCATACACTGATACACTGGGGGGGGGGGATTCAGGAGGGCATACACTGATACACTGGGGGGGATTCAGGGGGGCATACACTGATACACTGGGGGGGATTCAGGAGGGCATACACTGGGGGTGGGGTTCAGGAGGGCATACACTGATACACTGGGGGGGGGGGGGGGGGGGATTCAGGAGGATTGTCATGAAAATAGATGAAGCTCTCATTTGTCATAAAACAGCACCTCTATGATAAGCTGCAGTAACTCAGCATAGAGGTGCCTGTAAACAAACCCACACTGTAGTGCTAGCAGCCAAGCTCACCTCCAGGAACTGTCACATGGATCTCTGCTCAGCAGCTGCACACATCTCCCTCTTCCAAACAAGCGTGATATGGGGGAAAAGGCACACCCCCATCCCGCCCACTCAAGCAGCAGCCTGCAGGAGAGAGGCTGAAAAACTTCAGGGGGAGGTACAGGGGGCGGAGAGTGCAGTCCCGAGGGTTCTGAACAGCAATTAATGCTCAGAATGGCTGCTAGTTGTTCAGCCCATTTGCTGGCCGGGTAACCAGAGCAGATCTGGTTACCTGGGGCACGCTCAGCCTCAGTCTTTAATGTTTTCTCGGGGGGTGCAATTGCCCCGTTGCCCCCCCCCCTGGATCCGCCCCTGATTGGAGGAGGTGTGGATAAATGTCAAAATCTCTCCTCCTCCGTTAAAAACAATGCAAGACATTTTTGAAAAATGGATGAGCTGCAGAGTGAGTGACCTGCTTTGATCTATGCACTCCAGTCAGAACAGTAAGTTTTAGCACCAGACATTCAGCGCTGACCTTACCGTACAAGGGGAATGAAAGTATTAACAGCAGCTGCAGCCCTTTGCACACACTACATTAAAGTGGTTGTAAAACTAGAAGTTTTTTTTTATTCTAATGTATTCTCTACATTAAAGTAAAAATGTCTGTGTTCTGCTCTTCCACCCAGCCCCCCTTATCACCTGAGCCTGATCTTGATCCAGTGCTTTGCATGAGAGTAGGGATGGGCCCGGTGTTCGATTCGAACCCATGTTCGAATCGAACATCGGCCATTCGTCCGCTCGTTGAAACCAGAACTCTGAGGGCCGTTCGCATTAAATTTGTGTGATGCGAATGGTCCACAATGCACTGCGCCAGTCGCAGTGCATTGCTGGCTGATGATTGGCCAAGCATGCACTGTGACCCCGCATGCTTGGCCAATCATAGAGCCAGCGGCGAGGAGAGCAATAATTGGCCACAGGCAGGATGCCTGTGGCCAATTATAGCTCAGGGGATTTAGTACAGTGCCGGCGGCCTCGTGTAGTGTGTTCCGGCGTTAGGAACAGTGACAGACTGTACTGTACAGTGTACACACTATATGAGCTTGTGATTCATTTCTGTGTGGGGAATAGTGTAGGGAAAGAGGAAAAATAGGCAGGGATAGTTTATTCTTCTCAGTGCTGTTCTCTAATCTCTACCAATCCAGCCATCTGCAGGAGTTAGTGTGTGTGCGTGCTGTGTGAGTATAGCACAGCACACTAAAACCACCTTACCCTGTATCTGCCCTTCTGCCCTGTTGTCATCTAAGGCAGCCATCTGCAGGAGTTAGTGTGTGTGTGTGCTGTGTGACTATAGCACAGCACACTAAAACCACCTTACCCTGTATCTGCCCTTCTGCCCTGTTGTCATCTAATCCAGCCATCTGCGACATGACATTAAAGCCGCAAGCCGTTTTTAAATGGCTTCTTTTTTTCCTTTACAAATGTCATTTTGTGCAGGGACAGTTCTAAACACGGGAAACACATGCCACTTCACAGGCATACTTTAGACACCCCCAGATACCATATTTTAAAGGAATATTTCACCTTTTTTTTTTTACTTTATGCATCATTAAAATGACTGCTCCCGAAAAAAAATTCCGTTTTTAAAACTTCTTTTTGCATTGATACATGTCCCCTAGGGCAGGACCCGGGTCCCCAAACCTGTTGTATGACAATAACATGCATATTGGCCGTTATAATTAGCACTTTAGATTTCGAACGTTCGCGTCCATTGTAACTAATAGGGTTCTAACGTTTGCGCAAACTTTAGGTCCGTTCGCAGGTTATGGTGCGAACCGAACCTGGGGGTGTTCGGCTCATCCCTACATGAGAGCAGTGTCTTTCTCGGCTCTTAATAGGTTCAGAGACAGCAGCAGGAGCCATTGGTTCCCGCTGCTGTCTATCACAGCCTGTAAGAAGGGATCGGGGGTGGGGCCGAGCCATGTTCTGCTGTACCCCTAAGGGTATATGTTCAAATGTCTGGTGCGCAATATGATATTTTAGAAACTTTCAGCATTTATTGTCCGTATTTAATAAAGTTCTTAATTGTATTCCTTTCCGGTGATCAACTATGTGTTCTTAAATAGCAACACCTCTTGATAGTCTCCACCAGTAACACTATGGGGGTTATTTATGAAAGACAAAACCAGTTTGCACTACAAGTGCACTGCAAGTGCACTGGGAAGTGCAGTCGCTGTAAATCTGAGGGGTAGATCTGAAACGAGGGGAAGCTCTGCTGATTTTATCATCCAATCATGTGCAAGCTAAAATGCTGTTTTTTTTATTTTCCTTGCATTTCCCCCTCGGATTTACAGCGACTGCACTTCCAAGTGCACTTGCAGTGCACTTGTAGTGAAAAGTTGATTTGCCTTTCGTATATAACCCCCACTGTGTTCACCTCTCCAATTGACCTACATAGAATAGGTCCCAAAACCCTTTCCCCACCAGGGTCTTATCCACTGGTTTTGAACCTTTCCAAATTTACCAACAACTCTCCTCCAACCAAGGAACTTCAGTATTCCAGCCCCAGCTCTCCAGTCTATCAGCCTCCAGCTTTTCTGGGTTCAGATGTTAACTAACCTAACTAACCTGTGTAAGAAAGATATTTATACAGTACTTACCTATTTTCAGGCCACTTCACTCTGGTCATGTGATCTTTCTTGTGTCAGCCACGGCCAGCTGCAGTGGGGAGGAGAGAGCGCTCCAACAATGGCTAGTAAAGCCGGGAGTCGGTGTACCATCCTCTCCCCTGCAATCGCAGTAGCTGGCATGGAGTACTGGATGATGTTACCGGACTGGAATGGCCTGAATGTATATTCATCTTTCTTACACAGGTTAGTTAGCATAGGTAATAGGAAGGCGGGAGGGAACCTTTTTAAGGCTAGTTAGGTTTAAGCTGGAATTCCACTTTAATGACAGGGACACCAGGTGTTATTTTATAGAAAGTTCAGATTTTGAAAGACTTAAACTTTTTTTGAAATGACAAACATGTTAAAGCCGATATAAGATTTTAGTGACAGCTACTTTAAACTAGACATGTGCACTGCCAAAACATTCGTTCGTTTTCGTTTCATTCGTTTTTTATTTTTTTTCCTTTTCCGGGTCATTCGTTATGTTTGCAATTAGTAAATTCATTCATTTGTACATTCGTAAATTCGTACATTCGCACATTCGTAAATTCGTACATTCGCACATTCGTAAATTCATACATTCGCACGAAATTTGAAAATTCGAAAATCCAAAAACCCAAAAATTTGAAAATCTGAAATAGTAACTAATTTGGCTGTTAGTGAACACAAATTTATCTGAAGTTACAAATCATCCGAAATAACGAATGCCGCATCTAAACGGAACAAATTAATAATAAATAATAATAACAAGTTTTTATTATTGTAAATATGTGTCCCTCGCGCTACTTGGAGTGGGTGAATAGTCTGTGATGGATAGTGGTGCTCTGCTGCAAAATGTGGCGTGTTCACAAATACACAATAAGTAATGGTATAAAAAGGAATTTCGCGCAATAAATAGCTAAAATAATGAAAACATGTGCAATAAATAAATACGTCAGTAAACGATATTGTTACTGGTGAGAGGTACTGTGTGCTTCAATGCTGGTAAATAATAAAATAATCAATACTGGATTAAAATAATAATAAAGGCGACCAGTGCAAAATTTCTATAAAGTGCAATGTATAAATTGACCAGTAGTGGTCACTGGTGATGGTGGGAGGTGATTGCAGTTAGGTTGAACTTGCGTACATTTATAGTTGATAGATGTACTTATAGCACATATGTGTGACTAGCAATAAATATAATCATAGATATATTAAATATTTAAAGTGTCATGTGCGTATGATTAATGCTTAATGTGTAGAAAACCATATGTTTGGCATATTATATTTCAAGTGACAATGGTATAAAATCCGTGACTAGTGGAACACAAGTGCAATAAATAGTGCAATAAATAGTGCAATAAATAGATTAAACCATGAATAAATTAATAAAACAAGTAAATGACAATAGTGAATAAATGATTGGGTGATACCCGAAATATGGGTAAAAAAGTATGGTAAAGAGGTAAGTTCATATAGTCCCAGACTGGATAAATATATATTTGTGGATAAAGCAGTGTCCAAATTGATCCGTCAGATCCTAATAATCAATTCATCCAAATGTTCAACACTTTCTGGATGGTGTATAAAGCGGTAAAGACTTGGTCCTGATTTCCATATATTTTATCCAATCAGTGGTCTCCCAGAACTCTCACCTTAATGATGTTGAAATAGAGCCTTTCGGGGGTATCCTATAGCCCCATGTGGTTTGGATACAGGTATTCAGCAAACACAGTAAGAAAAAAACTTCTCCTTTAAGGGCGTTTAAACCTGCGGTCCTGCAATGCTCAGTGTCAGAATGACACAGCGCCAGGGAAAAACGGGAGAAAAAAGGGGAAGCCTCCACTAGTGTAGTATGTTAATTTGTAATCAAAGATATTTATTAGGGTAATAAGTGGACTCTTACATTCAAATAAAATAAAACAGGCATAAAGATTTAAAATTGCTCTAGGCGTTCTCAGCGCCTTCTCACGTCTCCTTGAGTGCTTCTCTGCCTACGGCCACTCCCTACGCGTTACGACACGTCACGTGTCTTCATCTGGGGAAGATGAAGACACGTGACGTGTCGTAACGCGTAGGGAGTGGCCGTAGGCAGAGAAGCACTCAAGGAGACGTGAGAAGGCGCTGAGAACGCCTAGAGCAATTTTAAATCTTTATGCCTGTTTTATTTTATTTGAATGTAAGAGTCCACTTATTACCCTAATAAATATCTTTGATTACAAATTAACATACTACACTAGTGGAGGCTTCCCCTTTTTTCTCCCGTTTTTCCCTGGCGCTGTGTCATTCTGACACTGAGCATTGCAGGACCGCAGGTTTAAACGCCCTTAAAGGAGAAGTTTTTTTCTTACTGTGTTTGCTGAATACCTGTATCCAAACCACATGGGGCTATAGGATACCCCCGAAAGGCTCTATTTCAACATCATTAAGGTGAGAGTTCTGGGAGACCACTGATTGGATAAAATATATGGAAATCAGGACCAAGTCTTTACCGCTTTATACACCATCCAGAAAGTGTTGAACATTTGGATGAATTGATTATTAGGATCTGACGGATCAATTTGGACACTGCTTTATCCACAAATATATATTTATCCAGTCTGGGACTATATGAACTTACCTCTTTACCATACTTTTTTACCCATATTTCGGGTATCACCCAATCATTTATTCACTATTGTCATTTACTTGTTTTATTAATTTATTCATGGTTTAATCTATTTATTGCACTATTTATTGCACTATTTATTGCACTTGTGTTCCACTAGTCACGGATTTTATACCATTGTCACTTGAAATATAATATGCCAAACATATGGTTTTCTACACATTAAGCATTAATCATACGCACATGACACTTTAAATATTTAATATATCTATGATTATATTTATTGCTAGTCACACATATGTGCTATAAGTACATCTATCAACTATAAATGTACGCAAGTTCAACCTAACTGCAATCACCTCCCACCATCACCAGTGACCACTACTGGTCAATTTATACATTGCACTTTATAGAAATTTTGCACTGGTCGCCTTTATTATTATTTTAATCCAGTATTGATTATTTTATTATTTACCAGCATTGAAGCACACAGTACCTCTCACCAGTAACAATATCGTTTACTGACGTATTTATTTATTGCACATGTTTTCATTATTTTAGCTATTTATTGCGCGAAATTCCTTTTTATACCAAGTTTTTATTATTATTATTGTTTTTTATTATTATTATTAATTCATTACGTTCCATCTCTTTGGATACGGCATTCGTTACTTTGGATAATTTGTAACTTAAGATAAATTTGTATTTGTTACGTTTACTAATAGCCAAATTTGAAAGGAAATTAGAATACCTATAATGTAATAGTAATAGTTAAGTTATTATTAGTTAATTACGGTATAAATTCAGATTTCCGAATTTTCGAATTTACAAATGTACCAATTCGCGAATGTACAAACTTACGAATGAACGAATTTACGAATTTGCAAATATACGAATTTACGAATGTGCAAATGTACGAATTTACGATTGTTCGAATTTACAAATTTTCGAATATTCGAATTTTACGAATATTCGGAAAAGTTTGTTACACGAATTTTCATTAATTCGGATATTTCCGAATTAACGAATTTGTCGAAATTCCTTAAAAAACAAATTCGGAACGAAACGAATTGCACATGTCTACTTTAAATATTTTATGTATTTGACAATAAAAGACACCTTGGGGGTTATTTACGAAAGGCAAATCCATTTTGCACTACAAGTACACTGCAAGTGCACTTGGAAGTGCAGTCGCTCTAAATCTGAGGGGTAGATCTGAAATGAGGGGAAGCTCTGCTTATTTTATCATCCAATCATGTGCAAGCTAAAATGCTGTTTTTTATTTTCCTTCCATGTCCCCCTAGGATTTACAGTGACTGCACTTCCAAGTGCACTTGTAGTGCAAAGTGGATTTGCCTTTCGTAAATAACCCCCCTTGTCTTCACAATTTTCTGAATTGCAGTCGGTGTTTACAGCGACAGGCCTCTACCACAAGAGGTTGCTGCGAGAACCATCAGGAAGCTGAAAGCCCCATGTTGTTCCTTAGCAACTGGTTGGGGAGCATTGCACTTGCTGTATAATATACTTGCTGTATTTTTAAACTGAGCAGTATACTAATTGGTTCTTACAAGCAAAACAAATTTCTACTGCTTCATCAAGCACCCATATTCAATATACTGTATATATTGCACGAGAAACTTTGGGAAGTTGAACTGAGCCTAAAATAAATAAACATTTCTGGGGTATTTGTGATACGATCGTTTTTTAAAGTGGAAGTAAACCCTCCTATCGTTTTCAGCCAAGGAAGCTGCCACCTTGGCCTCCGTTTAACCTTTAACTACCATGAAGCTGCACATGTGATCAGTTATGACACCAGCCATTGGATGGTTTGACAGTTTGGTTGAGAGTACAACCAATCTGACAGTTAGCATTTCTGGTATGCCGGGAATGTAACTGTTTTTTTAAACTGTTAGATCGATGGGTTTACTTCCGCTTTAAGTTCCCAATGGAGTAAAATCATATGGTACTGGTACACAAGTGCAACAAGTATATATGAACAATGTTGGACAAAAAGAAACTTAAGGGCCAAAAGAAAATTTTGTTTACAAAGCGACTTAAAAACAGTACCAGACAGTTATCCATTATATAACATTTGGGTCCCCGGGGCATGATCAGTCCAGCACCACAGGCCATCAGCTACAGAGAGCAGCTGCAGTCAGTGTTTCTCTCCTTCTTCATGCTTAGCCAACACCTGTCTACATATATTTTTTTTATTGTCTTTGTATTATTCACGTGATGTGTATTTGAGATCACAAGTTTTTGTCTTATGTTGATAATTTTAAGGGAAACCACAACACAGATTTTTTTCTCTTTAGATTTATTACCTTGTATTTAGGTATAAGTGAATGCAGTCTCCCCATCATTATATTTATTCAAGTTTTGATTTCACTTCACTGACCACAGATTTTACAGTTTGAATTGGACCTTTAGAAGGTCAGACGACTTCATAATCAAGAGCTTGGGACCTGGTCCCAAATAATTTGGTCAATATCAGTGGCAGCTGGTGCTAAATATTTTTTGGGGGGGGGGGGTTGATGGTAAAGTAACGGAGTCCTAAGACTCCCTGGCCAATCAGGTCTCAGGACAGGACCCACTTCCTGTTTGGGCCCTGTCCTGATGTTGAGATGCCCTAAGCTGGTTAGATACTGGACATGTGTATTGGACACTATTAATAATGTGTTTAGAGTTAATATTCCGATGGAACCCAAGATATGTGTTTTTGGGGTGGCTGAATAGAAAAGCATTTACTTCTCAGATTTGTATGGGGATTTTATAGCTCAGAAATGGATCTCCATGGATTTACAAAATTGTGGTACAATTGGCTGGCCATGCCACGATTTACTCTGGTATAGTTAGTTAGGGATAGGCTGATAGGGTGAAGCACATACGGGGGTATTTTTGTTGCATTTTTTCTTAGTAGATAATATTGTGGGTAGTGCACTAGTAGTTGAAGGATTAAAGCTAGTGGAAATTAATTCATGGAAAGTATGGGATTGTTACAGATATAAATAGGAGTGAAAGGATATACTGCACTTGGAAAATCTAATAATTAATTAATGAGTAAAGGGAATTCTGGTAAAAATGTGGAGAATCTCTCAGACATTTGGAGAGTCTAAAATAAATGGTGTATTTATAATGGATAAACACACTTAGCCATGGGGTGTATATAATATAATTTAAGATGTTTGAAGGGAATAGGTTTCAAGAGGGTGAATGAAGTCTATGTTTGTTGATAAATAAATATGTATATATTTTAGGCTATGAAAAAATGGAAAACTGGAGTCAAAAGTTTGGGCAATATGAATTGTGTGTATGTTTTGTGAAAAATGGGGAAAAAAAAAAAAGTAAAGTTTAATAAAGATGATCTAATTTCAATATTGGCTTGGATATGAGACAAGTCTTAATTAGTGATTTTAGAGGCCCGTTGCTGTGTGTAGGTCAGTAATGTCTGTGTTGATGTCTATAGATGTTTGTAAATCATGAAGATTAGACCTAGAAGTGGGGAAGTGATACCAGAATCCTGGTTCTGTAAATGTCTTGATCATGCACGTAAAAGTGAATCCAAGATACCAGTGCTCACCATACTCTTCAAACTCCTGTGCACCACTTCTAATATGAAGTAAAGATGAGCCCGCACCTTAACTATATCACATATAGGCACAATAGGTTAAAAGAGCATTCCCCCACTCTTTTGTGATTAATCTGGATCTGCATCCACTCAATGGTGTTCCAGGTGGGTTAACATTCCAACTTCTAGTGATGTGCAAGATAAGCTCAGATCCACAAAGGAGCTACTATAGTGTAGTACTTTTTAAACCTTCATTCATTTATTAAAAAATACACTCAAATTTTGACAAGTTCAAATTACCACCGCCGTCTGTTTGGCTCCAAATGTGGTGACGTTTGTAGCCGAACAGACGAGCGGCCATACAGCTGATTGCTTGAGTCCTGAATCAGTCCTGAACCTCGCAGCAGCTGGTGGGAGAGGGGAACCTGGAAGCGCTGCAGAGGGGGTAAGGGGGAGCCAGGAGAACACACAGGGGGCCTGGGGCAGCATGATCTGGATAGGAGGGGTGACAGGGCGGCATATAGAAAAGCTGATCCCCTCCATTTTCCTCCTGCAGCCTCTGAATGCCTGTGGGAAGGAGAGTAGGAGAATCAGGTTTTCAGTGGATGTAGGAGGAAAATGGAGGGCATTGGTTCCTCTATATGCTGCCGTCCCTCCTATCCAGGTGTGCAGGGAACCCGCATGTGCCCTCTGGAGCATTGGGCTAGGTCAAAATTGCGACCCCTATAGATACGCCCCTGAATAAGAACATTTCAGTGCCAGGAAGTTTCTGATCTTTTTGCATTGTCGGGAAAGGTTTAACTCTTTTAACTGTGATCAACTTATGTCTCTTACATAGCTGAAAATCAACTTAGGCACCTCTCAGAGTCGGCCCTGAAGCTGGCTAAAATTGAATAGGCAGGCAGGAAGGCAGGATTGTAAGTGAAAGCTATCAGGAGTTTACCTAGGGACTGCAAACACTCATAGTATTTAAATGCATACCAGACCTGCATGGTATGCTTTAGAATAGGATTGAAAAAAAAGGTTGGCCCATAAGATTAACTCATGGGGGTCTGTGTATATGGATAAGATCACATTCTATAGCTTCTGGCACCACTCCTTGGCAGCATGCAGGAATTTAGTTAAGCTGAATAGTCTGATACAATTTGGTTAGAAGTAGAACTATAGGCAAAAATATTTTTTTTATTTTGGATAGAACAATGGACGGTTATAACCCCAATGAGATTTTTTATGTCATCTGTGTCCTATTGCAGGAATTTTCCTTCACTTCCTGACCTATAGCCAAACAGGATGTGAGAAGAAACCCCTGCAAATTAAGGGAATTCCTTGGGGACACCCAAGTCACCAGAACTAGTGTCCCCATTGGAAGATTTCCCCTCTATTACTTTTCTGGGGACAACCACGCATTTGTAAACATGACAAATAGAGAGGGTGAATCTCCTAAACCACTTGCCGACGGCGTTGCGTACATTTACTGCGGCACTATGGCACTGCTGTGAGAAATCCCGGACCTGTACAGGGCGTGCTCTCACCACCAGGGGGCACGCCCGCAACCATTGGATTTGTTTCAGAACCAATCAATCTTCACGTCCAGGCCAATGACTTATGGCCTGGACCTGCTGATCAATTCTAGCGAATGAAATCCTTCCCCTGCCTTTAAGTGTAAACACTGGCAGGGGAAGTGATGTCATCACCCTTCGTGGGACTCTTTTCGTTCCAGAGAGAGAACATCTCACAGTAAGTTGCACCAACACTACACTAACACCAGTACATGTAGGTAAACTTGTCACCCCCGATAACTCCCCGGTTAACCCCTTCACTCCCTGTCACAATGTCACCCAGTGCAATTGTCAGATTTCTCACTGATCACTGTACTGGTGTCATTTTTGACACTAATCAGCGTTAGGGCAGTTAGTGGTAGGCCCAGGTAGCTTTAGGGTACCCCCCTAATAAATGTTTAACCCCTTCATCCAGTGATCACTTTATTACTTCACGGGTGACGCTGGTTAGTTAGTTATTTTTTTATAGCGTCAGGGTACCTGCCGTATATTACCTAATAAAAGGTTTAACCCCCCTGATCACCCGGCGACATAAGTCAGGTTTTAGTGTCAGTTAGGGTCTGCGTCGCTCCAGGCAGCGTCAGATTAGTGCCAGTAACGCTAACACCCACATACGCACCCACATACTATGTAACTACTACATAAACTACTGGGGACGCTAGTATAGATCTGATCAGATCAGATATTGATCTGTTCAGGCACAATACTACTAAAGGAGGTGTGCCTGAACAGATCAATATCTAATCTGATCAAATCTATACTAGCGTCCCCAGTAGTACGGTTCCCAAAAATGCAGTGTTAGCGGGATCAGCCCAGATACATGTTAGCACTTGCGTTTAGCCCCTCCGCCCAGCCCAGCCCAGCCCACCTAAGTGCAGTATCAATCGATCAATGTCACTTACAAAACACTAAACACATAACTGTAGCATTCACAGAGTCAGGCCTGATCCCTGCAAATGCTAACAGTTTTTTTGGTAGCATTTGAAGCAGTCACTGACAGTGAGGTGCTCTTTTTTCCTTTGAGTCTCACTAGTTGTACCAGTAAATTTAGAGGCTAAAATGTCCAATCGAAGGTACACTAGTGAAGAGGCCTACACATTTCCGAGCCTGACAGATGAGAGTGAAGAGGAAGTCACCCATCTGTCAGCTTCAGGCTCAGAATACGATCCTGTAGACAGCAGCGGCACCCTGAAAGATAGCTCTGACGACAGAGTAATGGTCTCTGTCAAGGTCAGGTGTACCCGACCCCGTTCTTCTGCTGTTGTTGAGGTGCAAGAACTGCAAGGCTCTCGTATGGAGCAGAGAGCCAGTACTAGTGCCGCTCATCCTTTTGGTGAACTGGCAAGCACCAACAGTCTAGTACATCCTGGTCGTATATCCAGCACTGCAGTAACACTTGGTGGCGTGGCGAGTCCCATAAGTGCAGTTCAAGCTGGTGAGGTGGCTAGCAATTATTACACAAGCGTGCCACTTTTTAGTCACTTGTTTGATTATGGAATTGGCGCATGTGGCACAGTGCAATTTAATTGCAGGGGTTTACCCCAGTGGCTTGTAGATTCCCGTCTTAGGCTGGGGGAGAGAGCCTGCTTGAGATGTAATAATTTGCTCGCTGTAAAGTAGAGGGATAATAAGAATGTTTTCGTTCTGTCCTCCCTTCACGCAGACACGACGGTCCAAATTCAAACAGAGACTGGTGTTATGGAGAAACCCCTCGGTGTCCATGAATACAACCTTAATATGGGAGGGGTGGACCTCAATGACCAGTTGATGGCGCCATACTTAATTGCCTGTAAGGCCAGACGCTGGTACAAAAAAGTGTCTGTATACTTATTCCAATTGGCTTATGTGCTATACAAAGCTTCAGGACGAACTGAATCCTTCCTTAAATTCGAGGAAGAGATCATCACAGCCCTTCTGTTTTCAGACGGTGCTCTGGCCAAACTTCCCAATGTAAATGCAGTGAGCCAGCTGCATTGGAGGCATTTTCTGTATGTCCTCCCTGGTACCCCTACCAATCTATCATCCCAAAGAAGATGTTGTGTCTGTAACAAGAGTGGATTGAGGTGTGACACCACCTTTTGTTGTCCCTCCTGTCCTGACCAACCTGGTCTCTGCATCAGTGAATGTTTTGAATGCTACCACACACTAGTGGAGTATTAGCGTAGGGTACAGCACTGCACAGACTAGGACACACTTTCACAGGGTCTCCAAAGATGCCATCGCATTTTTTAGGGACCCAAACCTGGAACTGATCCGTTACAGTTACAGTTACAAATAAATGTGTTTAAAAAAAATAAAAAAAGTTGAAAAAAAACTAAAATATATAAAATAAAAAAGCCAAAAATAGTTGTCATTTTATTCTTTCTCTACTCTCTCTCTATTGTTCTCTCTCTATTGTTATCCTCTGTTTTACTGTATTTTTTAACTGCAATGTTTTATTGTTACTATGTTTTATCATGTTTGCTTTTCAGGTATGTAATTCTTTTATACTTTACTGTTTACTGTGTTTTATTGTTAACAATTATTTTATATTCAGGTACGCCATTCAGCTGCAGCACTGATTTATTTATCTTGACAGCAACAGCATTTGCTCCCATGATACATAAATCAGCGACTCCATCGCTGTAGGAGGTGATTTCACCACCACAGTTAAAAAAACGGTGTATGCCCATCACTAGAAGTGAGTGGATGCAGGGCGGTATTCTAATGGTGGGCATACCCACGGATCAATCTCTTTTTTCGTTCAACCCACAGGCTGCATGAAAAAAATAGATCATTACAATATATGCCCAACAAGGACCAGCAATGTACTGGTATGTTGCTTGACTTTGAGTGGTTATACCAGAATGATGCCTGCAGGTTTAGGTATCATCTTGGTATTGTTCTTTTCAGCCAGCGGTCAGCTTTCATGTAAAAGCAATCCTAGTGGCTAATTCGCCGCTAGACTGCTTTTACAACCCTCCCGCCGCCTTTCATGGTTTTCTTGGGCTCTCCTGTCCCACCGGGGAAACTGAGAATGCAGCCGGTGGTTCCACCAGCTGACTATAGAGCTGATCGAAGACCAGAATGGCTCCAGTCATCTCTATGTCCGGAATCTACGAGCATTTCATGACTTCGATTTAGCAGGCTATAAACAGCACCATTGGGAAAGCATCTTATCCCACCGATCTTGGTGTGGTCAGATGCTTTGAGGGCAGAGGAGAGATCTAGAGTCTCAATTTAAAAAAAAAAGAGTACCTGCCACTACCTATTGCTGTCATAGGGGATATTTACATTCCCTGTGATAACAATAACAATTATCAAAAAAAATGAAAGGAACAGTGTAAAAATAAAAAAGCAAGATAAATAACAATAATAATAAAAAATAAGGCACCCCCGTCTTGTGTCATATGTAAACAGCAGTTTCACCATGCATGTGAGATATTACCACGAACGTCAGATCGAGGGCAGTAATTTTAGCAGTAGACCTCTGTAAATCTAAAGTGGTAACCTATAAAGGCTTTTAAAGGCTTTTAAAAATGTATGTAGTTTGTTGCCGCTGCCGTTGTGAACAATTTTAAAGCATGTCGTGTTTGATATCTATGTACTCGACATAAGATCATCTTTTATATTTTACCAAACATTTATGCAATAAAATTCAAAAAAGTGTTTTTTTCCCCAAAACAATTGCGTTTGAAAAATCGCTGCGCAAATACTGTGTGAAAAAAAAATTGCAACACCCACCATTTTAATCTGTAGGGCCTTTGTTTTAAAGAAATATATAATGTTTGGGGGTTCAAATTAATTTTCTAGCAAAAGAAAAGTATTTTTTCATGTAAACAAAAGTGTCAGAAAGGGCTTTGTCTTCCAGTGGGTGATGTGTGACATAAGCTTCTAATGTTGTGCATAAAATACCAGGACAGATCAAAATCCCCCCAAATGACCCTCTTTTGGAAAGTAGACACCCCAAGCTATTTGCTGATAGGCATGTTGAGTCCATGGAATATTTTATATTTTGCCACAAGTTTCAGGAATATGACAATACTTTTTTTTTTTTTCACAGAGTTTCACTAAATGATATTTTGCTCAAACATGGCATGGGCATATGTAAAATTACATCCCAAAATACATTCTGCTGCTGCTCCTGAGTACGGGGATACCACATGTGTGGGACTTTTTGGGAGCCTAGCCGCGTACAGGACCCCGAAAACCAATCACCACCTTCAGGATTTCTAATGCCGCGTACACACGGTCGGAATTCTCGTCGGAAAAAGCTCTGATGGTTTTCCCGTCGGAATTCCGACGGAATTTCGCTCAAACTGTCTTGCCTACACACGGTCACACCAAATTCCGACGGTCTGTAACACAGCGGCATAAAACACGTTCGTCAGCACTATAAAAGGGAAGTTTAATGTTTCCGAGCATGCGTTGAATTGTTTCCGAGCATGCGTCGGAATTTTGCGTGTCGGAATTGCATACACACGATCGGAAAATCCGATAGAAAGGTTTTCCGTTGGAAAAATTGAGAACAGGTTCTCAATTCAAAGTCCGTCGGAAATTCCGAAAGAAAAAGACCGATGGGCATACACACGGTTGGAAAATCCGATGAAGAGCTCCCATAGGACTGTTTCCATCGGAAATTCCGACCGTGTGTACGCCGCATAAGGGCGTAAAATGGTGATTTTACGCCTCGCTACCTATCACAGTTACAGAGGCCCTGAAATATCCAGATAGCACAAACCCCCCCAAAATGACCCCATTTTGGAAAGTAGACACCCCAAGGTATTTGCTAAGAGACATGGTGAGTATTTTGCAGCTCTCGTTTGTTTTTGAAAATGAAGAAAGTAAAGGAAAAATTTTCTTTTTTCAATTTTCAAAACTTTGTGACAAAAAGTGAGATTTGCAAAATACTTAACATGCCTCTTAGCAGATAGCATGGGGTGTCTACTTTCCAAAATGGGGTCATTTGGGGGAGTTTGTGCTATCTGGGCATTTCATGGCCTCCAAAACTGTGAGGCAGTGAGGAGTGAAATCAAAAATGTACGCCCTTAGAAAGCCTGAAGGGGATGATTGGCTTTCAAGGTCCTGTACTCGGCTAGACTGCCAAAAAGTCCCACACATGTGGTATCCCCGTACTCAGGAGAAGCAGCAGAATGTATTATGGAGTGTCATTTCACATATGCCCATGGAATGTTTGAGCAATATATAATTTCAATGACAACTTTGTGTACATTTTTTTTTTTTTGTCATTTTTCAATCACTGACAAAAAAATTATATATTATATAATATATATATATATATATATATTCAATGTGCTCAACATGCCTCTCAGCAATTTCCTTGGGGTGTCTACTTTCCAAAATGGGGTCATTTGGGGGGGGGGGGGGTTTGTACTGCCCTGCCATTTTAGCACCTCAAGAAATGAGATAGGTAGTCATAAACTAAAAGCTGCGTAAATTCCAGAAAATGTACCCTAGTTTGTAGATGCTATAACTTTTGCGTAAACCAATAAATATGCAGCCGGCGACATCGGAAGGAAGACCGGGTGAAGATGGGAGACCTGTCAGCGGTGACAGCCTGCCACTGGAAGGGCTTCAGCAAATTTTCGCATAATTTAGTATGCAATGCAAACTATCACATTATGACATTGCCTTGCAGGGGATTTTTTTTTTTTTTTTACAAGGTTTACTACTGCTTTAATTCAGTTATTCTTCTGGGTTTCACAACATGGTATGTATGAGACGGAATGAACACAATGACGTTTTCAACCAGGCTTTGAACTCTGTCCTGTTTTGTGAGATTGGGCAACTGTATACGCCATTAGTACAGTAATGTGGGCACCTCAGCAAGCTGAGCCTGAACATAATATTCATTGTATTATGGTCCAATGAAGTGTGATGATTCCATATGAAAAGACAATTCTCATTGTGCAATGATAAAATAATATCTAAATCACGCTATGGGTACAGCTCCAGTAATTATCACCAAAGCTTCACTTTATAAAGAACATCCTGCAAGAAAAATTTAAAAAACAGCATCTTTGCTTGCACATGATTGGATAATGGAAGTCAGCAGAGCTTTTTCTCATTTAATAAGCTCTGGAGCAACTGCACTTGCAAAGTGCACAGTCTATTTGCCTTTAGTAAATTAACCCCACTGTCTTAATTCATTTAGAGCAGTCATTATATTGAAATAATAGATTGCTGCTCTGGGCAACTGTTGTATGACATTCATAATAATAAATTGTACACCTATGTGAAGAATATTATAGCTAACGGATACAAAGCTAACACCAACAAACTGACCAAAAACTTTCAAATTATTACAATGGATTTAAAGTGAGCTTGTGAGGCCTGAAATAAGTGGGAAGAAAACTATAGACCTGCAGTGCAGATCTTAGCTTCACTACTTGAAAGGTCTCTGACCTGGAACTAGCATTCATCTAGTGAAGTCTGAAAACTTCTATATATTTATTTTGGGTAAATTACTTATTAGGCAGTGAAGCTGATATTAGAGTAAGAGAATGTACACCCTTAGAAACAAATCAGTAATCAAACTTTCTATAGTTTACTCTTAACTGGGTGTTTATTCTTTTCAAACCTTAAGGTAAAATGCGAAATCTTGCTATTTTTATAATCTGAACATAGTACATGGTAACACAATCTACAAAATATAATTTTAAAAGTTGTATACAGGTTTACAGTTTCCAGTACTGTACTTTTGCTAATATTTAAATATGTAGTGCAAGACATTATATTAGGTATTATACTCATGAATTTTGAAATTTATTACTAATTGCATTAAAATAGCTGTCACTGTAAATACCATATGTTATGTTCCACTGTAAATACCATATGTTATGTTCTTTCCCATTAAAATGCGATCCAAGACAACAAAGTAATGCATTTGTATATATGTAATTCATAACCTGTTTTGCATGTGTATCACAGGGCATTTATTTGGCTGCTATTTAAATTTTGTTTGCTGTTATGAGTGCCTTTGAACACCTATCGATCATTAGCTACAGCTATTAATAGCATTTTGGCACAAATATCTGCAAAACTCATACAAAGCAACAATATAAACACGCTTTTGATGACACAAAGTATGTGACAATAACCTTTACAAACATACTAAAAAAAAAAAAATTACCATTTCAAAGTTACATTCTAAGTTTTGCTCTAATTATTGCATTTGTTATATAAAAACTGATATATTATAAAATATCTTACGCAGTAAAAAAATGAAGCCTCCTGTTTGTGATCCAGTCCAGATGGTTCCAGTGGGCCCAGACCAATAGTTCCATTGTAGATCCATCGTTGTACTGTGTGTAGTATTCAGAGACTCTCTTCAGAGAAGAAGAGTCAGGGGTGGGAAACTACTTTGCAATGCAGCTTTCTGAGGCTTGTGGCGTGTTCATGTCTGTTGTATTCTAATGTGTTCTTCCCAGTAACCACTCTTTCACTACTAGATTAGAGGAACTGGGTTTTCTGATAAGAAAAAAGGCTGATTTAAAAATAAATGGTTAAACGTTATCTTATTAAGGCTACAGGATGCAGTGATTTTGTAACTTAAAAGCTTCAATTTTTATTTCCCGAAGATTATGTTACCTATGCTGCCATGAAAATTTGATATTTTGTCACAGATTTCCATATTGCAACTTAACCACTTCAATAACGGGCACTACCCCCCCCCCCCCCTCCTCCTGCCAAAGACAATTTTCAGCTTTCAGCACTGTCACACTTTGAATGACAATTGCGCGGTCATGCAACACTGTTGCAAAAAATTTGTATCATTTTCTTCCCACAAATAGAGCTTTCTTTTGGTGGTATTTGATCACCACTGGGGTTTTTAGTTTTTGCTAAACAAACTAAAAAAGACCGACATTTTTGAAAAAAAAATAGTTTTTCTTAGTTTCTGTTATAAAATTTTGTTTTCTCCTTCACTGATGGGCACTAATGAGGCTGTACTGATGGACACTGATGAGTTGGCACTGATAAGGTGGCACTGATGAGGAGGCACTAATATGTAGAATTGATGGGCACTGAGAGGCGGCACTGATATGCAGCACTGATGGACACTGATAGGCAGCACTGATGGGCACTGATAGGCGGCACTGATAGGCACTAATAGGCAGCACCGATGGGCACTAAAAGGCGGCACTGATGTGCACTGACAGGCAGCACTGATGGGCAGCACTGATGATGAGGTACTGATAGTCATTACTGATGGGCACTGATTGCCATATGTGAAAGTCATTGACAGGCATTACTGATGGGCACTGATTGGCACTTTGATGGACACTGATTGGCACTTTGGTGGGCACTGACTGGCACTTTGGTTGCCACTGACTGGCAGCTGATGGCCAGTGATTGGCAGATGCGGTGAGCAACTCTGATGGGGGCTGAACTGATAATCAATGTGCTGATAATCAGCGCAGACCCCCCTCTGACAGGAGAGACGCTTATTGGCTCTCCTGTCAGCACAGACCAAGGAAATACTTTTTATTGGCACTTCCTGGTTACACGCTGTGATCAGCTGTGATTGGTCACAGCTGATAATGTGGTAAAGAGCCTACATCACTATGTGCACGTCATTCTGTTATATGGGGGGCAGGAAGTGGTGAAAGTGGTTGTAAAGGCCGTTGGCTCCTTCTGTTGTCAATGAAATCCAATGAGGAGGGAACAGGGGGAGGACCCGACTATATATATATACTGTATGTATATATATATATATATATATATATAGTCATTCAAGAACAGCAACAAGTACAGTAGTACAAGTACTACTGTAGTACAACTAAAGGCAAAGCTTTTTTTAGTTTTGGATAGAGTGGAGAGGGGTTCGAACACCTGTCAGTTTTCATTTGTTGTCTGTGCCCTGTTAGGGAGATTCACCCTCTCTAATTGTCCTGTTTACCATTATAATTGAAAGTGAAAGTAAAAGGAAATCCCAAATTTTGGGTTATCCCCAATCAAGTTATAGAGTGGAAATCTTCGAATGGGGACAATAATTCTGGTGACCTGGGGGGCCCCAAGGAATTACCTTAGTTTGCAGGGATTTCCACTAATTTCCTGTTTTGGCTATGGGACTGGAAGTGAAGAGAAATCTCCCTAATGGGATGCAGATGGCAAAAAATAAACTGACAGGGGTTACAACCCTTCCTTAGTCTATCTAAAATGAAATAAAAGGTTTTGCCTATATTACTACTTTGAATCCCTACACTTTACAAGATTAACCGAAAAATAATAACAAATCCAGAGTCCATAGCAGAAAACCTCAAGATACTACTATTGTAAAAATATCTACTTTCATAGGGCTTCCAAGCAAGTTCATATATACAGTATGTTTATGAAAAAAGAAAAACAAAGAAATATGACTCTTATGCTAGCCATACACTATTCAAAAAAATTGTACAAACTCATTTTCAAATAACGAACACTCATCCATGAATATATGATAGTACCATCATGTAATGGCCAGATTTTGAATGCTAAATTGTTCAATGGACATAAATGAATCAGTTTTTCATCTGTTCTGTCACATATGCGCAGTGCGAACAGTTCAATTTTTAAAGTCTTGTCCAATCCGTATAGTCAGAGAAATAGAGCTAGTAGTGCCCTAGGGCACATACCAAAACCTCACGGATTTGACAAGGGACAGACCAGGTAGGTAAATAAGTACAAAATATTTTATTGCAACATATATAACAAGCATGAATAATCACATAAAAAGAGTATGCAAATGACAGGAAATAAAAACACTCAGTAAGGTACCCAACATGCACGTCACTGATGATAGATGGTGGTTTAACCACTGTACATTCCAGGCATGGACGCCTTACATGTTTCAGACCTTAAAAGGCTCCTTGTTCGGAGGTATATTTAAGTCAGTTGGGTATCACATTCTATAAAGTAAGGGTGTACAATTAATAGTATATCAAAACAACATTTTCTTTGCAGTAATTACATTTCAATATATGGTTGCTCCAGAAAAATTGGGAAGGTATGTAAGATGCATACTTGCAAAGTGTCACATCACATGCTTCTGCGCCATTCTGTCTCTCCAGGCCAGAACCCTGCCACACTGCAATATGACTGGTGCCCAATAGCCCAGGGAACACACGTAGAGAGCCAGTGGGCAGCATGTTGGGCACCAGGGAGCTAAGTACTCTACTACTTTTGCACTTGCTATGTTCTGTGATTCGAGCATAAAATTATTGCACTGTTTCTGTTGAAATCCATTCCAACTAAGGTGGTGATTGCTATTGTTTGGAGATTTTATTGTGATCATTTGCAGTAGCCTATTTGTATGTTTTTTACATCTTCGCCTAATAAGTGAACATTTTCTGAAGAACCACTGTGGTAAGATTAACCGCTTCAGCCCCGAAATATTTTACCCCCTTCCTGACCTTTTTGTGATTCGGCACTGCGTCGCTTTAACTGACAATTGCGCGGACATGCGATGTTGCACCCAAACAAAATTGACATCCTTTTTTCCCCACAAATAGAGATTTCTTTTGGTGGTATTTGATCACCTCTGCTATTTTTATTTTTTGCGCTATAAAAAAAATAGCGACAATTTTGAAAAAAAACGCAAAATCTTTTACTTTAACTGTGAGGGGATGGGCTACAACTCACATGACAGCGATCACTGCTCCCGATGATAGAGAGCAGTGATCTCTGTCATGTCACTAGGGAGAATGGGGAAATGCCTTGTTTACATAGGCACTTCCCCGTTCTGCGGCTTCGTGACATGATCGAGACAGGTGGACATCGAGTCCGCCGGTCCCCTGGGCACGGTCACGCTGTACGCGGGCGGTGCACGCATGCTCGCTAACCCTGCCAATTAAAGAGGACGTACAGGTAAGACCATTTGCCCACCACTGCCATTGTGCCGACGTATATCAGTGTGCAGCGGTCGGCAAGTGGTTAATCTATATAAGTTCAGGAAGTTAGATGCTCATTGGCTACCATGCACGACTACACCAGATTTTGCACACTCCAGCTTTAGTAAACCAACCCCTATGTCTTTTGTGCCATTATCTCTTTTACATATTGTAATTCAAGGTATCACCTACTTAAAGGGGTCGTAAACCCTTGTGTTTTTTCACCATAATGCATCCTTTGCATTAAGGTGTAAAAACTTCTTTCACCTAGCAGCCCCCCCCCCCCCGTTTTACTCACCTGAGCCAGTTCGCTCCCACAACGGAGACCTGCACACCCTCCCTGGCTGGGTTCTTTGCTCTTGATTAGATAGATTGATAGCAGTGCATCCATTGGTTCCCACTGCTGTCAATCAAATCCAATGATCCGGGGGGGCGGGACCGAGTCCGGCTTTCTGTGTCTATGGACGCACAGGTACCCCCAAGGAGAGCGCTTCTCCTAGGTGGTTTCCTGATGTGGGGAGGAGCTACTAGTGCTGCTGGGGGGTCCCAGAAGAGGAGGATCAGGGCCACTCTGTGCAAAACGAACTGCACAGTGGAGGTATGACATGTTTGTTATTTTTTAAATAAAAAAAAGTGTTTAGTAACCCTTTAAAGAATAAAAGGTAAAAAAACGAAAGGCAAAAGACTAATCGTCAGTAATCAGGCTTCCTACAGCTAAGCTTTTCCCTCATTTATGGCTTATTATGCCTTGTTCTGCACTGTGTTTCCATCATGACTAGCAGGATCCAACTACTGGTGGGAGAACAAGCACATGGTCAATTAACGTTCAAGAAACCTGATGTGCACATGCAGTTCCTATACTTTTGGGTTCCTTTCTGAAAAGTTAATCATTGATGATGACATTCTAGAAATACTAGGACTTGCAATGTCCTCAGAATTTACATACACAACTATTTCAATCTAAACCGAAACCCTGACTTTATTAGTAAAATTTCTCAACTTGTTCGGATGATGAGTGCTCCCCTTCTGTCACTGCACCAGACACAGGCATAGGATTTCACAACAGTGTTTGTGAATTGGGAGATGATGGCTCTGCAGTAGTGAGACAATGCCATTGTTCTGTATTTGTCTATCTAGGCTGTCTTGCATTCTGTGGCTTTTCTGCTAAGCTCTTATCATCTGTGCTCTGCTTCCTTCCTGTCTATGCGGCAGACGGCTCTGAAGCTCTGAGGTTTCCATTAACTGCAACTTAACTGTTTCTATGAGCATTACACACCTGTGCTTTTTTTTTTTTTTTTTAGCAGGCATAATGCAAAGACTAAGCATTTTTGGATATTTTATTGTAACGCATAACCTTTGTTTGTTTTAAAAAGAATGGGGAAGGTTAGATCTTTTGTCAAGCTTTTACTGCTGTCTCTGTCTCCGCTGGGGTGGTTCACTCTCTATTTTTCCTGCCTTGATTCGAAATTCAAAATTTTAGAGTTGCCATCATCAGACCAAGAAGTGAAGTCCAATGAGGACACCTGTTCTGGTGACAGTTGTTTATGATGGCAATTTCCCTGTGGTTTCCGCTAACTCCAACTTCATTACAGTATGTAGGCTGCAGGAAACAGCACAGCAGGAGACCACATATTCAGCACACTGGAAGTGTCGGAGGCCAGAGACAGACAGAGATCTGCAACACAGCAGAGTTCTAGGACACAAGCTGTGTCCGTGCAGCCACTGCATCCCAACTGACAGCAATGGGACTGACTGCACAGGGGTGCACAGGGTACCGCTATATCCATGTGCAGGTAAACATGGCCCTCCGCCATGAGCATTAGACATGTGCATTTGTTTACGTCCAAATGCATTTTCGTCCGAATTTCAGGTATTTTTGTTATCGTTTTAACAAACGATAACGAAAGTGCAGCATACCGAAAAAAGAAAAAGAGCCGACATAAACAAATGCTTTATTTTTGTTTTTGTTGTGACAACAGTTCGATATAGATAGGAGATTCGACATGACGCTCACAATAACAATCTGTGTATATCGAACCTGTGGTCGAATGTGCCTAACTATAACTCTATTAGTCCAAGATTATTCTACATAGAGAGAAAAGATTTGACATAGAGAGAAAAGATAAGATTCGACATAGAGAGGAAAGATTCGACATAGAGAGGAAATATTCGACATAGAGAGGAAAGATTCGACATAGAGAGGAAGGATCGCTGCTGGAATTGGGTGGGGGAAGTAAAATAAAAATAATGATGATGATGAATGTTATTGGCTGATTGTAACCAAAGAGGAGGAGCAGTAAAATAGCAAGAACTAAGTAGACACGTACAGTCAACTTACTTTCACTTATGATTGCTAGCAGAGAGAGACACACACACTGAATCATTTCAGAAGACAGTCAATCTTAGCTGGTCCGTTTGTCAGAGAACCTGAATTATTTAGCAATTAAGCATAAGCACAGCAGCTGAACAATAGTGAAGCAAGCTACAGTTCAACTTAACTTTTTCATAATAATCTGCTGCTATTGTGTTAGTGTTGTGAACTTGATAGTGATACTAGTGTTGTGATAGCCTCAGCTGCCCGTGTTGTGGGGGGGGGGGGGGGATTTATTATTATAGATTCTATATTATAGATTGAGATTCTATATAGATTCTATATACCTATCTTGTTACCTGTCTGATCAGTGATCACTATCACCAGTCCATTTTCTGTTTGAACTATATACATTTAACATGAACGACAAAGATTCGACAAAGCAACGAAAAACATACAAACGTTGAATCTTTGGCTTATGATGTCTGTCGAAAGTTCTAAGATTCGACGGAGCAGCAAAACTATACACATTTCAGTGTGCACATGTCTAATGAGCATACACTTGTGTGCGTCCCATGTGAACGAGGCCTAATTATAGTCTCTCTAAACAATAGTGAACAATGCCCTATTCTGCACCTCCTGTTATAGTCTCCATTATAGATGAGCTGCCAGTTTGATTAAAAATTTGCTTGTTTGGGAGGCTGTGATTGGTGATCAGTGGACCATACTACACCTTTAATTATAATTCCCATAAACACTGGTGACTTGTGGCCTATACCGCACTTTAAATATAGTTTCCACAAACATTGATGGCCAGTGGCCTATACTGCACCCCCAATTTAAGTCTCCATAGACGTTGGTCAACAGTAGCCTATATTGCACCTATAATTATTGTCTCCATAAGCACTGGTGACTATTGGCTTATACTGCCCTTCTTATAATAGTCCACATTAACACTGGTGACTAGTGACCTTGGCCTATATTGCACCTTAGATTACAGTCTTCATAAACACTGGTGACCAGTGGCCTATACTGCATCTCTAACAATAGTCTCCATTAACATTGGTGACCAGTGACCTATAGTGTACCAGGGATGTGCGGTGAGGTCAGTGGCTGGTGAGGCACTGGCTAGTATCAGAGCCAGATACACACAGGTTACATACGCCACGAATGTTAGAGTGAGAGCAATAATTCTAGCACTAGACCTCCTCTGTAACTCTAAACATGAAACCTGTAAAAAATTGAAAGCGTTGCCTGTGGAGATTTTTAAGCATTCCACAAGTGTACGCAATTTTAAAATGTGACATGTTAGGTATCTATTCACTGGGCGTAACATCATCTTTCACATTATACAAAAAAATCAGGCTAAATTTAGTGTTTTTTTTATTATATTTATTCATGAAATTGTTTTTTTTTTTTTTTTTTTTTTTAAAGTGTTTGAAAACTTGTTTCACAAATACAGTGTAACATAAAAAGTTGCAAAAACTGCACTTTATTTCCTAGGGCAGTGATGGCGAACCTATGGCACGCGTGCCACAGCTGGCACGCAGAGCCCTCTCTGTGGGCACTCAGAAGCTCCGGGCAAACACAGGCTCCTCACACTTCACTAGGAGGACAAAGCGCCCAATGTCCCCACACTGTCCTGCTTCGTTCCATTGGTGAGAAAGCCCAGAGATGAGGCCGGATCGGCAGGTGATGTGCTGCGATATGTGAGCATGTTCTATGCTATGGTGATAGCAAGAGAGGTGTGTATGGGCAGAGGGAGCAAGACTGGCTACATGAGTGTCACTGCGCCACTGCCGTACCACAGCAGAGGGGGGAGGGATTGGTGAATTGCAGAGGGGGGACCAGATGTGTGATGGAGTGTGCCACCTATGTAATGTGGCTGGACAACAGAGAGGTGTGAGCTGAAGGCCAATACATAATGTGCTAGAAGTTTACAGTGTGATGAGACGTATGATGTGCTGTATGGCACACTGGAGCGGTGCACTGGCAGGACGCTCAAAAAAGTCCTGCAAGCAGCATCTTTGAGGTGCTGTATACACCACTCCTACAGTGCCCCTGCCCATTAAAATCAATATGCAGCGATGGCAAAGGGACCCTTTTTAGGTGAAAGCGGGGGTTAAACATGCACTGCTAGCGGACGAAAAGCGCAGCAAAAACTACGGTAAAGCACCTGCCGCAAAATCGACGGTACTGACGACGCCCGGCACTGCTAGGTGCATTAAAATAAAGATAAAAGATAAAAAGCATTCTGTGTGCAGCAGCCCCCCTAATACTTACCTGAGGTCCCTCTCTGTCCAGTGATGTCCACGAGTGTCTCAGCCCTCTGAGATTCTCGTTTCTGATTGGCTGAGACGCAGCAGCAGCGCCATTGGCTCCTGCTGCTGTCAATCAAAGTCAGCTAGCCAATCAGGAGAGAGAGGGGGTGGGGCCGGGTCGGGGCTCCGTGCCTGAATGGACACAGGAAACTGTGCCTTGGCTCGGGTGCCCCCATAGCAAGCTGCTTGCTGTGGGGGCACTAACAGGAAGGAGGGGCCAGGAGCACAGAAGAGGGACCCGAGAAGAGGAGGATCCGGGCTGCTGTGTACAAATCCAATGCACAGAGCAGGTAAGTATAACATGTTTGTTATTTTTATAGGAAAAAAAAACTCGACTTTACAATCACTTTAGCATTAAAGGTCTGTCCATTCTTGAGCTGTTATAACGTATGTTACATCAAATGTACATCAGTGGTTTGCCAACAATGTTTATTATGAATATACAATGTACAATACAGAATGATAAAAATGCATGATTCCATACAAAAATAATATATAAACAGGACAGTTATAAAGGCAGACTCTATTTAGAACCAGTGCAGCAGTGCAGATAAAGAGATAGGGAACATATATTTAATATCCACTGTCAACACAAACCTCAGATTACAAATTACACTCATATAGGTATCTTGAAACTAAAGCATGCACCTGTGGGAATCAGATTTAATGGCAATAAGGCAATGCAGAGTTCATAGATCAACAGAAACCACAATACTCAACCAGATCAATAACCTACCTATGTTAGATTATGTAAAACATGAGGTTAATGATATAGAGAGATATATAATTGTAATGCCTTACCAACATTTTTCATCAACCAAATTACCAAAAATCCCATAAAACATTCGTCAAGCTGAAAACCCTATTCACTAAGCTATAATGTAAATGTATTTGCTAAAATTATCAATTTCAGCCACGTGACAGGTATTTTTAGATCTCATTGGCTCTTACTGTAAAAAATAAGTGGTTGGTATGGCAAGTAAACAAATAAGCTCAATAAACTGAACCTAAAGTAAGTAAAGCTAAATATGGGGGCAAATGTAAATCTTTCCAATGGAAGTATTCAGAGATCCATTCATTTAAAGAAAAGCTATTGTGAAAGAAAACCAGGGTCTGCCTCTGCCCAACTCAATTAAGAATATTCGTTTCCTGGATGTCTCTGGCTTTAAGGTCGGTTCACACCAGGAATCACACATGACCGTGCTCGGTGTTCCAGTGCGATTCACATGTGGTTCAGTGTGGTGTGATTGGAACCCACTCATTTTGAAAGGGCTGAATTACACCAAACCGCAGCAAAAGTAGTGCATGCACTACTTTAAAAAATGCAGAGCAACTAGATCTCATGGTACTACTATACCATGCAATGCAGTGCAGGCAAACGCACTGCATTTGCAACCTGCGTTTGGGGCGTCATTAACTTAACATTGACACCTACTGTAGATTGCAACTGTAGTACATTTTGGACATAAAAACGGGCATGAAAATGAGCATGTGCTTGTTTAAACCACCATTTCAGCATTCCAGATGCGTTTTTGCATATGCAGTTACATTTTTCATATGTGTTCAATGCAGTCCAGTGCATTTTTTCATTTTTTTATATTTTGACACATCAAAATCCTTATTTTCATTAGGACACTGTGCATTCTGGTGTAGTTACATGCATTTTGATCTGGACAGAAAAAAAAATCAGCTGGTTGTTGTTTGACTGAGCGCGCTGATGTGATTGTTGGAATACAGTACATGTCAAACACTGTGTATGCAGTTTGGATGCAGTTTAAAACACACTGGAAAGCACCTGGTGTGAACCAGCCCTTAAAGAGGAAGTGCAAAAAAAAGAAAGCTAGTCCAGAACAGTGTCGGCGAGAGGGGTGGCAACAAGATCAGTCAAAGACTGGCATGGAGAGTGACTTTGGCAGAGCAGCCACCACAACCAAAACCAACTGGAAGGATGATCATGGCGCCACGAAATAAGGTGAGTAAGGTGAGTAATACTGTGTGATAGCTGGTCCTAATAGACTTTTCATGATGGGGCAATTAGGTTTCATTTGTAATGTGACTAGAGGTAGGCTTTAATAATATCTGAAACACTGGCAGGAACAAGCATGTCAATTAGAGAGTTATGCCCTGTACACACGACCGGTTTTCCTGACGGAATAAACTCTGAAGGTTTTTCCGACAGAATTCCGCTCAAGCTGTCTTGCATACACATGGTCACACCAAATTCCAACCGTCAAGAACGCATTGATGTACAACAGGTACGACGGCACTATAAAAAGGAAGTTTAAAAGCCACTGCGTCGGAACAGCATGCAGACAAGCGTTTTTCCGCTAGAAATTTTTTACGGCGGAAAAATTTAGAACATGTTTTCTATCTAAGTCCGTCTGAATTTTCAACAGAAAAAGTCCGATGGGGCATACACATGGTTGGAATATACAATGAAAAGCTCCCATCTAACTTTTTCTGTCGGAATGTCCGACCGTGTGTACACGGCATTAGAGTGAGGTCAGAACTCTTGATCTATATACTATGTATTTGTTTAAAGCTAGTGTCTCAAAGAACTGAAGCCATTGGATCAGCATGACATCCAGGAAGCTAGCATTTTCAAAAAAAGACGTCAGCAATGAAATCCTTTATATCCTCTCTCTAAAAGTTTCTTTTAACACTAAACGTTCTAAGCTCAATCAGGACTGGTTCTTTTCCCCATAGGAATCATTTCTTTCAGTGCTGACTCCATGTGGTGGTCAGTTGTCCTCTTAAAGGAACTCATTTACCATCACCTTGTAGAATTCGGCTGTAACAGAGGACCTTGAGAATACTTATAGAAGATTTAAATCTAATAGCTTCTAACATTTGGAAATTGGCTTTGTCCTTGGGAATAAAAGAAGTTGAAAGAATAAAATGTCAGTGTTGATCACAGCAACCAATCAGATCATACATTTACATCTGCAAACTGAAAAAATAACAGCTGCTGTTAATTGCTATGGATACAGTAACATTACTTAAAAGGTCCGCCATTTTAATTATTTTAAGTATCACTGCAACCTTTGCAGCTTTTTTGTTTTACAGCATCATTTTAAAGTCCACGTTTTAAATTCAATTAGGATTTTTTTATATTCCCTTATTGATGAGATGTCTATTTGATGAAGAGAATAACCAGAGTGAGGAGTCATGGCTATCCCTAAGCCTCAGCTTCCTGCTTCAGACTTTTTCATCATTTGATGGGCTTGTGGACACGGACTTTAGAGGCTCTAACTCCTCTTCCTTTGCCTTTTCTTGAGCTCGGGAGACCCAATGACTCCATCCTGAAAAGTAATGAAATGACATGTTACATTTCCTGTTTAATGTTCAGTATGTTATTAAACTTTTTAGTACGAAATGTTACTGATGCTGAGCTAAATGATAAAATGAAACAAAAGTATAGAATTATATGTTTTTCATATTATTATTATTGTCCACATGCACAGCCTTTCCAGGATCTCTAGGACGTATATGCTTTTGAATGAAGGTGCATTTCCAGCTAAGAGAAACCATAAAGCTAATAATGCTTTATGGAACACTTATGCTGTGCTAAAATAAAAAATTTCACTTGATTCACCTTACACGGAGGTCACTGTGATGCCCTGCATCCACAGAACACTCAGAGCACCTTATAGAGCCAGTATGAAGGTAGTGGGGTGTACTTCCTGATGCCAGGGCTATGTAAGTTCCTTTTTCTCTCTTGCTTCCTCTACACATTGCCTTCTGGTTTAAAGCCTACGTTTAGAAAATGTTTTTAAAAAATCAGCACAAGGGACAAGTGTTATGATTAATCCAATGTATCCTTTGTGCTGCTGGCAACTTAATTCCTTGTAATCTTCATCGTATGTTGCACCAAACCCTGCGCTGTCATAATTTTCTGGGTGATGGGGGTTAATGGAATGGAGGGCGCCCTAACAGGCACTCCTCAAGAATGCCCAACTATAGTATGTCTGCCCTTTTGGCCTAGCTCCACCATTCATAGAGGCCATAACCACAGCTTTCACGAGTGAAGCAAAATCTATGACTGGAGGGGGGAGGACCTCCCAATCATCTGCCCATACTCCATTCATAGTCATCGAAGGATGAAGATTGTAAGGAATTCAGAAGCCAACAGCACAAGGGACACGTCGGATTAACAGTAAATAATGTCCCTTGTGCTGATTTTGTTTTTTATTTTGTCTAAACTTAAAGCATAAGTAAACCCATTAATTTAACAGTTACAAAAAACAGCTACATTCTTGGAATGTGCCGAGAATGAAAGTGTCACATTGGTTGTGCTCTCAACCAAACTGTCAAACTATCCAATGGCTGATTCATAACTGATTACATGTGCAGCATCATAGCAGTTGAAGATCAAACAGAGACCAAGATGGGAGCTTCCTTGGCTAAAAACGATGGGAGGGTTTACTTCCTGTTTAAGCTTCAAAATGCTTCTGAAATCATTTTGAAATCATTGACAGTGATAATTGACCCATAACTGATCTCTTTCTGATCACATTTGACATGTTTTAATATGCTTTTGGATTTCCTTACACTTGTATAGGGAGAGAAGCAATTCTGATACGAGCAAAAGCCCATCAACCGCCCTTATTTAGGCTAAAGATTTTTGGAATGCAACTTTAAGTGAAGGTTCCAGGTGGCGGATGTCAGCAGACATGTGTCCGCTTACACTCACTGGGCATCTGATCCGGTAAAATCCACTTAAAACAGACAGATTGCAAACATATCCAGCAGATCGGATAACAATTAGATGGAAACGGACATGCAGTTCATTTCCATCTGACCACTTCATAGAGGAGAGTGGGCTGTGTCTGTGTCCGCTCTGCATAGGAGAATGGGCTGTGTCCGTGTCCGCTCTGCATAGCGGAGTGGACACAGACCTGCCATCTGCCTGCTCAGCGGGGATCAGTGAAGAGATCCCCCATCAAATAAGCGGATCCTATACCCAAAATCACTTACACCTATAAACAATCGCAAAATATTAGCACTCTGTTAAGACCACTCTATTGCTTCAATTCAACTGATTAAGTTGATGAAATATTACTTTTAGTATATTTAGTATGACCAGGATGTATATTTAGGCTACATGCTCACCTATGATGCAATAAAAACATAGTAACATAGAAATGCAATGTACGTTTAGGACATAATTCCTCAATCTTCTTACCTTTGGGTCGTTTATAAAGCTTGTGCGCATTTTCTTTGTCACCAGGCTCCTCCTCATTAATGCAGGACATATTCTCTCCAAATGATTCCCACTGTATTTCTTCCACCCTGTAGTGTAGCAATATAAGATATATGAGTGGTCTGTTATTTCAGAGAGTAATCTCTAACAAAAGATAGTATATTTAAGTATTGTGTGGGTAAAACTAGCAAAAACAGACCTGTGTGTTGAATGGAGAAAATGGAGTATACCGTATATACCCGAGTATAAGCCGAGTTTTTAAGCACATTTTTTTGTGCTGAAAATGCCCCCCTCGGCTTATACTCAAGTCAAGCATTTTTCTGCTGCAGAAAATTACATTTTCCAAACTGATTTTGGGGCCCTGTATCTCGGGGCCACTTAGTGATAGGAACCCAATTTGGTGTGCAAACCCAGTGGAACTAGCACTACAACATATCCAAAGCTGGGGGGTTCCTAGCACCAAGTGGCCCTGAGATACGGGGCCCCAAACTCGGTTTGGAAAATTTCATTCTCTGCTGCAGAAAAGTGCTTGACATTTTCCGAACTGACTTTGGGGCCCCATATCTCTGGGACACTTGGTGCTAGGAACCCCAAATGTGGTATTCAAACCCAGTGGAACTAGCACTACAACATATCCAAAGATGGGGTTGGAATACCAAAGCACCAAGTGGCCCCGATATGCGGGGCCCCAATGTCGGGTCGGAAAATTTCATTTTCTGCTGCAGAAAAGTGCTTGACTCGAGTATAAACTGAGAGGGGCACTTTCAGCACAAAAAAATGTGCTGAAAAACTCGGCTTATACTCGAGTATATAAGGTAGTTTGACTTGCCAAAGTTTGTGAAAAGTTTAATTTAGGATCTTTTCAACCCTCTTCCTATCATTAGCTGAGCAACTGAAATATCTGTAACAGAAATGCGTATTTTCCATACACAGCATTTGGTTTGCTGAGAGGTGTGTTCAGTTTTCAAACCGTCCACTGACGAATCGTCTTATGCCGCATACACACAAGCGGACTTTCCCGCGGGATTGTCCTCCGGACTCGAGTCCGCCGGACAATCCCCTCGTGTGTGGGCCTTCGACTGACTTTTTTTCCCAAAAGTCCGGGGGACTAGGTTTTAAGTTTTGTTTTAAAATTGTCCGCTGAACTTGGCAGTCCGGCGGACAATACGGCCGTCTGTATGATGGTCCGGCGGACCAAAAAGGACGCATGCTCAGTAGCAAGTATTTTTCTAGTATTTTTCTTTTTCTAGTCCCGCCGTACGTGCTGTACGTCATCACGTGAACCGCCGGACTTTTTGCGTGATCGTGTGTGGTCAAGTCCGTTCCTTTTCAAGTCCGGCGAAGCCCCGCTGGAAGGTCTGGTGGTTTGTCCGCCGGACTAGGTCCGGCGGACATTCCCGCGGCAAAGTCTGATCGTGTGTACGGGGCATTAGTCTCAGGAAATGGTCTATGGATTTGATTACCCAGCTTGTCCACATGCCATAGTTTTTGAGTAGGATTGCTCTCTGTTTTAATTATTAAGTATTCAACATTTTCCAGAGCATAGGAGAGTGTAGAAAGCAGAAATAATAGGCAAAAGTGACCCAGTGCAAGATTTCGCTGCTAGAGTACCCAAAACCCTATATAAAAAGTAAATTAATCTGTTCCAAAGTCCACCTAAAGCTAAAATATTGGTTTTATATGGCCTGACCCTTCAACAATAAACTGGTCACTATGCATTCCACAATTACAACTTTCCAAACTACATGAGACCCAGGACATTGGCTTCAGTTCCATACCGTCAGGAGTCTTCTGGAAATATCGTTAATACTGTTGTATCAGCAGGGCTATATACTGTATCTATGGATTATCTCTTACCATCATTTAACAGCCTGTCCAATTTCCAACAAAATCAATAATGCCCATCGCTGTAATTTCCTTTTTAGTTTAGTTTAGTTCAGCCAGAGCGGTTTAATGCCTTCAGTTAATAGGTATATGTGTTATTATATGTTCTTACCTAAAGCACCATCTTTTATCTGGCTTTCCATCAGGCTTTGATCCCACTGTAAGCAAGCGGCCAGACCTAAACTTTTCCCTAAGGCGCTTAGGCAGGAACCTCTCAATATCCAGGATTGTTGCAGCTCTCTGTGAAATAATGATAAAAAGTAAAAAAAAAAAAAATACAGAATACAACTTTATTAATGGTGCCAAAAGCAATAGAAAATATCACAGCTGAGCATCCTTATGCCTAACTCAGCACTTTGATTATATGTTAACGATTTGCGTTGATATATATCTGTGTTCTCCTCTTTGGGCAAATTGTCCTTGAATCTAAACAGTTCTTAACCACTTTTCTGTTAAAAAAAAAAACAGTTCTTAACCACTTGACCTACAAGAGTTATACCCCACTTTATGACCAGGCCATTTTTTGCAATGCGGCACTGCGTTACTTTAACTGACAATTGCGCAGTCATGCAAATAAATAACACTTATGTCACCTTTTTCCCCACAAATAGAGCTTCCTTCTGGTGGTATTTGATCACCTCTGCATTTTTTATTTTTTTGTGCTATAAACAAAAAAAAAACGAAAATTTTGAAAAATTTTTTTTCTTTCTGTTATAAAAACATATCCAATAACATTTTTAAAAAAAAATCTAATTTCTTTATCAATTTAGGCCAATATGTATTCTGCTACATATTTTTGGTAAAAAAAAAAAATCCCAAAAATCGTATATTAATTGGTTTGCATTATAGAGTCTACAAACTATGGGATATATTTATGGAATTTTTTTTTTTTTTTTATTTTTTTTACTAGTGATGACTTATCAGTGATTTATATTGGGACTGCGATATTGCGACAGACAAATTGGACACTAATTGACACTTTTTGTGCGGCAGTGACACTAATACAGTGATCGGGGGCTAAACAAATATGCACTGTCACTGTACTAATGACACTGGCGGGAAAGGAGTTAAACATCTAGGGGAATGAAAGGGTTAACTGTGTGCCTAGCCAGTGCTTGTGTACTGTGTAGGAGGTTCTTTTACTAGGGGAAGGTATTTATCCATGTTCCTCCTTTGCAGGAACACAGGACCAATGCCTCCCCTACTGACAGAACGGCGATCTGACTTGTTTACATAGGCAGATTGCCGTTCTGGCTCTCTGCCTAGTGATTGGCGGGTGCCGGCGGACATTGAGAGTAAGAGAAATCCAAAATTTTGAATAGTCACCTGAACAACACCCTTCCCCTCCCCGTTTGAATACTTATTTTCATTCTACAGCAGTTTACATCTATGCACTCTCAAAATTATCTGTGCTGACAGATCAGGTCCTTTAGAAGTCAATGGGGATCTACAGAAGTTTATTTGCAAATTATGTAAACATTGAAGGGGCCCATGGGCTGAAGTGCAACTAGCGAGAGGGTAATTTCAGAGGGCAAAAAAGGATCAGTGCACTTTGTTTAAAAGAGCACTTATCCTTTAAATACTGTAAATACTGTAGGGCTGGCTGTAATTATAGATGTAGTTTTGTGGTATAAAAACAGAAGATTACAGGAAAGACTGCAAAGGGGAAAAATACAATTACAGAACAAAGTACAAATGCAAAGCCATGACTTTTATTAGATTAGTTCTCCCAAAAATAGTCATGTGATTATCTGAAGAACTGTGCTGAAATCAGAGAAATATTTACTATTTACGGACAACCAGCACCAGGTCCCAAGCAGGAAACTCCCTGCATAAAGTTTGCATGTTCTCCCTATGCTTGTGTGGGTTTCCCCCCTGTACTCTGGTTTCCTACCAAACCTCAAAGACATGCTGGAGGTTAATGGCCTCCTGTCCAAATTGGCCCCCGTATGTGTATACATGCAGGTGAGGTAGGGGCCTTAGATTGTAAGGGCAGGGACTGATGTGAATATTCAATATGTAAAGCGATGTCAAAAATTGTCGGCACTTTATAAATACCTGTAAAAATAATAATAATTACAGAAGACAATCACTTCAACTTAAACTGGTTGTAAACCCAGAGTGACCGGCGACATGTCGTTGTTTCCTGGGTTAGCGGGCTCCGGCACTGTGATTGGCCAGAGCCGCGATTACTTCACTCATTTTCTAGTCATCTTGTTGTAGACTGCATTAGTCAGGCACTCCATTCTTTGCAAACTTACTTAGTGGCTGTCTGTACTGTACAGAGAAACCACAGATCTTGCAAGAAGGTGGAAGGAAAAAAACTTGACATCCCTTTTTCCTCTGTAGGCTGCACCCAGTTCCCTTAAGCCTCAGAGTCTGTCACTAACAAAGGCAGAAGTGACCTCAAATACAGTCAGATTGGAAGCAGACAATCAACACTTGTGGGTTAGTTCAGAAACCTAAGTATTTTAAACTATATGACTGTAACTGTATCATGCTGAGTGGTTGGAAGTGATCAAAAGAAATGTTATGGCTGTGTTTGACTTAAAGAAATCAACCCACCTGTAATTTCCATACGCTCTTGCTTTCATGAGAGACTTTATTTACTGTTTCACTCATTAAAGCAATGAGCATATTCAGAAGAAGAACATAGGTGAGTACCACGTACAAGATCAGCAGAAACATGAAAAAGTGCTTGAACTTTAGGTTTTCATTGAACTCCAGGTCTCCCATGCCAATAGTAAATTTGAAGAGCTCCAAGGTAGCGATGTAAAGACCTGAATATGAGTTTCCTGCTTCTGTTTTTCCATCATCAGTGCTATTCTCAGCCTTCTGAGGAGCTTCACCAATAAGTGTTACCAAAGCTGCGAAAAAAATATATGTCTTATATCATCTATATTTAAAATTATACAAACATGATATAAAAATAGTCAGCAGTAGAGTTGGGCGAGCACTGCGCACTTGCAATCTGCGGGCAGGGGGTTTATTAGAATCTGGAAGCCCCCTTTAATAAGGGGGCCCCCAGATCCTGCCTCCCCATGCGAATGAGTAGGGGTACATTGTACCCCTACCCATTCATCAAAAAAAAGTGTCAAGAAGAAATAAAAACACACGGACAGTTTTTGACAATTCCTTTATTAAAAATAAAAAACGATATCCCCCTAAGTAGATCCATAATCAATCACACTGCCCACCGCCAGACCCAAAAAAAGGAAAATTTTCCGCCAGTGACGAAGGCTAACCATGGACTACTTGTTCTGCCGTTTGACAGTTCTTATATAGGTAAGGGGCGGGCCACCTGGCAACGTCACCTAGTTTCACTGCCCCCATGTGACATCACCGACCCAGCAATTCCCCCATGTTAAGAGCATGTGGCCTGGTATGGTTCAGGGGGGGGGGGGGGGCTTACCTTAACCTGCCAGACTGCATGTTCAGGTAAGGGTCTGGTATAGATTTTGGGGAGGACCTCACGCCTTTTTTAAACATTTTTGTATTGCTGACAAAGGAATTGTATTGCCGGCAATTTAAATGTCTTTTTTTTTCTGTATAAATGTCAGTTTTGCTGCAGCAGGTTCTATGCATGGTACAGATGCTCCACTTTACAGGCAGATTAAGGGGATCCCCCAGGCACTATTTTTAAAGGAATTTAACATTTTTATTGTTTCATTTTAAGCATCAATAAAATCACTGCTCCTGATCTTTTAAAAAAAAATTTGCATTGATACGTGTCCCCCAGGGCAGTCCCAGTCCCCTATACCCTTCTTATGACCAATAACTTGCATACGGTTGTGTTTATAAGTTTACATACCCTGGCAGTATTTATGATTTCTTGGCCATTTTTCAGAGAATATGAAAGATAACACAAAAACATTTCTTTCGATCATGGTTAGTGTTTGGCTAAAGCCATTTATTATCAATCAACTCTGTTTACTCTTTTTAAATCATAATGGCAACAGAAACTATCCAAATGATCCTGTTTAAGGCCCCTTTCACACGGAAGGCCCGTTCAGATCCGCCTGTCAGTTTTGACGGCGGATCTGAACGGGCGCTCCATGTTACTCTATGGAGCGTCGGATGTCAGCGGAGACATGTCCGCTGACATCCGATCCGGTCCGATCCGCCAAATCCAGACGTATGGACCACACGTCCAGATCCGTCGGATCGGGTGAGATCGGGTGAGATCGGGTGAAAACGGACACACTGTCCGTTTTCATCCGATCTCTCCATAGAGATCAGCGGCGCTCGCAAGCCCCTCCCCGCTCAAATGATCAACGGACAGATCTCCCGCTGAGCCGGCGGACAGAGGCGGGCTCCGTGCAAGCGGAGTCCGCCTCGTCTGAAAGGGGCCTAAAAGTTTACATACCCTGGTGATTTTGGCCTGATAACATGCACACAAGTTGACACAAAGGGGTTCGAATGGCTATTAAAGGTAACCATCCTCACCTGTGATCTGTTTGCTTGTAATTAGTGTGTGTGTATAAAAGGTCAATGCATTTCTGGACTCCTGAGAGAACCTTGCATCTTTCATCCAGTGCTGCACTGACATTTCTGGATTCTGAGTCATTGGGAAAGCAAAGAATTGTCAAATGATCTGCAGGAAAAGGTAGTTGAGCTGTATAAAACAGGAAAGGGAAATAAAAAGATATCCAAGGAATTGAGAATGCCAATCAGCAGTGTTCAAACTCTAATCAAGAAGTGGAAAGTGAGAGGTTCTGTTAAAACCAAACAATGGTCAGGTAGACCAACTAAAATTTCAGCCACAACTGCCAGGAAAATTGTTTGCGATGCAAAGAAAAACCCCCAAATAACTTCAGGTGAAATACAGGACTCTCTGAAAACATGTGGTGTGGCTTTTTCAAGATGCACAATAAGGAGGCACTTGGAGAAAGATGGGCTGCATGGTCGAGTAGCCAGAAGAAAGCCATTACTACGCAAATACCACAAAGTATCCCACTTACAATACGCTAAACAGCACAGACTCAAACCTTCTGGCACAAAGTCATTTGGAGTGATGAGACCAAAATTTAGCTTTTTGGCCACAACCATAAACACTACATTTGTAGAGGAGTTAACAAGGCCTATGATGAAAGGTACGGAGGTGGATCGCTGATGTTTTGGGGATGTGTGAGCAACAAAGGCACAGAAAATTTGGTCAAAATTGTTGGCAAATGAATGCAGTATGTTATCAAAAAATGCTGGAGGAACATTTGCATTCATCAGCCAGGAAGCTGTGCATGGGATGTACTTGTACATTAAAACATGACAATGATCCAAAACATAAGGCCAAGTCGACCTGTCATTGGCTACAGCAGAATAAAGTGAAGGTTCTGAACTGGCCATCTCCTGACCTCAATATCATTGAGCCACTCTGGGGAGATCTCAAACCTGCAGTTCATGCAAGACAGCCCAAGAATTTACAGGAACTGGAGGCTTTTTTCCAAAAGGAATGGGCAGCTTTACCATCTGAGAAGATAAAGAGCCTCATCCACAAATACCACAAAAGACTTCAAGCTGTCATTGATGTTAAAGGGGGTATTACACGGTATTAAGAACTGGGTTATGTAAACTTTTGATCAGGGTCATTTGGGTAGTTTCTGTTGCCTTTATGATTTAAAAAGAGTAAACCCCGTTAATTGATAATAAATGGCTTCAGCCAAACACTAACCTTGAGTGAAAGAAATGTTTTTGTGTTATCATTCATATTCTATGAAAAATAGCCAAGAAATCATAAATTCTGCCAGGGTATGTAAACGTATGATCACAACTGTACAAGCCTTCAAAATGGGGACTTTAGATTTTTCAAGTTCGGGTCCCATAGACTTTAATAAAGTTTGCGGCTTGGGTCAGAATTTTGTATATGTTTGGAAGTTCTGGTGTGAACCGAACAGGTGGGTGTTCGGTCCAACTCTAGTCAACAGTGCACCTCTTACTATTTTGTGTTATTTCATGTTTTTGTCTAAATATTCCTAATGCACTATTTCTTTTGTTGTATTTTTGAGGAAAATATCAATAAGAAAGGTTATGGAAAACAAAATATTCAACAGTGAGAGCATGCACAATGATGCTGTCCCCCTTTGGGGCAGACTTAGATGGCAGAGTTTATTATAGTGTCTTGCGCTGGCTCAATTTTATTACATATTATTTATTTACATTTTTTTGTCACTGAAATGTTTTAAAGTGCAACTCAAGATGAACTTAACACCAGCCAAAACTTTTTTTTTCTTGATAGATAATTGGGAAAGTTTAGAAACATACATTTCATTTATTTACATTTTTTTTAATTTTTTTTAATTTTTTTTTTTACATTTTTGATTTATGAATTTGCCTTTTCTAAACTACAAGGCTAAGAGTGACATCTACTGGTTACAACCATGAAGAGTAAGCAAGGAATTGCATGGCATTCCACTTTGTGAATAAAGCACTGTTATAAAGAACTGACACACATGATTGTTTGCTTACAAAGATTTTCTAAATATATTTCTAAATAGAACTTCCCGGTATATGATAAATACCTGCTGCAAAACCGAAGAGGAAGACTAGGTAGACCAAGAGGAAACGTAGCATGTCACGCAGGATGGTCTGAAACACAATAGTACATTTTTATTATTCTTTTCACCCTTTATGCAAGTATTTTTGATTATTATTAATGATTTTTATTTACATGTATACACATTTTTAAAACATTTTTAAAAAAATGTCAACAACTGACCCTTGCCCACAAGCCTAGGGAACCAGACGTACAGTATGTGCCCATGTTGCCATACTGAGGGGGAAGCAAGTAAACAGCTCCCTGCTACCCTGTTTACCAGCTTGGATGCCTTTCAGCACTGGAGTGCTTTGAACTGGGCGCTCCTCTTAAAGCTTCATGCCTTGCTAAGCTGATGGGATATTTGGCACCACCAGTGTACAAGAGAAAATGCTGCAATAATAGGGTTTATGTTCCACCATCCTGTTCCACATTAGGAGGCAGACCTCTACCAAGTAACCCCTCTTTTAGAGGCCCTACGGTCTCCTAACCAGTTCACCATGCATGTGGGTGTGAAAGAGTTAACAAAAAATAATATAACATTTAAAAATGTTTAGTGCTCTTAATTTAGTTGTATTTATCTTCTGAGATCAAGTGCTATACCTGACTGTCCATTGCAGGGGTTTTCCTGCAGTCTTGGCCCCAGAAATGGTTCAAAGGCTTTCCCATTAATTCCTTTACAGCCATCAGTATTCCTGGCATCCTGACAGCGCCACAGTAGAGGAGTGGGGGGAGCTTTGGAGTAATGTTCTCCCACAGTTACTTGAGCCAACAATGACTGTAAGTCCATGTACAACTCTCATTCAAGTATCGGCAATAATATATATAACATAATAGTCATATTTGAAGAAACACCAAATATGGACTTTCCATAAAGTAAACCTGTTAGGCTTTAACCACTTCAATACCCCCCTCCCCTTCTGCCTAGGCCAATTTTCAGCTATTAGCACTGTGACATTTTGAATGACAATTACTCAGTCGTGCAGCACTGTACCCACATTAAATATGGATCTTTTTTTTTAGCCAGATGGCCGCTGATGAGGCTGCATTGAGGTGCACTGATGGACACTGATGAGGCTGCACTGATGGGTACTGCTAGGTTGCACTGATGGGCACTGATAAGCTACACTGATGGACACCGATGAGCACTGATAAGCTGCACTGATGGGGCTGCACTGATAATCAGGGCACTAATTATCAGTGTAAACAATGTACTCACTGTGCCCGCACAGATTGGCTCTCCTTTCCTCAAATGCTGTCTCTGTGTGAGGAATGGAGAGCCAACAACCAGCAACTGTGTTTACATTGTGAAAGCTGTGATTGATCACATAGTAAAGAGCCTCTGCGATTGGCGATTTCCCCCGATATGTGTTCTGCTGTGTCCAGGGCACACAGTGGTCACAGAGCGCACCCAAAGTGTGCCCCAGGGGGCATGCGGGAGGACGCCCAGGAATGTCCTTCCAGAACTGGAGAGCTGCGCTGTATATTGGCTATAGTGCTGTAAAAAAGTAATTAAAGTGAGTGTAAAGTGTAATTTTTTTTTATAGTAAATAAACATCTTAAATGTACCCGATCTGTGCAATAATTGTGCACAGAACAGCCCTGATCCTTCTCTTCTAGGATCCCACTCTGGTGCTCCTAGCTCTTCCTCTTCTCGGAGTCACACCATAGAAAGCAGCTTCCTATTGTGGCACACCTGCTGAGCCGTGCTGCCTGTGTCTATGGACACAGAACACTGCCCCTCGCTTCCTCATAACAGGATTTGATTGGCTGGCAGGGGGAGATGTAGACAGAAGGTTTTTTTTACCTTAATGCAGAGAATAAATTAAAGTAAAAAAACAATCTGCCTTTATAACCACCTTAAAGGCCATTCAAAGTCTCACACTTTTCTATTTCCCTAGAGTTTTGTAATCCTGCATGTTATGATTGGAGACTGAGTTTTCCTTGGGAATATCCAAATTACTTTTTTACTCAGTAAATATGCTGCTTTCTACAATCACTGTACAATGCCAAGTAACAGCCAATACCCTCAGCTTAAATGTTGTGGCACAGACAGCATTGCCTAGTAGGAGCAGAGGTGTGTCTGACTCTGACCAGGTATTTTACTGAGTGCTGATTACTAAGTACACTGAGTATATCTCCAGTGCTGATCGGAAAAACAGGAAAGAGAAGTGGTGGTTGTTAGCACAATGTCTATATGACTGTATGTCTATTTCTGTGACTAATTTAGATTTTATTAAATGAGTCCTGGTCTGGAATTACTATTACTTGTAGTCAGCCTGTGTCTATATGAGGACATTCTATCATCTATAGTTATCACAAAGGCATTGTATTCCAATTATTAACAAAATGTAGACATCTCTTATAAGCATTTTTACATTGTCACACTATTTTAGTCCAGGTTAAAGAGGAAGTAAAATTCCACGTATTGTTTGTACCTATAAGTAAGCCTATAATAGACAGGAGCTATTTACTGTATATGCAGCCGATGACTTAATCGGCACATGCACTCTGAAGGAACGGCCACCCGTGCCGTTTCTTCAGAGCCCTGTGCCGTGACCGGCAGTTGATGTCACATGGCTCCAGCCAGCCACACAGCCGGAGTCTGCGGACCCGGAAGGAAGACGGGCGAAAATGGCCCCCATCGGTGACGATGAGGGCTTTGTTTGCAAGAAAGTTTCACATAATGTGTCTCTGTATGCATACTATGTATGTACACTGCATACTATGTGCATACTATGCATACTAGCATTTTATGTCTTTAATTTTGCAGGTCATAAAAAAACGGTGCTTTACTTCCTCTTTAAGACAAGAAAAGGGGGGTGAGGGGGTGGGGAGGTAAGGGAGTCCTATGGGCACCAATAGTTGTGTAGCTGAAGACTCCAATAATGACAATCCACCCTGGAGGTGCCACACTGCCATCTACTGGTGCAGCTTCTGCCACATGTGTAACTGAAGAAAGCAGGCATAATGCCACCTCTGGAGAGGACATTTGAGGCTCTGGGCTCCAGGAAGCTGAAAGAAATAATTTTATGTATCTACACAGCCAGGTTTGAGTTTTTGTTTAACTTTTTATCTCTATGGAAATATTTTTCCAGCTAAATGTAGCATTCTGTATAATGAAGATTGCGTGTATTGTCCACCAGAGGGCAGACAAACATTGGAAGTAGCAAATAATACAATTTCCAAATGATTAAACCGCAAGAAATATTCAAGTAATGTGCTTTGTAAACCTTATTACACGGCTGTTTATAAAACTGGAATTTGGTGCTCCTTTCATTAGTACATGTTGATATGTCTTTGTTTGGTACATTAAGTTATTTAACTGCATTTAGTAACATTAAAAAGAGATAAATGGTAATATCATGCATACATACATAATATAGTCACAGCTATGACCATCATAACTTTGCCTGCATTTTGTTTATTTGCAACACTTGACACAACACTTAAAAAAGGGAAAGTCATGAATGCCATCTTGTTTATTTTAGTACAGTAACTAAAAATCCTAGTGCCCGACTCTTTGTGAATGTATCTCACCAAGACAGATCTAAGGACATTGGGTTATGCTAGAGCTTGGTGTCAAACTATATAGATATCAAGAACGATATCTGAGTGTATTGGTGTAATGGAGACAGTTTTTTATTTAGTTTTTTTAAAAAGGGAACAAATAAGAATTAAAGAAAAAATAAAAACTTTCCAATAACTGACCTTCTGAATCATGACACTGTAAATTCCCGTCTGCTGGAATCCACGGGTATAATACAGCATATTCACCCAGCCAATAACCAATGCAAACACCATAAGAGCAACGTAAACTTCACTTCCTGCCAGGTAAACAATGCCACTGCTCAAAATAATAGCGGCTTGGAGAAAGCTGTGAAAATAAACACATCTAAATTACAAAAAAGTAAATGGTACACCATAAAAATATGTGTTAAAACCGACCTTTGCCCCTTTTACTAAAACATACATCAGCATACATCCCTGCTTGCTGTTGTGAAATCCTCTATTACCTTTTTTTTGTTTTGATTACCTTGACCACTTAAGGACAGAGCCTCTTTTTGAGATTTGGTGTTTACAAGTTAAAAAAAAAAATTTTTTTTTGCTAGAAAATTACGTAGAACCCCCAAACATTATACATTTTTTTCTAACACCCTAGAAAATAAAATGGCGTCGTTGCAATACTTTCTGTCACTCTGTATTTGCGCAGCGGTCTTACAAGTGCACTTTTTTGAATAAAAAAACAAGACAACAGTAAAGTGAGCCCAATTTTTTTTTATTTTGTGAAAGATAATGTTACGCAGAGTAAATTGATACCCAACATGTCATGCTTCAAAATTGTGCCCGCTCCTGCAATGGCGACAAAACTTTACCCTTAAAAATCTTCATAGGCAACGTTTAAAAAATGCTACAGGTTGCATGTCTCAAGTTACAGAGAAGGTCTAGGACTAGAATTATTGCTCTCGCTCTACCGATCACGGAGATACCTCACATGTGTGGTTTGAACACCGTTTTCATATGCGGGTGCTACTTACGTATGCGTTCACTTCAGCACGTGACCTCGGCGGGACAGGGCGCTTTTAAAAATTTATTTTTCTTCCTTTTTTTACCTTTTATTTTTACACTGTTTTAAAAAAAAAATGTGTCACTTTTATTTCTATTTTTTCTATTTTACTCCTATTACAATGAATATAAACATCCCTTGCAATAGAAAAAAAAGCATGACAGGACCTCTTAAATATGAGATCTGGGGTCAAAAAGACCTCAGATCTCATATTTACACTTAAATGCAATAAAAAAATTAAAAAAATTGAGTCATTTAAAACATTTTTTTTTTTAAATGGCCCTTTAAGAGCTTCGGGCGGAAGTGACGTTATGACGTCGCTTCTGCCCTGCATTGTTATGGAGACTGTTGGGAGCCATCTTCCCCTCACTGGTCTCCAAGCCCAACAAGGGTGAAGATCCGATCGCCTCTGCCGCTGCCGACAGCTCCAGTTCTTTCCTGCAGCCCGTGGTTCGGATCATCTATGGCCGGCTTTAGTCAACTTCCTGGGTACCCCAAAGGCACTTAAGGGGTCGTAAACCCTTGATGTTTTTCACCTTAATGCATTAAGGTGAAAAACCTTCTTTAGTGTAGCAGCATCCCAGAGCCCCCGTTTTACTTACCTGAGCCCGATCTTTCCAGCGATGGGGATGAGCACACCAGCTCCAGACGCTGTCTCTGGTCCTCATTAGATAGATTTATAGCAGCAGGAACCATTGGCTCCCACTGCTGTCAATCAAATCCAATAATGTGGGAGCCGGGCGTGGGGCAGAGTCTTGCTGTCTATGTCAATTGATGCAGAAGCAGGACTCGGGAGGACGCTGCATGAGTGCCCCCATGAAAAGGGCTTCTCCGAGGGGACACTCGATGTGGAGAGGAGCCAGGAACACCGCTGGGGGACCCTAGAAGAGGAGGATCGAGGCCAGTCTGTGCAAAACCATTGGAGGTAAGTATGACTTGTTTGTTATTTAAAAAAAAAAAAAGAATGAACCTTTACAACCCCTTTAAGACAATTGAATTGTTTTGTGGAATTATTTATAAGAAAATTGTACAAAGGAAAGGTGGGTCTGAAAAATGCCTGGGCCCTCTGAATTTAGACAAGGTAGAGTATTTAAAATCAGTACATTTAGGAACATATTCATAATGCAATGAATCTGACACTACAGGTGAATCTTCCTGCAACATGTGTTTTTAATAGCAGTGACTGATTCACCAACAGTGAATGTTTGGTAAAAGTAATTTTCACTGCTTATAAATACGCCCTTTATTGTTAGCATGCATTTCTTTATTATTGTACCTGTTATGTTTCATACAGGCTAACAAATAATAATCTTGACGCTATACTATTTAGAACTTACAAAAGAATTTCGAAATAGCCATCCATTATTAAAATTTGTAAAGAAGGACGCCTCTTCACAAAGTATATAATCTGAAAAAAATAAGAAAATTGGTATTCATTGAATAACATGAAAAAGAAATTAACCAAATAATTAGAAAGCTTACATTGGATGTTAGTTCATTTACATTTTGTCTTTAACAACTTAAAGCAGAGTACCGCAAATTTTTTTTTTTTTAAAGTCAGCAGCTACAAATACTGCTGCTGCTGATTTAAAATATGGACACTTACCTGTCCAGGGCACCCATGATGTCGGCACCCAAAGCTGATCTGTCCCGCTCTCGGGTGCTGCTGCCGCCATCTTCGGTAAGGGAATCAGGAAGTGAAGCCTTATGGCTTCACTTCCTGGTTCCCTACTGCGCCTGCGCGACTCACGCTGCACATTCCCACTGGTCCCTGCTGTCTCCTGGGACCCGTGTGTCTCCCAGAAGACAGCGGGGAGGGACGGGAAGTGGAGTAGATACCCGCGGGTGGCATGGGTTTCTATGCCCGGAAGTGGGAGAAAAATACCTGTATTAGACAGGTATTTGCTCCCCCCCCCCCCCCCCCCCCTGAAAGGTGCCAAAAGTGACACTGGAGGGGGGGATTCTGAAAAGCGAAAGTTCCATTTTTGTGTGGAACTCCGCTTTAAGGTCCAAGCCTATTCTGACACTTTTTTTTTTTTAACAGAAAATTTGACACTTTTTGTTTACATATAAAAATCTGTATTTATTGCTATAAAATTACTTAAAACCCCCAAACATTATATATTTGTTATATATATTTATGCCTATTACCTCCATGTGTTTTAAGAACTCTCCTTACAAGCCCAGCCAATGTAAGCATTGCTTTGTTTACATTCACCATGTATGCTGTCTGTAATCACAAGTCTCTACACTGAGTGTAAATAAAGCAATGTTTACCCTGACCTAGGCCTGTGCTAACAGTTCTCAAATCACAGGAAAATAAAAGGCAGAGATAAGACTTTGTAAAAATGTCAAGTGTCACAGGCTTAATGAAAAGCAATAAGTCTTCAAATTGAAGTAATATATTCATATATACCTGACGTATTAGTATATAGAGCCCACCAAACATGATGATGAATTCTCCAAGTACACGAACGTTGTCTTTGGTTGTCCCCTCCAGAGGAAATGGGGGCTTTAAAAAAAAAATTAAAGGTGTTATAATTGGAGCGATTTTTTAACAAAAGTATCCAGCTCATTGCACATTGCACAGAAAGTAGCTAAAGTCACATATAAAAACAAATCTTGCTAACATTTACTACACTTCTAGTGCATCTGCACCTTGATAAATTCCCATTTATTTATCTTTTTTGTCGGATAGGGGGATATGGGACTATACATATTTTGTATGTGCCTAACATGTATTTGTATGTTATGTTTATAAACCTAAATTGTCGATATTAGGCATATTGCCAGATGAAGAGATTTGAAACCCTGAGGTAGGGGCTGTGACCGTGAAACACGTATGAAATATTTTTTAAAAACTCTTACTGCCTTTATGGTTTTATTGGTTACTTGATGACAACTTGTCTCTATTAATTGTACAATTTTTAATCTTTTGTAATAAAAATATGATTTTTTTTTACTATACATATGTCATTTGTTGTATAAGGCTACTTTCACACTGGGGCGGTTTGCAGGCGCTATTGCGCTAAAAATAGCGCCTGCAAACCGACCCGAAACAGCTGTTGCTGTGTCTTCAGTGTGAAAGCCCGAGGGCTTTCACACTGAAGCGGTGCGCTTGCAGGACGCTGGAAAATGTCCTGCAAGCCGCATCTTTGGCTCGCTATAGGAGCGGTATATTTACTGCTCCTATAGCGCCCGTTCCCATTGGAAACAATGGGGCAGCGCTCCGAACCCGCCCGCAAAACGCAGCTGCAGCGGCGGTTTGCGGGCGGTATTGACCCTTTTTCGGCCGCTCACGGGGGTAAAACCACCCCGCTAGCGGCCGAAATGCGCTGCTAAAACGCCGGTAAAGCGGTGCTAAATATAGCGCCGCTTTACCGCCAGCGCCCCCAATGCTCCAGTGTGAAAGTAGCCTAAGACATACTAAGAGGCCATCCTTGAACACTTACAACTCTTTGCTGCAATTTCTTTGATGTAATTAAAATCCAAAGTCCATTTTATTTCATCTGATGATAGCCTTGTTTATCTCTTGCATGATAATTTGTAATGTTGAGACTCTGTTTTTACAACTGTTGTTTTTTTTGTGATATAAGTAGATTTTTTTTTTTTATATACACCTGGTTGCTTTACTCTCTAAATAAATAAGGAATGGGCAGCACAGTGGCTAAGTGATTACCACTTGTGCCTAGCAGCACTAGGGTGATCGGTTCGAATCCCAACCACAGCACTACCTGCCTGGAGTTTGTATGTTGTCCCTGTGCCTGTGTGGGTTTCCTCCCACACTCCAAAGACATTCTGGTAGGCTAATTGGCTCCTGTCCAAATTGACCCCTAATATGTGTATGTATGAATGTGAGTTAGGGATATTAGATTATAAGCTCCCTGAGGGCAGTGACTAATATGAATGTACAATATATCTGTAAAGCACTGTGTAAATTGATATACTCCTCAAATATGTAATAAATAAATGGTAAAAAAAAGAAACACTGATCTAAAATGTTACATTTAAAAACAGAAATGGTTCAATACTCTGTCTATACGAGGAGTAATCAGTAGTTTGTGTACCTCCACTACAGTCTGTATTCCTGTGCAATTTTTGACACTGTGGTCATAACTCGATTGCTCTCATTATAGAACTAATGCATGGTTGGTAGGTGCTCTTTTCTCTATTCTAGATCTTCCAAAGGTCTTGTCTTGCTTGGCACAGGTAAAGGGAAAACAAAGAACAGCTACTGCAGCACTGTACTGACTTTATTGTGCATATTCTGTATGCAATACTGCCAAAAAACAGAAGTCTCTGGGGCGAAACTGCTACACTGTTACTATTCCTTCTACACCCCAAAAACAGTCATCAGACAAAGTGGTGAATGGTTATTAAATTATATAGGTTAAATATTGCCAGTGCTCAGAGTGGGGCACATTGTGCTTGGAATTTGTTATCAATGTGACAGCTTCCCACACAGGTGATACTTCATATTCCCATCGCAAATGTTTCTGGATAAGCTCTCAAAGTTTGGGTGCTGGAGCAACATCCAGCTGGATACTGGTTCAAGTCACAAAGTAGATATTTGCCAGCACACCATGGATCGACACAAAGTAGCGTATAAACTGATCATTTATTGCAGGGGTGCCCAACCTTTTGAAGAGCGAGGGCCACTTAAGCTACTTGGTAACCGGTCGCGGGCCACAATGAGCGGAGTGGGCGGATGGCAGGTCCGTCTCTGCTCTGTATATGCAGAGCGGACATGGACACAGCCCACTAATATTGTTTTTTTTTTTTTCTGGATTGGATTGGAGGTAGGACACAAGTCGGTTTACATTTGCTACTCCTTAGAGGTGAATGGAGGGTCCAATTGGGTCAGACTTACCGTGTGAAAGGGGCCCAAGGCTGCTTTCACACAGATGCGCTGCAGTTTGCCTGCACCGCTGGTGCAGCGCAGTGTATCTTTGGCTTTCCTGCACTTTGCAATAGACTTCTATTATATTCTGCAGGTTTGGTGCACTTTCAGAAAGCTCACCAAACTTGAAGGTAATAACAGAAGTCTATTAGTGCAGGTAACCCGCAGGTGCACTGCTCTATACCTGCGGATCAGTTTAAAAGCAGCCCAGTAACCACTGCAGAATAGATATGCCCATATATACCCAGTGATTTTATTAATAAAACTGACCTTTAATAACAGTACTCTATTCTATTTTATCCCAGAGCAGGATGTCGCGGGCCACATCAGAGGGCTCCGCGGGCCACTGGTTGGGCACCCCTGATTTATTGCATGATCACAACATAAGGAGAGTGCAACGTTTTAGAGTCATGCAGGAATGCTTCGTCAGGCATGTCATTTTTTTAGCTTCCCACACAGGGCTCATAGTTGTTAGGAATGCTGGTGGTCACTGGCTTCCTAGCAACCCATGACTCATATCTGGCATTCAGCTACTAGCTGGTAGAGTTCCCAGGCTGAAAGCTGAATGTAAACAAAAGGGAAGGGATGCTCGCTGGTGCCATTACCCAAATATGGCAATGCCCATGTTAGATCAATGAGAAATCACAGGGGTGGCCGACCTGATGGAGAATGTCAGCCCGTTGCCATATGCCATCATGTAAAAGCAAGGCAGAGGTGTGAGAGAATTCTAAAGAGTGTCTACAACATCTTCCAAAGCATGGACACAGATTTCTTTAAAAATTTACAGAAGTTCTAATTAACCCCCACTTCCCACCCCACACGATGCAAAACCAAAAAAAAACTTGGGCTGGACTGCATTAAAGTGATTGTCAAGTCTTGTTTTTTTCCCTATAATAATAACAAACATGTTATACTTACCTCCTCTGTTGCACTGGATTCGCACAGAGCAGCCCAAATCCTCCTCTTCTTGGGTGCCTCTACAGTGCTCCTAGCCCCTTCCTCTTGTTCAGTGCTCCCACAGTAAGCAGCTTGCTATGGGGGCACTTGAGCCGAGTCACAGCTCCCTGTGTCCATTCAGACACAGACCCATGACCCCCTCTCTCTCCTGATTGGCTAGCTGACTTTGATTGACAGCAGCAGCAGCCAATAGGAGGGAGAATCTCGGACGGCTGAGACACTAGTGAACAACGCTGGACAGAGAGGGACCTCAGGTAAGTATTAGGGGGGCTGCTGCACACAGAAGGCTTTATATTAATGCAAAGAATGCAATAAGATAATAAACCTTCTGACTTTACAATCCCTTTAAAGGCCACTAAGTTGTAAATGCGACATTTACTACAGGTAAATCTTTCTGGTAAATGTGTTTTAATACACAGTACATTAGCAGTTTTATTAATTTACTGCTTTATAAATATGCCCCTAGGTGATTTTCATAAATGTCCCCAATTATGTGGTTTAAATAAGGCTCCCCATATCTAGCAGATTGGTCCATTGCTGGCATACACTTTTTCCCTACACTTTGTACACTTAGATACATTTTGTTTAATTACTTACCTGTCCTTCAAGCGGTCTGTGATACGCTGTCACTGTGAATATGATCATGTACAAAACATAGAGACAAAACTTCACACAGAATATCATGCCAGCATAAGAATCCCATTTTTCCTGCATCAAATGGTTGATGGGCTCCAGCACTATCATTTCATGCCGATTCTGGAGAGAGAAATCAGGAATATCAATGTGATAGTTGTTTTTTACTTATTGAACAGACATGACAGATAAAACATTTTCAATTATATATTTAACAGACAAATAGAGCAAATAAGAGAAATTTTACTGTCAGGATTTGTTATTTATTAAAAAAAATTGCGCTTTTCCACCATTCAAAACTGCATGTTGATTTGTTCTGTGCTAATTAAATAGCTGTTGTGAGAATAGGGGAACATTGAATATTCTTCGGGTATTTTTTCTTCTAGTTGAAAGCAAAAAAGCATGTAGCAGAAAACAGTGCTTCTAAAATGTAATCTCTCAAGGAAAAAATAAAAATATATATATATTACATAGTTACATAGTTAGCTAGGCCAAAAAAAGACACAAGTCCATCCAGTTCAACCATAAAAAACAATAATAATAAATAAAAATAAAAAATAAATATATTGCAGATATGTGATTGCGGCACTTATCTCCAATTGTGCAGTGGTACAGGCATCAACGCATATGTTTTTTTTAATCCAATATCAATAGCTAAAGAACTGTCACAGACTAAGATAGTCAATATAAAAAATGATAGGTGATCCCAGGAGCCGCACATCAAGTCAAAGCCTGCTGTGTGATAGTGAATATGAGTTTCAGCCTGGACCCCCACCAGGCCACGTATCCATTGCATTCCACTCCGCCCATCGGAGCTTACTCATGGGAATGGACATATAGAAGTTACAATATTAATCACTAAAGCAGTGATGACACCCACTTGAGTGATAAATAACTATGTATCCTTTGCATACAATGTATCCAAGATTGACTAATTGAAGGCATCTAATCAATGCAGTCACTTTTCAAGTATTCAGACAGCCACTGGTATTGTGGCTGTCTAAATACAACAGGCAGCAGTGCAGATCCCTTCATCCATGCTGTTTGGTATGAAGCCTGCTGGACTGAACAAGAGAAATCTACAAATGTATGGCTAACATATATTTTTCTTATTTAACCCCCCAGGCTCAACAAGAGAAATACAAAAGCTTCCTTCATCTATGCTAAAAAAAAATGGATGGAGGAATCTGCATTGCCAGTTATTGTACAATATCCATCTGATAGGATGCAGTCACTGTTATGCCTCGTATACATAAAGGGACATTCCCGCGGGATTGTCCGCTGGACTCGAGTCCGCCGAACAATCCCCCCGTGTGTGGGCGCCGGCGGACTTTTTGGCGCCAAAAGTCCGGCAGACTAGGTTTTAAGTTTTGTTTTAAAATTATCCGCTGGACTTGGCAGTCCGGCGGACAATCCTGACGTTAGTATGCTAGTCCGCCGGACTTTTGAAAATGAACGGACTTGCCGATCATCAGAAAGTCCGTTCATTTAGCACGTGACTGCAGGTAGACGGGGCTAGCGAAGGCGGTGAATGCCGCCGCGCTAGCCCCGTCACCTGGCATGGATTTAAAGGGAATCCCCACCCCGAAAAAACGGCGTGGGGGTCACCCCAAATCCATCTCAGACCCTTATCCGAGCACGCAGCCCGGCAGGCCAGGAAAGGGGTGGGGACGAGTGAGCGCCCCCCCCCCTCCTGAGCCATACCAGGCCGTGTGCCCTCAACATGGGGGGTGCCCTGGGGAAAGGGGGGCCGTGCGGCCCCCCTACCCCAAAGCACCTTGTCCCCATGTTGATGAGTCCATGTGTCCAGCGGCCTGCATGTAGATTAGGGGGCCGGATGCAAGGGTGGGGGGCCACTGCCCACGGCTCAAATATCAGCTAAATCTTGCCAAATTGGTAAAAATTCAAGCTGTGCATTGTCAGCTTTAGACCTGTCCAAAGATTTTCTAGCAATAAAGAACCACAGCATTTACAAATCCTGCTAAATACCACATATTCTCTTTGTAGACAAAGTAGTACAGGACAATTGCGACGGCGGTCCTAAACAGTGACCACATTTTAGGCCATTTTGGTAATTTGAAAAAATGCCAAAACATTTATTTTCCAATATGTCCTTTGTCACATGGAAACAATTTAACCCACAGCGTCTTACTCACATTGGCATTACTGTTAAATACAATGGTTTCCAACACAGAGTCAGCTTCATAGGAGTCCACAGAAGACATGTCATACAGAGAGGTGTGCACTGGGCCGTACGTCCATTCCGTGAACTTCCGAGACAGATGTTTATAATCTGGTTCTGTGATCTCCCTCCGCAGCATGTGCTTGAACAACTGAAAGACAGAAAGCCGATAAGTTTCATATAAACAACAATATACACGGTTTACAATGAACCCAACCTCCAATAAGCATTCTTTTTTGGAGGATGACTGCTCAGTAGACATGTGCAATTCATTTAGTTTTTTTTTCGTTTTTCTTTTTTTTCGTTATTTTCGTTCGTTCGTTTTCGTACGAATGAACGAATCATTCGAATCGTTCGAATCCGAATAACGAATCGTAACGAATCGTTCGAAACGTACGAATCCGATTAACGAATCATTCGAATTGAACGAATCCGAAAACAACGAAAATCCGAAAAAAAATTAGAAACAACGAATGTACTAATGAAGAAAATCCGAAAAACGAAAACGAACGAAAAAAATTCGTACATTCGTAACTTTTTTTTTTTGTTGAATTGGTAATTTTCCGTGTCCCTTACAATGGTGCTGCTAAACGTGCTTCGAATGGATTGAACAAAAAAATTCGTACATTCGTAACTTTTTTTCGATTCGTAACTTTTTTTTTCAATTCGTAATTTTTTTTTTTTTTTTCGATTTGTAATTTTCCGTGTCTCTATTGAACCAAAAAATTCGTACATTCGTAACTTTTTTTTTCGATTTGTAACTTTTTTTTTTCGATTCGTAACTTTTTTTTCAATTCGTAACTTTTTTTTTTTTTTTTCCGATTTGTAATTTTCCGTGTCTCACTCTCTATTGAACAAAAAAATTCGTACATTCGTAACTTTTTTTTCGATTCGTAACTTTTTTTTTTCGATTCGTAAATTATTAAAATGTAATAATAGCATACATACATAAAATTATGAATTATGCTCCGATTACGAATCTACGAATGTTACGAATGTAACGACTGTTATGAATGTACGAATAAATACGAATGCGTCCGAAAATTTAACTAACGAAAAAATAACTCTTACAAATGTACGAATCGTTACGAATACGAACACCGACAACTTACGAATGTACGAATCGTTACGAATACGAACACCGACGACTTATGAATGCACGAATCGTTACGAATCCGAACACCGACTACTTACGAATGTACGAATCGTTACGAATCAACGGAAACGAAAAAACGAAACGAAAAAAAAACGATTTTTTTTCGGAAACGAAAAAACGAAACGAAAATAAACGAATTTTTTTGTTGTGCACATGTCTACTGCTCAGCAAATGTGGAGATTTTATAATACCTTTGTTCTTTGGTTAATCTGGACCACAAATTTTGTTTAGCTTGAGGAAAGGTTAGAACCTCTGCCAGGATTTTATTTTTGTCTGCACTGCCACTGGGAAGAGTTCCTTACAGTACTGTCATACTGGACAGGAACACTGGACAGGAATTAAGGCTTGCACCTGGGACAGTAATAAAAGCCTGATTCTACTTCTTCCCTAGTCCCTCATCCTGAACTTCCTGGGACTTTAAGTGGGAAGTGTTCTTCTATACCTCCTAGATTCCCCCCCCCCCCCCCCCGGTCTATTGTGTACAGTAGGTGTGCTGGAGCCCAACCTCCTTGTTTCATCCACCGCTGCCTCAAATTGCTCAAATTGAACCAATGGAAACTTTAGAAAAGACTGCTCTGCAGACGATGTGGACTATGGGAATTGTAGTTATTAAAGGGTTGCTGCACCATACCTGTAAATGGAGGCTAACAGGCTGTGGACTTCATCTCCCACAATCCCTGCTCCTGGAGGAGGAGAGCTCCATTGTTTTCCCAGGCATATTGGCCGAGATTGTGGCAGCGATGGGTACAGACCCGCTGTCAGCATCTGTGCCTCATATCTGAGGGACCAAAGCCATTGGAGAGGAGCTAAGGGGACAGGTTTCTGTGCCTGTTCATCCACATCAAGGAGAGAGGGTGGACCTGCATCTGAAACTTCCAGAGCTGCCTTCAAAGACTGAGTTTGAGAGAGAGAAAGAGTCGCTGCATGTTCAGAATTGGAGCTGAGAGACTGCGGCCTGTGTGAGGGACCGGGATCTAATCGCTCGGACCTGCTAATCGCCAAGTCATTGGGACCAGATTTGCCACATGCCAGGAAGTGGTAAGCTAAGCTACACATCCTAAACACCTGCCACACACTGCTAGTCCAAATAGAGACTGCTCCTACTTAGTGACCTAGCTCCTGCCATCCAACCAAACTCTAAAAGGGGATAGTGCACCACCTAAAGAAGGGCCCCACCAAAAGCCAGCCAATGTTAATCACTAGGTGCAAGGTACTTTCTACCAACTCTGGGGTACCTCTACACTAGAAACGCATATGCCCACCTGCTGTTAGGGTTACATGCACAAGGTGTACACCAGGACCCTTTTGATTCTTCTGAATTGGTTTATGTTGTTTAGAGACTCTAGGTACCCAGTTGTAGTTTAATTTAATCTTGTTATAACCTTTGAGTGCCAGCTAGTGGTTAATCAACCATTTCACCCCTTATGGTTCTTTCAAGTCTGTGTAATTACATGTTTATTCATGTACCCGTTGTTTGTTGGCATTGCCTTAATACATTTAATTATTTAGCGCCAAGTTTTTGTGACCCAATTATTGTGAAATTTTACAGAGTGGTAGCTTACTAATTCTTAAGATACACAGGTGTAAACAGTAGACATGTGCATTCGTTTTCATCCGAATGCATTTTCGTCCGAATTTTGGGTATTTTCGTTATTGTTTTAACAAACGATAACAAACGTGCAGAATCCGAAAACCGAAAGATCCGACATAAACAAATGCTTTATTTTTTCGTTTTCGTTCGATATAGATAGGAGATTCGACATGACGCTGACAATAGTGATCTGTGTCCATCGAACCTGTGGTCGAATGTGCCTAACCTTAGCTCTAGTAGTCCAAGATTATTCTATATAGAGAGAAAAGATTTGACATAGAGAGAAAAGATTCGACATTATAAAGACAATAGCAAAAAAGGTTGAATCTGCCTAACCTAACTCTATTAGTCCAAGATTATTCGACATAGAGAGAAAAGATTTGACATAAAGATTTGACGAAGCAGTCGGCGCGAGTGGATATTTATGGTCAAATGCTCTGCCCATAGGCTATAGAAGAATTCTAATGTTAGTTGACAAGTAATAATAATTAATAAATATAATTATTACTAGTGTCGTACAACATTAGAATTCTACTATAGCTTGTAGGCAGAACATTCGACAGGAAATGTACGTTTGTGGCGTCGTACAGTTTAGCAGAAGACATGTCATACAGAGAGGTGTGCACTGGGCCGTACGTCCATTCCGTGAACTTCCGAACTTGGAGCCCAACCTCCTTGTTTCATCCACCGCTGCCTCAAATTGCTCAAATTGAACCAATGGAAACTTTAGAAAAGACTGCTCTGCAGACGATGTGGACTATGGGAATTGTAGTTATTAAAGGGTTGCTGCACCATACCTGTAAATGGAGGCTAACAGGCTGTGGACTTCATCTCCCACAATCCCTGCTCCTGGAGGAGGAGAGCTCCATTGTTTTCCCAGGCATATTGGCCGAGATTGTGGCAGCGATGGGTACAGACCCGCTGTCAGCATCTGTGCCTCATATCTGAGGGACGAAAGCCATTGGAGAGGAGCTAAGGGGACAGGTTTCTGTGCCTGTTCATCCACATCAAGGAGAGAGGGTGGACCTGCATCTGAAACTTCCAGAGCTGCCTTCAAAGACTGAGTTTGAGAGAGAGAAAGAGTCGCTGCATGTTCAGAATTGGAGCTGAGAGACTGCGGCCTGTGTGAGGGGCCGGGATCTAATCGCTTGGACCTGCTAATCACCAAGTCATTGGGACCAGATTTGCCATCTGCCAGGATGTGGTAAGCTAAGCTACACATCCTAAACACCTGCCACACACTGCTAGTCCAAATAGAGACTGCTCCTACTTAGTGACCTATCTCCTGCCATCCAACCAAACTCTAAAAGGGGATAGTGCACCACCTAAAGAAGGGCCCCACCAAAAGCCAGCCAATGTTAATCACTAGGTGCAAGGTACTTTCTACCAACTCTGGGGTACCTCTACACTAGAAACGCATATGCCCACCTGCTGTTAGGGTTACATGCACAAGGTGTACACCAGGACCCTTTTGATTCTTCTGAATTGGTTTATGTTGTTTAGAGACTCTAGTTACCCAGTTGTAGTTTAATTTAATCTTGTTATAACCTTTGAGTGCCAGCTAGTGGTTAATCAACCATTTCACCCCTTATGGTTCTTTCAAGTCTGTGTAATTACATGTTTATTCATGTACCCGTTGTTTGTTGGCATTGCCTTAATACATTTAATTATTTAGCGCCAAGTTTTTGTGACCCAATTATTGTGAAATTTTACAGAGTGGTAGCTTACTAATTCTTAAGATACACAGGTGTAAACAGTAGACATGTGCATTCGTTTTCATCCGAATGCATTTTCGTCCGAATTTCGGGTATTTTCGTTATTGTTTTAACAAACGATAACAAACGTGCAGAATCCGAAAACCGAAAGATCCGACATAAACAAATGCTTTATTTTTTCGTTTTCGTTCGATATAGATAGGAGATTCGACATGACGCTGACAATAGTGATCTGTGTCCATCGAACCTGTGGTCGAATGTGCCTAACCTTAGCTCTAGTAGTCCAAGATTATTCTATATAGAGAGAAAAGATTTGACATAGAGAGAAAAGATTCGACATTATAAAGACAATAGCAAAAAAGGTTGAATCTGCCTAACCTAACTCTATTAGTCCAAGATTATTCGACATAGAGAGAAAAGATTTGACATAAAGATTTGACGAAGCAGTCGGCGCGAGTGGATATTTATGGTCAAATGCTCTGCCCATAGGCTATAGAAGAATTCTAATGTTAGTTGACAAGTAATAATAATTAATAAATATAATTATTACTAGTGTCGTACAACATTAGAATTCTACTATAGCTTGTAGGCAGAACATTCGACAGGAAATGTACGTTTGTGGCGTCGTACAGTTTAGCTGCTCCGTCGAATCTTCTTAGAACATTCAACAGACACCATAAGCCTTCAATGACAGATTCGACTTTAATTATTTCGGATTTTCGGACGAATGCATTTTTTAACAAAACTAAATAGATAAAAAAGAATTTCGGGAGTAACTAAATAAATGCATTTTTCGGACGAAAACAAAATTCCGAAGCAAAATATTTCAGTGTGCACATGTCTAGTAAACAGCCTTAGTCTATGACCAAGTGTGTCAGAGGGGACTGAGCAGTGTTAAATGCTCCATGCATTGCAATGGAACCCTTCTAATAGGAGCGACTTGGGAAAAGGTTCCAGTACTACTTTAGGGCGACTTCGGGGCGGCTTGCATTGACTTCTATACAGAAGTAATTTTGCAAGCCATGCTGAAGTTACGCTGTACGGGGCGGCTTCAGAGTCTTTGAAGCCGCCCCAGTGTGAACCGGCACTTACTGTCACTTTAAGTTCTCATTTAATACTTAACCTATAACCAGGCACTTAGCTTTTACACCTCCCAAAGCCCTAACACTTCCACTAACCCCTAAATTTGACCCTTAAATCTTAAACTCCCTGGCAACACCTAACACCTTTAACCACTTCCCGCCCGGTCAATAGTAAATTGACGTCCGGGAAGTGGCTTCGTTATCCTGACTGGGCGTCATATGACGTCCTTCAGGATAACAGCCGCCGCGCGCCCGTGGGGGCGCGCATCGCGGCGATCGGTGGAGCGGTGTGTCAGTCTGACACACCGCTACACTGATCTCGGTAAAGAGCCTCCGGCGGAGGCTCTTTACCACGTGATCAGCCGTGTCCAATCACGGCTGATCACGATGTACACAGGAAGAGCCGTTGATCGGCTTTTCCTCACTCGCGTCTGACAGACGCGAGTAGAGGGGAGCCGATCGGCGGCTCTCCTGACAGGGGGGGTATGCGCTGATTGTTTATCAGCGCAGCCCCCCCTCAGATGCCCACACTGGACCACCAGGGAAGCCCCCAGGACCACCAGGGAAGCCCCCAGGACCACCAGGGAAGCCCCCAGCATGTGGATGGCCAGGTACATCCCCCATGGCCATCCACATGTTAAAAAAAAAATCAAAAATATGCCAATCAGTGCCCACAGATGGGCACTGATTGGCACATCATATTAATAAAAAAAAAAAGTAAAAAAAAAAGGATTCCCAGCAATGCCACCCATAAGTGTTATCAGTGCCACTCATCAGCGTCCATCAGTGCCACCTATCAGTGCCCATCCGTGCCCACCCATGCCCACCTATCAGTGCCCATCCATGCCACCTATCAGTGCCCATGCATGCCACCTATCAGTGCCCATCCATGCCACCTATCAGTGCCACCTATATGTGTGCATCAGTGCCACCCATAAGTACCCGTCAGTGCCGCCTATGAGTGCCCATCAGTGCCACCTGAGTGCCCATCAGTGCCGCATACCAGTGCCACCTATCAATGCCCATCAGTGCCACCTATCAGTGCCCATCAGTGCCGCCTATCAGTGCCCATCATCAGTGCCACCTCATCGGTGCCCCCTAATTGGTGCCACCTCATCGGTGCCCATCAGTGCCGCCTTATCAGTGCCCATTAGTGCCGCCTTATCAGTGCCCGTCATTGAAGAAGAAAACGCACTTATTTACAAAAAAAATTAACAGTGACAAAGAAAAACTTGTTTTTTTGCAAAATTTTCGGTCTTTTTTTGTTTGTTGCGCAAAAAATAAAAATCGCAGAGGTGATCAAATACCACCAAAAGAAAGCTCTATTTGTTGGAACAAAATGATAAAAAATTTGTTTGGGTACAGTGTAGCATGACCGCGCAATTGTCATTCAAATTGCGACATCGCTGAAAGCTGAAAATTGGCTTGGGCGGGAAGGTGTCTAAGTGTCTGGTATTGAAGTGGTTAAGCAACTCCTAAAATGTAACACTAACACTAATTGAACCCATAAATGAAGCCCTAACACTAAATAAACCCTTCTTCTAATTACTCACCTCAGTCTGTGCAAGGTCTAAACAGACACCCCCAATATCCTAGTGTCAGAATCAGCTGATCCATAGTAATTAGTATGATAGTTCAAAGACAACAGTTATCTATTACCCATCCAACCAACCGGGTTAACAATTCTTCTCTAAAATAAAATTTTGATTTCCGTTTTAATTTGAGAACTAAAATAAATATTTAAGGCCGATTTTTTCTTGCATGCAATCGTCCTTAACACTCATAAAAAAACATGTTCCTATTGTCCTTTACTGAAACATATGAGACACTGAGATATTCAGATTAGCTAGACATTACCTAAATGTCCTTTATTTTATATTCAGACGTCTGACACACTTTAGGAATTCATTTTGTTAAATTACCCTCTAAAACATCCTTTTTAATGTCAATTGGCCATGATTTTTCCGCCATAATTAAACACAGAAAGCTGACAAACGTGAGACAAATAACAAGGATAACAACAAAGGCTAACAGATGACATGACGTGGGGGACACAAGAAGCTTTTTGAAAGTCGAACTCCAAAGGACTTATAATTCTGCACAATCTTTACATTTACACAGCCCTGCCATGTGGGTTTCCTGACATTCCTCTACTGCAGCTAAGCAATGCAGCTTGGTCAACTCCTTGCCCCTTGGAAAATAACTAGGTAATGTACATTTATAGCTGGAGGGGGAGAAGTTATGAGAAGGGGAGAAACTACAACAAATCATAAGTATATGGACTGCTGTATTTAGGCAGGTGCAGTCTACGTGCTCCACTGCAGGTGTCGCTCTTTCGCAGCAGCACTGCACTGGGAGGGGAAGTTAAGAGGAACATGGTTCCTCTATGGTTTCCTGGGTCACTGGGGAAGCTATTCCATTGGATGCTGCCGCCCCATGTGACTCTTGCAGCCTTCTTGGGTCAGGCAGACTTTTAAGTCCCTCACTCCCAAGTTTGGCATGTATTTTGTAGGGACAGGTACCTCTCCTGGTAGGGACAGAACTAGCACCAGAGAAAAGTTCCTGACTAGGAGGAAAAGTGTAAAGGGCTTGCAACTTCCCTGGACATCTTTCTGCTTGGACAAAGATGGCCAGGCCGTATTCTTCCCCTCTCAACAGGCACTATCAGTTCATCTGAATCCTGCTTGAACTGCCTTTGTGTTTTCCCAATACTCTTCCCAAAAGTCTTTTCATCACACTGGGACTGTGTGTGGTATTGCTGCCCCACCGTGGTGCACACCACCTACATGTACATGAGCATTTGGAATCTGAATCTTAAATGTTCTGTTAAAGGAACTAAAAGCCATTGACATTTTGAATGGCTCCTAAAGGCTAGAGAAAATCAGCAATGTATTGCATTTATTTAAATTTTGTTATCTAGAAGCTCATGTGCCTTCATTATGACACCCCCATAGAGGGAATTTATATTCATTACCTTTGAGGATCTTGAGGAAACATTCCCCAGTTGCACAACATGCAGGACTTGGACCTTCTAGTAATTGGTGGTGCAGGAGACCTCTTGTCTCCCAGCCACTGGGTTAGGAATTGGTAGGAAATCTCTAAAAATGAGTCGCAAACAGTAGAATGGGGAAGAGCAGAGCCTATGTCAGGTACTTGTTTGCTGCCTACATTCAGGGGGAAATTCACTAACTTCTTCCCTGGGTGACACTCTGGGGTTGATTTACTAAAAGTGGAGAATGCTAAATCTGATGCAGCTGTGCATTGTAGCCAATCAGCTTCCAACTTCACCTTTTTTCAATTATGCTTTGACAATAAAACCTGAAAACTGATTGGTTTCAGTTTTAGTAAAGCAACCCTTCTGTTTCTTGGGGTGTCATATTATGTTGCTGGAATAGGCAGTAAGAGAAAATCCCACGAACTGGGACATTGACACTGAGACACTAAAATCCTGACTGAAGTCCTTACCCTACATCACCACCTGCATAAGGAACAATATGTTTTAGCAGGAGTTGAAGTGACTTGAAGTGTATGTCCAGACAAATATTTTTTTATGTTTTCGACAAAATCGGGGAGGCATTAAACGGCCTGTTTTGTATTGCTATACAATGCTCCGTAAGAGAAATTTACCTAAATTTTTTGGTTTCCTGTCCTCCTGCCAAAGTTTTACCAGGCAGGAGGTGAGGGTAATGCTGCAACAGCAAAACAAAAAGGAATACATTTTTTTTTAATTTCCCCTCCTCCATTGAAAAAAAGCAAGATGTTTTTGGAATATACCAGCTGAAGATTGAGCAACCCACTGTGATCTGAATACCCCAAACTTTAAGTTTCAGCGCTGGTTGTTTACCGCCAACTGTACTGTAAAGTGGGAATGAAAGTAACACTTCCAATAGATGATCTAGGCTTCTTTATTGATCAGCCATTGATAAACAAAGGGATTCCTCCATCCACACAAGCAAGGTGGATAGAGGAATCTTCCCCGTTGTGGCCTTGTATTCTGACAGTGGGACTCCTCTGTCAGAATACATTGGTTAGTTACTGGCCGCAGCCCGTACTTCTCTTTTTACAGTTTTACAAAAGGCAGGAGTAGCCACACATTGTACACGCTTGATTAGTGTTCATTTATGTTTACAATGTACAGCGCTAAACTGTGTTTTTGGCCAAAGTTTAGCTTTAAAGTGGTTGTAAATCCTGTATAACCACTTTTACCTACAGGTAAGCCTATAATAATAACTTGCACAGTTTAGGAGATATTCAATGTATCCACATGTGCCAACGTCATCGGCACATGCGCACTGAAGAAACGGCTAGCTTGTTTCTTCAGTTGTTGTGCCGTAAGCAGCGGCTCTTGTGCACATGACGTCATCACGGCTCTGGCCAATCACTGTGATCGCCGGAGTCCGCAAACCCAGAAATAACTCTGGGACGACATGTTGCCCTGCCCATCACACAGCATTTTTTTTTTTAACTCTGGATTTACAACCATTTTAAGTTGAAGTGATTGTCTCCTGTAATTATTATTATACTACCTCATTATGCCTTTGTTTGGCAGGTTTTTTTCATCTGGGTTTACAACCACTTTAACAAATGGGGCTGCAAATGTATAAAGCTTGCAAAGTTTTCTTCTATACTAACCTCAATTTTACCATTTTTCGCTGCTAGCTTCAGTGGTGTTAGACCTTCCCAGTTAGTAGTTTCCTCCAGGTCCATCTCTGGGTTGATTGTTATGGATCTCTTCAGAATGTCATCATACATTTTAGTGATTATCTTAGTGTTCTTCTCTGTGTTATCAGCTACTAAAACCAGAGCGTGCAGGACTGTATTCCCATGACTATCTCTGGCTTTTAAGTCAGCCTTACGATAGGGATTGTTTAAGAGATAGTCAACAATATTGGGCTGGTTAGTGCAGGCAGCCAGAGAAAGAGGGAGTTCACCTGTGAATAAAAATATTCCAGACTTTAGTCAATAGAAATTGAAATCCCTTCAGATCTACAAATGTATTTCCGAACAGGAAAAAAAGAATTGGAGTAAACCTAGGGACAATTTTTGGGGACGACAGAAGTTTAATCTCATGCTATGTTTTTGCAAACGCAATAAACAAATTGCACAATCAGGGGGGATAACATTTTTGGGAAATCCTGCAAACAGGTTGATGTATTATATTGTAGAAAGAATAAATTAATTATCTCATCAGAGTTGATATACTTATGATAAATGTTGCATTTTGTATTTCAGATGCATGAATCATTGTCTGTAATAATGGGCCGTAGAGCTCGCATTATCTATACACTGTTAAAAACCTTTCACATTGTATTCTTTCACTTGTCTGGTTAACACATTAGGCGCTTCCCTGGTCCCAGCCTAAGGCTAGTGTCAGAAAATCAATTATGCAACAGGAGTGCTAATAGGCCACTTACCTTTTCTTAAGGAGTCACTTCCTTGCTGGGCATACCACCTTCTACTCCTCCTAGCAAGTGAGATTCTGCAATGCTTGGGGCTAGCGAGGAAAAGTAATTGACTGTCTCCATTTGCTGATACTGCTGGTGATGTATCATCAATGACAGGGTCAACTGCATGCTATGGTCCTAATGGCCCATTCACACCTATGTGGTCTGTTGCAGTGCCAACACATAAAAATGGACCAAAAAATGGACCAAAATGTATAAGCACTATTTATTGAGATGCAGAGCACAACAATGCACAGTAGTGTGTTGCTGCACATCTCGGTACCATGGGCTTTTGAGGTGTTGTGCCTTAGTGGTGTACCATTTAAAATAATTATCACCGCAAGGTGCTAACTCATGCATGGTGGGTTGCCAACCCATAGCAACTTATAGGTGTAAATGGGTCCTATGTGTTCATATACAGGCAAATCTCTACCCACCAGTATCATGCATTGAAAATCCTCTCCAAACTGCTGCAGAGCCAGCACCCACTGGCACCACCTCACAGCCAGCAGACAGTGTATCTTAGGCTAAACTAACCAACCAAACAGATGTAAAAATAAAAAATGAGTGCAATCCTGGCATTAGTACATAATAAGATATTTTGAGTATATGTGCTAATTTTCAGCCAAGCTACCATTCAAACTGGAAATCAAACGTTTGAAGGTAGTTAGTTCTTACACAGGCTGTCTGCATTCAAGAGTTTCACAGCTGCTTTCAGGGTTGCCAACCGCCAGTAAATTTACTGACAGTTTGTAAAAACTAGTGATTTTTTTTACAACTGCCAGTAAATATCAGGGGCTGATAATTTCATGCTGTGTTGACTTTTTAAGTGTAAATCAAGCTAATTATTTTGTTATAGGTATTGTCAGTGTTTCCATATCATGTTTATACTGTTCAAATATTCACTGTGTTAGTTTTCAATAGGAGTTCTATAATTTCTCAGGTTGCCAGTAAAAAATGTGCTCCGCAAGTAAATTTTCCATGTTTTGTCAGTCAAAAATGCTGCAGGAGGTTGGCAACCCTGGCTGCTTTTTAGGGTTTGCTGTACAGATGTGACAGAAAAAATGGGAGCAATAAAGGGCTTACTACAGCCTCTATGCATTGGTACTAGTAAATAGGAAGTTATAAATGAATGTAAAATATATGTAACATATAGAATTTGATACAACAAACTTAAATTTTTTTGTTGATGCCTTCTTTACAGTATTTTTTTTTCTTAGGGTTTACTTCAGTTACGCCTGCAATTACTCAGGTTATCTAGAACATGCTTGTAAAATCTTACCAAAGTAAAAACTGACTCCTTTTTTCTTCTTCTGAAAAAATGTGCCTTCTGCTTTGGCATGGACATCAGCTTTGTGTTTCATCAGCAGCTGGACTAGTTGGAAGCTTCTCTTCTCAATAGCTATGTGGAGTGCTGTCTGTCCTGGAGTGGTATAGAAAAACAAATCATATGTTTGATTACGTAGCCGTAATAAAAAAAGATACAGCTGCTATCAATATGAATACCCAATTGGACCTGGATCACCTGCTGGTGGCACTGTGGTTCCCAGAGCTGACAGGTGTACTTCCGGTGTGCATCAGCGGCTGTCTCCCAGTAGGCAGCAGATCCCAATAATTACTCTCTACCTGATGATTGTTTCTAAGGAAGGTATATAGGCCCTCCTCAAGCTTTATTCAGCATATCAGTGTTTTGCATGTGTGCCATGTACCTGGTTAATAATGCTCTGCTCCTGGCTTTGACATGGTCCCTTCCTGTCATGATCCATCCTCCTGGCTGTTTTCTGGTATCTTCTGTCGTACCCTGCTTATCTGTGTTTTCCCCTTTGTTGTATATATTGTATTATATCGCTCCAACTCCCTCCACAGCCCCAGTCAGCACTGGAGGGGCAGAGCAGAGAGCCAGTGACTGACAGTCACAAGCTGTGTGCTCAGTAAAGACAGGGAACTGAACGATCAGTGGTCTTGATTGCCCAGTTCTCGGTCTTAGAGGCGGCGGGATGCTGCCTCAAAGACCAAAAATGTAGGACCAATGCTGCATCCACCTAGGTGATCATGTGGGGTTTTTTTTTTTTGCAATTCCCAAACTATTCTTTTAATACATTTTAGTTTAGTCATAAGCAGTCTGGTTTCAGTTTCCTTAAGTACAGCTAAACCAGTCTGGTCACCTCTGCTGTTGCTGGCTACAAGTACTCAGTATCCTAACACCAGTTGTGTACAAAAGGGAAGGAGGAAAAATTATTTTTGCATGAACATGATTAGATAATTGAAGTGAGCACAGCTTTACCTTATTTACTAGTCTAAGTAAACATATTCTTTACAAAGTGTGCATCAGGCCCAAAAGAAACCTCTCATAATAGAAACGTTATTGGTGGCCCCCTTCTAAAAATGCTAGTTGCTTGGCTTTCAATTTAAATCTCTATCTTGAGTTCTTTAAACCATAACCCAGAAAAAAGTCAAAAATTGACTATAGTAAGTAGAAAATGAACTATAGTCTGTATTTTCATATTGCGGTCTAGACTTAATTTAGAAAAACTGCAAAACTTTTCTCAGTGACATATCCATTTCATTTTATTAAAACTTTTAGTCCCAAAGGCTTCAAGTCAGACTGAAGGAGCTCATACAAATAAATTATGAATATAAACAATGTTTTTTTTTCCATTAGCTTATTATATTATTAACAGATCATTTACATAAAAGGGTATGCTTAGTTGTCTTTTCTAAAGTTCCAGCAGTCTTAATTTACAGGGTGTTCCTGTAGACAGCCGTTAACACTTCAGTGTGGTGTTAACGGCTGTCTCTCCTCCACTGACACTGGCACTTTTTTGACCATAGCCGCCAGTATAGTATAGTGGTAGTCCAAAAGAAAGTATAGCAGGATGTAATCCAACGCTCCTAATTTCAGGAAAGCATATGTGAAAGCACCAATTTTTTTGGGCCTACCAGTGTCACTTATGGGTCTTCTGTTTCCACTGGGGCAGACTGGCTAACCTGGACTTGGTAGCAGCAGCTGAGACTAGACAGTGGAGACACAGAGAGCCTCACTGACTGGATACCTGCTGGTAATGTAAGGAAAGAGTCAGCTTGCCTGCTTGTTTAGCAAAGGTGAGAGCCCATAGAAGGGCTAAGTCACAGGGTCTAAGAAGCCAACCTTTCTTTATCAGTGCCAGGAGGTGTGATGGGTTATGAGTTTTGCTGTCACTGAAGCAGGCAGCTACCGGAGACTGAGTACAGGTATACAGGAATGTATGAGTCTCTTGCAGCACAAGGATGCTGGGAACATGGAGGTGTTATAGTAAGGCCTATATCAGGCAGGGTTGCCAAAGAACAACAGGCTGGAGTGCAGGATTCACTGGCGCAGGACACAGGAACAGAATACAGGATGGAGTGCACAAGGTTACAGGAGCAGGATACAGGATGGAGTGCACAAGGTTACAGGAGCAGGATACAGGATGGAGTGCACAAGGTTACAGGAGCAGGATACAGGATGGAGTGCACAAGGTTACAGGAGCAGGATACATGATGGAGTGCACAGGGTTACTGGATCAGGATACAGGATGGAGTGCACAGGGTTACTGGAGCAGGATACAGGATGGAGTGTATGGGATCACTAGAGCAGAATACAGATTAAAATGGACAGGGTTACTGGAGCAGGATACAGCCTGGAGTGCACAGGATCACTGTAGCAGGATACAGACTGGAGTTCCTGGGTCACTTGAGCAGGATACAGGGCACTGGGGTCACTGGGGGCTACAGGAGGCACCCTGGGGCTGGAAGGATGCTTGGGGTAGAAGACAGTGTGGACCACAGGGGTCAAACGACAGCAGGGCACCGGAGAGCAGAAAATCACTGGGGAACACAATGGGGAGGCCAATAAGCAAAGGGGAGGCCAAACGGGGAGGCCAAACACCAAGCAGCACACATGCTAGCCAGCATGTAGATTCACTTTAGAAGTGGAGTTTTCCTTAAAACATTTATGGTATCTCTTTCTCTATTGTTTTTTCATCAATAATACATACATCTCCGCCCTTTGTCTCTAAATTACTCCCAAGGCACAATTCAAGCAGATGTAGAGACAGAAATCTAATAGGCATTAGCTTGAATACTTTTATTTCCTAGGCGGAAAGAGCATTGGAATCAACAACATCACTCTATTGCAGGAGGACCAGTTGATGTCTCAGCAGTCTCTTGTCTAATGTTACTCTTAATTACCTCTAGAAAGTGACTTATGCATTTGTGAAATATTCAGGCGTGTTCCATAACATAACACTTTAAAGGTACAGTTCTGGCAAAACTAAAAAACATGCCTTGAAATGTACAGAAGGAACAAATTCTAATTGTGTAGGGCTTCTATTTATCATCTAAATATAGGATGCTACAGTGCATCCGGAAAGAATTCACAGCGCTTATTTTTTTTCACATTTTGTTATGTTTCAGCCATATTCCAAAATGGATTAAATTCATTATTTTCTTCAAAATTCTACAAACAATACCCCAAAATAAGAACATGAAATAAGTTTGTTTGAGATCTTTTCAAATGTAAAAAAAATAAGTATTCACAGCCTCTGCCATGACACTCAAAATTAAGCTCAGGTGCATCCTGTTTCCACTGATCATCTTTGAGATGTTTTCACAACTTGATTGGAGTCCACCTGTGGTAAATTCAGTTGATTGGACATAATTTGTGTATCTATATAAGGTCCCACAGTTAACAGTGCATGTCAGAGCACAAACCAAGCCATGAAGTCCAAGGAATTGTCTGTAGACCTCAAAGACAGGATTGTATCGAGACAGAGATCTGGGGAAGGGTACAGAGAAATGTCTGCAGCATTGAAGGCCCCACTGAGCACAGTGGCCTCCATCATCTGTAAATGGAAGAAGTTTGGAACCACCAGGACTCTTTCTAGAGTGGGCCGCCTGTCCAAAAAGAGCGATAGGGGGAGAAGTGCCTTAGTCAGGAAGGTGACCAAGAACTGGATGGTCACTCTGACAGAGCTCCAGTATTTCTCTGTGGAAAGAGGAGAACATTCCAGAAGAACAACCATGTCTGCGTCACTCCACCAATCAGGCTTGTATGGTAGAGTGGCCAGACAGAAGCCACTCCTCAGTAAAAGGCACATGTCAGCCAGCCTGGAGTTTGCCAAAAGGCACCTGAAGTGCTCTAACATCATGAGAAACAAAATTCTCTGGTCTGATGCAACAAAGATTGAACCCTTTAACCTGAATGGCAAGCGTCATGTCTGGAGGAAATCAGGTACAGCTCATCACCTGGCCAATACCATCCCTACAGTGAAGCATGGTGGTGGTAGCATTATGCTGTGGGGATGTTTTGCTGCGGTAGAAACTGGGAGACTAGTCAGGATCAAGGGAAAGATGAATGCAGCAATGTACAGAGATATCCTTGATGAAAAACTGCTCCAGGGCACTCTGGACCTCACACTGGGGCGAAGGTTCATCTTCCAACAGGACACCGACCGTAAGAACACAGCCAAGATAACAAAGGAGTGGCTACGGGAAAACGCTGCAAATCTCCTTGAGTTGCCCAGCCAGAGCCCAGACTTGAACCCGATTGAACATCTCTGGAGAAATCTGAAAATGGCTGTGCACTGACACTCCCCATCGAAGCTTGAGAGGTCCTGTAAAGAAGAATGGGAGAAACTGCCCAAAAATAGGTGTGCCAAGCTTTTAGCCACATACTAAAAAAAGACTCGAGGCTGTAATTGGTACCAAAGGTGCTTCAACAAATTATTGAGCAAAGGCTGTGAATACTTACGTACATGGGATTTTTTTTGTTCTTTATTTTTATTACATTTTGAGTAAAATAATGAATTTAAACCATTTTGGAATAAGGCTGTAACAAAATGTGGAAAAAGTGAAGCGCTCTGAATACTTTCTGGATGCACTGTATAGTGTACCAATATTCTGGAAAACCAGTTATACAGTCATGTGAATATTTAAGCCAGGTATTCTCAGTTCTACCAATTGTTCCCAATTTTACCAAATTCTACCAATTCTACTTACCTTAAAACGAGGCGTCGGCAACTCACCTGGTCCACGCCGAGGTCGCTGACTGACAGAGCGCTTAACACAGTCACATTACTGGAACCTGCAGGTCTACATGTGATGAACTGGAAATAGTTAAAGGGGTTGTAAAGGTTCCCATTTTTTTGCCTTAATGCATCCTATGCATTAAGGTGAAAAAACATCCGATGCTTACTGGCCCCCCAGTCGCCCATTTACTTACCTGACCCCTCGAAAGTCCTGCATCGAGAACGCAATGGATTTCGGCCGGTCTTCTCAGCTCTTCATTGGATAGATTGATAGCAGCGCAGCCATTGGCTCACACTGCTGTCAATCATGGACGCCGAATGCAGGACTCGGGAGCACGCCCGCAAGGTAACGCCGGGGAGAGCGCTTCTCCTAGGGGGTTATCTAAGATGGGGAGGAGCTAGGAGAGCCGCCGGGGGACCCCAGAAAATGCCATTCGGGGCCACTCTGTGCAAAACAAGCAGCACAGTGGAGGTAAATATGACATGTTTGTTATTTAAAAAAAAAAAAAAATCGAACCTTTAGTGTCACTTTAAGGTATTAATTAATAAAACAGGACTCAATAAAGGTAAATTAAGGAAATTTGCAAACTTTAGTAAAAGTATAGTTAGTTGTCAGTATGCTCCTAATCTTAAAAATATTGTCCAAATGATTATAAGTGAATATAGAAAAACAGAACAATAAAATTCAGTTTCATTGGAAGCAATGAAAATCATTTCAACTAATTTTATGTCAGCTCAACACACAGAGCCAGGACTGTTGGGAAGTAAGTAGACAGTAGAGTCTTATCATATGATAGTGTGAATGAGAGCCAGCCACACAAAGTTAAATGGATAAGACAAACATATCTGTGTTTCGTTTGCGGTGCGTTTTTTATTAAAAAATAACACTTAGCAGGAGACAGCTCTTTTATTAATGCTTAAAGGTCAATGTTAAAAATGCTAAATTAATTTAAATACTATGCTTGGGGATGACCTAAATCTGCCTGTAAATTCACACATTTACAAAGAAAAAAAAATGCTGCTAAATAAAATGAAATGGTGATATATGACATTTCCCTATTGGATTGTTTTAGCTGTAAAAGAATGGCATGGGGACCCCCCCCCCCCCCCCTGCCCAATCAAACAAAGGGCATAGGAAGCTGAGCACTGCCCCGGGGGACATGTTCTAATCTAATGCAAAAAAAAAAAATATTACATACAGCAAGACATTCTTTTTAATAATGAGTGAAGGGCTATCTTAAAATTCTAAAATTCCTCTAAATAACATGCTTGGGGCGATGTTCTAATCCTGTCTGTGAAGTGACGTATCTGTAGGATGTACTGTATACAACGTACTACGGCAGAAGTAAAATTCACAAGAGATGACAATTTTTTGACAATTTAAATTGTTGGTAAATGATATTTCCCAGCTGCGTCATTCTAATATACATAGAAAAGTGAAGGCAGAAAAAGACAGAATAGTCCATCGAGTCAGCAAATTTTTTTGGGTTGGTTGTTTTTTAATTTAGTTTTTTGTTGTTTTTTTTGTTTTCTTTTGTTTTTTGTTTTGTTATGTTTTTTCGTTAACTTTATTGTCTGTCTGACTATAGATCTATGTTTGTCCCAAGCATGTTTGAAGCCATTTACCGTTGACTGTTTCACTACCTCTGCTGGAAGTTTATTCCAAGCATCAACTACCCTTTCAGTAAAATAATACTTTATAAGATTAGTTTTGAACTTTCCTCCAGTTAATTTGAGGTCATGTCCCAGTGTTCTTGATTTTGGTTTCATATTGAAAAAACTGCCATCCTGAACCTTATTCACCCCTTTGATGTATTTAAAGGTTTTAATCATGTCTTCCCTTTCCTTTTTTTCCTCCAGACTGTAGAATATTAAGTTCTTGAAGTTGCGCTCGATATGTTTTATCCCCTAAACCTTTCACTGTTTTTGTTACCCCTCTCTGGACTTGTTTTATCTTATCAATATCTTTGTGTAAGCGAGGTCTCCAGAACTGGACAGAGTATTCTAAATGAGGTCACACTGAAGATCTATACAGGGGAATCAGAACCTCCTTCCTCCTGTTGGTGATCCCTCTTAGAATTCTATTTGCTTTTACCACTGCCTGGTCACACTGTTTGCTTTTTTTAAATCATCTGAAATAATCTGTACCCCCAAATCTTTTTCTTCTGTAGTGCTGGCTATCACTGGGTGCATTATTTTACATTTTGAAACATTGAGCTGAACATATAGATTAAATAGAACAGGCATTATTTTACATTTTGAAACATTGAGCTGAACATATAGATTAAATAGAACAGGACCTAGTACGGAGCCTTGTCACCACTAGTGACTGCTCTCTGTTTTGAGTTAACCCTATGTACAGCCACACTCTGATATCTATACTTTAGCCAACTGCATATCCACTGAACCACCCAAGGGTTAAAGTGATTGTAAAATCTAATTTGCTTTAGTTAAAAAAATAACAAACATGTTATACTTACCTGCCCTGTGAAATGGTTTTACACAGAGCAGTCCAGATCCTCCTCTTCTCGGGTCCCTCTTCGGCTCTTCTGGCCCCTTCCTCCTGTTGAGTGCCCCCACTGCAAGCATATTGCTATGGGGGCACCTGAGCCAAGCCACAGCTCCGTTTGTCCATTCAGACACAGAGCTGCGGCCTGGCCCACCCCTTTCTCTCCTCATTGGCTGACTTACTTTGATTGACAGAAGTAGGAGCCAATGGTATCGCGTTGCTTTATCAGCCAATGAGGAGGGGAGTCCCGGGTAGCAGAGACACTGCTGTAACATCGCTGGATCTAGAGCGAACTCAGGTAAGTATTAGAGGGGCTAAGGGTGGCTGCTGCATACAGAATGTTTTTTTTATCTTAATGCATAGAATGCATTAACCACTTGCCGACCAGCCGCCATCATTATACTGTGGCAGTTCGGCACGATCCCGCAAATTGCCGTAGGTGTGTGTCGGGACCTTAAAGGGTGATAGCAGGCAAGCCCGTGCGCCTGCTGCACCGCGGGGGAACCAATGCGCGTGGCCGGCAGCCACAATGTCCGCCAGCCACCTGCAATCCCAGGCACGAGAGCCAGAATGGGGATGTTTGTAAACACACATATCCCCGTTCTGACAGAAGAGGAGAGACAGATCTGCTGTTCCTACAAATCAGGAACAGAGATCTGTCTCCTCCTCCAGTCAGTCCCACCCCCCCCCAGTTAGAAACACACATGAGGGAACACATTTAACTCCTTGATCGCCCTCCAGTGTTATCCCCTTCCCTACCAGTGACATTTATTCAGTAATCCATGCATTTTTATAGCACTGATCGCTGTATAAATGTCAACGGTCCCAAAAAAGTGTCAAAAGTGTCTGATCGGTTGGCCGCAATGTCGCAGTCCCACTAAAAATCACAGATCGCCACCATTACTAGTAAAAAAACATAATAATAATAAAAATGACATAAATATATCCCCTAATTTGTAGACACTATAACTTTTGCGCAAACCAATCAATATACGCTTATTGAGATTTTTTTTACCAAAAATATGTAGAAGAATATATATCGGCCTAAACTGATGCAGACATTTTTTTTTTAAATATTTTTATAGCAAAAAGTATAAAATATTTTTTTGTTTTTATCAAAATTGACGCTCTTTTTTTTTTTATAGCGGAAAAAATAGAAACTGCAGAGGTGATCAAATACCACCAAAAAGAAAGCTCTATTCGTGGGAAAAAAAGGATGTCAATTTTGTTTGGGTACAGCGTCGGGCAATTGTCAGTTAAAACAACGCAGTGCTGTATTGCAAAAAATGGCCTGGTCATTAAGGGGGGAAATCTTCCAGTCTGAAGGTGGTTAAGATAAAAAAAAACTTCTGCCTTTACAACCATTTTAAAGTCCTAGCTTGTACAACTTTTAAATTAGATCATTACTCCTCTTTTCAGGAGTGATTCCATTAACTTTACTACAACTGATGTTACTCACTGGCCTGTAATTGCTAGCTTCTACCTTGCTGCCCTTCTTGTGGATAGGTACAATATTAGCTGTCCACCAGTCATGGGGAACTTCTCCAGTTAGAAGAGATTGATTAAAAAGATCTGTTAATGGTCTAACAACTATATCTCAAAGTTCTCTTAGAACTCTAGGATGAATACTATCAGGGCCCATTGCTTTATTAAGTTTTACAGAGCCAGGTCTCCAGAAATCCTAAAAACGAACAGTCATTACTAGAACCAATATGATTTCCCTACTTTTTATTGTTAGTATAATTTATTTCTGAGAAGACTGAACAGAAGTAATTTAACTGGTTTACTAGATCCAGGTCTCCCTCAAGCACATTTCTGTTGTGCGAAACGCATCTACCTTGATCACTGCTTGTGTCCTCTGGTGTCAATTTGGATATTTTCATATTCCAATAAACTTTACTTGGAGTCCACGTGAGGTGCAGTCGTTTCTTGTTTTGACAACTCCCTCAACATATGTGTTGAACCCATTTTTCATTTTAGTGATCCCATTGTATTTTTTCCTTCTATCCTTAACCGTTTCCCAACCACCTCATGCAGATATACTGCGGCAGAAGGGCACGTACAGGCAGAATCACGTACCTGTACGTTGCCCTTTAAGAGGCGGTCGGTGGGCGCGTGCGTGCCCGCAGGCAAGCTCCATGAGTCGGGTCCCACTCGATCTCCGCAGGGATATCCACGATCGCCTCACAGGTAGGAAGAACAGGGAGATTCAAATGTAAACAAGCATCTCCCCGTTCTGCCTAGAGACAGTGTCACTGATCTCTGCTCCCTGTCATCGGAGCAGAGAATACGTATCGGCCTAAACTGAGGAAAAAAAAATCGTTTTTTTAATATATTTTTGGGGGATATTTATTATAGCAAAAAGTTAAATATAATGCGTTTTTTTTCAAAATTGTCGCTCTTTTTTTGTTTATAGCGCAAAAAATAAAAACCGCAGGTGTGATCAAATACCACCAAAAGAAAGCTATATTTGTGGGAAAAAAAGGACGTAAATTTTTTGTGGGAGCCACGTCGCACGACCACGCTATTGTCAGTTAAAGCGACGCAGTGCCAAATCGCAAAAAGTGCTCTGGTCAGGAAGGGGCTAAATTCTTCCGGGCTGAAGCGGTTAATATACCTACAAAAAGGTTTTATCTCCTTTCTTAATATATTGTCTCCTCTTTCTGTGCATTGGCAGCACTGATAATGTGTTTGGCCTATTTTTGTCTATTTTTATACTCCTCAGCTACACCTCCTGTTCCTTTGAATCTTTTATATGCCAATTATTTTCCCTTTACTATTCTACTTACTTCTTTAGTGAACCATATTGTTTTTTTCTTCCGTTTATTCCTACTAACTTGCCTGACATATAATATAGCTGCCTCCAGGATGGTAGACTTTAATAGTGCCCACTGATTACTTACTTCTGTCATTTTATTCCAACCTTTCAATTCATTTTTTAGAAATGTCCCCATTTTACCAAAATGTGTCCTTTTAAAATCTAAAACTTTTGTTTTTGTATATGATTTTTCAGTTCTTGTTTTAATTTTAAACCAAAGACATTGGTGATCACTAGAACTCAAATTCTCTCACCCCAACATCAGACAGTCGATCCCCATTTGTCAGTAATTTGTCTAGAATATGATCACCTCAGGTTGGCCTTTTTCTCACTAATTTTTTTTTTAACAAGAAATTTTTCTCACTAATTTAGGCTGGGTTCACACATATGCAAATTGATGTGGGTTATCCCGCATCCAATATGCATGACGGACAATTATGACCGGCTCTCACTGGAGCGGGTTCACACATGTCTGGGGCAGCTGCGGTCCAGATTGAAGAAGGGTCCAGTGCATCTTTGGGTCCGGGTTCAGTTGTGAATTCAGGCTAAAATTCAGACCTGAATCATACCTGAACTGGTGTACAGGAACGCACTGGACCCCATGCTATGAACTGTGGCCGCAGATATGTGAACCCGGCCTTAGAGAAAGTCCATTCAGTGCTTTCATAACATCCCTGCTCCTGTTTGTAATAGCAGTTTGAGAATCAACACACATGTGAATGATCCCTTACTCTGGTGCAGGCACAGGTGTGGAGGGCACTGCCTGGCCTATGAGTTTTATCAGAGCCCTGAGGCACATTTACACATGCGCGGAAGGGGTTTCCACGCATTTGCAGACATAAAGAGGTTTGATACTTCCATACCTACGCTACCTTCTGCCCGCATGTGTGTAGATGTGCTGCAGGGCTCTGCTGTGCCCCAAGTCCTGCTGCACATCTGGGCATACTCTTGAGGAGGGGGGAGCAAACGTCATTCTCACCTAGGCTCAGGGCTCAAGTCCTGCGGGAACCCATGGGAACGGAGTTCCTGTACTTTTTCCACAACAGGAACTCAGTTCCCGTTAGCAGCTGTGTCCTGCAAGACTTTGAAGTATGCGAGTTGTGTGGCAGGTGCTACACCAGCAGCTGCCGACACAGCTCGCAATACACCTGACCATTCAGGCATTGCCAGTAGGGGGCCCCATGACAGCTTCCGCTACGATCTACCTCTCAAATCATAGCTAGCTGACAGGTAGATCAGGTCCCTGCTGCTAAGAGATTGTATTTAATCAGACCTCTCGTGATGCGCTCCTCCCCGCCGGCCCCTCCTGATTTTCTGTCTCCTCATCTACACCCCAGTCTCCTGCATACTTGCTCTGTGTGTCCCGCTGAATCCCCCCTCCACTATCTTCAGTGCCATATGGATGAGAGAACCCAGAGGAGGAGCACAGCTATTCTGCTCACAGGACATGCAGGGAGAGAGGTGAGCTGAGGGAGGAACATCAGTTTGGGGTGGTAAGCTGAGCACAATACCTGGCAAAGTTTAATGCCAGGAGGGAAGTTTATGTGGAAATATGTGAAGGGTTGAAATAGCAGCGAGTGTGTGTTGGAGCCCTGCAGAGTTTGCAGCCCCCCAAGCTAACATACATCTCCTAAGCAGGAACACATCACTATCTCCCCAAGCATTCTGTCCAAATAATGTGCAGTTAATTTATGACCTTTCCGTTTAACTTTGTGTTATCCAAACTCTGTTCAATGAAAACACTCTATATACAAAAAAAAATTCCCCAATAAAGATCAGAACATGATGTTCACATTTGCATGGAAGCACAATTGAATGAATGCTGATTATTTAGCGAATTACCATATTTATGTTTATTGAGGATTGTTTTTTTTTTTTTATGTACTAACAGTTAAGCTTCATACACACAATACAAAAATTGGATGAAAAATACCACTTTTGAAGCGTTCGTGCATATGAGCGTATCATTCTTTTTTTTGGTGGGCGAGTGGATCTTGGGTGGGAGTTCCCACACTTTTTTCCCCAGGACTTGACCCCTGCCTAGGCTATTAAGTTCGGAAACCAAAAAAATATATATCCAAATGTGAGAGAGAGAGGATAAGGCAGAGGAAAGTGGATTTGTATTTCAAGTGAAGGTCTGCTTGAAACTATCATTCTTTCATAGGTACCTCTACACAGCGAAGAAACATCAGGCATGTCAGAGCTCGAATGTCAGTAAGCATAGATAAGACATTTTAGAGAATGTAGTTCCAGAAAATGGACTCAAAGCAACCATATTGCTTGACGGACCTGATGTTACCAGACACTAGTTATACAGACCAAGAAACAAATTTACAGGAAGGTGATGGCAATGGTATCATTCATAACTACTAAATAAAACAAGCATTTTTGTTTTTGTCTGACTACCGGTACAGCGTGCCTTTATGCTTAAATGTTATTGATTTCATAATGAACAAAATAATAAATAATTTGAAAATCTTGTATTTCCTTCCATCTCACAAGAGAGATTTTATTAGTTTCAGAAATGTCTGCTGCACCTAAACTACATTTTTAAAGCAGCTTGACAATTCCCAAATGATCATCCACAATTAAATCCATTAAGAGGGAAGACAGTCATTTACGGATTAGAAGGATAATGTGTTGTTCTCTCCATTATCGAGGTCCAAATTATAGCATTTAGGGGAAATTGTCATAAATGTGTTGTGATTGTTATCCATTAACTCTCAGGCCATTGGCAGTTACATTTGAACTCATTATAATATGTTTTTTTCTTCTATCCTTATCTTTATCTGTAGGCCATTACTTTTAAATGATGTGTCTATGTACTAGAATATTGAATACATTTGTTAAAATAACATATTTATTATCTTATATACTGTATGCTACATGAATCATGTGAGGAAAAATATGAAAATAAGTAAACAAAATGAATTGTGAATGGGACTAGAAAAATAAAATGGTCATTCCTTCTGGGAGCTAATGTGTGTTTCAGGCTAAGCAGTTTGGCGTAGGGAAAGTTGGATTCTGATGATCATCAGTTGTAAGAGCTGCAAGCGTCAAAAGCCCAGGGGTTTTGTTGCTGGTTCTCAGCAGTTGGATTAGGAGAGCAGTGGTCTGTTGGTTGTGGTCATTGGTCATCATTCCAAGGGGGAAGTAAGGTTTTGCATGCAGTCTAATGTGCTCATTTACGGTATGTGAGAAATGTCAAGGGTGGGTAGATGATTAGCAGTCTCAGGTTGGTCACTTGAGAAGTCATGGGGGATTAACAGGCTGGCTTGGAGACATGGGTGGACATCAGTTCAGTATAGGTGGTGGGTGCTAATTAGTCCCAAGGGAGTCAGGTGAGACAGGCTATCAGTCTATGTGGTGGGTGTGGGCCGGGGGTGATGAATCATGGCTTCTTATCAGTTGAAGGCAGTAATAGATGACCATCACTGAAAGGCAGACTTTCATTAGGTATTGGTCTAGGTTTGTTTATGGGTGCTTATTAGTCAGCAGAGTTGAGGGGGGGGGGGGAGCAAACGTCATCCACAGAAAGAGGAGACAATATATTCTAAGGCAGAGGAAAGTGGATTTGTATTTCGAGTGAAGGTCTGCTTGAAACTATCATTCTTTCATAGGTACATCTACACAGCGAAGAAACATCAGGCATGTCAGAGCTCGAATGTCAGTAAGCATAGATAAGACATTTTAGAGAATGTAGTTCCATAAAATGGACTCAAAGCAAACATATTGCTTGACGGACCTGATGTTACCAGACACTAGTTATACAGACCAAGAAACAAATTTACAGGAAGGTGATGGCAATGGTATCCTTCAACAAGCATTTTTTTTGTCTGACTACAGCGTGCCTTTATGTTTAAATGTGATTGATTTCATAATGAACAAAATAATAAATAATTTGAAAATCTTGTATTTCCTTCCATCTCACAAGAGAGATTTTATTAGTTTCAGAAATGTCTGCTGCACCTAAACTACATTTTTAAAGCAGCTTGACAATTCCCAAATGATCATCCACAATTAAATCCATTAAGAGGTAAGACAGTCATTTACGGATTAGAAGGATAATGTGTTGTTCTCTCCATTATCGAGGTCCAAATTATAGCATTTAGCGGAAATTGTCATAAATGTGTTGTGATTGTTATCCATTAACTCTCAGGCCATTGGAAGTTACATTTGAACTCATTATAATATGTTTTCTTCTTCTATCCTTATCTATATCTGTAGGCCATTACTTTAAAATGATGTGTCTATGTACTAGTATATTGAATACATTTGTTAAAATAACATATTTATTATCTTATATACTGTATGCTACATGAATCATGTGAGGAAAAATATGAAAATAAGTAAACAAAATGAATTGTGAATGGGACTGGAAAAATAAAATGGTCATTCCTTCTGGGAGCTAATGTGTGTTTCAGGCTAAGCAGTTTGGTGTAGGGAAAGTAGGATTCTGATGATCATCAGTTGTAAAAGCTGCAAGCATCAAAAGCCCAGGGGTTTTGTTGTTGGTTGTCAGCAGTTGGAATAGGAGAGCAGTGGTCTGTTGGGTGTGGTCATTGGTCATCATTCCAAGGGGGAAGTAAGGTTTTGCATGCAGTCTAATGTGCTCATTTATGTGAGAAATGTCAAGGGTGGGTAGATGATTAGCAGTCTCAGGTTGGGGGTCATGGGGGACTAATAGGCTGGCTTGGAGACATGGGTGGACATCAGTCCAGTATGGGTGGTGGGTGCTAATTAGTCCCAAGGGAGTCAGGTGACACAGGCTATCAGTCTATGTGGTGGGTGTGGTACGTTGGTGATGAATCATGGCTGCTTATCAGTTGAAGGCAGTAATAGATGACCATCACTGAAAGGCAGGTTTTCATTGGGTATTGGTCTAGGTTTGTTTATGGGTGCTTATTAGTCAGCAGAGTTGACGACTTGGGTTTCAGGTAGTCATCAGTCTATGGAAAGTCAAGGGTGATTATCACTACAGGGAAGGGACCCAGAATTGGCTTACCTGTACAAAAAAAAAATCTAACAATTGTGAATTGTATATCTACAGTATGAAAGGTCTGTATCTTGCAAAGCTGTTAACATTAATGGCTTATTAGGGTGTGTATGTTTCTATGAAAGAAACAAATGGTTAGCAATTGGTAGGGCCCACTCTTGTTTGTTTCTTGTAAATATTATGTTTTGCTATACAACCCTATATACTTATATTAGGAACCTTTTTATGTAATATGTTACTAACCCCACTTAGTATATACATGAATTTGTATAGAATTACAAAAGATGATGATTCAGGTATAAATAAGGTTTGCAAGCCTTTACTAATGCAATATGCAGATACTGAATAAAAAAATCATTATTTATAATGTAGCATGGGTATCACTTTCTTCTCTCCATCATATTCTGCTTGTGGGCAGGGTGTAGGGACCTGCCTGCAAAAGGAATGTACCATGTCAGTAAACTAGCTAGTCTGGCCAGGTTAAGGAAGGGTTAATGCTAGTTCTGCAGTTCCCACGCTTTCTGGGCTCTGCATCTTTCCCTGTGTTGTTATAAAAGGGGGCAGGGCTCTGCTCACAGGAGTCTGCATGTGAAGAAGACAGAGACAATAAGGTGTAATCTCCAGCTGTTTTACAGGCAGGGCTCTACTTCAGCTCTAGCTACATGGGAACAGAAGAAAGAGGCTCACAGAAGAAGATGTAAACCTTTATAGCCAGCAGTCACCCAGCAGCTCCCTGGGGCTATTCTGCCACAGCACGAGCTTGTACCAAGTAATGGACTCTCGCCTTTGCAAGGTATGCCTGGGCAGTCACACTATAGAGTAGCTAGTTAGGGATCGATGCATTGAACTTTGTTTGCACTTAACCTGTTATGCTGCATAGCATTTAGTAAAGTTTGTTAACTGAGCCTGGTCTGAGGTCACTAAAGGGGTGCAAAAGTGTCCTATGGCAGATTAACTACACTACTTTGGGTCAGTAAAGCACATATGGGGTATGAAGCAGGTCAGGGTTAACGCAAGGGGTTAACTCAGCAAAGCAAGGTAGAGTAAATCCATTGCTAAGGGTAACCAAGTACAAGTTCAAGACACAGAGCAACCAGTTGTTAGGTGTGGCACCTGGTAAGGTGACAGGCCCTTTGGTAACAATGAGGTCAATGTCTCACTCCCTCCATAGCAGTCGATATCCCAAAGTGACTGGATCCAAACCCACGTTATCTATGTTCTGGTCAGGAGGTATGTAAAGTGGAAGAGTTTATAAGTGCCTGTATGAGGTCTATGCTATGTGCACAGCTGGACCCTGTGCGAGGTAACAGAAGTATGCTGGACTGGTGGAGTAGGCACAGACTCAGCATCTCCCTCCGAATGCAACCATATAAGTTACAGTGTGTAGTGAGATGGGACAAGTCTCCTTTCAGAGGAACTCTGTACATTAATTGCATCACACAATGAAGGCTCGTCTCTAAGTCGGGAGCCACCTAATCCCAGGCATTCGCCGTAGCCCAAGAACCCTGTGGGCTTGCAGCTCTGAGGACTCTGCAAGGATACTCCTACTCCGCACCACCTACGTGCTGGGGTAAGCAAAGCGCAGTTTACATTTTTCGACCCACTCATAAAATGCTGGCCACAGTGTGTAGTATGTGTTGCCCCATCAAGTTCTTTCTGCTTAACACAGCAGACAGAGCTCAACAACTAAAGGAGACTTGGGTATGTGACTTTGACAGGTTACATGAAATGCTTTTTTCTTTCCTTATTTAATAAAAGTTCTATTCATTTCTATTACGCTCTGCTGGCTTTAACCGTCCTAAGAAAATCACACTGCTGCAGAATATGCTGGTGCTACATACATGAAAAACAAATAAAAAAAATAAACTCACCATAGAGTCCCAAGCATTACTCTAGACTGCTGTTAAGTTAAAAAGGATCACTCAAAAAGTATGTTTGAGTAAAACAGAAGAAAATTAAACATTTTCAATAACAGGAAAATTAAAAACACCATCTGCATTTACCTTTATAATATTCATTAGTATATGCTGCGTTAACCAATGCTTCCATTTTACCAGGTGTCTCATCAGCTTCCAGCAATATAGGAATAGTATCATTCATTCCATTCTGAAGATTCCACATGGCCTTTATTAAACATGTCTTCCCCGTGTCAGGATCTGGACATTAAAAAAAGTATGAAAATCAAGACGGATTTATTTGTAGGTTTAAAGGACATTTTAGCTGAAACTTATTTTTCCAGTAAATTTACAGTAAACAAAATAATTGAGAGAGAACATGACAGATATATAGACTTACGGAGCCTAGCAGCTCAGGTACAATGAGAAAAAACACAAGATACAAAACACACAGCCATTAATGTCTAAACCACTGGCAACAAAAGTGAGTACACCCCTAAGTGAAAATGTCCAAATTGGGCCCAAAGTGTGAATATTTTGTGTGGCCACCATTATTTTCCAGCACTGCCTTAACCCTCTTGGGCATGGAGTTCACCAGAGCTTCACAGTTTTCCACTGGAGTCCTCTTCCACTCCTCCATGACGACATCACAGAGCTGATGGATGTTAGAGACCTTGTGCTCCTCCACCTTCTGTTTGAGGATGCCCCACAGATGCTCAATAGGGTTTAGGTATGAAGTGGAATCTGTCCAGTTAAACCGCTGTATGATTTTGGCCACCGTGCTGCATCTCAGTTTCAGGGTCTTGGCAAACTTCCTATAGCCTAGGCCATCTTTATGTAGAGAAACAATTCTTTTTTTTTTTTTCAGATGCTCAGAGAGTTCTTTGCTATGAGATGCCATGTTGAACTTCCAGTGACCAGTATGAGAGAGTGAGAGCGATAACACCAAATTTAACACATCTGCTCCCCATTCACACCTGAGACCTTGTAACACTAACGAGTCACATGACACCAGGGAGGGAAAATGGCTAATTGGGCCCAATTTGGACATTTTCACTTAGGGGTGTACTCACTTTTGTTGCCAGCGGTTTAGACATTAATGGCTGTGTGTTGAGTTATTTTGAGGGGACAGCAAATTTAGATTTTTTTCAGTGTTGTCACATTAAAAGATATAATAAAATATTTATAAAAATGTGAGGGGTGTACTTGCTTTTGTGAGATACTGTATGTACTCCTAATAGCATGCAAAATCAGAAGATACATTTTTTTTTTTTTTTTACTGACCATTACATAACATTCATACCAAAGAACTATGACTTCAGCACAAACCCCACCATTATAAGTGTAAATAATAATGGCAGGCTGCAATAAAAAGGCCATGGTTTTACAAAACTGCTGATTATACTGGGTTACTGTAGAATTTAGGAGGGAATAAAGACATCTTTGAGAGTCATGAAAATGATACCAGCTGCTGGTTTGCCTCTGAAAGTTAAAGTATTGTCTATTTTCTGGGAACATTTTGAGGTTTTCAGTAACTGTTATATGACTTTTACATTTTTTAAGCTTACCTTTCCATATTATTGTTAAATTAACTGTAAAGATTTACAGATCTCTACAATCTAACTAATCATAGAATATTCAATGTACAAATCATAGATTATGTTTGATAGCCCAGGAAAGTGGTTCTAGAGGCAAAAGGTTGCTCCCCTGGCCCCACCTGAGCCCAATCTCAATCCAGAGCTGTGCCTGTTTGCAGCAGCTCTTCTCCCCTCTCTCTGTTCACAAGAGTCTCAGCAGCAGAGAGAGCCATTGGCTTCTGCTGTTGCCAGTCAAAGCTTGTAAAAAGTGAACGGGGGGAGGAGCCAAGTCATGCTGTGTATGTCTATAGATGCTCACAGCCCCGCTCAGGATTGAGTCCACACGTCTATCCCATAGCAAGCATTTTGCTATCGGGGTGGACAGAGAAGAGGAGAAGCAAGCAGCACCGTAGGTAGAACCCAGAAGAGGAGTTTTGTTATTAAAAAAATAATAATAATAAATAACGAACCTCTGCAATCAGTTTAAGTTGGTCATCAGTGTTAATTTTGACATCAAATTTCGATTTAGTTTTAGTTATAGTCTTTTGACTAAAATGCCATTTTAAGCCCCACACACTATCAGTCTTCTGCTGAGTTTTTCCTTCAGGTTTACCAACACCATGTAGTGCAAGGGCCTGCCTGATTGCATACAAATTGAAACTCTTAAGGTTTGACCTCATATTATATGGTTTTGGTAAATCTGAAGGAAAAACTCAGCAGAAAAACTGATAGTGTGTATGGGGCTTACGTCATATTTTAGTCATTTGAATTGTTTTAACTTTTTCGACCTAAAATCGAATGGGTTTAGTTAAATTTTAATGGATTATTTAAGCATTTCTTTAGAATTGCCAAACTCCTTAGAAACTCCTGTAGTAAAAATCTAATAACATGTTTATTATTTCTGATATTAAGGTTTGAACATGCACTACAGACACAGATTTAGCCGTTTCATAAACAAACAAAAATATTGCTTTTTGACAAGCAGAAGTACAACTTGAAAATATTAAAAAAACAAAAACTGTAAACCCTATTGTCTGTAATGCCATTGCACATATTACCTGAATATATTACCATTATTAAATATCAAGAAAAAAAATAAGAAAAGCCTTTTTCTTATTTTTTTTTTTTCTTTTAGCAGCTTAGTAGATGCCCCCTATGTATTCGTATGTGGTAGTGCAGTGTTATGTGTGTCAAATTTCAATTTAGTTTTAGTTATAGTCTTTTGACTAAAATGCCATTTTAGTTTTAGTGGTATTTTAGTCTTTTGACTAAAATGTCAATTTCGTTTTAGTCGTATTTTAGTAATCTCAATTGTTTTAGTTTTAGTCAAATTTTTGTCAACTAAAATAGTATTAATTTAGTAGACAAAAATATTTTAGACGACGAAATTAACACTGTTGGTCATACACCTTGATTGAATAATCTGCTTTAGATCTACCAACAAATATGTTGTACGAGAATCTACCCGACCATATAAAAATTTAGTGGATTGCTTGAACAAGACTTCTACTAATTTGCTAAAGTAGATCTAAAGGAGAGTGAATAGAGATTGCACGTTCAGATTTAAAGAGTAAAGCAGCCCAAAGTTGATTCTGTTTATTCGTTTAACCAGCGGGTTAAAAGAAAAAACGAAAACTGACTTGGTTCCCTCATCCACACATTGGAGGTGGATGGAGGAATCCCCCCGCTGATGCCTCCTGAGATATGCACATCCCATCCCAGCATCAAGAGAGAAGCAAATGTCATTCTTGCCTAGGTAAGAATAGAGTTAGGAGGAGGGCTGGAACATGAAAAAAAATCTGCCTAGGATAGAGGATTTCAGTTAGGTAATGGGTGTTATTGGAATGAAAGCCGGCTTTAAGTATATAACAGTCTTCTGTTAAGCATGGGTTTCAGATCATGAGGTAATGGTCCATCATATGACTTGTGAGACGTGCAACTGCTCAGACAAAGTGTCTTTTCATGAAGCAAAGCACTCGGCGGATAAAAGCCTGAAATAATCTGTTAAATGCTAAAGTCAATCTGAAGTGAAAACTGAATTATCCAAAAAAAACTAAGAAATTAAATAACTGCACTAGTTTTAAGACTGAAAGCCTAGTTCTGTCTCAGTTATTTAAACTTTTATTGTCACTTAACGAAATGTAACATGTTACTTATGTTAGGAAAATATTATAGTTTCCAGCTCCATTCTGTTTTTTGATAATAAACTGGGGTAATCTTATTGATATTTATTATTAGAAGGGGGTTATTACAATCATAATTGTTCTTCTGAGGATTGTGGGATGCAGTCAAGGGAGGAGGCCAGGCCAGACGGTCTTTTGTCACACCTTGGACACCAACTCTTTCTGGAAAATTCAAGGTAATCAAAGGCAATCCATAAGATAATATTCTGTTTGTGTTTGGGCCTGCTCTGGTGTTTCCTCGTGGTTGGAACTGCCTGGTACAGCTCCTAAGACCTCTGTGGTACTTGGATCTACTCTAATGCCGTGTACACACAATCGGAAATGCCGCCAGCAAAACTCTGATTAGAGCTTTTTGTTGGAAAATGCGACAGTGTGTATGCTCCATCAGTCTTTTGCTGGCGGAATTCCAGCCAGCAAAAGATTGAGAGCAGGTTCTCTATTTTTCGGTCGGGAAAATTTCCTATCTGAAAATGCGATCGTCTGTATGCAATTTGGACACGCAAAAAAACACGCATATAGGTTCAGCCACAAGTCTGCATATCTTTGGCTCATGATCTCTATTACATGTCAATATAGGCATACTATACAACCCTTGAATGCTCCTTCGTTTATTATGTTTCTATACCCTGTTTGAAGGCCTCTGCTCCCACGGTTATGTGTCATGATAAGCCTTCTATGAGTTGCATATCTCGGGATTTACTCAACATTCTATGCAGTCCCCAGAACGAATGTACCCACCCACTATGGCTCACTTAGTTCCCCCTAGTATAGCTTAGCTTACCAGACCTCCGAACCACACAGTACTTGACAACAGTCTCTACTTGGGGGAAACTACACGTCACTTCCCAACACAGCTAGATCCCTTGAGGGGTGTTGGGAGTGAGGGGTCTTCCCCCTCATCGGGGAACTAGTAAATGGTTTAAATGGCATACTGAGGATATGTGGAAGTTGTTGTTTTTTTTCTTTTCCCCTTTTGTTGTTTGCTTATATTGGCATTGTAGCATTTCTTGTAAATCTCAACCTGATGTTAAGAGATTGTATTATTTGTCCTTGTTTTGACACCTTTGCTGATACCTTAATAAAAAAAAAACGATTGAAAGTAAAAAATCACGCATGCTCAGAAACAATTCCACGCATACTCGGAAGCATTGAACTTAATTTTCTCGGCTCGTCGTAGTGTTGTACATCACCGCGTTCTTGACGGTCGAAAGTTCTGAGAACTTTTGTGTGACCGTGTGTATGGAAGACAAGCTTGAGCTGAATTCCTTCAGAAAAACCATTCAAGATTTTTTGGACGGAAATTCCGCTCGTGTGTACGTGGCATAACAGTCCTCATCTCATTACAAAGATTATCCCAGCAATTCTTTAGAGAAACCTAATTTTCTATGCTTATATCCATGATCTTTTTCTGCCATTCATTTTAACTCATGACCATGTAGCTTAGGGAAGTTGACTGTTATCATTATTAGTACATATCCCACATTTCAAAATGTAGTAGTATTGTGAGAGTTTTCCTAGGAACTTTCCTAGGATTGTATACCTCTGACATGAAAAAAGAACAGACCATATCCGTCTATATTGTGTACTTCCCTCAATCCAAAGCACCAAGTGTGATTCCTCTCTGCTGTCTAGTTTTTCTGTTATGTGCATGAGTCCCTGCTGAAAGGTTTTCCTGACTCCAAACAATTATGGATGATGGGAGAGGGGGCCTCCAACATACCACCTGTGATTGACAACCTCAGCTGTGCATGCTTCCTTATGTGCTGTAAGGAGGATGTGTGTCCATTCTCTCCACTCAGGTCTAAGGTTACACTTAGTGCTCCTTTCTGAGCTGTGTAGTGTGTGACGTCAGATCCCTGCCCCCTGGCTTTTTAATCTCAGATAAGCTGTGTAAATTCTGGACTTTGAACTGATGTAGAGAAGAGAGGGCTGCAGATAAACAGATACAATATATGCAGGAGAATTGTATCACTGTGTATCACCCGAGGCTAGTCCTTTCACTAGGTATATGTAAAAGTTTACAACCAAGCTGACCATACTCGGATCTAATTTGGTCAGATTCCTGCTAAAACAGACGAAATTTAAGCCATTGGTAGCCCTGCTGTCCCCACCTAGGTAGACAAATTTCAACTGAAAAATCGAAAAAGAGCTGGGTGGAAAGTTGTTGGCTGAGCAGTGACCTCCTATCAGATGCAGTCATTGTTCGGGTGTTCAGCCACGGGCACTGCAGCTGTCTGACTACAATAGCCAGCAGGGAAGATTCCTCCATTCATTCTTTTAAAACATAGATGGAGGAATCTATAAAATGTCTCTTGTTCAGCCTGTGAAATGTATGGCTAGCATTAGCTGAGTGTTTCCTGGAATGTTCTTTGTGTCACTTCTCTGTCTTTGCTCTTGCAAGTCTAGGTTCACCTAAATGCTTTACTTTCTGTGAGAGGCTGCAGGTTTTTTTTACCTGTATCTATTTGGTATTTGGAGCTTTGACCTTTTGTTTTTAACCCTTCTGCTGGCTTCTGTAATTTCCTTTTTGGTAATTTTAACAAGTGGGGCCATTCACATAGCTCACACTGCTATAGTTGGGTATGGCTTGTACAGAGAAGCAAGCATGTGCATGTTTGAGCATGTTATTTGGTAGGAAACACATGTTAACTGATGAAAACAGAAGTAAAGGAATGTAAAAGCTAAGCTAAAGAGAGGTAAAAAATGCATGCAAAAAATGTTTTTTCTATTTCCTCCAAAGTGTTTCTTATGCTGAGCCAAAGCACTTGTACATAATTGAACAGCCTTCTTCTCCCTGTTATGGTTACCCTTTGTATCCATTTTCTCTCTGTCTCTCATTGTTTCTGTACCCACTCCTATGATACCATTTTTTTTTTTTTTTGTCTGTAATTTCTTTGTATACTTTGTTTTGTTTGTTGTAGTGCTGCTAGCTTTGAATATTCTGGTGCTTCCTTATTATTCGTTCTTGTCAGTGGTTAGCCTGCCTCTCTCTGTCCTATTCTGCCTGCCCACTCCTCACACTCTGTATCCTACTACCCCTGGTTATGCCTCAGTTTAGTTTTCTGTGTCCTGTGTTTCCAAGCCCTGTCTGACAATAAGGTAACTATAAGGGCTGTTTGGGAAAATGTCTGCAGGACTGGAGCAGACCCAGTGAGCTCAGGAGTTATACAAGACGCTACCATCACCAAAACTCAGAAGTATCAACGTGACCTTCATTCTCATTTTCCAGGCTGGCACCCTGGTGAGGAAGAAAGTCTTGATCTCTTCTCGACTCTTCAAAGATCCAGCCCATTTGTACATACCTACGACCTCCAGACGGCTCCCCTATTGGGTGGAGGTTGCTTAACATATTGGAGAGCCATGAGAATTCAGGAACTTACGTTGGACCATCACTGCTGAGGAGTGGAACCATCACGTTTGGAGTGACCTTCTTCCTGCCAACCCTAACCTTGAGGCATTCGGCCTATACAAGCCTAATTGACCCACTACCACTGGAAAGTGGGACCACTGCATCCAGTAGGTATACCCATCTATAATCCTTTGATAGAGGATTTCTTCATATCTACAGCTTCAAAGCTAGTTTTTGTTTGCACCATCTTTATTTCATTGAAGATTTGCCATCATGCATTAGATGAACACAGTTTTGAACTTTCACTAATTTTCCAGTTCACATCAAGTGAATTACTGGATTTCTTGCATGCTTACTACATTGGTTTATATGTTATGAACATATATTATTTCAGTTCACTACTGTTTTTCACTTTTTAGCGCTACACTGTATTTTCACATTTTGTTTGGACTTTGTTTGCGTGTTAGCTTTTTTTGATATATTTTGGTTTAGCGCAGTAATTTCCCTTTATTCTTTCCACAACTCCAAGGGCTGCCTCCTAGAAATGTCTTACAACCAAATACATTCCCACCAGTGCATCAATACATGCATCGAAGCACAAACTGTCTGACACTCACCAGCTACTTTTTCTGTTGTTCTTCTTGTGTTCCAGGAATTTCTGTTATGTTCTTCTAAATTTATGCCACTTTCTTGGCTAACTAATATCTGTGGTGCTGGATCATTGCATTCATTTTTACCATAATTATTATTTACACACATGAAGTGGACTGGATGGCTGAAAAATGTAATCTATATTATCAAAGAAGAATGAAGCCTCCTTCCTAATGTAGTGCTACCCCCTTAGGAGCTGCTGAGTTTTTGGGCCCCCCTATATTCTGCACAACCAGGCAACAGCCATTTTTCACTATCAGCAGAGACAAGAAACAGTCAATGGACTTGTTTTTTTTAGGATTTATTAGGGATTTCAACTTGGATAGGGAAAAAAGTGTTATGGGATGCCCAACTTGACTCGAAGATTAAAAAAATGAGAACTTCCTTCTCTGGCACACTGCAAATAACAGACATTTGACTGTATTCCCTCGAAGACAGCACATGCCGCATACACATGGTCGGATTTTCCGACGGGAAATGTTGAATGTGAGCTTGTTGTCGGAAAGTCCTACCGTGTGTATGCTCCATCGAACATTTGCTGTCGGACTTTCCACCAACAAATGTTTGACAGCAGGTATTTAAATTTTCCGCCAACAAAACTTTGTTGTCGGAAAGTCCAATCGTGTGTACACAAGTCTGTCACACAAAAGTTCACGCATGCTCGGAATCAAGCAGAAGGAGCCACGCTGGCTATTGAACTTCCTTTTTCTCGGCTCGTCGTACGTCTTGTACGTCACCGCGTTCCCACGTTCGTAATTTTTGGCCAACATTTGTGTGACCGTGTGTATGCAAGACAAGTTTGAGACAACAACCTTTGAACAAAAATTCACGGTTTTGTTGGTGGAAAATCCGACTGTGTGTACGCGGCATTAAGCAAAGTAATCCTTTCCTAGGAGTTTAGTGTCCCCTGAGTGGATTTTCAGCAAAGTCCCAACTTGTAGGAGCTCTTGGTCCTCTTAGTGGAAAATACCATCCCACCTGGCTATGGTATCCGTTCCCAAGGGAAGACATTTGGGTAAGCAATAAACTGTACCCTGAAGACTTGCCCAAAACTTGCATCTAGCAGACTTTTCCCTTATAGGCAACGGGGTTTGTAGAGGTTCTCACACTGTCATTCTCCTGCAGCTATGGATAGAATTGCTTTCAGGCATTCTGCTGAGCTGGTTACTTTCCAGGCTATGCAGGCTGTCCTTTACCAGTGGACTGCAGGGCAGTGGAGCTCCCTCTTTCAGCTTTCCTCCTTTCTTCAGCCTCCTGTCTGGAAGCAGAACACCCCCTTCTCCAGGGCTCCCTACCAGGCTACACAGCAGCACCTCAGTCATCCATCTTCTACCCGACTCCCCCACTGGCCAGGCTCCTCTATATTTATGGGCTAGTTTAGCCATCCTACCAGGCCTCACACCTGGGGATTGGCCAGATTACCATAAATATTCAAATTAGCACCTCCTGGCCTCCACTGACTAGCTTCTAGAAACTGCTCCAAGTTTCTAGAACCAGAGGCCTGACCTGTAGAGCCCTCCAGCCTGACCTAAAGTAAACCCTCTGACTCACTCCCAGGCTTCTAACAAGCCTCTATCTACACTACCGAACCATGTACACATGAGGGTGCTACACTTAAATCAAAGGGTCTGTTGGCTTCCTCAGTTAGACCCCATACACACTACTAGATTTTCTGCAGATTTGTGTCTTCAGATTTACAAAAAACATATAATATGAGGTCAAACCTTAAGAGTTTCAATTTGTATGCAATCAGGCAGGTCCTTGCACTACATGGTTTTGGTAAATCTGAAGACAGATGAACTATGTTCATTTTACTGGGTTTAGCAACACTTTAAGCCTGGAGAAAAAGGTCTGTTGTTTGAAGAGGTCTATAGCTCAAGATCAAATTTACACATAACTAAATAATTTAGAGGAGGAATTTATTCCCCTCTTTCCTCTTGCATTCAGAGGCCTACTTACAAGCTTCAATCGGATAGAGATATGAATCAAAATCTGATTGTCTCACCCTTTCAAAATTCCATACTACAGCATGCCTGCACCCTGTTTATTTTTATAACAAATAACTTATGTGAATAGCAAACATGTTTAAACGTTTTAAAAATGTGTAAACAAAAGCAAAATATAATAATACTGACTCAAAACTATTGTAGTTTTCCCCATCAATGTATGTATATGTAATAATTGCCTTTAGCCTGCCTTAAAGTTACTGGACTTCTGCTGGCATTCCAATTTATCTGTGAACAATCCGGACCTGTCTGTAAGAACTTCCAGAACTCTTACCTTTAAATTCTGCATTGGTGAGATGTTTCATGGATTTGTGCAAATAGCTTTTTAGTGCAGCAAGGTCCTCTGTGTCATGATTGACAACGGCTTCAAAGATTCTGTCTCTTATGTAAACATCTTTAGGATCAATGACTGGGGCCCTTTGAATAAAAAAGGATGGAGTTAAAGTGTATGTAAACCCAAGAATAAAAATGTAATATAATGCAGTTTACAAGTACTTAGATGTGGCAGCTTTCTTTTTATCTGGTGACCCTACTAGTAACACAATTCCTGTCCAATTCTGGAAACTTTCACTGTACTGTACCAATGAACAGGATGCCCGCTCCTGACTAGGGATGAGTTCAAAGTTCAGCCTGGAACTTTGGCTGTTCAGGCATTCAGCCTAACGCTGGACTTTCTACCTGTTCAGTGGGAGGTGAACCTCATGTATAGTAGTCATAGAAATGCAACTACCATACATGACAGCTTCCTTACTGTTAGTGGCTGCTAAGGAAGCAGCAGTTGCAGCTCACCCAGTCCCATTTGTTTACTGGCAGGGAATGCCCAACCATGAGCAAAGGAGTAAGGATAGTTCTGAATTCATTGACTATACTGTATATGGGCACATGACCATGTTTGGTCAATGACATCACCCAAGAGACCCCGTAACTTTGTTTACTTTTTGTGGTGGGGCCCAAGAAATGTTATTCCGTGTGAGCAGTCGTCCATCGGTCAGCAGGATTTTTTTTCTTTCGACAGACGTTGGGCATCATTCATCCTGATTGACATTGATCTACAGCCATGGACGACATGATTGATGATGGCTGTACATTGTAGGACATTTTTTTTTTTTTTTTTTAAATAAGGGACTTAGGGAAAAAGTGTGTGTCTACATTAGCACATTACACTTTTTCTGTGAATGAGTAGGGGTACTATCTACTCCTTAATCATTCACATGGGTGGGGGCTGGTATCTTGCACTTCCTTTTTGTTCAAGGGGGCTTCCAGATTTTGATAAGCTCCCTGCCTGCAGGCCCCCTCAACCACCAGGGCAGGGTTGTGGGAAGAAGGTCCTTATCAACATAATAATTGTGAATGTTGGGATAAGGTTCTGGGGTGGATACTTGGGGAGGGTTTTCTGCATGTGGTTCCCCCTTAAAATGGAGGTCTTCCATTACCCCCTGTATCAGACCCTCATCTAGGATAAAGGCCTGGTATAGATGAATAGAATCTATTTACAAGCAGAAGTAAAGCAGCAATTTAAAAAGCATTTTTTTTCTTTGTAAATGCCAGTTTTGCTGCAGTAGGTTGTATACATCGTACAGATGTGCCTTTCACAGGCAGGCTAGAGCATCCCCTGGAATGTTATTTAAAGGAATTTTGTATTTTTAATGTCCCCCTTAAGGGTCCTTTCACACGGGGCGGATACGTAATGATCCGCCCCGTGAGCATACGCTGCTCAGCGGGGGTCGATCCGCCGGGTACATGTATGTCCGTTTTTCATCCGAAAATGGATGGATGAAAAACGGACATATGGTCCGCATGTGTGAAAGGGGCCTAAAGCATTAGAATTGCTGCTCCCCACCAAGCAGAATTTATATTAAAAAAATATTTTTTGCTTTTGAAAATGTCTATTACTGTTCTTAAACATTCGGCTCCTATTGACTTTAATGGGTTTTAGATTTGACATCCAAACTTTAGCAAAGTTTGCTGAGCATGCCTCAGTTCGAACGCAGGTATGTTTGCTCATCCACACTCCTGACCTGAACTACAGATTGTCTACCCCTCATCATCTCCAAAACATATAAGGGAATGTGTTCTGTCATCCAAAGAGGAGAACTGGACAGGGTTGATAATAATACTACTTGGGATTTCAGTGCAGCACAGGTAGAGTGCACGGGAAGTTAGGATCTCACTGGATTTCTGTCAGTATCAATGGGCAATTTTCTTTACTTGCAACATTTCTAGATACAAATTATGGAGTAAAGTTAATGTATTTTAGAGATGTACCACACTTTTTTTTTCTCTGCAAAAACATGTTATAAGACTTCATATTGTGTGGATGTTATATAAGGGTGATTGGCTGGACACTTTACATGCTAGGTACTCCGATACTTCACCTTCTCTCAAGTGATGGGTGGTTCTCAGTGACGCGGAAATCAAATAGATAGATAGATAGATAGATAGATAGATAGATAGATAGATAGACAGACAGATAGATCATAAACTTTCATAAAAGGTAATTGCACTGATATTTTATGTTCTATCTGTCTGCTATACATTGATTCTCAGTAATAAGATTTAGGAATATTACAACATTTTAATATTTGCATCCTGAAAGCTAATCGCAGCCACATTCCCAGCGATTAAATTATTTAAACCTTGTGTTTTTAGCAGATTGAAATTTGATATAAAGGTTATGCTATTATCTATCATATAATCGTATACAGTATAAAAAGAATCTAAAGTGTGTAACAACATTTACAGAAAAACAGAGCACAAGTAGAGAGACGTCCTCCAAACTTCCCTGAGAAATATCCTCAAGAAGCCCTTTATGAAATAAGAACACTTTTCTGGGTAATTATCCAATGCACCTCCAATGCATTACAAACAGGGAACGAGTGGGAACGGCGTCCCTGCACTTTTTTCACAGCAGGAACGCCGTTCCCTTTGCAGGACTAGACCTGCCCGAGCCGATCCTTCACTAAGCGGCGATGTCCATCATCGTCGCATAGTGAAGGATGGAGTCCTCCCCTTCCTCGGTCCTCCTCCTCCAGCAGCCGCGGCTATGCTATACAGGACCGCACCTGCCAATCTGCAGCGCTAGATCCCCGCTGCAATACTGTCATTGGCTGCTAGAACCACCATTGTCCTAACAACCAATGACATCACCTGTGCTCCCCGCCCTCATCAGCAAGTTCCTCCGCCCGGCTTTTGCCCCCCTGCAGCATGCTCCTTCGTCAAGTACTTATCCAGGTACACGTTTTTCTACTTTGTGATGGCTCAGTCATAACTCTGATGGGGAACTCTGGGGACACTCTGATGGGGGGGGCTCTCTGATGGGGAAACCAGTGGTGACAGCAGTTAACAGTCTTCCAGTGACATCCGGTGATTGTGAAAGGGGTTTCAGTACAATGAATTTGGTGATGTCACCCATTAGGAGTGGGCTTGGCATTGAACGCTTGTCTTCTCTTTTGTTTATAAGTCTCATTGGCCCCCCTGTGCATTTATGGGATCTTTTACCATATGTCACAAAATGGCTGACCACACATCGCAGAGCAGATGATACTAAATCTCGTAAAGTTGATAATCTTGCACGTTATTCCAGTTTGTGGGATATTTTCTAATGGGCTGTGTAACATAGAATTTGCATAATAATTTGGAACAGGGTGTATTTGTGTTAGAAATTCCCTGCGAGGGAAAGATCATCACCCATTGTGATGATTATTCTGTTAGTTTGACAAGTTAACTTATTTTGTTTTTGTAAACTGGCACTTTACAATAAATGTTGCACTGTATTTTCTGTGAAATATATATGCATATCGCATCACTTGTGCGTATCGTTTTCTTTTTTTTTTTTGGTGGGGGAGTGGATCTTGGGTGGGAGTTCCCACACTTTTTTCCTAAGGACTTGACCCCTGATCACAAAGCTTTTCTGGAGAGCACGCACCTATCCATGGTCAGTACTATTAAAGCCAACTGGACATTATTAGGATAAAGCTAGTGATTCAGACCAGCATATGAGGTGACATACAGTAGGAGTGACTTCAATGAAATACAAAATAAAAGTAAGGAGACATCAGGCAATGCTTCATGCAAATACATGATATCATATATATGCAAATATTCATCTTCAAAAGGAGAACAAATTTGCATAAATACAGCTGCTAGAGTCCCAAACATAGAAAGCAAAGGGAGTAAACAAAGGATAAAGAGTAATTCATCAATGGTCATGTGAAGGCTGAGAACATTGTTTGCAGGCCGCTGCTGCTACCCTGGATTCAGCTTGCAGGGGCGTGGAAGACTCTTAAATCACCAGTGTTAAGACAGGACACAGAGAAGTAAGATGGAAAATATGTGCAGGCAGTGGGAAAAAAAAACACAGAACAAGTCTTTTATCATCTTTTTGTTCAGATGTCAAAAAAAACTTTACTTACCAGGGACCTTTCAGAGGAGGATAACTTGCAGAATTTTTATTATTATTTTGCAGAGAGAATAAGATAGAATATCATGTTTTGATAAAAGTTTTTCCTACTGAAACACATGATGTATCAAAGTATCCAATGTATCAACCACTCCCAGGTCTATTGGTCAAAACAAAGGGTGTGAGATGCTCCGCTGGCATATAAGGCACATTAACCCACAATGCATTTATAAAATGCAAAATAAAATCATTGACCTCCGCAATGAATTCAGATAAGGGATACATCATTCCTTATATTACACCCAAACTAACAGACTAAGGGGAATTGACTGACTCCACACATAGTTCAATTTGCAGAAATGTCAGCGGCCATGCTTATTTAAACAAAAATTCCACCTTTCACAAAAAATTATTAATAGATAAATAAATGCAATCATATTGCAAAACATCAAAAATGTGCATTTATTTAATGTCTTCTTTTTTGCATTTGAGCTTGTAAAGCATTGCAATAGTGATTAGTGGATCACGGGCGCAATGCTCTGGCTCCTGAAAACTATTCCTCCAGCTCAGGTCCACAATGAGATAAAGACCTTCAGTTATGGAGCTGGAGAAAGTAGCAGTGAACTACAAGTGCTGTGATGTCTCTGCACTTGTGCTCAGTGATGTAAGTAACTGAGTTAAAATAAATGGAGTTACGTAACGCAGTTACTTTAGAGGGTAAAGAGTAATCTAACTGATTACTTTTCCCCTCATGGTAATGCAGTTCCCATTACTTGGGCGGTATTACCTCAATTACTTCTACCGCCACTAGATGGCAGTAGTGTAATTCCGGTGTCCTGCCGAAAAAGTTCCCCCGCCGGATAAGGACCCCCTGTACTGCGCAGGCGCAGCGCTTGCGCATTACGAAGGACTACGGAGCTTACGAAAATTTCCGAACCTAAACAGCTCTGAGTGAACTCTACACCGCGCAGGCAACATGTAATTGTACGAGGCGATGCCACACGCTCCCGATGCTCGTGCTACTCTGCAATGGGCGTCTATCGCGTAACTAAGGGGCGGGTCTAGTATTACTGTATCCAAGGGGCGCATTTATTATTATTGTTATATATCGAGCTCTGCCCATTAATTTAACATTCGCCGTCTTCTGTAGCCATCCGCCCCTTACACGCTATAATAATCATAGACCCGCCCCTTGCTTACACGCTATAACGGATCGGCCCCTTGGTTAGAGTAATAATAGAGCAGCCCCTTGGTTACACAATATATAACAATAATAATAAATGCGCCCCTTGCTTACAGTAATACTAGACCCACCCCTTAGTTACACGTATAGAATATTTTAAAAAAAGTCACAGTTACTTTGCTGCGTAACTAATTACTTTTCCACTGTAGTAACTGAGTTACTAGCGCAATTACTTTTTGGGAGAAGTAATTTGTAACTTAACTAATTACTTTTTTAAAGTAAGATGACCAACACTGCTTGTGCTTGATTGAGTACTGCAGTCCCTCAGACACAATGGTAGATGTGACTTGTACTTTTTTCATTCACAGATTCCTGTGAATAAATTAAGTGGCTGTGCAGGAGGAGTCACACCCAACCATACCAAATTAAAATTTTCAGGAGCTGTCAGGGTGAAGAATCCCTAAATTCTATAAGTTGGGGGGGGGGGGGGGGGGCGGGGGTAGTGGTTTGAGGGTGGGGAGCTGTGGACTCTTCTGACCATGTTACATCCTAAACACAGGTATAAGATGAAACATGGTCAGAATGATGGAGTTAACTTTAAATAGCAACTTTCTAGATTGTTTGTACAGATATACAGGAGATATCATAGGGACATTTTACATTGGGTGTGTACAGATGATAACGTATCCTCTGCATTGAGGTGACCGTATGGATATACAGTACATTCTGGAGTGTGTTCCTGGCTAGGGATGAGCCGCACACACCCCGGTTCGGTTTGCACCAGAACAGGCAAAAAATTTGTGCGAACACGCAAACCATATTAAAGTCTATGGGACACAAACATGAAAAATCAAAAGTGCTAATTTTAAAGGTTTATATGCAAGTTGTTGCCCTATAAAGTGTATGGGGACCCGGGTACTGCCCCAGGGGACATGTATCAATGCAATGTATCAATGCAAAAAAAGTTTTTTTACAAGCAGTGATTTTAATAATGCTTAAAGTGAAACAATAAAAATGAAATATTCCTTTAAATATCATGCATGGGGGTCCCCTTAGTCTGCCTGTAAAGTGGTGCATCTGTGTGATGTGTTTTACAGTGCCGCAGCCAAATGACATAAGGAAAATTTTTTATTTAAACTTGCTCACGGCTGTAATGTATCGCCGGCTCCCGGCAATATAGATAAAAATAAAGGAAAAAATTGGCCCATCGGGTCTGGTATGAATTTTAAGGGGAACTCCATGCCAATTTTTTTTTTCAATTGGCATGGGGTCCCCCCAAAATCCATACCTTATCCTAATCCTTATCCGAGCAAGCAGCCTGGCAGGCCAGGAAAGGGGGGTGCTCGCACCCCCCCTCCTGAACCATACCAGGCCACATTCCCTGGACATGGGGAGGGTGCTTTGGGATACCCCCCAAAGCACCTGGTCCCCATGTTGATGAGGACAAGGGCCTTGTCCCCACAACCCTGGCCTGGTGGTTGTGGGGGTCTGAGGACAGGGGACTTATCAGAACCAGGAAGCCCCCTTTAACAAGGGGCCCCCAGATCCCACCCCCCCCCCCATTGTACCCCTACCCATTCACCAAAAAAAGTGTCAGAAAATAAAAAGCCACAGTAAAAAATACACAGTTTTTGACAATTCCTTTATTGAAAAAGAAAAAGAGTGTTCCGCGATGTACATCCATCTTCAGTCATGCTGCCTGACGGACCCAAAAAATAGAAAAAGAAAATACTTCGCCTCCATGGGAGGCCTCCCGGCAACTGCTGTCTTTTCGCTGTGGCAGCTATTATATAGGCCATTGCGGGGCCACCCGCTGATGTAACCAGGTGACCCTGCCCCCCCTGATGGCATATGATGTCAGAAGGGGCAGGGTCACTCGGTTAGCATGGGTTTGGGCCAAGCCTAGAAGGAAGCTGTCAGTTCCACGCCAATCAGGTGTGGCCGGGGCATTCCCCACCTTGCAGCTGCGTGTACATCATTGTGCTTGTGATATCCTTGACCTAATATGGCCACGTGGTGCCTTTTCTTATCTATAAAGCCTCATGCACACATGGCGTTTAAAAAAACAAGCTGCAACACCAGTTCTGCCAACAGGAAAAAGCAAAAGAACGCACTTATAACCGCGTTTTGCACAAGCGTTAATGCGCATTTACCCACGTTAACGTTTAGAAGCAATTATTTCCATTTTTTTTCCATTTTCCACAGCCAAATTTCCCACAATGCATAAATAAATATTCTAATGATCATTTCCTGGCGCCATTTTGGTTGGAGAGAGAGCATTATACAGGGCATGAGAAATATCCCATAGCTCGGCATTGGCCTCCACCGCAGAAATCAGTTCTGTCAGTGAGACATAAGCAGCCATTTTTCCTCTCCCCACAACCACGTAGCTGAGCAAAGAACACTTGGATAATGTACAGACAGGAGTTTCCTGGTTTGCCTGATGTTAGTTACCATTCACATAACTACAGCCTTAAAATGCATGACGTGCCTAAATGCTTGATAGATCGTTAACACCCGTTTAGGAGCATCAAACGTTGTTCCAGGTCCAACGCTGGTCTTCTGATTGCGCTGGCCCTGGGATTTTTTTTACAGCTTCAAAATGCCTATGCCACTAAAAGCTTCTAAAAGCCATACTTGTGTATGGACACATAGAATGACAAGGAGGGGTGTTTTGAAGCTGCAAAAAAACAAAAAAAACACCTGATGCTCCTAAAAGCGTCAAGAGAAATGCCCTGTGTGCATAAGGACTTAAAAGTATTCTGTAAAGTATAGAAGTTTGCATCTACTGTGCTTCCTGTAGTTAAGTTTCCTTGCCACAGCTAAACGATACATTGAGACAGCACATTGTTATAAACTTAATTATATAGAAATACAATTTTTAAGTCTCATAATGTCAATGTTCTTGTAACAAAAGTGCACCTGTAAAACTTGAGCACAGGAAAAATAAAAAAATCCCCCCTCTTATTCTTTCCTCTGTAAATACAGAAATTATCCCCACCACAGTTCTATGTATAGATGATCAGGATGATCGGATACATTGCCAATATTCTTTCACTGTCATTGAAATACAACTTACAACTTTAGTTGTAAACACATACAGTAGATGTAATGTACTCTTAAGGGACGTGTCCTATAGACATATACCTGAGCAAAAAATCATAGCAGTCTATTAATCATCGTATTTTAGTCTTAATATACTAAACCAAACTAAAGCTGATTTGTTGCTATGAGTTACTGCTCATCCTAGGTCTTTGCAATGTGCTCCTAAACAACAAGGACTTACTTGACTTTGGAGGCTGGTAGTGATGGAAGGAAACTTGTGTCAAAATGAATTTCAAGTGGAAAATTGTTGCCTTCACCCTGCATGGATGATTCCATGGGTGGCTTCTTGTCTCTTTTTCCATCTTTGTCTCCTTTACTAAAGGCAGCTTTCGTGTCATTGTCTTCAACTTCTAATTCAAACCTCCTCTTTGGTGTATCTGAGTTTTCAGAATCTGATTGAGACATTGTGGATTTCTTCTACAACGGTGTGTCTGTAAGGATCCGGGTAGAGAAGCAATCCACATCAGCCAATACCTGAAACACAGAGACAGTATTTGTGTTAGAAGTCTTTGTTTGCTTACACTACCTGTAAGCCAGCTGCACAGTGAATAGCAGATGGCAGGTGTATGAAAAAATGGAAAATTTATATTTGCATGGAGTTTACCATTTATTGGACCAATACTACAGAAAGCTTTTACAGTATATGTGTATTAATAGTCAGCTTTTTTCACAAGAAAACTGACTAGCCAGGTGGAATGAATCAAAAACATTGGATACAAATGAGCAGAACCCAATGCCAATCAATCAGGTAATTACAGTGTGGATTTTTCAACAAATAAATATAAAATAGTCAATTGACATTCATCTGTCATACAACAAAGATGTTTAATACAACATGAGCTGGTGGGGACAATTTCTGTTTGAGTCACTCCGAGGTACCTGTTACCTACCAGGGTCTGGCTTGGCTCCACTATTGAGTCCCCAGACAAGGGTTTTCCCACATAATATTAGAAGGCTTCTCCTTAATGATTGGCCATTTTGTCTGATATATGAAAGCGTTAACTTCAGGCCTGAGAGATATTAAGAGCTTTCATGACAATTATAAGTAAAACTGTCTACTTGACTCATCTACCCCTGATATCTTGCTTATAATGATCCATTTTATTTCACTTTTATTAGTCTAATTGGTCACTTCAGGATGTTGCATTCCTCTTTCCTTTCCCCTGTCCAGGGTGTATCGAAGGAGAATTCTATGCCTTTAATACTCTGAATTGTGGATGGACTAAATCGTCTCCCAGTTGTCTGTGTGTTGTGTCACCCCCATATCTGGTTTTCAAGGTCAAGCAGCACGTACCCAGTATGTCCTGAGGAAGCAATTTATGTTGCGAAACGTGTTGACAAGCTAACATGGAGGAGGTCAAGTACCTGATTTGTTAATACATATACACAATTTCACCTTGCAAGGAACAATGCCTTCACGTTTTTGCGCTATTGGGTATCTGTTGACCGTGTCAAGTTAAGGGTGTTGTTTGTTTGGTATTTTATGTGGTTTTCAAATTTTGTAATAAAGATATACATTTTTTTTATATATTACTGCCTCATGTTTTTTGCCCATAAAGTCTGCATATATTTTGAGAGAGTTTTTTAATTATTTTCAACCTTCATAGATGTTTAATACAAGACCACTTGTTCTTCTCTGTTTGTTAAAGCGCAAGAGGAATCCTCAAGCATATTGGTCAGCGAAACGGAGCCATAAACAGCACCCAAAGTTGCTTAAAAACAATGTTTTCTGTGAATAAACTTTTAAAATCAGAAACATTTCCAGAACAAAAACTGAAAAACTGAGAATGTTCCTAAAGCTAGGGTAGCTGTAAACAATGGTTATAACGCATCAGCCACCAATAAAACTATTTTAGCAGCTGTAACTTTCCATGCCCCAACTTCCCATTATTTCATGATATTCTAAACTTTAAAGCTTATATTTATATCTACAACACACTGAATCACCAATCATGGCTGATGTTCACCAAACGAGAGCAATACAATGACGCAGTTTCCTATGTTTGGCTGTTTCACATGGGGATTAGCAGCATGTTCTGTTGCCTCCTGACCTCTCCAGACAACCAGGAAGTTGAAAGAAAGCTTGTCAGTTGTAATGACAGACAAGGTCATGCTTTTAGACACACAGCTATCTATTCACCAGAATGGAAAAATTAATTTCATCCAAATGTTACTATACAGCAGCAAGATTTACAGGAAGAGAACTTTGATCCCATGAGATCATGCCACAACACCACTCAATTAAATCTCTCATGTGTCATTCACATTTATGTAGCATAAAACTTGCTGGTCATCATTACTAACTTCACACGTTACCTTAGTTCCCTTCCACATTCATGTCTGCAAAACTCCACATTGGATGAAGAACATAGGGCAGATGTGGAAATCTTCAATTGTCCACAACAGTCTGTAGGACACCAAGTGCCACCTTATACATTTTGCTTTACAGTGTAGCACTCTCCTAGTTAGGTTGCTAGGACGTAGTTCTTGTTGACTCCTCTGTAATCAGTAGAGTAGTTGTTGATTGCTTTTGGCTGTTCTGGATCTGTTTTTTTTTTTTTTTTTTTTTTTTTTTTTTTTTTAAATGTTTTTTTTTTTTATTATTATTTTTTTTTTTTTCATTGGGTGGTCATACTGTTTTGGCTGATCATGTTGTGGTCATAAATTTTTTGGCTGATCATGTTGTGGACATAATGTTTTGGCTGATCATGGGGGGGTCATAATGTTTTGGCTGATCATGGGGGGTCATAATGTTTTGGCTAATCATGGGGGGGTCATAATGTTTTGGCTGATTATGGGGTTGTCAGCTTTTGTCACCTCCCAGTTTTGAATATTTCTCCATTCATTCCTATGGGACAAATTTCGCCGCAAAAATGACGATATTTCGTGAACCATTCTGCTAAACATTCCACAAAGTAATAGCACACCATTCGGGAACAATCCACACATTTCGGTATATTGCTGTCTATGTAGCATAAAAGCTGTGGGAGGAGTTAGGGTGGTAAATTTGGCTATAATAAGAATAAGAATAATATATATATGAGATAACAGTAAGTGTTTTTGCTATGCAAGAACACTTAATAACTAATGTTGCAATGTTCTATTGGAGCAAACCCGCAGCACGATTTATATGCCTAGCTACTTTAAAGGGGTTGTAAAGGCAAAAGGTTTTTTATCCTAATGCATTCTATGCATTAAGATAAAAAGCCTTCTGTGTGCAGCAGCCCCCCCCCCTAATACTTACTTGAGCCCATCTAGATCCAGCGATCAGGAGTTTCTCTGCTGCCTGGGACTCCCCTCCTCATTGGCTGATACAGCAGTGTGGAGCCCTTGGCTCCCACTGCTGTCAAAGTCAGTCAGCCAATAAGGAGAGAAAGGGGGTGGGCCGGGCTGCGGCTTAGTGTCTGAATGGACACACAAAGTTGCGGCTCGTCTCGGGTTCCCCCATAGCAAGCTGCTTGCTGTGGGGGCACTCGACAGGAGGGAGGGGCCAGGAGCACCGACGAGGCACCCGAGAAGAGGAGGGAGGCTCTGGGCTGCTCTGTGCAAAACCATTACACAGAGCAGGTAAATATAACATGTTTGTTATTTTTAACTAAATAAAATGAGACTTTAATATCACTTTAATTGTACAAACAAATAAGAGAAAGGAACAATAGATTGCAAGCCTTTGGACTACTCTCAATATCCCCAGTGCACCCTTCCTTCTAAAGTCTTCTAGCCCAGTTTAGCTACTAGTGTCCAGAGGAGAACAGAAGAGAAAAGCAGGAAAAATAGGAAAAATATTAGAGATTCTTAATGTTGAGGTTTGGGGGTCCCCTCCTACCCTAGGCGCTGGCCCATAAATGCCATCATGGTAACTATCGATTAGACAATAAGGCCCCTTTCACACTGGGGCGGGGAGCCGCGGTGACGGTAAAGCAGCACTATATTTAGCGCTGCTTTACCGTCGTTTTAACCGCGGTTTTCGGCCGCTCGCGGTGCGGTTTTACCCCCCGCGAACGGCCGAAAAAAGGGTTAAAGACCCCCCGCAGAGCGCCGCCATGCGGTATTGCCCATTCCGTGTCCCATTCTAATCAATGGGAAGGAGCGGTGAACACACCGCTCCTTTACCGTTTCAAAGATGCTGCTAGCAGGACTTTTTTTGTCATCCTGCTAGCGCACCGCTCCAGTGTGAAAGCCCGCCGGCTTTCACACTGGAGTTAAAGGGGCCGGATTTTTTCATGCGGTGAACAGGCGCTATTTTTAGCGCTGTACCGCATGAAAAACCCCCGGTGTGAAAGGGGCCTAAGACTTTTTTCTTTACTTGGCCTTAGAATGTCGCCAGTAGGGATGAGCGAAGTGTTCTCATCAAAATGTATTTCACCAGAAATGTACTGGTTTCATAAAAGTGTAATCCCCCACACCTGCCAGGCTTAGTCTAGCAGCTAATACGGACCAATTCAAATATTCTTATTCTTATAACATTGATAACTACAAGTGGAATCACCCATTATATATCAGTATATAATGTAACGCTTTTGCAGGGGTCTCAAACTGGCGGCCCTCCAGCTGTTGTGAAACTACAAGTCCCATAAGGCATTGCAAGGCTGACAGTTACAAGCATGACTCCCACAGGCAGAGGCATTGTGGGACTTGTAGTTTTGCAACAGCTGGAGGGCCTACAGTTTGAGATCCCTGTGCTAAAGATATGATCTAATGCTATCAAAATCCAGAAAAGTTCAGGAATTCAAAAAAAAAAAATGTTTAAGTACAAATACATATTTTCATAGAGGGGCACAGACCACACCCAGGCTGCACAGCATTCCCAATGTTCCATGCATTTATCTTACATCCATATTTTCCTGAAGGGCTGCCTTCCTGTGTGATAACAGCTTGTCATTCATGTAACGTGCCGTGCATAAAAAATGTACATTGTGGAAAGCTCCAAATCAGATTTTTATTTTCCTTCATCCTCAGTGTAAGCAGCTACAGGACTAATGCTCACAATATCCAGAGATGTAAAATAAATAAAAAATGTAAAGACAAATAAAAAATGTGTTTACCGCTGGCAGACATTACTAATGGTAATTTAGATGTATTTAATAAGCGCAAAATACATACCAATCAAACTAAATTAATATTTTGCTGATAGAAGTCTATATTGATGGCTGATTGGTCACTATTGTGTTGTTTATGTTGCATTGTATGTTGTTTGTTTTACCACAATGGCAGTCTGCAAAGTTAAAGCTAAGCTCCAGGCACGCCTACTGGAGGGGGCGGAGACAAGACCAGTCCTGCTGCACAAGGAGAGAGAGCAGCAGTAACTGGTCTTTATTACAGGAAGCTCTTACACAGGGGCACTGTTTCACACTGGATTACTGTACAGAACTGGAACAAATACACAAACCACACCAAGATTCAAATAAAAATACACTTGCCTCTTGTATTTAGACAATATTTGCTTACTCCAGAGTCCAGCTTTATGATATCTTTAATCTGTGAAGTTAAAGTAAATGTCAACCCAATTACTAAAATCGAATATTAGCTTTAAATCAGAATTCCAGCCATAGACATCTGTACAAACTAATAAGGATAAAAAGGTTACTTATTCTGAGATGTGTTAAATGCTCAGCGCAGTCCTGTTTAGTGTTTATTCATGCATTTATACCAGGGACATGCGGTGAGGTCAGTGGCTGGTGAGGCACTGGCTAGTATCAGAGCCAGATACACACAGGTTACATACGCCGTGATCATTGAAGCGAGAGCAATAATTCTAGCACTAGACCTGTAACTCTAAACATGTAACCTGTAAAAAGTTTACAGCACTGATAGGTCTGCACTGATGGGCACTGATAAGGCGGCACTGATGGGCACCGATGAGGTGGCACCAATGAAGTGGCACTGAGGTGGCATTGATGGGCACTGATAGGCGGCACTGATGGGCGACACGTATGGGCACTGATGGGTGGCACAAATTGGCACTGATAGCTGGCACAGATTGGCATGGATAGGCGGCACGGATTGGCATGGATAGGCGGCACGGATGGGCACGGATAGGCGGCACGGATGGGCACGGATAGGCGGCACGGATGGGCAATGATAGGCGGCACGGATGGGCACTGATAGGCGGCACGGATGGGCACTGATAGGCGGCATGGATGGGCACTGATAGGCGGCATGGATGGGCACTGATAGGCGGCGTGGATAGGCACTGATAGGTGGCACGGATAGGCACTGATAGGCAGCATTGTTTTTTACTGATGGATGCCAATCAGTGCCAAACAATAATGCATGCCAATCAGTGATGCCCATTGTGGGCACTGATTGGCATCCATTGGGGGCACTGATTAGCATCCATTGGGGTACTGTGTGTCATCCCTGGTGGTCCGGTGGCATACCTTTTTATTGCACATCCCTGGTGGTCTGGCGGCGTCCCTGGTGGTCCAGTGTGGGCATCCTCGGGGGGGCTGCGCTGATAATCGATCAGCACAGACCCCCCCTGTCAGAGGAGCAGCCGATCGGCTCTCCTCTACTCACGTCTAACAGACGCGAGTGAGGAAAAGCCGATTACCGGCTTTTCCTATTTACACTGTGATCAGCCGTGATTGGACACGGCTGATCACGTGGTAAAGAGTCTCCGTCGGAGACTCTTTACCAAGATTGTAGTTGCGGGGTGTCAGACTGACACCCCGCAACAACGATCGCCGCGATGCGTGCCCCCGGGGGCGCGCCGCGGCTCAAAATACTGAGGACTTCATATGACGTCCTGTCAGGATTTTACAACCACTTTGCCGATGTCATTTGGCGCCATTCCACAAGTGTGCGCAATTTTAAAGCGTGACATGTAAGGTATCTATTTACTCAGCGTAACATCATCTTTCACATTATACAAAGAAATCGGGCTTACTTAAATTAGTGTTTTTTGTTTTCTTTTTATTCATGAAACAGTTTCTTTCCAAAAAAAACAAGTTTGAAAAATTGCTGCGCAAATACCGTGTGACATAAAAAATTGTAACGACCACCATTTTATTCTCTAGGGTGTCTGCTAATATATATATATATATATATATATATATATATATATATATATATATATATGTTTGGGGGTCCTGAGTAATTTTCTAGCAAAAAAATTATGACTTTTACATGTAGGATAGAAGTGTCACAATTGGCCTGGGTGGCAAGGGGGGTAATTAGCATAATTAATATACAAATAATTATTATATATTATTTTTAAGGTAATTATTATATTTTCAAAAACTGTACTCAATCAGGTGGCTTAATCGACAAATTACTGAAAATTTAAGTTATAACTTCCAACCAGTAATTTTACAGTAAATAGATAAATAATAAATTATTATGTTATAACATATAGCATATAAATATATGATTTAGCTTGATTAAACCAGTATCTTTTTATCAGTAGAAGATTCTCATACTCCCTCTAAACTGTGTGAGAAAAACATGGGATTGTGGGTAAATCTTATACCCATAAACCCGTGTTTTTTCCTTGTAGTTAAGGGGGCTGGGCTTGAAGGGAGCATTTGTCTTTTTGACACATGCCCCTTCTATGACACTGCAGTGAGAGGCGTGCCTCCACTGCAACATTTTTATTGGACAGCTTGGGCCAATGGTATTTCACCATTGGTCCAAGTCTCCAAGCTGTCCATTGAGCTCAGTGCCTCTGACAAGAAGTGAGAGGTACTGTGAGCTCAGCCTCTCAGTCTGCTGCAGAGTGTGTCAGCTTGTATTTAAACTGGCCGCTCTGTATTTAGCTTCTGACAGGCTGCGCAAGGAGCCCTGTATCTGCAGAACCATTGGTTGTAGGAGCCCCAAATCTTGACCAGTGGCGGAGTAGGACTTCAGATACCTACCCCTCAAATTTTCTGGGATCCCAGGTCCCTGAGCTATGACCCTTGAAGCTCAATCATTTTTTTTTGGGGGGTGGGGGTTGTTATTTTTTTTTTATGTTCATGGCAGGTCTAAGGAGGGGCAGATAAATGACATGATCCTTTTCTCAGTTCTTGTCTGTTCACAGAATGCCTTGTATTCTGATTACAGAATACAAGGCATTTGGTGACTGGACAATGGGGGATGAAAATGAGGCTGAATGACAGGATAAGTTCCCTTTATGAGAACCACAGCTCTCATAGCCACAGTGCTGGAAGTACAGTTCTGAGATATTATCCAGTTGGTAGGAGCTGAGCCAGCTGCCAGACCAATCTGGGTGGATGCCGACATTAAAGTCAGGATTTCTCCAGAACCTGGAGCTGCTGAGTGATGCCACTCAACAGCAGAATTTAGCCTGCGTTTGGCTGAATAGAGGAACTGGAGCACTCAGAATCTGGGGCAGCTGTGGTTGGTAGCCAGTCAACTTCTAATTTCAGCTTGTTCAATTATACATTGACAATAAAACCTGGAAGCTGATTGGTTTCTATGCAGAGTTGCAGCAGGCTTTGCACACTGCAGTTTTAGTAAATCTCCCCCTAAGTGCACTCCCGTGAGCCACAGTTAAAGTTGGGCAAAATAGCTTTGGCCCTTCTTCTCCTTTAATGAATTTTGAATAAATGAACAGTTTAAATACACTAATATGCATCTGTCATCAAATCCAATGTTATAGATGTGCCATAAATAAAGCAGTGCATTGCGGCAAGTTTTTTAAAAATAGTTCAGTTCCATTTATTCATTTGCATAGAGGTCAATAATAAGGCCGGGTTTACACTATTGCAAATTGGATGTGGATTTCTCCGCATCCAATTTGCATGTCATGAAATTGTGACCGACTCTCTATGGAGCCGGTTCACACATCTCTGGAGCGGCTCCGGTGCAAATTACACAGGAGTCATGTGTGTCTTCTGGTCTGTTTCAGGTCCGAATTCAGCCAAAAATTCGGACTGAAGTCAGACCTGAAATGGTGAGTGGGGACACACCGGACCCCTGCCGCGAGCCGCTCCGTGCTGCAGTGTGAACCCAGCCTAATGCATGAAAAACATGTATTATAGGTCTTGCATGCGCTTTCAGCCCCTGGTACCAAGCCTAATTCATTTTTTATTTGCCAGCATGAAAACACAAGACACATTAAAATGCCTTATAAAGGCACATCAACACATGTGCAAAATGTGCATCAACACACATCATGTGCATTGAAACAACAAATGAAAACTGTGTATTGAAAAAACAATAGGTGTGAACCTAGGCTTACTCTGCAGCTTTTATTAGGATAATACTTAGTGATTCTACCATGAAGATCCTTGTTCAGTCACTTACAGTCATTATGTAGGCATCTCCAAAATATCATGCCCAACAGTCAGTTTGTGTGGACCTCTGTGTGTTATAATTATAGGAGAAGTTTGGAGTTATAAAAAACACAAACCTTCATACTCACCTCTATGCTGCTACATCGATCTGATGTTGCAGTTGTCCCATGTTGCTGCTCACTCAGTTCTTGGCCTGTTCAGAATGGAGAGCAGTGAGTGACTGTCAATCCACTCTGCTCACTGGAGCGCCGAGCAGAGGAGGAGGAGGACCCAGCTGGTTCTGTCACTCAGCCGCGTGCTGTGAGGCAGAGACAGCTGTCAATCAGACAGCTGGGTAGATCAAGACAATATTGTCGGTATCCTTCTAGAGCCTGAAGTGGTTCTGCCACATCAGCTGGTATTAGCCTGCTAATGGCTGATTCTGGGTCACAGGAGAACAAAAGTAAGTGCACTCCTGTGACCCACAGGAGAAGTATTACCAAGAAAGCTTTGGTCATACTCCTCTTTTAAACCCCAGATCTCCCCAGATTTTAAATTCACCTCTGCCGAAAGGTGAGAATAGAATTGTGTACTGGGAGCCAACTTCTAGGGTGGCATGAGGTTTTCACCTTACCTTCTGGCCCCCAACTCTCTTCTCTATTCCCTTACCTCTGTATGAACTGGGGAAACATTGAAGTATAAAGGGGCAGAGGACTACTAAAGAAAGAGAAGCTATACCATAGGTGGTATCAGCAAGTGGAATGTAGTGCCATAATTTAAAATAAATTGTATACACCTAAGGCTTCCAGAGCAGCTGTCTTCTCCAGAGAGACGAACATATGGGTGGGCCTTTTCTTTACATTTTTTGATCCGTAACTCCATTTTACTTTAAAGCAAAGTGACATTCTTGTCTCATTTACCCATCTTTGGGATAAGCCAAACCACAAAGTTTCCCGGACAGCAGGTCTGCTGTTAGAAATCACAGGGCCCCTATACAGCCTACTTGACAGGACCCCCCCTTTCCATCCGAAAGTGACTGACAACATAGATTTATCAATCCCTTACTTTGTAACCTCATACCTCAAATAGGAAACGCTCGGAGGCTTCCTGTTCATTCACAAACCGAAGCATAGTAAACGCAGATGTATGGACACAAGAGTTATGGGTACCGATCACTCACTATGTTCACTCAGGAAAGGAAGCAGCCAGTAAATTACATATTTACCGGCCCCTTCCCCCACTCTCTATCCTGAAACATCTCCCTTTGTGCCCGCAGTAACTTCCAGCAGGAGAGGAGAGAATCCGTAAGTGCTGGGGGGGAAAAGGGGCGCACAGGGGGGGCCTGGAAAGCAGATGAAAGGGGCGCATGCAGTAGGACCAATCCACCAGAAGTGCAGCCAGGGGGAGAAAGAGGAAGAGAAGCCGTAAGTGCTGGGGGGAAAAGGGGCGCACAGGGGGGGCCTGGAAAGCAGACGAAAGGAGCGCATGCAGTAGGACCAATCCACCAGAAGTGCAGCCAGAGGGAGAAAGAGGAAGAGAAGCCGTAAGTGCTGGGGGGAAAAGGGGCGCACAGGGGGGGACTGGAAAGCAGATGAAAGGGGCGCATGCAGTAGGACCAATCCACCAGAAGTGCAGCCAGAGGGAGAAAGAGGAAGAGAAGCTTGCAGCGCTGCAGGGGGAGGCAGAAGAGGAAGAGTGGCTGCAATAAGACAGTAAGCTGGCCCTCCTTCTCAGCAGGTGTCTGGGTCCCCCTTTTGAACTGATGATGCCTGGGGCCAGTACAGGAGGGCTGGCTGTAGTGCCTTATCAGCGACCCTGCCAGACAGCAATGAGATAGGGCTTGTAGCTTTTTTCTTGTTTTTGCAATGGGTATAGGAGCAGGTAGGGCAACAATGATGAAAGACAGGGCTTTGAAATCAAAGCATTGCTGTGCTTCTTTTCATTATAAAACCTACCGTATGATTATATATCAATTAACAATGCAGATGCAGTTTTGATTACTAGACAGTGACTGAACAGATGCTGCAGAAATAATTTATTAAAGGTGGCGACAGGCAGCTGTATGCCCTTCTGCTTCCAAAGTACACACCCTAAGAGAACACCGAGTGCTCAGCAGCAGGATCTCTAAACAAACTGAACAATAGGGCAGATTTATTAAAACAGCAGCAAAGCATAAATAAGGCTGCTGTCCTGTTTAACCAATCAGATATTAGCACTCACCCTCTGACCTGCTCTTGGAAAATAAGAGCTTTTATTCTTAGGACTGCTATAAACAGAATTCCCACTTTTCATAAATCAGCCCAAATACACTCACCTATGGACATCAAATATGGCAAAGGTCTACATGGACCTATTGGTACAACGTTGTATTACATATCACTTTGCCCATATTTAGCAAAGTTTCCATCACTTCATTTGCCATTAAGAATATTTAACAGACCTTCATTGCCACCTATATTTTCTATAAACGGGCATTCAGACCTAAGGTAACAAGAAGTATCAGGATAATGCCGGAAGTGAGAAGGGATTATATTGGGTGCTATTAGAGCTGGCTTATAGAGAATTGTGGCAAGTAGTGCAATCTCTGCTGGTCTAAGCTCTCAGAAGGAACTTCAGTATTACTCTGAGCAGCCACCATGTATGGAGTACCCTTTAGTAATTGGACATGATGGCAGCCTTTGCCAGGACTGGAATGCAGTGTTGCAGAGCTTAGCATCAGTGAGAATCATGCTGCCCAGGAGTTGAAGATCTGCCTACATATTGACAAGTGATCTTATTGATCCACTTTTGGGAGCTCCGAACTGCTGAAGAGATAAGATCGATGTATATGTTAAATGTACTAGAAAGTATGTCCTCAGTCTATTTGGGTGCAGAATTAGGTGCAGTGATTGTATTGGGGTTCATGGTGCAGTGCATATTTTGGTGTTTAAGGTGTATTTGGGGTACGTAATGCAGTGTGACCCTAGAGTCACATCTCTGCATGTTTGCAGGCCACGTAGGCATGGCCCTCCATTCATTTCAATGAGCTGCTGTGCCTGCGTTTCCGCAAACAAAAACGCTGACGCAGAGAAATCACATGGTCTTTTATTGACCATGCAATGTCCCTGTGGTTCCCGCACTGCAATTTTACATGCATGGTGGTATCATTCAGAATGAAAGGCAGCCCTGCGTGTTTCCACAGAACAGTGCGTTTTGACTGCAGGTGGTTGTGGGAATCGCTGAAATTCCCACACCCGCAGACACACGCAGAATTGTGAACCCAGGGTAAATAAAGATGATGGGGTGCATGGTGTGGAGTGCTGAAAGCAATGGAATTAAAGCTGTATTAAATCCAAAACCAAAATGTAATATATTGCAACTTACCAATTCTTAGATGTGCTGGCTGCATTTGTTTTCTTTTTTAGGCTTATTTCTTTTATTTTCACCTGGTAAACCGGTCAGTAAGTCTGTTATTTTTCACCTTCCTTTTAACAGACCAAGCTGTCCAGTAAAATTGTCAGTTAAGCCCCATACACACGCTCGGATTATCCAAGGACCAGGTCCGTCGGATCATGTCCGTCGTACTTTGTCCGATGTTGGTGTTGCGTACACACGGTCGGACTTTGTTGTCGAAAAATCCGATCATTCTGAACGTGGTGACGTTTGTTGCGTACAACGGGACTACGTAGAGGCTAGTAGCCAATAGCTTGGGTCTTGTAATGTGATCTGAGCATGCGTGGCACTTTGTCCATCGGAATTCGATACACACGATCGGATTTGGTGTGATCGGACTTTGTTGTCGAAAAATCTATCCAGCAGGAGATAGGACTTTGTCCGTCGGACAATCCGATGGAAACTGTCCGATGGTGCCTACACACGGTCGGAATTTCCGACAACATTGTCCGATAGGACAGAATCCATCGGAAAAATCCGACCGTGTGTATGGATGGGGCTTTAGAGGGTTGAGACAAACTAACAGAAGTGCTTACAATGGTAAACTTTTATTCATTTAAGTAAAATCTTTATCCCAAAAGGAAAAATATTAACTGTTGCTGCTAAGGGTTAGCTAGAGTTCCGCTTTAATTGTTGGTCACGTTTATCTAAATTTGCTAGTGCATCTAATGCCGCGTACACGAAGGGACTTTGTCCGCCGAAAATAGTCCAGCGGACAATCCGCCGGACTTTCCAGCTGGGCTTCGGCGGACTTGAAAGCGAACGGACTTGACCACACACGATCACGCTAAAAGTCCGGCGGTTCACACGATGACGTACAGCACGTACGAAGGGACTAGAAAAAGAAAAAGACTAGAAAAATACTTGCTACTGAGCATGCGTCCTTTTTGGTCCGCCGGACCATACTACAGATGGCCGTATTGTCCACCGGACTGCCAAGTCCAGCGGATAATTTTAAAACAAAACTTAAAACCTAGTCCGCCAGACTTTTGGGAAAAAAAAAGTCAGTCGAAGGCCCACACACGAGGGGATTGTCCGGCGGACTCGAGTCCAGCGGATAATCCCGCGGGATAGTCCCTTCGTGTGTACGCGGCATTACACTACCCTCTTCCCAGATTAGGTATGCTGCTGTCCAAAGGTGTAAACACAAAGGCCCCTTTCACACGGGCTGTCCGATCAGGTCTGCCTGTCAGTTTTTCAGGTGGACCTGATCTGACACTCCATTCACCTCTATGGAGCAAGCGGGTGTCAGCAGTGACATGTCCGCTAACACGTGCTGCTTTCTGCTCCGATCCTCTCTGCCAAAACCAGATGGATGGAGACCCTATGCAAAGCATTCTCTGAATAGAGCCCATGCTGAGCAGCCAACCTCCTGTGTTTGGAATGCATCAGGTCAGCCATTTTGCACGGGACAGGAAGCAAGCAACGATCACTGGAGCTGTGGGAGCTGTGTTTTCTGAAGTGATTTCCAGATTCTAGGGTATCGGCCAGGTGTGGTATATACATAGTAATATTGGTTCAAGCTGGACCAATGTAACTATGTAAAAATATACAGGCATACCCCACTTTTAAGTACACAATGGGGTTTATTTACTAAAGCTGGAAAGTTCAAAATCAGGCTCACTTCTGCATAGAAACCAATGAGCTTCCATGTTTTATTACCAAAGCTTAATTGAACAAGCCGAGGTTAGAAGCTCATTGGTTTCTATGCAGAAGTGAGCTTGATTTTGCACTTTCCAGCTTTAGTAAATAAACCCCATTGTGTACTTAAAAGTGGGGTATGCCTGTACAATGCCTGGATTACTTCTTTCACAGTCATGTTTTAAACCAACTTAAAGTTAACCTGAACTGTGGAAGGTGTGCTCCAAAAAAGGCAAAGGACTAGTCACCAATATTTTCTTGTAGGTTCCCTGTAGCTATTCTAAATCCACATACAGACTTACCATGCCTTGTTCTGAACATGACTTTGCTTCATTATATCAGAATTGTCTTCCTTTTCAAGAAGGAACAGGAAAAGTGGAATAAGCACAGGCCCACAGACTGAATCAAACAGAAGCAGGACGATGCTTGCACTGGAGGTTCTCAGGTGCAGCTTTCTCTCCAGCAAGGAGAACAGTGAGCAGCACATGAATGACAGCACCTAATATCACAACTTTTGAGACTAGCAGTCAGAGGCAGCAGTGTCTTAGATCCCACGCTGTATACAGACAAAAAGTAGATTTTATAGGGTACTGGTAGGTAACAATTCACATTTCTAGATGTTCCTTATAAGTTAGAACACTTTTTTTAAATGTAGGTTCCCTTTAAGACCTCACTTTTTGGTATTTGCATGAGACCCTCATTCTGTTGAGACATCCACTTTAATTTTTCTCCAGGGACCTGTCTAAAAATAGGCCTGGGTTCTGGCAAAAACAAAAGTCTATCCTAATTTATTTATTAGTAACTCTGGTAGAGGCCCTCACACAGAATGAACAGGTTGCATGCAATCTTACAAAAAAAACAGCACGCCCCCTCCCCGTTTAGCAGGATGTGAGCCTAGTATCTGAAAGGTGTGAGTAAATTAATCACATTTCTTGCTATAATGTTAATGCTTTGCAGTCTCCTGAGACAGTTAATATGTCATGCCTACCCTTTAAATTTGTATTTACCATGGACTGCGGGGAATGGATTTTGCAGAGCTGCAAACGACAAGATATTTAACCAGAGTCGAGCTTGGCTGGAGAAGATAAGCGAATGACTAAGATACTGACTCATACACCTAAACATCTCTGCGGTCAGTAACAATATGCATCAGGGTGAAGCACCTGCAATTTAACAACCATTTTAACAACTACTTTTATTTGATCTTTATTGTTATTTTTATTCTATAATACATAAACAGTTTATGTAGTAAAAAAGCAAAAGTAAACCAAAAAAAAACATTCTCAGAATTGTGTGCACTGGAAATAAACATTCCATCAGTATAACAAACATCTCCAGCAGAAATATTGTTGCACAAACTATTTTTTGCATTAAAAGGAGGAAGTGTGATAGAAACATAGATAGGGGATAGCGAGAGTAAGAGAGAGAAAGAGAGAGAAAGATAGAGAGAGAGAGAAATAGAGAGAGAGAGAGAGAGAGAGAGAAAGAGAAGGAGGGAGAGAGAGAAAGAAAGAAAGAAAGAAAGAAAGAAAGAAAAAGAAAGAGAGAGAGAGAGAGACTGGAAAGAGCAGAGGGAATAGCAAATCAGAGAGAAGAAAATGGAGGAAAGCACTGCAGGAGAAAGACAGAGAAAGCATAATAAAAGTATATATATATATATATATATATATATATACATAGGTGAAACTGATAGTCCACAGCAGAGGATATAGGTATGGGAAAGAAATAGGTAGACAAGAAGAAAGAGAAAGGGGAGACTAGTAGTGGGGGTGGGGATTAAATGATGGAAAGACATTAAAAAAGTGAGAAAAAAAAAGAAATTAAAGACAAATTATGAGGATTCACTAAAGAAAGAAAGAAAGAGAGAGAGAGAGAGAGAGATTGGGAAGAGCAGAGGGAGTAGCAAATCAGAGAGAAGAAAATGGAGGAAAGACACTGCAGGAGAAAGCATAATAAAATGATATATATATATATATATATATATATATATATATATATATATATATATATATATATACATAGGTGAAAATGATAGTCAACAGCAGAGGATATAGGTATGGGAAAGAAATAGGTAGACAAGAAGAAAGAGAAAGGGGAGACTAGTAGTGTGTGTGTGTGTGTGTGGGGGGGGGGGGGGGGGGTTACATGATGGAAAGGCATTAGAAAAGTGAGAACAAAAAAAGAAATTAAAGACAAATTATGAGGATTCACTAAAGTGCAGGAGAGGTTGAAGGGTACTCAAAAATATGAGAGGGGGAAAGAATAAGAAAAGACATGAGAGAAAATGAAAGAGAGCATAAATAAGAAGACAACTAATAAGAGAATGACTGATAATAAATGATATAAGAAGACTGAGAGAGTGTTGAAAGAAAAGAATGAGAGTAAAAATGAAAAATGAATGTGAGACTGTGCTACGCAATAAGAAATGAGAGGAGAAGGAAAAAATCAACAGGGAGGGAGAGAATGGGAAGAGGAATGGGTGGGGGAGGGAATGAAGGAATTAGGGAAGGTGGGGGAAACACCACCATCATTCTCCTGCTGCTTTATGCTAAGAAAACCTTACAGGGTTCTGGAAAGATGAAGAATGATATGACACCCAGTAGAGGGGGGGTATGCCAAGATGGAGGTTTGGGAAGCCATTGAATGTAGGAGAAAAGCCACACAGGTACCCCTTAATAAACCAGGACAAACAACAACATGATATATAGTATGAGACTGCAGCACACAGGTATACTGAAATGAAAATGTAACTCTTAATGGGTTAATGCAGTGAAGGTTTTTTCTTACTAGGTTTATTCTGACTCCATGGAAATAAGCTAGATACCCATCTCCAAATGACCAGATATGGAAGTGTGTGGGATCAAACATCAGATGTTTGGCAAGTCCTCACAAGCCTTCAAAGCAATAACTCCATTTGCCTTCCAGCAGTGGAGCCAGTCTATATACCCTCACATGCTTCACTTGGTGTCAATGGGCTTCTGGCTGGTATTTTCACCATAAACTAACAATCAGGTCTGTATGATGTTTAAAATACACATTGCACAACATTACACCCTGAAATCATCTTGGAGGTCTTTCTTTTGACTGTCCAAGCAGGAATTGAGCAAAGTCACATCTATCAGCCTGTGCTGAGAACAGTGCCTCTCTGTTTTCTCCCACAGTGTTGTTTTCCCAGCACAGATCCTGTGTGAGAACACTGCTAGTTATCTAACTTGTTCCCAGGAACAATGTCCCTCAGTCCCCAGGGACTTCCTCTCTCCCCTCTGCTCACTATATATTGTAGAATCAGAGCTAAACTTGTAGACTGCAGCCCACTGGAGGACACACCCAGCCACATATTAGACTGCTGCTGCTGGACCCCTACATATGGAATCACTTAAAATCTATACTTTCTAACAATACCTCTCTAGTAATACTAAGTATCTAAAAAGCAAAGCTGTTTGAGAATCAAACCATCCAAGATTAGTGATGTTTTTTAATTTTGGGTAGATGTTTGATACTTTTTTAGATGTGTTCCAAACACTGAGTTAACTGCATTTAAAGGACTTGTTTTCTCCTGCATTATATTCTGCCATTCTGAACTGGTATGCCTTTATAACATTAACCCAAACACATATCCAGACAGTGCTCCACCATGATCAAAAAGACACAAAAACAAAGGTAAGCAATGGATACATATCTAGTTTATAATCCAGTTTGTATCACTTGTATTGTAACTATTTGAATCTATCTGCTCAACATCATCACCATCACAGTGTAACCTTCTAGAAGAATTGTCGGTAAAATGAATAGCAAACTGGAAAAGGTTCTGTCTACCCCCAGCTAATGACTGTCTGCTAAGCTACATTAGCTTACAACATTAGAAATACATTTCAAGCTATAACTGATCAAAAAAAAAACCTAACAGGTAGAATAATGAAGAAATACAAAAGAAAGAGAATTAAACTCCACTTACTGAAGCAGCCACAGTGTCTCACTCCTGGCAGACTGAACACCACCAAACAGGCACAAAGTGACAAAACACTGATCAAACCCCTTCTTTGCACTGTTGAGTCACAGATGAGAATCCAATGCAGAGCAATAGCAGCCCAGCAAATTCCAGTGCCTAAAATCCCATATACAAGCCCTTGCATGCCATTGGATGGACTGTCTGTCTTTATAAGTCACGTTGCAAGAGTAACACTGCTTTAACCCTGTGTGCTGAGGACAGAAGTATTGGAATGATGGACGGTTGTGAACATATTCTTATTTTATAGGACTTTTTAGGCTCTTTATTACCCTTGGAATAGCCTTCAAAACTACATTGCTTCTTCTGGTAGCAGTTCACTGGCACCTAACTCCAGAGTGAGTCCATTCTGCAAAATCCCTCTTACCCCTCCTCAGCTTATACCTCCCATTTTCTAGCTCAGTGCCCCCTTTTCTTCTAGTACACAATCCCTCCCTTTCTTTTCTCTGTTCCTCCATTGCATACTCTAAGCAGTTTTTAGCCAAGCACCCTCCTCTGTGCTCAGACTTCTGCACTCTTATCTGTTACAGTAGTCTGCTGATGCAGTTACAAGTAGTTTGCAGTGACAGTATATAAGGGAAACATCTGTCACCAGAAAGACACATATCTGCCTGCATGGAGTGCTGGGTCCCTGAACCACCCATGCTGTACTGGAGGCAGAGATAAGAGCACGCCCTATGTGACCACATAGCAAAAAGAGGAACTATTACATTTCAACTATTTAAAAAGTGCAGGAAGATCTGTTGCTAATGTCAACCTGTTGGCACCCAACTGTCATTTCTTTAGGACAACATGAAATACAGTTTCTGATGGGTTGTCTTCATGAATGCCATAAACTTGCCTTCAGCACTGAAGTCCAAGGTCCTAATACAGCAGCCTGCTGAGTGGTAGGTGCAATTCCATGATCAATAATGGCTTTATTTGTCCTTGTAACACGTTTAGTCTTATTTAATCAAATAGGATAACAACATGATGGAAAGACAGCTTTGAGCATGGAGCAACAGTGGACAGATGAGAGATGATTCATGAGTTATAATGGCTTACTTGTTAAAAATCCCTTTTGTATTTAAAAAAAAAAAAGACGACTTTGAGTTGGTTCCCTTGTGTGCTGGGACTTGTAGTTCCTTTTCAGAAATGTGTCCAAGAGTAAGACAGGATTGCCCACAGGAGCTGTATGAACATTTAGCACACCATTTATGAATGGCATAGTTCTTTATAGTAGAGTCTAGCAGTAAATGGGAATTCAGCCAGGCGATGTGAAGATGATTTTTATTGATATGCAATCAATGGAGCTGGTAAAGATTCTCAGACATGATCAGGACTTCCACATCTCACCAGTCTTCTCCTGTGCCGAGTCCATTGTGCTGGTTGGGTTTGTCATCCTCCTTGGACACCACTGTTCACTCTCCAGTGCTGAAACTGACTCTGCAGCTCAATACTGCACACAGCAATCCCTTCTATAGACAGATCTGCAAAGTACAAACTGCCTTCTACACAGCTATTTCCTTCCTGTTTTCTCCTGCTACATGTTGCTTTAACCTATAGTGTCATTTCTTGACATCCCCATCAGTTGTGGTGCTGAGCTCTGAGCACCCTTGTCTAAGGGAAACCCCTGAGTCCCCCCTGACTCCTGTGTACTCTGCATCATTTACATTGCTGAGCCTCACAGCCAGTAGGGGAAGATCAGTATTAAAATTGTGTGCAAATCAGCACACTGCAAATAGAAGAGCTGTGACTGAGGGAGAAGTGACAGAAGCATCACAAACTGTTGCTCTAACACTTCCCTGGTAGGTGCAGAGTGATTCAAGTCTCCTTCTCGCCTCATCTGTTGAATTGTTCTAGTCAATGCTACAGTAACATCAGACATGCAATGGAATCTGCCACTTGTAAGGCAAGATCACAGTGTTGCAGGGAAGACTGTAACAATGTAGCTTTTATCTATCAATGTGAACTTGGGAGGATAGACTTATAGGAGCTGTCACTGCTAAATTAAAGGTGCAGGCTCTGGGGCTCTCATATTGATCTTTTGCTTTACTGCCTGACCTGGTACAAGGCAAGATAAAGGTTCAATTAGATTGCACATCTTTCATTTCATACTGTAATATTCCCTCTTCAATGATACAGTTCCTCAAGCATTTGCAGGGAGCCTCCACGTTAAAGGGAATCTATTATGAGAATATAATAGAGGCTGTCATGCTAGTTCCTGTGCTTTTGTGTCAATGATGATCCAGGACAAGAATTGAGAGAACTAAGAAAAAATACTTCAACATTCCCCCGAATGCAGCCTTAAGCCCCATACACACGGTCGGATTTTCCGATGGATTCTGTCCTATCGGACAATGTTGTCAGAAATTCCGACCGTGTGTAGGCACCATCGGACAGTTTCCATCTCCTGCTGGATAGATTTTTCGACAACAAAGTCCGATCACACCAAATCCGATCGTGTGTATCGAATTCCGACGGACAAAGTGCCATGCATGCGCAGATCACATTACAAGACCAAAGCTATTGGCTACTAGCCTCTACGTAGTCCTGTCGTACGCAACAAACGTCACCACGTTCAGAATGATCGGATTTTTCGACAACAAAGTCCGACCGTGTGTACGCAACACCAACATCGGACAAAGTACGACGGACATGATCCGACGGACCTGGTCCTTGGATAATCCGAGCGTGTGTATGGGGCTTTACACACGATAGGATTTTCTGATGGAAAATGTGTGATAGGACCTTGTTGTCGGAAATTCCGACCGTGTGTAGGCTCCATCACACATTTTCCATAGGAATTTCCGTTTTCTTCCTCTCAGATAAGTAACCACTGACACCAATGAACTTTTTAGTTATCTGTAAATGGGGATTCCTCCCAATGACCACCAATGTAAGGAGCATTCTTCCCACTGACCATCACGCTAATGTTCTGTGACCTGTAGATAAAGTAATTAATGGCAGGGGTTCCCTGTGACTTGAAACTTATTTTAAGGTTTCCTCCATGTTATAAGTGTTGAGAAACGATGATCTAATGTGTAATGCAAAATCATTCACAAAAAAAGAGAGTGAAGTCCTCTTAGTTCTGACTACAATCGTACTGTAGCCTGCAAAATTTGAACTATCATTCTGCATGCTTGTGAGCAACATGCAGTGTGGTGTGGTGGGCAATAAACACACAGAGTCCAAGTTAGGCAATATAGGTATAGTGTAGAAATATTCAACACAACTTAATCAGGCCCAATGGGTATGAAACACCCGTCCGGAGCCACATACTAACTGTGACAGTGGTCTGAAGACTTGAAGATTCCGACAGCGTCCGCAACGAGGAGCGGCATGAGCCCCCAAAAGGGGAGACTTCCTACGAAGAGGTAGACATAGCCCCTGCACTGTCCCTCTCCTTTGGAACCTTTCCCTACTTCTAAGTACTGTGCCTGCCAGACAGGGAACCTGTCTCTACACTAGCCACTCGCATAAAGCACATCAAACCCTGCAACTAGTGTCTTAAAAGATGAGTCTGATGGAGTCACATGAGGCACCATTTCTTTGACCACAGGAAGTCATAGAGGAATCAAGTCCCTCACAACTTCCTCCCCTTAAAGAGGAAGTAAACCCTGATGGGCTTAACTTCCTCTTCTTCTCCCTGTATAGCCTGCAAATGAAAAGCATAATGGGCTAGTATGCATTGCATACTAGCCCATTATGTACCACTTACCTGCAAAAGAATCCAGCGGTGTCCTCTGTGTGGGCAGTGTCCATCTTCTTGCCCTCTTCCTTCGGGGCCGCGGACTCCGGCTCTGTGATTTGCCGGAGCCGCGTGACGTCACTCCCGCGCATGCACACGGGAGCCGCGACCTACGGCATATGCTAGGGAAGAAACGGCCTTTAGGTTCGTTTCTTCCCTGCGCATGCGCAGTAGCGACTTCCGGCGGACTACAAGTGAAATATCTCCTAAACGGTGCACGTTTAGGAGATATTTCCACTACCTATAGGTAAGCCTTATTCTAGGCTTACCTATAGGTAAAAGTCCTAAAAGTGGGTTTACAACCACTTTAAGCATTGCTGCATTGGTGGAGCGCAACCTACAGCGGGGAGTACAGACTGCACCTGCCTACATGCTCAATCCTAGTCAGTAATTTATTAGGTAATAAAGTAAACATTGAGACCATATCCTCAGATCATGCCTTTTAAAAATGTGTTAGATATGGCACGTCTTCTTTTTCTTTCCTCAGAGGTTGTACAGCCCCCTAACGAGATACATTAGAAGAGACGGTTGTACACCGTTGTGCACTATGGGTTGCTCAAAGCACCCATTTGTGCACTGGCCTATGCTCCAAATGCAGATAATGTTTATTCAGAGCATACACCAGTTCACATGTGGGTGCATTACATAAACCCAGGTGCAGAATTGTGTACAGCTGCCTCTTCTAATGCAGCTTATTGGGTGGTTGTATGTATTGCAGTGGGTCCCAGAAATTTCAATATGCAGGCTCTGCTTGCTGTACAACCGTTGTACGGCCATGTGCATGAAGACTTAAACCCCCAATAGTAAAATCAGTCTGTATATGCAGTAAAGCATGCTTGTTATACGCACTGTGGAACCTAAAGGGTTAATCCTCTGCATTGTGTAAAAAGGCTGTTTGATTCTGAATGCACAGATCCTCCCCTTCTTCCACTGACTCCAAAACATGTCAGGATAAGACGGAGCTTTTGGAGTCAGGCTGCACATGCTCAGTTTGGTGGGTATTGCTAGAGAGGTTTTTTTTTCTTTAGGAGAGTACATGTGATCAGCACAGGGCAAATCAGCACTATCCAGAGGATCAAAGGTCCTGGATCCTAAAAGGACAGCTCAGTGCAGTATGAAAACTCCTACAAGCTTTACCAGGAACTGATAGAAGCCACACGACTGCTATATACTGCTGATGGGAAAAGGTATTTAGCTGTTTATATTTACTAAAATAATTGCATTTCCATGTTCTGTGTACTGTGGGAGACCAGATATAGTGAATGTAACACTTTAAAGACATGTTGCTATCACTGAAATGTATATAAAGCCAAACCTTGGCTTGTTTTTCAGCTGTCAGCGGGCTGAAGTCTGCTGTCGGCTGATGTCACAGAGTTGATCCAGGCTCAGGAAAGATCACAACCATATGGTTGGGATCCACCCACATACCTGGACCGGCACCCGGCTTAGCCTTTCAGCGAGCCAGTGAGAGCCTGAGCTGTCCTCTCCCGCCCCCCCTCCACAGTCCAGCGCTCCAGTGAGCACGGGGGGTAGAGTAGAGAGCCAGTGACTGACAATCACCAGCTCTCTGTTTAGGGAGTTGTGAGAACCAATCGGTGGTGTTTGATCACTCAATTCTGCTATAGCCGGTGGGGGACAGATGCAGCATCGAACCGATGCTGCATCCACCTAGGTAAGCATGATTAAAAAAAAAAAACTGATTCCCCTTCACTAACTCAAACTAAGGAAAAAAGTGAAAATGTTACTTACTAATTACTTTAACTTAATAATAAAGGCCACATGCAGATGGAACAATTGTCACTGCTCATTGTCTGGGCCTCCCAGACAATTATTGAACAGGAATGTGCCCAGAGTGAATGTATTGTTACTTTGTAACTTTAATTTAGATACTGGCAACCTCAGAAAAAACATATGATTTTGTTTAAATCAAAAACTGCTGCATGTCCAAGCACACTTTTCTTTTTGCAAATTCCATTTAAAACTGACACCATTACAGCAGTCATAATGGTTTAGTAATATCTTACAAAGAAATCGTGTCCTTTATACAATAGTGATTTACATACAGGAACAAGAAAGCGCCCTGACTTCACATCACAAGCTTAACCACACAGGAAACTGTGAACAGCCCAACAAAACGTGTGATTTTCACGCTGATAAATATTTCATATACTGTATATGTGAATAAGAAGCACTCCATTAAATGACGGATTTGTCTTTTTGCTGTCTCAGACATTTAGTTATTAAGAACTGGCTTTTATCTTTTAGTATTGTAGCGATGGAGTTAATGCTTTGTCCTCATTCTGTGAGTTGTGAATAACAAGGATCTGTGTGTTAAAACAAAGCTCATCTAATTATTATTATGATAAGGAAAGACACAACAAGCTGTAGTTTTGCTTTAATCTTCTACACCTACTTTATGTTAAAACATAAAAACAATAACTTGCCATCTGCTAGTGCCTACCTCTTATCGGGACACACAGAACAGGCAGTCTGTGCTGTTGTCTAGAGTGCCAGCAATTGGAGAGGGCACCCAAGAGTAAGACCCCTTTCACACTGGAGCAGTGAAGGAGCGGTGTATTCACCGCTCCTATACCTCTCCTACCCATTGAAATCAATGGGGCAGCACGGCTATACCAACGGCAAAGCCCCGCCGTTACAGCGGTGCTTTGCGGGCAGTTTTAACCCTTTTTCGCCCGCTAGCGGGGGTTAAAACCGCCCCACTAGCGGCCGAATAGCGCAGCTAAAATGTTGGTAAAGCAGCACTAAATATAGCGCTGCTTTACCGCCGACGTCGCTCTCGCCCCACTGTGGAAGGGGCCTAATGCCCTGTACACACTATTGGATTTTCCGACAACAAATCCGTGGATTTTTTTCTGAAAGATGTTGGCTCAAACTTGTCTTGTATACACACGGTCACACAAATATTGTCGGAAATTCCGAACGTCAAGAACGCAGTGATGTACAACACGTACGACGAGCCGAGTGACGTGGCGGGCACATGCGCGCGCCTCCCGCGCGCGCGCCCCCTAGTGGCCGAAAACTTAGCACCGTCATATGACGGCGGCCCGCCACAAGAGCTGCACCGCTCCGCCGTCAATTGACGGTGGGCGGTCAGCAACAGGTTTATAGCCAGTGCTTCGAAATTGTGTACACACGCTCAAAATTTCCGACAGCAAGTTTTGTTGTTGGAAAATTTGAGACCTGCTCTCAAACATTTGTTGGCGGAAATTCTGACAACAAATGTTCTATGGAGCCTACACACGGTCGGACTTTCCGACAACAAGCTCACATCGAACATTTGTTGTCGGAAAATCCTATCGTGTGTACAGGGCATTAGGCTGGCTGTACCCGAATCAAATCTCTGCTGGTTCAGCAGAAAGCTGCCAAGATTCCAACCACTAATGGGCAGGCCGAATGTACCAAGTTGATCGATCGATCAACTTTTGTACAACCAGCCTGCCGGATTTTCTTGTGCTTATCGATAGCGGAGCAGACAATTGCTTGACAGGAGGGATTCCCCTGTCAGCACTGTCTGTGCTGATGGGGGAATCGTGCAAATTTCTTTCCTGCAACCCGTGTTTGCAGGAAATAAACTTACATTGTGTATGGCCTGCCTAAAGCTGGTCAAACACAGTGTAAATTTCTTTCCTACAACCACGGGTGCAGGAAAGAAATTCGCACAGTTCCCCCATTAGCACAGACAGTGCTGACAGGGGAATCCCTCCTGTCGAGCAATTGACTGCTCCTGACTGGAGAAGTGATTAACCACTTCCCGTCCGGTCAATAGCAGATTGACGTCCGGGAAGTGGTTTCGTTATCCTGACTGGGCATCATATGACGTCCTTCAGGATAACAGCCGCCACATGCCCGTGGTGGCGCGCATAGCGGGATTGGTGGAGCGTTGTTTCAGTCTGCCACACCGCTACACCGATCCGGTGGAGGCTCTTACCACGTGCTCAGCCGTGTCCACGTGGACACGGCTGATCACGATGTAAACAGGAAGAGCCATTGCTCGGCTTTTCCTCACTCGCGTCTGACAGACGCGAGTAGAGGAGAGCCGATCGGCGGCTCTCCTGACAGGGGGGGTCTGCGCTGATTGTTTATCAGCGCAGCCCCCCCTCAGATGCCCACACTAGACCACCAGGGAAGTCCCCAGCATGTGGATGGCCAGGTACATCCCCCATGGCCATCCACATGTAAAAAAAATGCTCAAAATATGCCAATCAGTGCCCACAAATGGGCACTGACTGGCACCTCATATTTACTTTAAAAAACACGGATGCCCAGCAATGCCACCCATCAGTGTCATCAGTGCCACCCATCAGTGTCCATGAGCGCTACCTATCAGTGCCCATCCGTGCCCACCTATCAGTGCCCATCGATGCCACCTATCAGTGCCACCTATAAGTATGCATCAGTGCCACCCATAAGTACCCATCAGTGCCGCCTATGAGTGCCCATTAGTGCCGCCTATGAGTGCCCATCAGTGCCGCATTCCAGTGCCACCTATCAGTGCCCATCAGTGCCACCTATCAGTGCCCATCAGTGCCGCGTATCAGTGCCCATCAGTGCCACCTCATTGGTGCCACCTCATCGGTGCCCATCAGTGCCGCCTTATCAGTGCCCATCAGTACAGCCATATCAGTGCCCGTCATTGAAGAAGAAAATTTACTTATTTACAAAAAAAATAATAGTGACAAAGAAAAACTTGTTTTTTTGCAAAGTTTTCTGTTTTTTGTATGTTGAGCAAAAAATAAAAACCGCAGAGGGGATCAAATACCACCAAAAGAAAGCTCTATTTGTGGGAACAAAATGATAAAAAATTTGTTTGGGTGCAGTGTAGCACGATTGTGCAATTGTCATTCAAATTGCGACAGCGCTGAAAGCTGAAAATTGGCCTGCAGGAAGGTGTCTAAGTGTCTGGTATTGAAGTGGTTAAAGTTAGCTGCAAGGGGAGAATACAGTGGTCTTCGCTACCACATATAGCATTCGCTTGGATAATCGCAAGCCAATACAGCAGGCTGGTTGTGCCCAAGTTGATCGATCAATCATTAACCGTTCGAATCTCAGCTCATTTCTGCTTAACTGGCCGAGATTTGAACCTTGCATGGAGGGCTTAAGAAGCACAATCTTATATATATATATATATATATATATATATATATATATATATATATATATATATAGAGAGAGAGAGAGAGAGAGAGAGAGAGAGAGAGAGAGAGAGAGAGAGAGAGAGAGAGAGAGAGAGAGAGAGAGAGAGAGAGAGAGAGGTTAGGTAATATTGTACTTCATTTTTCAGTCTATCCAGATTGGAAAAAAATTGGTAAAGAACACAGATCAGCAGACAGCATGCATTTGGAACAATTCACCTACCCCTGTACACCTGGCATATAAGACAAGTGGATGTGTCCTTAAAGCCACTGCTTCCCCCATAGACTTGAAAGGGCTGCCTGCATGCAGCACCATGGAGCTCAAGCCGCATAAACTCATGGCCCATTCACAGATTATGGGTCTTAGCGCCAAACTGATATCAAAAGCACACTGATTTTTCTCATTCGACACATGCTTAAAGCCCATTGACACCATCAAAAACCCTTAATCAGCATAGAGAACAGCAGTAGATAGCACAAATGTGCAATCTTTAGTACTATTCAAAGGTTTAATAAAAGATTGTCACATAAATGCAACAATTACAAATCATTTTGAATGGCACCCCAACACATTACCCAATAGACCTCCAATGCACATGTTTTGCAGTGCACCATAATGTATGGTAACGTACTACTGTGCAATGTAAAGCTCTGGCAGCAACATAACGCTCATTAATGTGGATGCGTTACTGCAACACTACATAAGTGTAAAAGGGCCATAACGCAGTCTTAGCAAACCACTAAAGCTTTGTACTAATATCTCAAATGTTAGCCAGTTTTTTTGGAATATGGAATTTTTTGGAATAATGAGCTGAAGCTGTTTGCAGCTATACAGTTTAGCCTATAAGAGGATACTGATAAGTCTTTGACTTTTCAGTTTCTACTTGTCAGAGAGGAATCATCTGAAACACTAGTTGTAAAGGCTCAGGGTTTTTTATATTCATGCATTCTAAGCACAAAGCAGCGGCGGTACGTCCATCAGGGTGCACGGGCATCGCTCCCTCTCTCCAGCCCCCCCTCAATCACCAATAGATAGATTCATGCATTGCATGAATCTATCTATGGCCACAGCTACCACCCCCTATTCAGGCGCCCAGCCCCTTTTCAGGCGCCTGAATTACAGCGGTGGGGTATTTTTTTTAAGCACCTGATTAGAGCCATAGGCTCTAATAGGCATCAAAAAAGGTAAACAGTTTACTCAGCTGTGTTAGAAAAGCAAATGAATATTCGCTTTCCTAACACTGAACCACCTCTCCGCCAATCAGGTGCTCGGGTCTGTTACCTGATTGGATGAAATGACAGGCACTGTGATTGGACGCCTATCAGGCGTCCAATCATAGGAGAGGACAGGAGGAGCGGACGGGAGAAGACATTGAGGACATGGAGGAAACCGCTCTCTGCCGTCACCCGCCGCCCCAGCCCCACCGAGACAGAGTAAGTGCCAGGCAGACGGCGGGTGGGGGGTGGCACAGTGGGAGCATTTGATGGGCACAGTGGGCGCATTTGATGGGCACAGTGGGAGCATTTGATGGCACAGTGGGAGCATTTGATGGCACAGTGGCAGCGTTTGATGGGAACAGTGGCTGCGTTTGATGGGCACAGTGGCAGCGTTTGATGGCACAGTGGTTGCGTTTGATGGGCACAGTGGCGGCAATTGATGGGCACAGTGGCGGCAATTGATGAGCACAGTGAGGCTGCAATTGATGTTATTTTTCTTTTTCAGTTTGTTTGTGCCCCCCAAAAAAATTTGAGCACAGCCACTGGCACAAAGGTAAAAAACCTTCTGTGTACATCAGCCCAATAGGCCCCCTAATACTTACCTGAGCCCCATCGTGATCCAGCGATGTGCACAAGAGCCTTGGCTCTCTCAAGGGACTCCTCATCGGGTGAGACAGCAGCGGGAGCCATTGGCGGGACCGAGCCGCAGGTCTGTGTGTGAATGGACACACAGAGCAGCGACTCAGGAGCAAGCCTGCTTGCTCTGGGGGCACTTGGCAGGAGGGAGGGGCCAAGAACGCCAGCTGGGAAGAGGAGGCTCTGGACTGCTCTGTGCAAAACCACTGCACAGAATAGGTAAGTATGACATGTTTTTTTTTTTTAAAGAATTGCCTTTAATATCATTTTAAAGTGTATCTAAAAAGAAAATAAAATGTAATATATTGCAGTTTACCAGTCTTTAAAAGTGGTGGATACATTTGTTTTCTTTTCTTTTTCCTTTATTTTCACCTGTTGCTCCTAGCTGTAACCAGCCTGCGCTGATTGTTACTCTTCTTAAACTTCCCTAAACCCAGGGAATTGATTGCTTACACCTGTTACTGCAAGGAGGCTCCAGTAATTAGTTTGGGAAGGTCAGTCTCCGGGTTAATAATATTTATCTGACCCAGCCAATCCCTGGTTTTGTTTTGAGGTAGGTATGGTCTAGGAAGATGATAAATGTTTGGAAGCACCTTTCCAGGACTCTTTTCCCCCTGGGGTTTCTCCTAGAGCTAAGGACTCTGAATACTAAGCCATTCACTGAAAAGCATGCCTGAAGGGAACAGAAACATTTATGACTGCAGAGGGTTGCAGATTCGCTGGGAGGCAAGTTGCTATTTGAACTGAAATCTGAGCTGAAAGAGGGATATTTGCCCAGAGACTCCAGTATTTTTTTGGGCTACTTACAAAAGTACAAAAGTCCGATTCAGAAGCTGGCTGTCCATTGTCATAGAACTAACTGCTTACTCTGATTTTGTATTTTGGGTATTCTGCAACCCCTAAACCCTATAAATACCCTATTGATTGAAACCCGATCATTGTCAGAAGTTTGTCGGTGAGCTGTTGAATCCAGATATAGGGTAGGTAGCCACGGACAGGTAGGAGAAACCAATTATTTCCACTGGCTCTCTAGGGAGTTACTGTTACATTTGTAATACCAGGCAGGCAATAAACAACAAGGCAACTAACAGCTTTAGAGATTTTGCACAAATCCATTGCATTATTGAACAGAACTTGTTGAACATGAGAAGACTCTGTGCAAGGTGGGTGCTGAAGTGTTTAAATATAGTTTATTCTCTATGATGAAGGAATATGTAACTGGACTTGTGTAGGGTGGGCTCTATAGAGTAGAGTGGGCTGCCATGCACCCGCTCCACTCATTGTGGCCCGGACTGGTTACCAAGTCGCTTAGGTGGCCCTCGCTCTTCAAAAGGTTGGGCACCCCTGCTCTAGAAGCATGAATTGAGTAAAATGGGAAAGAAGTGTACCATCATCCAATATGTAAGAAATAGAGAACTAGGGAACCGATCCTCAACCGATCCCCCCATAAAAAGGAAAAATTGACTATTACAGTACTAGTTTAATTGGTATAAATTCAAGTTGTATAATGAGTAAATATAGTTTTATTAATACAGGATTGATATAGAATAAAAAAATATACATGATCAAATACATATTAAAATGCATGATGAACAATCAATATATATCACCAGCATAATGGTCCCTGAGAGAGGAAATCCATATTGGGATGATTGTTCACAGATGGCATATCTCAACTAGTTTTGCAGTCTCAGAACCGCTTCTTCAGGAGAATATCTGCAATTAGTTGACAAATAATTAACATAGAGACAAAAAACAACAACTTAAGGGGAAAGAGGGATGCTGCTTACCTGTGACCCATGCCCAACCATCTTCTCTATGATGATGTCTCCTCCCACTGCTGCCAGGACAGCTGCTAAGGCAAACCTGATTGATCCACACTCCAGATTGCCAAAACACCCTGTTTATTCAACAGATCTAGCACCACCTATCACAGATTTCCAAGTTTAAAAATGTTGAATAGAACAAAATCATCTCTGATCTTTCATTTGAAGTTGACACCTGGATTGTGGCCCAGCCACCTGAATTTGGTTAGGGTGGTTTCAAGAAGCCTGAGCATTAGGGAAAAAATTATTGTGACACACAAAATTTGGTACCAAAACAAATTAAAGGTATGTATGTCCATGTGATATAGATTTGCATTTGTATGGCAGGGAAAGGTATGCAAGCCAAAGACTTTGTAGCACCTTTCCGTATCTGTTAGAGCTTGATGAATATGTCATATATATAGAAAATTCATCCTATGCATTAAGGTGAAAAAACACCTGGCAGTCACCAGCCCCCCCAGGCCCCCCATTTTACTTACCTGAGCCCCTTCATCTCTTCGTCTGGAACACGCTGTCACTCTCTCCACGGGGTTCCCGGCTCTTGATTGGATAGATTGATAGCAGCGCAGCCATATGCTCCCACTGCTGTCAATCAAATCCAATGACTCGGTCACCGGGGGGGGGCGGGGCTGAGTCCGGTATTCGTGTCTGTAGAGGCAGATGCTGGCTTCGGGAGCGCGCCCGCAAGGTAACCCCCTCGGGAGAGCGCTTCTCCTGGGGGGTTATCTGATGCGGGGAGGAGCCACGGGAGCCGCCAGGGGACCCCAGAAGAGGATGTTCGGGGCCACTCTGTGCAAAACGAGCTGCACAGTGGAGGTAAGTATGACATGTTTGTTATTTTAAAAAAAAAAAACGATCCTTTACAACCACTTTAAGCATTTTTACTATCAGATTTTACAACTGCTTATATTACAAATAAGAAGATAGTGGTAAAATATCTCCTCCTTATTCCAAAGTCCATTCTATGTATGTATATATACACATTTGCAATGTTTCCATAACTAAGCAATGTTTAAAAAAAACAATCTAGAAATAAGTCACCATATAAACAGTTATATTATTTACATATAAATACATTTCAGAATGATAATACTTTTAAGATATTTACTCGGCATGGGAGGTGATGTAAGCGCAGAACTTTTTCCACAGGTGCTTGTAATAAAATTCCAAATTCCTTATATATATATATATATATATATATATATATATATATATATATATATACTGTGGGCGCAACAAAAATGTGTTTATGTTAGTGCTCTACAAAAGTGTATTCATCCCCCTATGTCCTATGTACCCCATGAGTAACCCGGTTGGATGCATGGATGTACTTCAAACTATAACTGTTTTGTGATTTACCATATTAAATCATATATAAAACAGATAGTATTTTTGAGTTTTGTAAAAGGTAATACGTTATTTAAATAACACTTCTAATAATAAGTGGATAGTGGTAATAAATGTACCTAAAGTATATTGAGGGGTACTTGAGTTTAGATGAACACCAACGTATACTTAGCAAACACTAGCTTTGATAAATTAGTACTTGTTTAAACATGGGTCCAAAAATGTTTTGATGCCTGGGAATCTTTCATTCAAACCTTGTCTACTGATTACCAACAATCCATACTACTCAGAAGCTCATTGGTTTCTGTGCAGAAGTGAGCCTGATTTTGGACTTTCTAGCTTTAGTAAATAAACCCCATTGTGTACTTAAAAGTGGGGTATGCCTGTACAATGTTTCCAATACACTCAGTGGTATCAAACCAAACTAATAATTGGTGATTGACCCTCTCTACCTTGCACTTAAATTACACTTTATATCCTTTTGGCCACGGTCTTTCCACCTTCCTCCAATTGCTAGTTAATAGACTGAATGCCATTCATCCAAATATTGAGTAATGCTTATCGTTATACCCAGTACCACTAATCTACCCTTTAACTATACTACAAAAAATTGGTACTTAGTTTAGAACGTGATAAACATTCAACAATAGTCATTGTTTTAAATTGCCCCATCCCCCCCATAAAGCAGACATGTCCAAGTGCCTACTCATTGGCCCTGTTTTTTTTTCCCTTTTCTTACTTAATGAAGCAGTGGTAAAGTCTGTTGTGTGATTTTTACCTACAGGTAAACCTATAATAAATAAAATAAAAATAAAAACCAGCAGGGGGGCGGGGGGGGGGGGGGCTTGGAGTCCCTCCATAGGGAAAACAAAAAATCCTAATGTATTGCCCCCATGACAGGCAGGTCACCGGCTCACCAATGTGGTGGGGTACCTCAGCAACTGGACAGTATATCCTGGAAACAACAGGTAGTCATAGAGCGACCACTCAAAAAGTAGTTGTGAAAGAGAACCAGCCACGGTGTTTACTAATTAGAAAAATCGTTATTGAGATATAAATCATAGCAAACAAACGGCCAGTTGGCCGCGCACCCTCCAAACACCAATTTAAAAATATGGTGGACAATGTTGAAACTCTAATAAAAACATGCACAACAGGGCTCTGAGTTATACAAATGCATACCAATAGTAACCCATTCAGCAATTTGGAGCAAAAGGTAAGACAGGGCTGATTCATGCGGACAGGTCAGTGCCTATGCATCCAAACCGGATTTAGATGGCATCACTGATACTTAGATTAGGATCAAGGAAGTCCTATAGATCCACCTGAGTGTGAGTATGTAGCTGGGAGGTAAAGTAGCACTGGCTAAATCGGCACACCGTGGAGTGCTAGATTGATGTAGTATTGGGCCAGCAAAGCACTCCTCTTCGTAACCCAGGGGGCTACATTTGTTCTGCTCACTAACTAATTAGACAGAGTCTAGCTCAACTACGCTGCAAGATGAACAGCCATCAATAGTAAAGTTCACATTCTGATAGTATAACAGACAATTTCCATCCCGTGCACATTACAGCAAAACATCACAGCAGCGCAATGTCCGGGTACTGATTTCTCTAGGTCAGTGATGGCGAACCTTGGCACCCCAGATGTTTTGAAACTACATTTCCCATGATGCTCATGCACTCTGCAGTGTAGTTGAGCATCATGGGAACTGTAGTTCCAAAACATCTGGGGTGCCAAGGTTCGCCATCACTGCTTTAGGTTCATATATACCCCTGATAGTGCAAAATGTTGCTGAATGGTCAACATATGTATTACAAAGTGCTGTAATCAAAAGTCTAGGAGTGAGCCACAGCACTTAGCAAAGTCCAGTACTCATGCTGCGGCTTGTAATTGAACAGAATTGCCTGCAGCTGACTTGATAGCCACAGCGTGCACCGTTTAGGAGATTTTCACACTGAATGATTCACATTAATAGATGACTGGATGACCACTAGCTCCAACAAACTCAATGGATCGAAAACAGAACTTCTGCTCCTCAACGCAAACCGAAGTAAAAAAACGAAGACCCCATGGACACCACCACCACCCTTGGACAGACCATCCTTCCAAGCACCAAAGTCAAAAGCCTTGGAGTCATCTTTGATTCAGAGATGACCATGGAGGCACAAATAGGATCAGTAATCAGCGGATCCCATCATCTTCTCCGCCTGCTTCGCAGACTTATCCCATTCATCCCGGAAAAGAAGAAAGCAGTAGTAGTGGGAACCATCATCAATTCGCGACTCGACTACGCAAATTCCCTCTACATAGGACTACCGGATTACCAGATTGCATGCCTACAAGTCGTCCAAAACACAGCAGCAAAACTAGTCACCGGAAAGAAACCCTGGGAATCCATCTCCCCATCCCTGAGGACCCTCAACTGGCTCACGGTAAAAGATAGGATCACATTCAAGACCCTCTGCCTCACCCACAAATGTACACAAGGAAACGCTCCTCAATACCTATGTGAGAAAATAAAAAAATACATACCAAATCGCAGCCTTCGATCGACAAACCAAAACCGACTTCTCATCCCGAAAGCCCGCTACAAATCTAAGGGAGAACAAAGATTCACAGTACAGGGACCTCGGCTATGGAACGCTCTACCAAACAACATCCGCTTAGAAGAAAACCATCGGGCCTTCAGGAAAAAACTCAAGACTCACCTCTTCTAATAAAGCTAGACAACAAGGACAGACCAAGCGCCTTGAGGCGATTCAGTTCGCATTTGCATCGCTATACAAATCATTCATTCATTCATGCAGCTGGTGACGTCACCGGGACATGCGCACTGAAGGTCCGGCTCTATGCCGGAGTCGAGGGCTCCCACGAGCATTTGCGGAGTGATGTCATCGTGGCTCTTGCCTCTCAAACAACCAGAGCCCCCGAACCCAGAAGGAAGACCAGTGGAAGATCTTCAATTGGTGACAGCACGCTGTTGGAGGAAAGTTTTATTTTTTGTTTTACTGCCACGGTTTACAACCGCTTTAACTACACTAAATTCTGGTCAACACATCTCCCTTCCTAATCACTTTTATGAGGGCCTTCAAAAACTCATCAACAGCATTTATGCATTGTCATCTGACAACAACGACATAAATCATCACATCTCATTAAAAAAAAAAAGGTACATTCCCAGTCCAGTTATTTATTTGGTACAGCATTCTTTTCGTAATGTTCACCAAAGTTTCCAGCCTGCATTTTAACACAGAAAGGTCACTCTGGTAATAACGTATAATTGAAGAAACGACAGCGTGCCGCAAATCCCTTCTCAGAGAGCAACATCAGCAACAATACATGTGGATGGAAAATGCATGAAAGCCTACGGTACAAGCCGAAGAACCACCAAAATATTTTGCAGCTCAGCTTGAGACCATCTATTTCTCTGCAGGTTATTGATGGGGCCATATAAAGCAGACAGCATGCTTCCCACAATACGGAGATCTAGTGTACATTTTCAGGGTAATAAGCACAAAACATGGTTGTGATCGGACTGGTTATATTCCCTTAAAACTTGTCTGGAAAGTAAAAGTTTGGTCTTTTTCAATAAGCAACAGCAGGATCTGTACTTACATCTTTGCATTTTTTATGTGCTGGAGTTGCACTGGGTGGTGTGAGTCATTTTATATGCATTCACCACACGGATGGTGTGCTTTGCGAAAGTCTATACAAAAGGTGCAATGAGCTGGATTTATAGAGATGTGAATTTGTCTTTAATAGGGGGCTGTTTTTAATTAAAGTGTTAAACCTGCAACAGTAAAATCAGTCTGTATATGCAGTAAAGCATGTTTGTTATACAGTACTCAGTGTGGAACCTAAAGGGTAATCCTCTGCATTGTGTTATAACCCTATCTTTTCTGATCCTCCCCTTCTTCCACAGTCCCCAAATCATCTCCTGATAGAACAGAGCCTTGGGGGCACTCTGCACATGCTCAGTTTGGTGTGTATTGCTAGATTTTTTTTTTTCTTGGGAGAGTGCATGTGATCAATATAGGGCCAATCAGCACTGTCCAGACAGAGGGTCATGGATCCTGCAGCCTCATAGGACAGTCAGAGTAGAAAGAAAACTCCTCCTACAAGCTTTAACTAGTGCTCGGCCGGACACTGATAGAAGTTACAAGACTGCTATATACTGCTGATGAGAAAGGGTATTTAGCAGTTTATATTTACTAAAATAATTGCATTTCCCTGTTCTTTGTACTGTGGGAGTATAGTCAGTGTTTATCTGGCGCTCTAAATAGAGTAATTCTTATGGGTATAGTCTATTGCTGTAATAGCTGAATGTACAGAATAGAAAAATGAGTGCAGCACAATATAAACAAAGAAAAGTTCATCCATAGATGTAAAGGAATTACAAGTCCCAGAACGGAAGATGAGACCCCTCGTGAGAAAATGGAAATTCTAAGGTGACAAGCCCTCCACCGGTATACAGATGCTCTTACCAGAAAAGGTGGACCCCTGAATTAACAAAGGGTCAGACACTCTTGTATTGTAATGGGATGATGGTATTCGCCAGCCCAGCAGTGGAACAGGAACATCCAGGGCAAGTATAAAAAAAAACAATAGCTGAATGGTGATGTATCCATAGGTTGGGTGGTTGAAAAAGAAAGGGGTATTAAGGGTTAAAAAGGAAGGCAGCCATCCTTCAGAGTGTGTCCAGAACTCTGCAAGACATGTAAGAAAAAAACAGGGAGGGAGAGGCACCGTCCTGAGTGTAGTATTAAAATGATGACTTTAATAGGATAAGATTAAAAACACTTACAAGATGATAGAAGATGCATGCTCGTCAAAGTAAAGTGCAGTCCTGGCATTCCACATGGTCCCACCGCTGTTTCTCCAGGAGCTTCCTGGTTCCTTGCTCCTGGAGAAACACTGATCCATTCAAGCCAGATGCCAATTCCTTTCCAGCTATCTGGAACAGCGGTGGGACCATGTGGAATGCCAGGACTGCACTTTACTTTGACGAGCATGCATCTTCTATCATCTTGTAAGTGTTTTTAATCTTATCCTATTAAAGTCATCATTTTTATACTACACTCAGGTCGGTGCCTCCCCCTCCTTGTTTTTTCCTTCATACTGTGGGAGACCAGATATAGTGAATGCAGGGCCCTGGGTTTAGTATCACTTTAACTAGAAGAATCTGAGCTTCTTCTGCTCACATACTGTAACTGAAGCCTAGATCATTTTAAAATCCGGGATCTGCTTTAGGCAGTTCATTAAAACAAGGAGCTTGAGGAGTAAAGATTGTAAGAGCCTCTCACTTCAATGTATATAGGAGATATAGCCTAGCTGTAGGACTTTATATAATCTTATGAAAATAAATGAAAAGTGAATAAATGAAAATAAATGAAATAAAGTGGAACTCTAGCCAAATTGGACCTGTCAGGTCCCAGCTGGGCTGATTTATCCTGACTCCCTGGGAGGTCACCAGTCAACATAATCTTTCCAACCAGGTCACAGACAGCAATAAAAGCAACTTTGTTAGTGGAAGGAGAAAGTTAGAACATTTGTTAGATTTGGAGTGATGTCTGTGTCCCTGTTTGGAAGACTATCCACACTTCCTATGTGGACAGTAAGACATGAAAGAGGTTCCAGCCTCCCTACCACCACCATCACCTGCACCCACTGTGAAGGACCAAAAAAAAAAGGCTTTGGCCATATATTCATTTTACAGAAAATATTCTGACTAAACATGCTAAATTTACCACTTATGCATACATTTTACTATAGGGCATGCAAAACATATACACTGCTGCCACCAGGGAATATGGACTCAATCCACTTTGCTGCACACTGCGGAGCCACAGCTTTACACATCTGAGGAAGCACATCTTGAATAAAGTAAAGAAGGTCAACATGGCGGTTCCAAGCACCGGAGGGTTTCTCGAAAATCAAACAGCCTACATCTGTGGTTACACACAGAGTCACATTTGGGATACTTACAGAAAAACAAAGCATTATTAGATTATAAATCTGCCTGAGGAACCAATCAAAGCTGGCAACTGACTGAATACACACTGTTTCTAAGTCTGTCATATAATTCAATTGAAAGTCTTTGGAGTTTTGGGGAGCAGGGAAGGTTTAGAATCTGTAAGGATTGTATTGCTCTATGTGTCCCCATAAGAAATAATTCTATTTTATTCCTGCCCTGATGACACCCTGGAGTTTTGGACAGCAATATAACTGTACTGAAGAGCATTGTTGATTCCCTTTATGGCAGAGGATGTTCTGATCACATAATAAGAAGGGAAAATCTCCACAACAGGGAGACAGTAAAAACCTGGCAGATGTTCTAAATCTAAAGATGTGCGTTAATTTCCCTTGAAGCAGATGTCCTTATGAAGGTATGATAATTTAAAATATTATTTCAGCCAGATCGATGGCTGCCTCCTCATTGATAAGGAAGGCATATAATTGAATAGTTTGGTAAGAAGCCTCTCATGTTCCATGCCATCCCCACATCTGTTCTAGTGAGCAAAAAAACACTTTTAACAGGAAACTTAAAGCGGAATTCCACCCAAAAATTGAACTTTCCGCTTTTCAGATACCTCCCTCCCCTCCGGTGTCACATTTGGCACCTTTCAGGGGGGAGAAAATACCTGTCTAATTCTGGGAGACGCACAGGTCCCAGTAGACAGCAGGGACCAGTGGGAACGTGCAGCGCGAGTCGTGCATGCTCAGTACGGAACCAGGAAGTGATGCCGCAAGGCTTCACTTCCTGATTCCCTTACTGAAGATGGCGGCGGTAGCACCCGAGAGCCGAGGGACAGATCGGCTTCAGGTGCCGACATTGCGGGTTCCCTGGACAGGTAAGTGTACTTATTTTAAAAGTCAGCAGCTGCAGTATTTGTATTTGTAAATCCACGGAGCTTCGCTTTAAGGTCGGGCTGTCATAGGAGGTGGCCATTGCTGGTCTTCTGAAAATATACAATGCACTCTGGCTTTGTCTAATATTTGCCCTTCTGAGTAACAGACCCAGAAAAAGTATGCTGAAAATGAGTATCAGAAAGATGTAAAAATTCCTTCTCTCTATGTAAGGGGGTGGGGCGTGATTGTCACTTCCTCCATGTTCCTCTCCTTGTGGGGCGCCAAGCTAGGGTTACATGAGAGGCCTTCCCGGGGGCAGGTTCTTCTGGACTACACTAGGCACTTTGGATAGGGTAACTGTCTTACACATGGGGTACCTTCACTTGCACAGACAACTGAACTTTAGTTGACTCTCTTGATGTAATATACACCACCATGGTCACTGATGCATTTAGGTGGGGCAATGCCCTCTTCACCTGTCCAGTGTATCTCCACTACCTCACTTCCAGTAACGGAATGGGGCCCACCGGGCACCTAGCACAGGCTCCATGTGCGCACTCACTTAACTCTTCTGCCCTGTACACACGGTCGGACATTCCGACGACAAAATCCGTCTGATTTTTTCGGACGGATTTTGGGCCAAACTTGTCTTGCATACACACGGTCACACAAAGTTGTCAGAAAATCTGATCATTCTGAACGAGGTGACGTCAAACACATACGTCGGGACTATAAACGGGCCAGTAGCCAATAGCCTTCGTCTCTTAATTTATTCTGAGCATGCGTGGCACTTCGGAATTCGAAGTCTGTCGGAATTGTTTACACACGATCGGACTTTAAACGATTGGATTTTGTTGTGGGAAAATTTTAGGTCCAGCTCTCAAACTTTGTGTGTCGGAAATTCCGATGGAAAAAGTCAGATGGAGACCACATATGATCGGATTTTCCAACAACACGATCCGATCGCACATTTTCCGTTGGAAATTCCGACCGTGTGTACAGGGCATTACTCTTCTGTACCTGTGCACAGGCTGAGGACCTCTGTGGTGCTGATCTGCTCCCGTTGCTAAGGGAGATGGACCTGCTCACACAAAGAGTGCCAACAACAACTTCTCCTGCAGGAAGCCATCCCACCTGTCACATGTGCATGCTTATGACAGGTTGCTAGAGAGTCCTTTGTTAACCACTTGTATCTTCACACTGTATTAACTCTTACACTGCTGTCTTCATACCCCCAATGTTTATAAATGACCTGAGCCATAGACTATGTATGCCGGTTACTTGCATTACACCCCTTGTGTAACTTCACAACAGGCAAAGGCAAAGTTTCAAAAGCTTTTCTTCAATAACTCTGCATGACAGTCAAACAAAGCCAACAGTCTTTCCCTAAACTAGTCCCTAAATCAGGCTTATGTCTGCCCCAGCATACCTACACAGGATAGCGTCCATAACTGGTTGAATCCATGATGGCAGTATCCCTTGGCATATTCAGGGCAGATTGCAGATCCCAGCAAATCTAGGCTGTAGAAGGATCCTGAAGCCAGATGTTTATTGGTTGGCACTCTGGTCTCGGCATATTTCAGCATATTTCAACAGGCTAGCAGGACAGACTCCGGCAGGGATACCATGGACAAAGCAATGAGTATCCAACAGCAGCAACCAGTATAGTATACAGAACTAGTGGAGCAGACCCAAAAAAGCCCGCCAAGAAAGAGACGGAAAACACAATTAACACTAACCCTCACGACTGGGGAAGCATAAAACTGCCTACATCTATACTTGTTCCAGCTCGGGCACTTAGACAGCAAGGTGTCAGCATGACAGCTAGGGAACTAACATCTTCAAAAAAGGGTCAGCAATGCCAGCGCCCATTCTTCCCTTATGACAGTTTCAATGTAAAGAAATCTTGTAATAAGAGACATTAATAGGCCTTTTCCCATTGGCTCAGAACAAGGACATATAATGTGAAGTCACGACATCTAATCTGTATACTTATTTCAGGTCAGTGACTCTGAAAATATTGAAACAAGAAGCAGAAAGGAATTCGGAATTACAGAAGGTCAACAGTGATGAGTGGCATAAATCTCTTATGACAATATTCCTTTACAGCAGAAATCCAGAAATAAAAAAAAAAATTGTTTTGTTTTGTATATGTAGGAAAGATCTAGCAACTCTGATTAATTTTAATTGCTGCCTGTGTTTCCATTGGCCAGATTTACTCTCACTTCCTGCTGTGTCACTGGGCAGAAAGTTAAAGCAGTAATAAACCCAAAAACAAATATGTAGTATATTGCAGCATACCAAGCCTTAGATGGAGTAGCTGTAAGGCATTTTTCTGTTATTTGACCCAATGATCCTGTCTGTTACACTCTTCCTGCCTTAGGATATCTGAATTCTGGATAAAGTCGTAGAACACACACCTTTGGTCAGTCTGGGGAAGGGTCGTTTTTAACTAGTAGATTTCGATGGATTTAACAAACAAATTGAAGCAGAACTCCAGCTAACACTTTATAAGCAGTTACATCAAAAAGTTGTTTTTCTTTTTGGAATAAAGGTTTTAACTCAATGAATAAAAGCTGAAAATTGTAAGCACCCTGTCGGTGTTAAATGGTTTGTCTCAACCCTCTGACTGCACTTTGTCTGGACAGCTTGGTAAGTTGCAAAAATAGCCCAGTATCCAGTAATCCAGTATGGGTGGATCACAAGAAGAAAATAAAGGAAAAGGCCTAAAGGAATAAACTAGCCACCACCAGTACACACAGGCGGAATTTCCGTCTGAAAAATCTTGGATGTTTTTTCTGACGGAATTCCACTCAACTTTGGCTTGCATACACACGGTCACACAAAAGTTTGCTGAACTTTCAAACGACAAGAACGTGGTGACGTACAACACTATGACGAGCTGAGAAAATTAAGTTCAATGCTTCAGAGCATGCGTCGAATTGTTTGAATTGTTTCCGAGCATGCAAAGGAATTTTGCACAATGGAATTGGTACAGACCATCGGAATTTCCGATCGGAACTTTTTCAGACCAAAAAATTAAGAACCTGCTCTCAATCTTTTGCTGGCTGGAATTCCACCAGCAAAAGTACGTTGGAGCATACACACGGTCGCATTTTCAGACCAAAAGCTCTCATCGGACTTTTGCTGCCGGAATTTCCGCTCGTGTGTACGCGGCATAAGAATTGGTAAGCTGCAATTTAATACATTTTTGTTTTTGAGTTTAATGCCACTTTAAGATAATCTCTGGGGACCCAGACAGTAATAATTATATCTAGTAAAGAGAGGAAACTTAGGTTCACTTATTGTTATGTGTCTTTGTTGGAACAGAAAATGAGACAAAATCTCTTCTGCGCAGATATAGACATACGGTATGTCATAAAAACGAACACAGATTCTAACTTTTTCCACTCTATTTACAACTAAGAATAAACGTTTCAGATGGAAAAATAACACATAGAGTACATCAAAGCCATTCACAGTACTTTAAATAGAAGCACAATATCAATCATGTCTACAAAATCATAAAACAGAAAGCTTTTTGTGAAGGCCACATTCCTTAGTTTAGAAAAATAACTTCAAAAATAGCTAATTTTATAATTATGTCATTACTATAAATAAACAAGAGTAACCAACAGTAACACAGTAAATGCATTCATTAGGCAGACAATGGATAACTTATTAAATTAATTTTGGTCTATTTGAAATAGTTAACTTATTGAGCAGAACATCAGAGCCACAGCTTCGTTTTCCCAGCACTGTGACTGCACTAAAATTAGGCTAATCTGCAGTATGAATTGTATCTGTGTAATGGCTTCTGCTTTGTCAATGTCACCAACAGATCCCGGGTGTAGATAAAGAGGAAGTATTCTGACAGAAAGGGGAAATAAAGCTAGTAGCTATGTAACCAGCTGCCCATTTTTGAAAAACTAACTTTAATCATAAATTCAAACCCCATTTCTAATGATTTTCCAGCACAGTTTTGTTAAGTGTGTGAACTTTTTTGTGAAGATGTTACCTTTTGCATGTGCATTGCTAGTGAACAGTTGCCTTAGTTAGGTAGTAAACCGCTGGACGTGTTTTGTTTTTTTACCCTGCAAGGTAATGTCATAATGTGCTAGTTTGCATGGCATACTAACACATTATGTTAAACTTACCTTAAAACAAAGCCCTTCCAGCACCAAGCTGTCACCTCTTGCAGGCGCTCCCATCTTCACCCGTCTTCCTTCCAGGTTCACGGACTCTAGCTCTGTGATTGGCCGGAGCCGCGATGACGTCACTCCCGCACATGCACGCGGGAGCCGCAGTTTACGGCACAGGGATCTGAAGTTCATGCATCAGTGATGTCACTGGCTGCATGTACAGTAAATATCTCCTAAACGGTGCATGTTTAGGAGATATTTACTCTGCCTATAGGTAAATATAGGCTTAACTATAGGTAAAAGACAGAGATGAGATTTTACTCTCACTTTAAAAGTGAACCTGTTCCCAAGTTATACATACTAAAAGGACAAAGAGAGGCTGCAATTCAGCTTCAGATGATACAATAGCTATACTTTAAGCGGAGTTCCGCCTGAAATTTAAAAAAAAAAAAAGTCTACAGCTACAAATACTGCAGCTGATGACTTTTAAAATTAGGACACTTACCTGTCCAGGGTGCCCACAATGCCCTCACCCGAAGCCAACCCAACCTTCGGCGACGGCATTTTAAGTAAGGGAGTCAGGAAGTGAAGCCTTGCGGCTTCACAGCCTGGTTCCCTACTGCGCATTCTGAGTGGTCCCTGCTGTCTTCTGGGACCTGTGTGTCTCCCAGAAGACAGCGGGGGGGGACAGAGGAGGGGCTGGACTTGGCGTAGATCGCCGCAGATACTGCGGTGATCTTTCAGCAGAAGTGGGAGCAAATACATGTATTAGACAGGTATCTGCTCCCCCCTCCCCCTGAAAGGTGCCAAATGTGACACCAGAAAGGGGGGGGGGGGGGATCTGCACAGCGGAAGTTCCATTTTTGAGTGGAACTCCACTTTAAGATCTGCTGCTGGTCCAGTCTATGAACTGAAAGACTGTCAAAGTAGGTGCAAAAGAGGTGACTGCACTCCAATCTTCATTAATGCTTTAATCGTAAAAATCCATGTGTAGCGCCGGGCTCCTGACAAGCATACGCTATGTGTTTTGTAAATTCAATGTTCCTAGAACCATGGTTGGGTTTTTGGGTTAATTATACCAAATTATGGTTTCAGTACCAGTCTGGCTGGATTGCACTGGGTTCTGTCTGGCCATAGGTGTCGCTGTCACTTCTGGCAAGTACGAGAACGCAATTTGGCTGGGCGCATTGAATGCCAATCTCTCTCGGAACCAACCAGTGAGAGTGTCGTCTTGCTGTGAATTCTGGTAGAGGGTACTTAAGGTACTGAGATCACGTGCTTCTGGGTTCTGGTCCAGAAGATCTTTCTGTCTGTTTGGTCCTGGTCCTCCTGACCAGCCCTCAGGGGCACTCATGGCCTGGGGTGCGGATCCATCCAATTCCGAGTCTCGGGGCTGGCTAGCCCGAGGCAAAGTAACTGGAAGGAGGATTCCAAGGTGGTCCGGTGCCGTCTCATCTTTGGAGAGGCCCAGCAACTGAGAAAGCAACCAGGGGAGGACTCTTCAGGAGAGGGCCATGCGCAAGCCTGGTTCCTCAGCAAGAGCCTGGAAGCTAAGTTGAAAGACACCAAGTGAATCTACACTTGTACGGTATCGCCGGACCGGATGCAACATACTGGTACCATATGAGGGCTCTCTAAGTTTGTCTACATCCTTCAGTTACAACCAAGTCTGTGGCAGAGACTTTATTCACAAGTTTTACAACCAAGTCTGTGGCAGAAACTTTATTCTATTGGAACACTCTATCGGCTGCTAGGCCTAGTGAGAGGAGGTTTATCCGATAGCTGTGAGAATCCAGTTTTGAATGGCTACTCTCTGCATCCTATACTGAGAGACTTTCAGTTTTGAGCAGTTCCAAATAGTACCTGAACTTCCTACCTAAACCCTCTATCCTTAACTGAGAGACTGTGTTTGTCTACCCCCTTTTTTGCAAATAAAATCCCAAAGCGGATCCAGTGTCAGTTTCTGCAATTCTTGGGCCATCTACCTCGGGAAACCCCTAGACGCACACGAGGTCAAGTAGGTAACGGTAAGCCCAAATCAAACCAGCAGCTGCTTCGGGGGTCAGTGCTACACATGCATAACATCACTATTTACATTTTCTGGACAAGCAGTAAAAGCAGTTAAAACAAGATCTCATGTAGCTCTGTAGCTATAGGCAGTCTGGAGAAATTAATCTTCAATGTTCACAACAGAGGAAATAATCTTTTACTATTGTCTTCTGTTGCAGCAAAATTTTGGCAGCCTGCCAACTCAATAATGTAAACACACAGCAGGTTTATCTAAGTTCCTAGATCCCCAGTGAAAGTTATATGTCATAAACTAAAGTGACATTAAAGTCTTGTTTTTTTGTTTTTTATTTTGTTTAAAAATAACAAACCTGTTATACTTACCTGCTCTGTGCAGTGGTTTTGCCCAGAGCAGCCCAAATCCTCCTCTCCTCGGTTCCCTGGCTGGTGTTCCTGGCCCCTCTCTCCTGCCGAGTGTCCCCACAGCAAGCAGCTTGCTGTGGAGGCACCTGAGTCGAGCCGCTGCTCTGTGTGTCCATTCAGACACAGAGCTGCGGCTCAGCTCTGCCCCCTTTCACTGACATTGATTGCCAGCAGTGGGAGCCAATGGCACCCACTGTTGCATCTCAACGAATCAGGAGGGAGAGTCCCGGATAGCCGAGGCTCTGGTGCAACATCGCTGGATTGAGATGAATCTCAGGTAAGTATTAAGGGGCTGAGGGGGTGTAGGTAAATTGGCTGTCTAAAATTGTGAAAGTAAGTTAGGGACCTTAGAATGTAAGCTCTTTGGGGGTAGGGATTTTGGATTTTTTTGCACAATTTATATGTAAAGCGCTGCGTAAATTGGCGGCACTATATAAGTACCTGTATTAAATAAATAAATAAGATGCTTGCCTCAGACACACCAGTGTATTAAAACAGCTTACCCCACATTATACAATTATCACTAGTCCGGCGGGGGCTGGTGTTTGTTTTTGGGGGGTGGCAAACAACCACCCTGCACATACACCCCCCACACCCCCAGCCGCATATCAAACCCCCTGGCCCCCAACCCGCTCGCTGTCTTACCCCAGCTAGGTGGCTGGTATCAGCCAGCGGGCATTGGCAGCGATCATGGATAGGGCACCGGCTGTGGGATTGGGCAGCGATAGAGGGATCGGGCATTGGCAGCGAGATGGGGAAGCAGGCATCTCCTCCATTCCCCCATCTCAGCGGCCGTGCATCTCCTACCCTCTTCCTAGGTGTCCAATAGGATCGCCTGCCCTTTCAGCCAATCGGGTGACAGGTCTCAAAACCCACTTCCTGATTTGCCGAGAGGAGGATCAGTGTTACAACAGCGAATATTAATTCGCTGTTGTAAAACACCTGGATGGGCTCCGCTCGCATTCTATGCACCCCTAAGCCCACCCCATTTTGAAGCCTATTAGGGCCTCTGGCTGTAATCAGGTGCTTCGAAAAAACACCCTGCATTGGAATCCAATGCGCAAACCTAACATGGATAATTTGTTCACAAATTTCAACCAATTACAAAATATTCTGCATCTAAGTAATTGTAAGTGTGCTATGAACTATAGGATAAACAGTATATTTTAGTTTCTATTGCCTGTATCCTAAAAGATAATTCTTTGCACTGATTTTTCTAAAATAGGAACATTGTCTTGACTGAAATCTGCCAATTTTATCAATCATCATCAATCATTTTGTTCCTAAAATACTGAGATTATGATTCTATTTGTAAAGTTTTGTTTGACAAAACTGAGTGTGCCTACAGGAAGATACTTTTCTAACGGCATCACTACAATAACTCCTAGATTTGGATTTCATTGTTTCCATAGGACTTGAAAACACTTATGCTGAATATAAAGTAATCAAAATGAACAAAGAATCTTAATACCAGATTTCAAATCCTTCTGCCGGCTGCTCATCCCTGCATGTAGACAGATTTTTGTGCTTACTAAACATCAGGATCCATCACTGGAAGACAAATGATTTAGAAGAAGACAGCCTAATTTATGTCATCTGGCATTACAACATCCAGATATAAACTACTATTTAAATTCAGTGTAATGTCAGCAGAAACACCATTAGTAGTTACAGTACTTAGATCTCAATCTCTTCCCATCCAGAAATGTGATATACTGCAATCAATGAAAGGAATGAGGGGTCTGTAATTGCTATATATATATATATATTTTTTTTTTTTACACTAGTTGTACTGCTAGTAGTAACAATCCAATATAACTGTATTAGGGGGGGGGGGTAAAGGGGGTAACATTGGTGGTAAGCTTAAAAGATCAAATTTATTAATTATATAAAGAGTTAGGGCTTGCACAGACTGCAATTTAAAATGTACAGTATTTCCCAAAAGTGAGTACACCCCTGAATAAATGAATGAATGAATAATTTGTATAGCGCTACAATGCGAACTGAATCGCCTCAAGGCGCTGTATTCGTGCTTTCTTGTCAAGCTTCTTAGAAGAGGTAGGTCTTGAGTTTTTTCCTGAAGGCCTGATGGTTTTCTTCTATGCAGATGTAGGTTGGTAGAGCGTTCCATAGCCGTGGTCCTTGGACAGCGAATCTCCGTTCCCCCTTTGATTTGTAGCGGGATTTGGGAATGAGGAGGAGGTTTTGATTAGCAGATCGAAGACTGAAGAAATGACACTTTGCTACAATGTAAAGTAGTGAGTGTACAGCTTGTATAACAGTGTAAATTTGCTGTCCCCTCAAAATAACTCAACACACAGCCATTAATGTCTAAACCGCTGGCAACAAAAGTGAGTACACCCCTAAGTGAAAATGTCCAAATTGGGCCCAATTAGCCATTTTCCCGCCTTGGTGTCATGTGACTCGTTAGTGTTACAAGGTCTCAGGTGTGACTGGGGAGCAGGTGTGTTAAATTTGGTGTTATCGCTCTCACTCTCTCATACTGGTCACTGGAAGTTCAACATGGCACTTCATGGCAAAGAGGAGCTGAAAAAAATAATTGTTGCTCTACATAAAGATGGCCTAGGCTATAAGAAGATTGCCAAGACCCTGAAACTGAGCTGCAGCATGGTGGCCAAGACCATACAGCGGTTTAACAGGACAGGTTCCACTCAGAACAGGCCTCGCCATTGTTGACCAAAGAAGTTGAGTGCACCTACTAGTGTTATATCCAGAGGTTGTCTTTGGGAAATAGATGTATGAGTGCTGCCAGCATTTCGGCAGAAGTTTAAGGGGTGGGGGGGTCAGTCCGTCAGTGCTCAGACCATACGCCGCACACTGCATCACATTGGTCTGCATGGCTGTCATCCCAGAAGGAAGCCTTGTCTAAAGATGATGCACAATAAAGCAGTTTGCTGAAGACAAGCAGACTAAGGTCATGGATTACTGGAACCCTGTGGTCTGATGAGACCAAGCTAAACCTATTTGGTTAAGATGGTGTCAAGCGTGTGTGGCGGCAACCAGGTGAGGAGTAAAAAGACAAATATGGGAGTGTCATGGTCTGGGACTGCATGAGTGCTGCCGGCACTGGGGAGCTACCGTTTATTGAGGGAACCATGAATGGCAACATGTACTGGGACATACTGAAGCACAGCATGATCCCCTCCCTTTGGAGACTGGGCCTCAGGGCAGTATTCCAACATGATAACAACCCCAAACACACCTCCAAGACGACCACTGCCTTGCTCAAGAAGCTGAGGGTAAAGGTGATGGACTGGCCACACCAAATTTAAATTGTTATACAAGCTGTACACTCACTATTTTACATTGTAGCAAGGTGTCATTTTGTTAGTATTGTCACATGAAATGATATAATAAAATATTTACAAAAATGTGATGGGTGTACTCACTTTTGTGAGATCCTGTACATCAAAGCGAGGTTAGGATATAATAAAATATTTACAAATGTGATGGGTGTACTCACTTTTGTGAGATCCTGTACATCAAAGCGAGGTTGGCAAATGGTTAAATTAGGGACGCCCGGGCGCCGTCCCCTCTCTCCAGACGACCCCCTGTATGCATAATGGATAGATTCATGCGTTGCGCCACGAATTACAGTGGCCTGGGTTTTCTTTTTTTTTTAAGCACCTGATTAGAGCCAGAGGCTCTAATAGGCTTCAAAATAGGGTGGTCTCTGGTCGCAGAGGATGCGTCCGGAGCCCACCCAGGTGTGTTACAACAGCGAATTAATATTCACTGTTGAAACACTGATCCTCAATCCGGTCAACCAGAAGCGAGTGTGAGACCCGTTTTCCAATTGGAAAGAGAAGACTTCTGATTGGACGCTGAGGAGGAGGGAGGAAACGGAAGCCGCCACCGTCGATGTCACTGTGATGACCAGGAGAATGGGATGCCGCCGCCGCCGAGCAGGGGAAGCCGCCGGTGATGGGGTAAATGCTACCGACCAACAGGGGGGGTTGGGGGGGGGTTGGCATACTGTTTCCACCAGCCGCCACTGCTCCTGCTGCGAACTCTCATCGAGTTTTAGCTTTCTTTTTCATACATTTTGGCTTTCTTGTTCCCATTTGCTCCAGAAAAGAAAAAAAACAGTTTACAGGAAAAACCTTTAATGACAGTAACTTATGGATTACATTATTGAGACTCTTGTCTGATTATTGCATGGATAGACAAGTGAATCTTACGGTGCACAAAAAAGCAGCACTTTGCTTAATCAGAGTGAGTGCACAGCCCCATTTGTGCAGGATTGCATTACTGGTGAGATTAAGAGCCTCACTTTCTGAATTACTCTCTGTTAAACGACTGGCACGGTAAACTACAAGTGCTTAGTTCAGCACCTTAAACTGCTTCCTTACCAGCTGTGACATAATTGATCATCAATATAAAATGAATCCAATTCTTCTTAGTAATTCCTGACTAATTCCCAAATCCCACAGAATGTCTTACTATATATCTATTGATTATAAGATTAATAAAAGTCTAAAAGCTCAATACAGCATCATTCAGTTTAAAGACCAGCATAACATTAGAATAAGTAAATAAATATTGAATAACTTCATTGAAAGGATCTAGAGCTCTGACATAGCTAAGCTAAGTCATATATAAGTGATGTTCTACCTGTTATTGTATTTTTATTGCTGTTCATCCAGTCCTGATTTACACAACCTGTCAGACAACAAGCCAGGTTAGAGATTTGTCTTTTTTCCTGTTTGGGGAAAAAAAATCCCCTCTAAGGGCCCATTCATAAGGGTAGCCGGGGGGAGCAAGCAGTTGAGCTGCAGTTATAGCGCCCCCTTACTGCCCCAAAAGAGTGAATGTGAAGACTTTGAATAAGTTCAAAAAGGTCAGTCCAACCAAGTGGGGGTTCTACCCAAACTGGAACTATGATGACAACAGAAACAATTTGACATCTGTAGACTGATAATATCCAAGAGTAGCAGAAATGGTTACTCTTACCAGGGCACCAGGCCACACAGGCATGGATACCGTGATCAGCGTTTCGACAAGGATGTTCCAGGGGGTCCTCAGCAGCCTTCAGAAGCCAGGAAACTCTCGATGAACTCACGTTGGCAGAGACGGCACACAGACCGAGGAAGCCGGGGTGGAACGGTCAGGCAGGAAAATCAGACATATGTATGTAAAAAAAAGGAGGAAAGCACTTCCAATAGTGCAGGTAAAAACAATGTTTTTTTTATTTCCATAAAGACCGATATGCAATAAAATGTGATCACAATGAAAAAGAAGGGCAATATGAGGAGTGTAGAAAACCATGCCCTACGCGTTTTGTCCTGGAGGGACTTCAACTGGGGCATCTAACAGCTCCCCCATATTGCACATATATTTATACATTTCTAAAAAATATTGTAACCAATCGGGGCACAATCCGGACAAAGCAATAATTATCTTAAGGATAGGAGGAACATAGGTCACATGATAATCTCTGTGTACTCCCCCTAAGTCAGAGCCAATCACTGCTAATGCATAACTAGCCCCCAAATCACTTGAAATGGCTGCAAAACAAACAAATATAAACCGCGTGTATAAAAAGCCAGCGAAAGCACGCGGTTTATATTTGTTTGTTTTGCAGCCATTTCCGGGTTATTACGGAAGGGTGATACCAAGTCAGGTTCAAGCACTTAAACTAACTGAATTTGAGAAATATTTTTTTATTTTTTTTTCTAATTACTACTGCATTAATTTCTATATGCCTGACATGTAGCTTTAAATTCTGTCTATGTTCCCATAGCTAATCTCTGAAAAGAAAGTGTGGGGGGGGGATTTCCCTCATGGGAGCAGGGAAAGCAATAAACTCCTAAAAGATTCCAAGCCTCACTCCTCATTCTGCTACAAAAATGAATGCTGCATGTCCCCATTGGGGAGCTTTAATTTCACTTCACATTCTGTCCGACACCTGACAAATGGGAAGTAAAGAAAAATATCCCAAATGGGAACCCAGAGAGCACTCATGACTTGACAGAGTTTCTATCCTTTCCACTCTCTCGTTAGAAATAATTAGGAATTTGGCTATAATTAGACCAAATGTAATAATGGAATAAATCTCCCCCAATGTTAAAGTACAACTAAAGGCTCCTGTATGACAGTCTGAACAGTAGCCAGATGCTGGTTAAATTGCCTGTGTCATCGGGGGACATTCTGCAACATCAGCCGCAGTGAGTCTGTTTCCCTCTAGTGCTCAGCTTGGACACTGTATTGCCACCTCCTGAATGCAGAAAGAGCAGGATCCCAGAAGAGAGTGAAGGATCTTGGGACATGTAGTCTGAGGAGCCAAGTTTACACTGGAGTCAGACTGTTGCGGACTACAGGTTCCAGCTGGCTGAGAGAGAGCAGAATGAAGAGAGAGAGAGGATATATATAGCCTGGTCTGGGGAGGAGTCACACTCTTGGGGCCACAGCCTTCAGCTGAGAGCAGGGACTGGGACACTTGGAGTGTTGCGAGAAGTGCCGAGGTTGAGGCAGTGTGGAAAGCCTCGTGGATCCACCTATGCCAGATCCATCTATGCGAGTGACTGTTGTGGGTCACTCTCATCGTCATCGGCACAGATCCCGATGAATCCCAGTGTCACAAGGTGTCACCTTTCCTTGGTTGCAGGTTCTTCAGGAACAGCCTGTTCCGGGACCCCCCCCCCCCCCCCATTCCCTTGAACCTGGTATCATCAGGATTGGTGAGTGGGCAGAAGCCCACCCTCTATACACCCTCAAAAGACACTGCATGCAGACACCTTTGTTCCACTTCTTTGTACTAAAGCTCTAATAGGAGACACTTTGCATGTGCTATTTGCAGTACTGGATGCCATTATACAGAAAAGTATCTCTCTGGTCCCTTGTTAAGCTAGCTGAACACTGAACATCTACATCACCAGGATTACTCCACATGCTTGTTAATAACCAATGACAATGCTGTCAGCTACTTCTTCTTCAACATGTTTTCATCCCTCTGAAGTGCAAGGAGGCACAGCTAACATGAGAGTGGCAACTCGGCTCTGAATGCAGAAACAGTGCAACAGCATTGTCACACCATCATGGGAAGCTGCTTTAAAAAAAAAGTAAAAAAAATAATTTCTTTATCAGTTTACGCCAACATGTATTCTTCTACATATTTTTGGTAAAATAAGCATAGATTGATTGGTTTGCGCAAAAGTTATAGTGTCTACAAAATAGGGCAGTGATGGCGAACCTATGGTACGCGTGCCACAGCTGGCACGCAGAGCCATCTCTGTGGGCACACGAGAGGGTCCAGGACAGAGCTAGAGGTCTCTCTCTCCTCTCAGCCTCCCTCCCTCTGTTTCAGCCCCCCTCTTTTTCCGTCCCCCTCTCTCTGTTCCCCCTCTCTCTCAGCTCACCCCTCTCTCAGCATCTCTCTCGCACCCCTCTCTCTCTGTCCCCCTTCTCTTTTTCTGTCCCCCCTCTCCCTCACCCCTCTCTCTCTGTCCCCCTTCTTTTTCTCTGTCCCCCCTCTCTCTCACCCCTCTCTCTCTGCCCCCATCTCTCTCTCTCCCTGTCCCCCTCCCTCTCTCTGTTCCTCCTCTCTTTCAGCTAACCTCTCTCTCTCAGCATTTCTCACACAACCCCTTTCTCTCACACAACCCCCCTCTCTCTCTCTCTCACACAACCCCTCTCTTTCGCACAGCCCCCCTCTCTCGCGAATTGCAGTGTTGGCACTTTGCAACACAAAACCAATGTATTTATTTCAGTTTGGGCACTCAGGCTCAAAAAGGTTCACCATCACTGAAATAGGGGATATATTTATGGCCTTTTTATTATCATTTTTTTTTTTACTAGTAATGGCGGTGATCAGCGATTTTTAGCGGGCCTGCAATATTGCGGCGGACAGATTTGACACTTTTTTGGGACCAGGGACATTTATACAGCGATCAGTGCTAATAAAAAGCCACTGATTACCATTAAAATGTCACTGGCAGGGAAGGGGCTAACATTAGGGGCGATCAAGGGGTTAAGTGTTCCCTAGGGGGGTGTTTCTAACTGTGGGGGCAGTGTAGTGACTGGAGGAAGAGAGAGACCGCTGTTTCTAATCACTAGGGACAGCAGATCTGTCTCTCCTCCCCGGACAGAACAGTGATCTGTCTGTTTACATTGACAGATCCCCGTTCTGTCTCTCTCAGGAGCGCTCGGACATCGCGGCCGCCGGCCACGCACATCAGCTCCGGCATCGTGCCACGGGCACGTGAGCCCCCTAGAGCTCTTAAAGCGGCCGACATACAATGGCGGCGATTCGCCCAGGAGAGCCAACCTGCAGCAATACAACTGCAGTGGCTGGTCTTAAAGTGGTTAAATAGAACCTGAATGTATTTTTCTTATGGGACTGGCATCATTTTGAAGACCATGAGCTGACCTCCAAGCCCCGATGAAAAATGATGTGATTGCAAGGGTAGTGTGTAGGCAGGTGCAGTCTGCTGTCTTCACTGCAGGTGGCACTCTAAAGGGAGCGGAAGTCATGGGGATCAGGGTTCCTTTATGATTTCCTGTGTCACTGAGGCAGCGATCCGATTAGATGCTGGCTGCCCATGTGACTGGTGGCCATCTTAGGTGTGGCAAGAGTATATTATGACCCTGGCCCGTGGCTGTCAGAATACCCTATCAGTGGCTGCCTTTTATTGCATGCAGTTGAAGTTTGGCTGACAAGTTTCCCTTTACTGTATTTTCAGATTTAAAAATGTCAGGTGGGAATGTATAGACAGAGTGGAACCGAAGAAAAGGCTGGACGGCCGCACTCTGTTAACACCTTTATTAAAGACGGTTAAAAAATCTTCTGGTACAATAACATCAGAGGCACAGGAACAAAGAAAAGCGGACATGTTTCACACCACTATGGGGTGCTTAGTCATAGCTATAGATGGAGTCACCCACAAAGTGAATTTCAAAAGTCTATCAAGAACCGGCCAAAATTCCCTCCATATATGAATAGCTTTAGATCGTACTTCAATCAATCTACAAAAAAAATGGCTGATAATTGATTCCAACTCAACTCCAAGTGATGTGTCGCTGTTCAGGACACCTTGATGACTCCCCTGGTGACATGACCTTGACCTCCTGGGCTCGCAAGTGGAAAATAGGCAACTCTGGGAGAATTCAAGCTGGATATAGATCTGCTCTTTTTTCTATTCCAGATGCCAGCCTACTATTTTTTTTTTAAATCAGCAAATCTGGAGTGGTTATTGCATTTAAACAGCCTTTACGTTTCAATGGGCTGCACAACACACTAAAAAAATGCATGCCTTATATTTTGTTAGTGCAGCGCAGCACAATGCATGGTGATAATGCTTTACCGTGTGCATACCTCCCAACATTTTGAAATGGGAATGAGGCACACCTACTAGCAAATGTGTGTAGGCATAGGACACGCCCCCTGCCATGCCCTCTTAAAGGAGAATTAACCAAAAAAAAAGTTAATTAAATCCACAAGTGCTTTTTTTTACCACTACTATTTATTTATATTGGCTCTTAAAACTTACAAATGCAGCAATTTAGAAATTGGATGAAAGGTTTAGCACTGGGAAACACTATTTGAAAGATAAAAAGTGCATTTTATATCCAACTGTAGCGCCGGTACTCCTGATGAGTACGCGATATGGCTTTAAATTTAGTTTTGACAGTTGAGTTTTGGGCTTAATTGTTCTAAATTATGCTTTGGCATCAGTTTGGCTGGGCTGTATTGAGGTTCTGCCTGGTCATAGGTGGGGTTTGCAGCTGTGAGAGGCCCTAGAACGCAGTCTGGTTGGACGCATTGGGCACCAATCTCTTCTCGGAGCCAATCAGTGGGTGCGTTTGTCTCGCTGTGTATTCCGGGACAGGGTACTTAAGGTGCTGAAGTCACGTGGTTAGGGGTTCCGGTCCGGAAGTTGCTGCTGACTCTGTGGTCCTGGTCCTCCTGACCAGCCCCCAGAGGCCCTCATGGCCTGAGGTGCGGATCCATCCGTTTCCGAGCCTCGGAACTGGTTGGTTCGGGGCGCAGTAACTGGAGGGAGGATTCTGGGGAATTCAGGTGTCGGTCTCTCCAGTTACTGGGTCATCAACCCTGGGAACCCCTAGACAAGGACAACGAGTTACGAGCTGGTGGAGGTAATCAGTAAGCCCAGAAAAATTCAGCCGCTCCTTCGGGGGTAAGTGCTACACAACTATATAGATCAGACCAAAATGAGGGACAAATGAGGAGTAAAGAGGGACAGAGGGACATTGCTCCAAATAAGGGCCAGTTGGGAGCTATGTGTGCGTTGTGTTGCGATGTTACATAGATATGTTGGAATGCCTTTAAAGTGAATGGTGCTACTGTCCACCAATACACAAACCATTTATATGTGCAACAGTGTGAACCTAGCCTAGATCACGCTGATACATTTTTTTCCCACTATTTGGGACATCCTGGAAACATGGCTTGTACAACTATTCTTAGTGCCTGCACCTATCATCTAAAATAAATATTTGACAGCACAATGCCCTGTACACACGATAGGACTTTCCAATGGAAAATGTGTGATAGGACCTTGTTGTCGGAAATTAGGACCATGTGTAGGCTCCATCACACATTTTCTGTCACACAAAATTTGAGATCTGGTTCTCAAATTTTCCGACAACAAAATCCGTTGTCGGAAATTACGATCGTGTGTACACAATTCCAATGCACAAAATTTGACGCATGCTCGGAAACAAGCAGAATAGCAGCACTGGCTATTGAACATCATTTTTCTCGACTCGTCGTATGTGTTGTACGTATCCACGTTCTTGAAGTTCGGAATTTCCGACCGACTTTGTGTGACCGTGTGTATGCAAGACAAGTTTGAGCCAACATCCGTTGGAAAAAATCCAGGATTTTGTTGTCGGAATCCTATCGTGTGTACAGGGCATAAGAGTGTGGGAAAGTCTTTGGAATAAAATATGTCACAAGATAAACAATGCTGGTCTTTACAATGTGTTCAACGTCCGTTCAGAGATGTATGTAGATGGTGTTAGTCTCTATATCTGCCTGCAGTGCTGCATGTCATGGGTTTGACCTGGAAGACAAGTTTCATCTGGATTTAATTATTTGTATATGAGAAGGATACTGGAGGCCAGAGAATGCAGGAAACCCCATATTTTTTTTCCCATACACACAGCATCTGAAAATGGTCACAAGCTTGCTGGCAGCTGCGGGTAGGCCGGCAAGAATGGAATATGCTGGATGATAGCTTTGAAACTCTCCAGGGCTCCTAGAAATGAATTGCCTTAATCTTATTTCCTGATTACTGCGTCTGTTAAAACATTCAGGTGACATGCAGTATACACAGAAGGAAGTTTAGCACTGTGCAGCATGCTAAGGTATAAATACTGTGATACATCACCCTCAGTTTTGAAACATAGTCTTATATCCATGGCTGGAAAATTTCAAATTGTACAGTTATGTTAACCAGATGCAATTATAATTAAAATAATTTAGTACTAGCAATACTGTAACTACATAATAATGCATTATAAACATATTAGGACATTACAGTTGGATTCTAACATATGATGCGATCATAATCTGTATACATTCATACATGAGCTTTACATAAATCAGTTTGTATGAACTTCAGTCTTCCAACAGCAGGTCTATTCAGTGAGATAAAGACAAATGTGCAACATGAAAGCAGTAGTAAACTGCAGTTGATGTAAAAAAGAAAAAAAAAATCCTTTGCAAGGCAATGTCATAATATACTAGCACATTATAAGAGACTTGCATAGTTACATAGTAGGTGAGGTTGAAAAAAGACACAAGTCCATTAAGTGCAACCTATGTGTTTGATTATATGTCAGTATTACATTGTAGATCCCTGTATGTTACGGTTGTTCAGGTGCTTATCTAGTCGTTTTTTTTTTTACTATCGATGCTCCCCGCTGAGACCACCATCTGTGGAAGGGAATTCCACATCCTTGCCGCTCTTACAGTAAAGAACCCTCTACGTAGTTTATGGATAAACCTCTTTTCTTCTAATTTCAATGAGCGGTAACGTTTCTTGTTAAACGAAAAAGTTCCGAAAAAGTTTGGTCGGACGTGCATGCTGGAAAACCATCAGCCAACCGGCTCCCAATCAGCGCTATCAGCCAATGGCTGAGAGTGCTGACTGGAGTGTTCTGGCAGGGGGGACATCCGACAACAACAGCTCAGCAAGGGAGATTGCTGTACTAACATCAGATTGTTAGTATAGCGGATCAGACCGGAGCTGTCCGTTTTTTTTTCATTCAACCCGCTGGGTTAAATGAAAAGAAAACTCATGGTGTGTAGTAGGCTTTAAAATAGAAAGAGCTAACCCCGCGCTAAACCCTAAACAGGTGATAATGATATGTATATATCATACAAACAAAATTAAATTAAAATTAAAATAAAGAAGGAAAAAGAGAGCAGCAGCTAAAAAAATGTGAGATATGCACATTAACAGAACAGTAGTAAACAAAAAGCCGCGCTGTATACAATAATGTGACTTAAGTGTACATAAGTGACTGTAAAATCACAAAAACTCCAGAATGAGCATAAACAAATATCTTGGGCACCAAAATACCCTATGTGTATAACTATACGTGACACATAAAATGTAGAACCATAATGGTGCATTTAAACCATAAAATCCATATATAATAGAGTCCCAGGTGGGTGACCACAGTACGTGTCCAAAGAGGTGAGAATAGTAATGATATATCAGTGTGATTTCCAGCTGGTGCCACCAAACTTGAATTACATTCCACCAAAACGTGCGATCCACCACCACTCTCACATTAAGCTTACCGGAGGCAAGCTTAAACCAAGCCTGTATGAAGATGGTACTGGATGTACCCTGGACCATAGGACCTCACCACAAGGTCGGAACTTCACCAGGTATGGAAGTTCCATACCTGGTGAAGTTGTGAAGTTCAGACCTTGTGGTGAGGTCCTACGGTCCAGGGTACATCCAGTACCATCTTCATACAGGCTTGGTTTAAGCTTGCCTCCGGTAAGCTTAATGTGAGAGTGGTGGTGGATCGCACGTTTTGGTGGAATGTAATTCAAGTTTGGTGGCACCAGCTGGAAATCACACTGATATATCATTACTATTTTCACCTCTTTGGACACGTACTGTGGTCACCCACCTGGGACTCTATTATATATGGATTTTATGGTTTAAATGCACCATTATGGTTCTACATTTTATGTGTCACGTATAGTTATACACATAGGGTATTTTGGTGCCCAAGATATTTGTTTATGGTCATTCTGGAGTTTTTGTGATTTTACAGTCACTTATGTACACTTAAGTCACATTATTGTATACAGCGCGGCTTTTTGTTTACTACTGTAGTAGGCTTTAGCCTCATATGACGGCACAACAGTGGGAGCATGCACATAAGTGATGTATAAAAGGGGGTGGAGAGCAAATCTTGGAGCACACAAAAATAGGGATCCTGCATTTCCTGAGGTGTTAGATCCAGTGGCGGCCCATCCATTAGGGGCGCAGGGGCGCCGCCCCCCTAATCCATGCGTCTGACCCCTAATCTACATGCAGGGAGCAGGACGCATGAATTCCAATGTTTTTTTTTTTAAGAAGCACATGATTAGAGCCAGAGGCTCTAATTGGCTTAAAAAATGCTGGGCTCAGGGAGCAGAGCGAGCGCTGGGGGGTGGTGGTTGGGTTATGTGGTTGGCTGGCTGGGGGGTGTATGGCTGGCTGAGGGGGGGGGGCGCGGGCCAACCCCTCCCCCCCACGAAAATTGAGCGCCTGCCGCCACTGGTTAGATCCATACACAAATTGCATGGTTTTGAACAGTGAAAAACAGGAAAGTTTTACAAAACCATTTAGAATTTAAGTAGTTATTACTCCTTACTGCTGCTAGTATAAAGTGAGATCTGTTGACAGTACCTCTTTATCAGTTAAGTAGATTTGATAATGATCAGGGATTGCCAAGTACAAAGTAAAACTGTCCATATTTTGTGCGAACTTCAGCCAGTTCCTTAACCAGCCAAAATTCACTCAGTGGGTGGCCCTGTCAGCCATCTCCTGCGCAATATCTCTCGATTAAAAAAAACGAAAATTAAGTGCCAAAAAGCAGCTGCATCCAATCAGGTGCAGCCACTATTTGGATATTTTGAAAGCCGTCAGGTTGTATAGGCTGAAAGAAAAACTATCAGTGTATAGCCAACCAAACTGTAAATTGGTCTGTATATTGGTAGGCCTAGGAAGTTCTTCCAGACATCATGGTTGCCTAAAACATCTTTTCTTCTGATTTTCTGCAGAGGAAATTCCACCAGCACTGGGGATTCAGACACGTGTAGACGACCGCAAAGGACCTTCTCCATTCAATTACATCATCTCCACTCCAGATGTTAAAATTACACTGAGACTGAACTGCCTTCCAAATATCTGTTTGACCAGGATATTGTTTAACAATGTGTTATGTGTGTTGTGAGTTTTCTGCAAAATACTTTAACCACTTCCCATCCAGGCCAATTCTGACATTTCTCTCCCACATGTAAAATTCATAATTTTTTTGCTAGAAAATTACATAGAACCCCCAAACATTATATATGTTTTTTTAGCAAAGACACTAGAGAACACAATGGCTGTCGTTAGCGCAGCAATTTTTCAAACACGTTTCATGCTTTAAAAAAACAAAACATTAAAGTTAGCCCAATTTTTTTGCATAATGTGAAAGATGAAGTTACGTTGAGTAAATAGATACCTAACATGTCATGCTTCAAAATTGCACACGCTCGTAGAATGGCGCCAAACTTCCGTACTTAAAAATCCCCATAGGCGACGCTTTAGTCTAGGGCTAGATTTATTGCTCTCACTATAACGTTCACGGCGATACCTCACATGTGTGGTTTGAACACCGTTTTCATATGTGGGTGGGACTTACGTATGCGTTTGCTTCTGCATGCGCGATCACGGGGACAGGGGCGCTTTCAAATTTTTTTTTTTTTTATTGTTAATTTTACTTTTCAGTTTGACACTTTAAAAAAAAAAAAAATGTTATCACTTTTATTCCTATTACAAGGAATGTAAACATCCCTTGTAATAGGAATATGACAGGTCCTCTTTACAGTGAGATATGGGGTCAGTAAGTCCCCACATCTAACCTCTAGGCTGGGAAGCCTGAAATCAAAAAAATAAAATAAACGATCTCGGCTTCCCAGCCAAGGCGGCGCCATTCGTTTGAATGCAGAGGCCGGGCGTGACGTCATAACCATCTGGTACGCCGGAAATCTCTATGGTCACCATCCGGGGCCAGCGGATCCTGTCTCCGTCTCACTGCTTTCATCGGCGGCGGGAGGGGGGACGTCCCTTCTCGCCGCCCATAAGAATGATCACGGGGTGGAACAGCCACTATGATTGTTTTTATGGTGTAGGGAATCGCTGGAACTAAAAGATGATATCTGAATGATGCCTTTAGCTGCAGGTATCATTCAGATATACCTACTCAAATTCAAGGACGTCATATGACATACCTTGGACGTGAAGTGGTTAAATAAATCTCTTCCTAAGCCAGAGACAATAAATTATTATTAATGGAAAAATGCAAAGTACTTGGTTATTAAATTGCTGTTTTTTTTTTCTTTTCAAAATATAAATATTAACACCCCTCCTACGTTTACTTAAAGAGGAGTTCCAGTTGTGTAAAAAAAAATAAAAAATGAATAGTCAACAGCTACAAATACTGTAGCTACTGACTTTTAATATAAGGATATAGCCCACATTCCCTAGCTGATTCGTCAGTCAGCTTCGGGTGCAGGCGCCGGCATCTGTTTTAAGGGAAACAGGAAGTGCAGCCCTACTGCGCATGCGCAAGTCACACTGCGCTTCTTGAATGGTCCCTGTGTGTCCCAGAAGGCAGCAGGGGGAAGGAGGAAGAGCCGGAAATGTTGTAGATCGCTGATCTTACCCAGAAGTGGGAGTGGGTACCTGTCAAAACCAGGTACATGTTCCCCTTCCCCCCCCCCCCTAAAAAGTGATAAATGTAGCAGTGGAGGGGGGGAGGGCGTGAACAGAAAAAAAAATGTTTTACTATCCAAAGTTAAAACAACAAGGGGATTTAATAAACAGAAAGTTGAAAAAATTACATTTTTGCTCTAAAAGCATTTTATTAAAATAAATTTGATAAAAATCAAAAAAATCGGATTTAAATCAAAAGAATCAGATTTCTTTTTTTTTTCTTTATAGATGGGGGGGCGGCACGCCACTTTGCGTATTTTTGCGTATTTGGATGTTTTTGGCCCCCAGGATTCAATGGGAGCACCTGTAAATGAGGGATACTCATGTTTTCACACATGCTTTTACACCTTAAAGTAGACTTTTTGGATAGGGTTACGACCCCCGTTGGATTATTTTTTGCCATATGAGTCCCATTACAGAGATTCACCTTCACTTCCTGTCCCATAGCCAAAACAGGAAGTGAGAGGAAATCCCTGCAAACTAAGGGAATTCCTTGGGGACCCAACCCCCCCCCCCCACCACCCCCGGGTCACCAAAACTGGTGTCCTTATTGGAAGATTCCCCCTCTATTACTGTTCTGGGGACAACTAAAAATTTAGAAGTTTCTTTTACTTTCAATGATAATGGTAAACAGGACAAATAGAGAGGGAGAATCTCCCTAACAATGACATAGACTGCAATAGACTGCAATAAAACACTGTCCACAACGTAAAATAAAGTTTTGCCTTTAGTTCTACTTTAAGAACTCCTCTCCTCCTATAGAATTGCTATTCTCCCAACAACAAATACCAGAAGCTTGATATATGTGCAATGATGCCTGTAAAACACCTGAACAAAATGCTTCATAATCACCAGGAATATGCTTTGATCTGGTGTGAATGGAGTCTTAGGCGGGCCATAAAGCAGGAACCGACTGAGATTCAAACCGTTAATGGGCAGGCTAAATATACCAAGTTGATCGATCTACCAACTTGGGTACAGCCAGCCTGCCGGATTCTCTTGCGATTATCGCTGGCGGCTGCTAAAGCCACTAGCTATAATCACTGTCTTCTGCCTGCGGGGACGGCTTACCCCACTCATCTCCCGCCGGAAGAAGGCAATTGACGCTTCTCCTGTCAGCAGGGGAATTGTTCCCATTTGCACCATGTATGGCTGGCCTTAGGGTTGTCAGATGATGTCTTACCTGATTGTCAGATAGTAGGCATGTTGATGGTCAGGTGTTAGGGAGGAGCCACAGTAGCAGGAACTGGGAGATCATTCCCAACCACTTGCCCTCATTTAATGTTACAGAAGTAGGACTGAAGGACAATATTATCAATATAGCAGCTTGGTGGGTTAGGGGGTCTTTGGAAGAGTTGTGATTGCTACAAAACATAGGCCCATCTATTGGTATGGAACTTTTTGTTGGCAGGTGGTTAATGATTCTACTGGAAGCTCAGTCAATTAGGAACTGTCTTCTAGTCAGTGGGGAGCAGTTGGAGACATGGGTGGATCTTATATAGGTGTTAGGGCTAATAGACACCCAAAGATCCCCCTCCTGGTAACAGTCTTTGCATTTTTATGTTGGTATGATTAGAGTTTTTTGTTCACAATTATTTATGGACTTGTTAACTGTTGTGAATAAAAAGGGCTGCTGTTATCAATTTAAAAATTGTGTCAAACGGGCTGAGTCATTATTTGGGTCAGAAATAGGTGTGACAAAATTGAAAATCAGTCAGTCAGTTAGTCAATAAGCAGGAAATAATAGCCTTTAATAGTAGATTGTAAGCTCAAACGTGCAGGGCCCTCTGATTCCTCCTGTATTGAATTGTATTGTAACTGTACTGTCTGCCCCAATGTTGTAAAGCGCTGCGCAAACTCTTGGAGCTATATAAATCCTGTATAATAATAATAATAGCTGCTCATGTCATGTATTTATTTTTCATTTCCAACGGATGGAAGCTTTATCTATTATCTCTGCATTAGGGATGGGCCAAACACCCGCCATTCAGTTCGCAGCAGAACATGCAAACAGACAAAAAATTTATACGAACACTGTTAAAGTCTATGGGACACGAACGTGAAAAATTAAAAATGTTAATTTTAAAGGCTTATATGCAAGTTATTGCCATAAAAAGTGTATGGGGACCCGGGTACTGCCCCAGGGGACATGTATCAATGCAAAAAACATTTTTAAAACGGACGTTTTTTCAGGAGCAGTGATTTTAATAATGCTAAAAGTAAAACAATAAAAATGTAATATTTCTTTAAATATCATGCCTGGGGGGTCCCCTTAGTCTGCCTGTAAAGTAGCGCCTTTTCCCCATGTTTATAACAGTACCGCAGCAAAATTACATTTCTAAAGGAAAAAATGTAATTTAAAATTTCTTGCGGCTATAATGAATTGTCGGATACCAGCAATATACATAAAAAATCAGTCCGTTACCCTTTGAATCTGGTATGAATATTAAGGGGAACGCCACCCAAAAATTAAAAGAAAAACAAAACAGCGTGGGACGAGAGAGAGCGCCCCTCCCCCTCCTGAACAGTACCAAGCCACATGTTCTCAACATGGGGAGGGTGCTTTGGGGTCCCCCCCCAAAGCACCTTGTGCCCATGTTGATGTGGACAAGGGCTTCATACCATGGGGTCTGCGGGCAGGGAGCATATCGGAATCGGGAAGCCCCCTTTAACAAGGGGGCCCCCAGATCATGGCCTCTCCCCCCTATGTAAATGGGTATTGTACCCCTACCCATTCACCAAAAAAGTGTCACGAAAGTAAAAACGACAGCAGATAGTTTTTGATAATTCCTTTACTAAAAAAGAAAAAAAAAGTGTCCCGCAATGTAAATCCATTGTCAATCATGGCGCCGATGGTCCCAAGAAAAAGAAAAACGGAAAAGCTCTGCCTCCATGGGAGGCGTCCCGCCATCTTTTCACTTTGACAGCTGTTAAATAACCAAGGGCAGGGGCCACCTGGTGACGTAAACGGGTGACCCCGCCCCATCATATGATGTCAGAAGGGGTCACAGCGAAAAGGCTGCAGTCAGCGGGGCGCCTCCCATCGAGGTGGAGTTTTTCCTTTTTTTTCTTCTTGGGACCGTCGGTGCCGTGATTGAAGATGGACGGACATTGCGGGCCCCTTTTTTTAATAAAGGAATTATCAAAAACTGCCTGCTGTCGTTTTTACTTTTTTTACACTTTTTTGGTGAATGGGTAGGGGTACAATGTATCCCAGACCCATTCACATTAGAAGGGGGCCGGGATTCGTGGACCCCCCTTGTTAAAGGGGGCTTTCATATTCCGCTAAGCCCCCCGCCAGCAGACCCCCACAACCACCGGGCAAGGATTCTGGGGATGAGACCCTTGTCCCCAGTAACATGGACTGAATATAGAGTCTACACCTAATATATAGGCTACACTGAATGCAGAGTGTTTGTGTGTGTGTGTGTGTGTGTGTGTATATATATATACACACACACACACACACACTAGACTGTATGCGTGTGTATATATATATATATATATATATATATATATATATATATATATATATCTCAAATACACTGCCTGCACTGACTTGAATATAGAGTCTACACAGAATATCTAGTCTACACTAAATGCAGAGTATATATATATATATATATATATATATATACACAAGACTTTATGTATATATATATATATATCAAATACACTGTAACCTAACTAACCTGCCTGCCTAATCTATCTCCCTCCACACACAATAGACGGCCCTATGTAAGCAGCCTTATATAGTGTGGTGAATGGACTTAGTGTGGTGCATGGTGCATGGACTTAGTCACCTTGAGCCGTGATTGGCCAAATTGCCTTTGGCCAATTACGGCTGTCTTAGCAGAGCCTGCTATGATTGGCCAAAGCATGCAGGACAGGTGCATGCTTTGGCCAGTCATCATACAGCAATGCACTGCGATCTTGCAGTGCATTATGGGGTGTTTTGCGGCGCTTGAATTTCCCGCGAACGCCCCATATGTTCGGTTCATTTTAGAACAAACATACACCCGATGTCCGAGTCGAACTTACGTTTGACTCGAACCACGGGCTCATACGTACTCTGCATGTACAGGTATCTGTATAATGTATGAACATGTGATGACAAATATCAATATGGAATACTTTCTGCCTATACTGTGTGCAGAGCTATCATTCTTGCGGAGAAGTTCTAATTACTTTGCTATGTTTTTCAGAATGCAGATGTAAAGTATTTTTGTATCTAGCATTGCTATGTGTGAGACATATGAGGAATCTGGGTGATGGTGGTGAATAGACAATGCAGACAAAATATGGCCACGTTTACGTTAATATATCTTTAGACCTTCAGAACTAATACAGTGTTCTCATTTCCAGATATATGCAGATGGGCTGACCTTGATACAGTGATCGTCAAACAGGGTTCAAGTACTAATGTGGCTGAAATCACATTGTAGTAAATCAGCTTATGACATTGTTTGCAATCATCTTTTATGAGTGTAAAATTGAGCACAACAGGTTATGCTGGGAATAAAAAGGTTAAATAAGAGGTTGCAGCAGGGCAGAACTAGTTGCCTAAGAGAATTATAAAGTGTACTTACACATCAGTTATGAATAGACAAAAGACAGACAATACAATTATCATTAGAAAGGTCACTGTGATTTACTCAATATTTGCCACATCCCTAATTGGCAAATGGATATTGGGTATTCTCCTATATGACACATATATATATATATATATATATATATATATGTGTATGACAATACAAATAAGTAAAAAAGGGTTTTATTAATATCTATAACCAGAGCAGGACTTAGGGTGGTGGGGGCCCCCAGGCTTGAGTCATTTTCGGGCCCTACCTTCTATACATATATACATACTTTAAATAGAACAAAATGATACATACACAAGGTATGTATTAGAGCTACACAATTCAGGATAAACTGAGAATAAAAACAGAGATCACGATTCTGAACAAACAACTAAACAAAATTACACAATTTATGTTAATTGCTGAAGCCTATTAAAAGTTTTAAATTGATCTGAATTATTTATTTTAAAAAATTGGGTTTGAATGAATGATTCAATTCCTCAATCAAATACACTTGTTTCATAGATGAATCAGCATTTTTGAACGAATCTTCTGAATGAACGATTCAGATGACAGATGACACTATTACGTGGCACTGATGACAGATGGCACTAATATGTGACACTGATGACAGATGACACTAATACGTGGCACTGATGACACGTGACACTGATGACAGATGGCACTGATACGTGGCACTGATGACAAGTGACACTGATAACAGATGGTACGTGACACTGACAGGTGGCACTGATAACTGATCGCAAATGACACTGAACAAGGCTGCAATGACACTGACAAGGCTGCAATGACACTGGCAAGGCTGCAATGACACTGGCAAGGCTGCAAATGACACTGGACAAGGCTGCAGATGGACACTGATAAGGCTGCATTGATGGGCATTTAAATGTAAGTTTTTTTCCTTAAACTTCCCTCAAAATATTTTCATTTATTTAGCAAAAAATTTAAAACCCAGCAAAGAATTAAATACCACCAAAAGAAAGCTATATTTGTGGCAAAAAAGTTAGAAAAGTTTCATGTGGGTACAGTGTTGCATGACCACGCAATTGTCATTCAAAGCGTGACAACGCTGAAAGCTGAAATTTGGCCTGGGCAGGAAGGGGGTGAAAGTGCCAGTTATTGAAGTGGTTAAAAAGGGGGGGGGTGTATTCATAATGTTTTTTTATATCTATACACAAATGTTTTGCCTTTCATTTCTATTTTAAACTGAATGTGTTGTTTTACAAGGTGATCGTTCACAATCACTTTAATCTGAAAGGGATCTGAACACAGTCCATGATCTGCAGATACTGTCAAACATTACTCTGTAGACTCATAGCTATGTGATGATAACTTGTGATCCTGGTTACACCCATACAGTGTTCCGCAGCACTGATCTCCAGTCTTTTGGCTGTAGACCAGAGATTACTTCACGTAATCCAAACAGCAGATATGTGTGTGAGAGAGGATGGGAGTGCTCCACTCCTCCACTCTGGTCTCATGTTGCTGGTATCATTTTTTCAAATATCCTTTTTTAGATTCATCAGCTGAGTTTCTTCATTTTGGCAGGAGAGATGTCTCAAATATTTTACAAGGATCCCTTGGAAACTGTGCAGACTTTTAAAGTTCAAGGCTCGGTTAATCCAAAACTAACATTTTAGTGTTGGCAGATGACAGGAGCTGGTAGTTATATCCACTGGAGTTTCTGGTCATATATTCCTTCCAGTGGGCTATGTGATATTGAAGGCCACGTCATCCCCTGCAACTTCAGGGCTGTACTTACCACAAGGCATTTGTGGGATACTACATAAATCAGCAAAATTACAAGGGGACAGCACCAAGCTTCAACATTTACAGGCTGTGGTAACTTTTTCCTTATTTTGTTTCCTTTTTCTGTCCACCTCTGGACACCTCCTGTGGCTACATTCAGAGAACTATGAGGGGTGGAGGGGGTGTTGAGAGTAGTCAAAAAGCTAATAATAATTCAGGAACCATGAAACCATCTCTAATTTCTTTTGTTTGGTGGTGAGTAAGGTTACAAATGAATCCTACATATGTATAAAGCAGAAGCAAATTACCTCTATTAAGGAATATTGGCAGTGGGTTTTACTGAAATAATTCCAACACAAAGGTAAAAGGTTTATCAAAGGGTGTCTTTATTCAGATATGGTAAGGAAGCATAATAAGAACAGCCCTGCCACCGTTCACATTCAGATTCTGCGTCCCTGTGATGTTTCCACAATACTGTATACCACACTTGTCACATTGGGCTTCTAGAGGGCACCACCAAAGATACGATTTTCACTCAGCACTGACTCCGCCATGAGAAAAGTATGGTGGATGCCAATTCCGACCTCTCCTATGAAAATGTTAAGCTGATCATACATGGTTCAGTTTTTTTTTTTCATTCAGCCAAAGGACTGAATTGAAAAAACTGAACTGAATCCCCCATCCACACATTCGAGGTGGGGATATTCTCCCTACTGCATGCTGAACAGAAGTCAACCAGAAGAGCGACTTCTGTTCAACTGCAGCAGCCACACCTGGATCGAAATTCAGCAGGTCTCTACTGAATTGGTCGAATTTCGATCCATCTATGGCTACCTTTAGCTTTTCATGCTCATGAAATGGTTTCTTTGCTGTTTTAGTCCCTGACCTGGAACAGATATACAGATAAGAAATTGTGACCTCTCTCTCCCCGCTTAATGGTTTTTCAACCCCCTCAAGGTCCAGAGTCCCCGGCATACATGTCTTCTTGAATCTAAGGACCACACACTGACACAGGAATTGTTCGGGATACAAATAAAAACCCACAGGTAACCTCAGGAGAAATACAGGCTGCTCTGGAAAAAGATGGTGTGGTTGTTTTTAAGGAGCACAATACAGTGATACTTGAACAAAAAAGAGCAGCATGGTCAAGTTGCCAGAAAGAAGCCTTTACTGCACAAGTTCCACAATAAAGCCTGGTTACAATATGCCCAACAAACCCTGGACATGCCTCATTGTTTTTTTTGTGGCATTGGTGCAGTCAAGGCTTCCTTCTGGCAGCTCAACCATGCAGCTCTTTTTTGTTCAAGTATCGTTGAATTGTGCTCCTTAAAAAAACCACACTGTCTTTTTGGAGAGCCTGTATTTCTCCTGAGGTTACCTGAGGATTTTTCTTTGTATCCTGAGCAATTCTTCCACCAGTTGTGGCTGCAATCTTTCTTGATCTACCTGACCTTGGCTTGGTATCAAAAGAGTCCAGAATTTTCCACTTCTTAATAAGGGATTAAAAAGTACTGACTGGCATATTCAAAGCTTTGGATATCTTTTTATATCCTTTTCCATATTTATAAAGATCCATTACCTTGTTACGCAGGTCTTTTGAATGTTCTTTTCTACCTCCTAATGGCTCAGTGTTCAGCCATGCTTAGTGCATCCATGTGAGAACTAACAAACTCATTGACTATTTATACACAGACACTAATTGTGATTTAAAAATCCACAAATGTGAGAAATTAACCTTTAATTGCCATTTTAACCTGTGCGCGTCACCTTGTGTGTCTGTACCAAGACCAAACATTCCAGGGTATGTTAAATGTTGATCAGGGCTATTTGGGTGATTTCTGTTATCATTATGATTTAAAAAGGATCCAAAAAAACTATGTGATAATAAATGGCTTCATGTGATTGCTATCCTTAAATAAGAGTTTTTTTGGCATGACCAGTCATATTTTCAATATTAATGCCAAAATTTCACAATTTCTGCCAGGGTATGCAAACATTTGAGCTTAACAGTATACTGTAATTGTACATTTCCTCCTAAATCACAGGACAAACTCTGCTCTAGCATAATCTGTCCGAGGAATCTGTCCGAGGATCCAGAAATTGTGTAAATAAATGAGTAAAAGGTCAAATTACCCACAACTGATGCTTCAGTTTTTGGTAGATGTTGGACTTTTAACCCACCTTAGAGTTTCTTGTATCCTTACAGGATGCTGATGGTGGGATCCCTGCATTACTGGGTCTAGACACCTGCTGTGGCCAGTATTGGGGGCTTCCACTCTCCCTGTTAGATTCATAAATATTATCAAGTATGAAGGGTGTGTTGAAACGCAAACACAGTAAGAAAAGACTGGCGGGAACATTCAAAACTTCAAAGTGGAAGGGGGGATTATCCCGGAGTATCCAAGACATGTAACAAGCCAGGGGTTATAGCTGAATACATACCTTTTGGCAAGTCTAGTTTAAGGAGCAACCCCCCCCCCCCCACACAGAAATTTAGCCAAGGAAAATGCATGCTGGTCATATGTACCCCACAGGTTTCAGCTACAGAATTTAGCAGAAGACGTTGCTATATGGAAATGTAGTGGCTTTTCCTTCTTTCTCAAACCTGGCTTTAGGGCAAATACACTGAAAACCTTCTGTACAAAAGAAATACAAGACAACTATTATATTAGTATTAACAAGCAAGCGTTTGTGCACAGCAATAAAAGTAATACACTCCTAGATGTTTATTACAATGTGTAGTTTTACTGCAACAATGATGATCACTCTCATCTTCTAAGAAAACAGGGAGGGAGTGCACTATCCTGTTTTATAAACATCCTACCTGTTCTCCACCCTACCTGCTGAGTGCTCAGTCACCCCTACTTTCCCAGGCAGACAGCGAAGTCCATAGAAATTCCCGTAAGGGTCAGAAGGAAAATAAGTACGTTTAGTTACACTGGAAGCCTGATTTCATTTGTGGGCTTTATCACATTTACAACTTTGTTTTACATTTAGATAAGCAAATTTCTTATGGCTTGTTAGCATGGGTGAACGACTTACTGGCAGAAAGATCCTGTGTTAAAGTTGTCTGTATGCTGTATGCATGTAACATGCAAGTGTTCAGCATACACCTATAAATGGATCCTATTGGCTTTTGCCATTACACATGTCAATATCAACAATGTAAACATATAGAATTAATTAATACCACTTTTATGTACTCTTATATCACATTGGGTTAAAACATGTAAATTAAATCAATACCACAATCTTAAAAAATCTGAAATAAATCGATAACATGATCTCCAAAAAAAAGTCCAAATCATATATTTAGTACATTAATGAAACCAAGTGTGTACACTGCACATATCTTAATCTTGCTTGTGCTCCTCCTCACTACCATGCAAGCCACTAAAGGACAAATTGTGAATTCACCACATGGTCATAGCAATGCACACTCACCAAAAGGTATTGACACCTTTAAACAAAAAGGTCAATGTATGCTTATTGTAACCCCAGGCACTATGGATTACTCTTTAGTCCAGGCATCCGGTCTCCCAGGGGACTTGTATGGGACCACGCAGCCTCTGCTCTCCTCTCTGCCTCTATTATCATGTGCCCACAAATGACACCAATATAAACAGCCGTATAGTGTAGTACTCTGTAAACGCTGCTGCTTCTTGAAGATGCCCATGCACCAAAATGCGTTGAGGCAGGTCTTAGTCATCATTTTCGGTGGTGACAACACATCTGGGTGCGTCTTCCGGCTATTGGAATACACGCTAGCTCCAGGGTGAACGCAGCAGTGTTTCTAGAGTACTACACTGTGCAGCGGTTTATATTGTTTAAAGGGGTCAATACATTTTGGTGGGGGTACATTGCTATTACCAGGTGGTGAATTCATACTTTGTCCTGCACTGGCTTGCATGGCAGTGAGGAGGAGCACAAGCAAGATTAAGATATATGCGGTGTGGGGACACACTTGATTTATGGACTGAATATATGATTCGGAGATTGTTGCACCCATTCATTTCACATTTTTGAGATTGTGGTATTCATTTCATTCACGTTTTAAAGAGGAAGTAAACCCTGATGGGTTTACTTCCTCTTTGTATTCCTGCAAAGGTAAAGCATAATGGACTACTATGCATTCGCCGTAGACAGCGGTGTCTGTTTTTTGTATAATATCTCCTTAACCATGCAGGTTAAGGAGATATTTCTTGGACCTACAGGTAAGCCTTAATCTAGGCTTACCTGTAGGTCAAAGTGGTCTGTAAGGGTTTATAACCACTTTAAACAAAGGTGATGTAAGAGTACATGAAAGTGGTATTCATTCATTCTATATGTTTAAATTAAGGTGGTGTATGAATATTTAATTTGCTCACATGCTAATACTTCTAGGCAAAGAGGCAATAGATTCACTATTCCAGTTCATCATGCTCGCACACATATACGCGCACGTGTACATGCAAATTAGCGTGCGTAGTTAGTGCCCAGTGGCTTATTTAAACTGGTCTGTCACCATGAGCAGTTGTCGAATGTCTTCAGCTTGTACCTGTATTCCTGAGAACCGATCCTTTTAAACTGCTTACCTGTGTATGACCCGGGTTTCACCTGGAGTTTGCCTTTGCTGCTGGATTAACCTTGTTTTACCTCGGCCTGTTTACTGGACTCATCTTTGCCTGCTGATTCTGTAATGTGCTGCTCGGCTGTTCCTGACCTTGGCCTGCTTCCTGGACTTTGCTCTGCTTGCTGACTCAATCCCTTGTCACCCGGCTGCCTGCATACCAGCTCTGTTACCATCTCCTGCTCTGGTGCCAAGCTGCTACAGTATCTTGTCCTTAGCCGGACTGCAACCCCCAGTTTCATCCATCTAAGAGGTGCCCTCACACTCTGTGTCTACACCTTCAGGAGTGTTGGGCAGGAGGTGCAAGAGAGGCATCCATATTCCAGTTGTCACTAGGTACATGATAGTACATGTACACTGAGTGTTGCACGCATTTCAATGTTAGAAAAAACGTTTACATGCATACATCATAAAATACAGCCAAAAATATGGCAACAGATGCAATGGTGTCTTTTTTTTTGTGTGCTGCTGAACACAGTAAAACATTCCACTGTCCAGCACAGCTGTCAGAATAGACCCAGTGTCTTCTATAGTCAGACACGTACAAAACTTTGCACTGTATGCATTGCTGTATACAGTGTTTTTAGGTGTGAATGAGTATGTATTGAATGAGTGTGTATGAGTGTGAATATATGCCTGGAAAAAAAAATGTCTGCAATACACACACTTTTCTTCATGTTTTATCCCTTTACAAATACTGCAGGTATATAAAAATAGCTGTTGATGTGCATCACTTTCTGTTTGAACTGACAACACTGTGCCTCCGCTGCACTGAAATCTGAAGTGTTATCAGCTCTGCCTGCCGCATTACAAACATCCCCATCTCCTCATCTCTATAACATAATGAGGAGTGGTTCTATAATCCAGATGGGGAGAACAAACATGCTTTTTTGTGGATATACTGTACCTATACAGAAAATGGAGAAAAAAAATCAAATAAAAGTGCTATGTCTACCAAATAACAGGTTCTAGCTATCACTAGAGTTTATAAAAGCAGCTTTGGGGCTGGTAAAATGGGCAGACACTAGTAGTATTTCTCTCAAAATGTTTTGGTTCAATTTCTAACAGCATAAATGACTTTTGTTTGAGAAGGTCTTATTGGTTCCTCCTTTTCTCTTTGTGGTCTTACAGCCTCTGTAGGTCCCTGGCCTCCTTCAGAAATAAAACTCATTCCACTTTATCCTGTTAATCTACAACCCCTGGCAAAAGTATAGAATCACCACTCTTGGAAAATGTTCATTCCATTGTTTAATTGGGTAGAAAAAAAAAATAATCACAGACGTGCCTCTATTGCCTCTAAACTATTTGCATTTTACATTCCAACCCTCTGGCTTTAAGAAACACTTAAAAAAAAAGAAAGAAAACTGTAGTCAATTGCAACTGTTGCTGGAGATCAAGCATGTGATAAAAAATATGGACTCACTCAATTCTGAGGAAAATATTATGGAATCACCATGTACTTTGCAGTTCTAAGACAAACATCTCCATCGGATTACATCCTGAAAAAATTATGTCATCATTAGGGATGGGCCCGGTGTTCGATTCAAACCCATGTTCGAATCAAACATCGGGCGTTCGCCCGCTCGGCGAACCCAGAACTATTTGGGCCGCTCGCATCAAATTCGTGTGATGCGAGCGGCCCGCAATGCACTACGCCAGTCGCAGTGCATTGCTGGCTGATGATTGGCCAAGCATGCACTGTGACCCGCATACTTGGCCAATCATAGAGCCAGCGGCAAGGAGAGCAATAATTGGCCACAGGCAGGATGCCTGTGGCCAATTATAGCTCAGGGGGTTTAGTACACGCCCCACATTATAAAAGGCCGCTGCGGCGGCCTCGTATATTGTGTTCCAGTGTCAGTGTGCTGACTGCTGACATTATCTGCTGTGATTCTGGGGATTAGTGTGTGCGTGCTGTTAGTACAGCATTGCAGTATCACATCTGGGGGGTGTCTATAGTATACCTGTGAAGGGGCGCATGTTTCCTGTGCTTAGAACTGTCCCTGCACAAAGTGTAATTTTTGCAGGAAAAAAGTTATTTATAATCTCTCGCGGCTAATGAATTGACGGCTCCCGTAACACAGAGAACAGTCATTCATTGAAAGTCATTGATAAAAAAAAAGTCATTGATAAAAAAAAAAAAAAAAAAAGCGTGGGGGTCCCCCCAAATTCAATTACCAGGCCCTTCAGGTCTGCTATGGATATTAAGGAGAACCCCGGCCAAATAAAAAAAAATGGCGTGGGGTCCCCCTCAAAATCCATACCAGACCCTTATCCGAGCACGCAACCTGGCAGGCCGCAGGAAAAGAGGGGGGGGACGAGAGTGCCCCCCCTCCCTCCTGAACCATACCAGGCTAAATGCCCTCAACATTGGGAGGGTGCTTTGGGGTCCCCCCCAAAGCACCTTGTCCCCATGTTGATGAGGACAAGGGCCTCTTCCCCACAACCCTGGCCATTGGTTGTGGGGGTCTGCGGGCGGGGGGCTTATCGGAATCTGGAAGCCCCCTTTAACAAGGGGACCCCCAGATCACGGCCTCCCCCTGTGTGAAATGGTAAGGGGGTACTTCCTACCATTTCACCCAAAAAGTGTCAAAAATGGTAAAAATGACAGGAGACTGTCTTTGACAATTCCTTTATTAAAATCTTCTTTCTTCTGGTCTTCCTTCTTCCTTTCTTCATCCTTCGGTTTCTTCATCTTTTCCTTCCGGCATATTCTTCCATCTTCTTCTTCCATCATCTTCTTCCTCCGATCCGTTTCTTCTTGCTCTGGTCTTCTCGTCCGGCATCTTCTTCTACGGCGTCGGTGTCTCTTCTGGGCCGCTCCACGCAATGGGAGGCTCCCGCTGTGTGAGGCTTTGCTGCGTCTGACAGGTCTTTTATAACGGAGGGCGGGGCCACCTGGTAACCCCGCCCCCTCTGACGCACGGGGACGTCATGGGGAATTCCCTATGGCTTTCCCAGGTCCCCAAACACTTTTTATGACAATAACATGCATATTAGCCTTTAAAATTAGCACTTTTGATTTTGAACGTTCGCGTCCATTGTAACTAATAGGGTTCTTAAATTTACACGGACTTTAGGTCCGTTCGCGGGTTCTGGTGCGAACCGAACCCGGGGGTGTTCGGCTCATCCCTTGTCATCATCACCAAACATCCTTTCAATTGATGGGATAAGAAAAGTGTCCAAAATCTCAATATAAACTTGTGCATTTATTGCAGATTTAATGACTGTGATCTCCCCTGTACCTTTACCTGACATGAAACCCCATATCATCAATGACTGTGGAAATTTACATGTTTTCTTCAGGCAGTCGTCTTCATACATTTCATTGGAACGGCACCAAACAAAAGTTCATCATCACCCTGCCCAATGCAGATTCGTAATTCATCGCTGAATATCACTTTCATCCAGTCATCAACAGTTCATGATTGCTTTTCTTTAGCGCACTGTAGCCTTGTTTTTTCTGTTTAGGTTTTAATGCTTGTTTTCAGGTTTGCATGCGGTATATGGGAAAACACCTAAATACCACATGCGATCTGCTTTTGTGAATGGAGCCCAATATATTAAGTTTACCTTTAGGCTTTATGTACAAAGGGCGTTTGAAAACCTCTTCTGAACGCTGGAACTTGGCAGCTAGTAAACAACGTTTAAAAAACGGCTGCTTTGCCACTTTTACCAGCCGCGTTTATGAGCGCTTAGAAGCGTTTTAGTTTAGAAGCGTTTTCAATGGGAAATCATTTCTGATTCTGATTTATAGACTTTCTACAAAGATCTCTCTCTCTCTCTCTCTCTCTCTCTCTCCATCCTAACCAGCAGCTCCCGATGGCGTAGCGCTACATATAATTCTTCATTGGTTCTCATTTAATACTCTTTATTTAAAAACTTTTTTACCAAAACCTTCTTTCTCCTGAGCATAGTCTGTCCCCCCATTCCTTTGTTATTACCCATGTCACCACTCCATTGCTCCATATGAAACAATACGTTTAATACTAGTTCTAGAAATACATATTTTAGATTTCTGTGAAAAAGTGTTGTTCGCATTACCTTCCTTAGTAAATAATATCATCTATCCTCAGCAGCAATTGTTATTATTTTCTGGGACAGATTGTTGTCTGCATTTACTGAGAAACCCAGGAAGCAGAGTTCATTTATTCTCACATATCTATTCCCTCCACAACACATCTTATGTTTTTCCATTTTCTTCCAAGGTCAGTTCAGTGTCTTTTCATATCTAACATCAACAAAGAAATTCCACTTGTATGATGACTCAATCTGTCTCTGTATACAATCATCATACCGCTGCTTAACCACTTTCAGACCAGACCATTTTGTTGGCTTAAGACCAGACCAGTTTTTGCGATTCGGCACTGTGTCGCTTTAACTGCCAATTGCACGGTCGTGCGACGTGGCTCCCAAACAAAATTGACGTCCTTTTTTTTTCACAAATAGAGCTTTCTTTTGGTGGTATTTGATCGCCCCTGCGTTTTTTGCGCTATAAACAAAAAAAGACAATTTTGAAAAAAAACGCATTATTTTTTACTTTTTGCTATAATAAATATCCCCCAAAAATATATAAAAAAAATGTGTTTTCCTCAGTTTAGGCCGATACGTATTCTTCTACATATTTTTGGTAAAAAAAAATCACAATAAGCGATTATTGATTGGTTAACGCAGAAGTTATAGCATTACAAAATAGGGGATAGTTTTATAGCATTTTTATTAGTAATGGCAGCGATCAGCGATGTTTATTGTGACTGCGACATTATGGCGGACACATCGGACATTTTTGACACATTTTTGGGGCCATTGTCATTTATACAGCAATCAGTGCTATTTAAATGCACTGATTCCTGTGTAAATGACACTGGCAGTGAAGGGGTTAACCACTAGGTGGCAGTGTAGGGGTTAAGTGTTCCTAGGGGCATGTTACTAACTGTGGGGGGGCGTGGCTGTGATTTAGTGAACACTGATCTCTGCTCCAATCACAGGGAGCAGAGATCAGTGTCACTAATTGCTAAGCAGAACAGGGAGATGCTGTTTATCTCCCCGTTCAGCCATCCCGTGAGACGATTCGCGGGTATCCCTGCAGCGATCAAGTCCGCGGGACCCGCGACCGGACTCACAGGGGTCCCGACCGGCGCGCGTACGCGATGGCACGGCAGCAATCTTAAAGGGGACATACCTGTACGCCCTTTTGCCTGCCCGTGCCATTCTGCCGACGTACATTGTCGTGCGCCAGTCGGGAAGTGGTTAAAGGAAACCTGTCATGAGTGAAACATGGAGGCTGCCATTACTGACCCCTTTTTCTAAAAATACTTGTTTTGGGTCAATGACCCAAAAACATGGAAGCCAGTGCATTAATAAAACAGCCAGGCAACTAGCATTTCAGGAGGAGGTAGTAATGGCAGCCCCTTCGCCATTGTTTTTTTATTACAAAAAGTTAAACAGAACTTAATTCCCTCAATCAGCAGTTGAGATTTTTATAAAGTATAACAACATACAAGTCATACAAGTCAGCTGAAATAACACACCAAGCATTGACTATTTTTAATCCTTATGCAGCTAGCATTCGTTAATAGATAGGAAGGTACAACATATGTTTTAAATGTTTTAAACTTTTATTTTTACATTTCTTAAAGTGGTTGTAAAGGCACAAGGTTTTTTACCTTCATGCATTCTATGCATAAAGGTAAAAGACCTTCTGTGTGCAGCAGCCCCCCACCCCCCCATAATACTTACCTAAGTCCCGTCTAGATCCAGGGATGTCCACAAGGGCCTTGCTTCTCCAGGGACTCGCAGTCCTGATTGGCCTTTGGCAGCAGCGGGAGCCATTGGCTCCCGCTGCTGCCAGTTACAGCCAGTAAGCCAATCATGGCTGAGCCATGGCTCCATGTGTTAATGGACACACACAGCCGTGGGTCAGGAGCTTGCATGCTTGTGTGCCCCCAGGGCAAGCAGCTTGCTGTGGGGGGACCCGAGAAGAGGAGGAGCCAGGCTGCTCTGTGCAAAACCATTACACAGAGCAGGTAAGTATGACATGTTTGTTATTTAAAAATAAATAAAAAACAAGGCTAAGCGCACCCTCCTGCTAGCATGCCTGAGCTAAGGGCATATGGATTCCAGGAAGTAAATTATACACAAATTATCTGTCCTTACTCAAGATGGCCACTGCCAGAAATGTCAGGGGGTGTTTTTCAAACTGATTTCTCAGCAAAATAAAGCATGGAGATATGAATGGATGGGTGCATTTGCTTTGAATATTATATATTAATTAAATAGCATTTTTGTAGTGCTCAGATGCATTGTAATTCCACTTTAACTTTAATGTTTACTTGACGTTTGATAACTCCATTTTGATCTTAGATTGCTAGATGCCTGAAGCTTACAAAATTAAAATTTTGGGCCCCTTCATGTAAAGCTTGTTTGGTCTAGTAGGTACTTAATGAGTATTACTTTCCTTTCTTGGTTCAATATTCACAAACAGTCCAAATTAAGTTTTCTTCTTCGGTTGTGCAGTTGGACCCTCCTCAAAATGATCATGTACAATGAGGATCAGAAGTTCTTAAAGCAGAGCTCCGTCCTGGGGAAAAATTTTTTTTTTTTTTTTAAAAGTCAGCAGCTACAAATACTGCAGCTGTTGACTTTTAAAAATCGGACACTTACCTGTCCCAGGGTGCAGCAATGCAGGGGAACAAGGCCCCCCTCATTCCCCGAGCCGCTCGCGGCGCCGGCATTCCTAATGTTGGAACCCGGCTGTGGCTTCACAGCCGGGCACCCACTGCGCATGCGCGAGCGGCGCCGTGATTTGACGCTCAGTCATCTGGGACACGTGACAGGTCCCAGATGACTGTGCGGCGCTGAGGGGGAAGTGACGTTTAGCCCGGGCACTGAAGGTGGCAGATTACGAGGGACCCCCTAGCAACAGGCATTTACAGGTAAGTAAAAAAATAGTTTTTTTCCAATTATTTTTTTTTTATTTTTTTATTTTTTTTATGATTTTTAAGCCCCTTTTTTTTTTTGACCGCAACCCCAGGACTTTACAGTGTGATTTTTATAAGCAGGATGGAGTTTAGCTTTAAATTGTATGTACAGTATCTTGCAAACAGAGTACACCCCTCACATTTTTGTAAATATTTTATTATATCTTTTCATGTGACAACACTGAAGAAATTACACTTTGCTACAATGTAAAGTAGTGAGTGTACAGCTTGTATAATTGTGTAAATTTGCTGCCCCCTCTAAATAACTCAACACACAGCCATTAATGTCTAAACCACTGGCAACAAAAGTGAGTACAGCCCTAAGTGAAAATTTCCAAATTGGGCCCAAAGTGTCAATATTTTGTGTGGTCACCATTATTTTCCAGCAGTGCCTTAAACCTCTTGGGCATGGAGTTCACCACAGCTTCAAAGGTTGCCACTGGAGTCCTCTTCCACTCCTCCATGACGTCATCACAAAGCTGTTGGATGTTAGAGACTTTGCGCTCCTCCACCTTCCATTTGAGGATGCCCCACATGCTCAATAGGGTTTAGGTCTGGAGACATGCTTGGCCAGTCCACCAGCCTTACCCTCAGCTTCTTTAGCAAGGCAGTGGTCATCTTGGAGGTCTGTTTTGGGTTGTTATGTTGGAATACTGCCGTGGGGCCCAGTCTCCGAAAGGGAGGGGATCATGCTCTGCTTCAGTATATCACAGTACATGTTTCCCTGTACATGTTTCACAGTACATTCATGGGTCCCTCAATGAGCTGTAGCTCTCCAGTGCTGGCAGCACTCATGCAGCCCCAGACCATGACACTCCCACCACCATGCTTGACTGTAGGCAAGACAAACTTGTCTTTTAATCCTCACTTGCTTGACACCATCTGAACCAAATACATTTTTCTTGGTCTCATCAGATCACAGGACATGGTTCCAGTAATCTGTGTCCTTAACCTGCTTGTCTTCAGCAAACTGTTTGCATCATCTTTAGAAGAGGCTTCCTTCTGGGACGACAGCCATGCAGACCAATTTGATGCAGTGTACAATGTATGGTCTGGGTACTGACAGGCTGACCCCCACACCCCTTCAGCCTCTGCAGACAGCTTCGCTACCTTTCTCATAAATACTATGAGCATGGTAACAAGTGCAGTAGGATGCTGGCTAGGGCCCTACGGAAACGCAGCGCTCTGGCCCATTTCCACAAACACCAATCTGCTTCTAGTGGAGTGGTCTCCCGTTCCTCTGAGATAGCCTCCCTGTTCCGCGACTATTATGTGGATCTCTACACACTAGACTCAGGTAAGCCGCACACGACCCTGACCTCCAAACATTCTGACATCCAGGATTACCTAGCGGCCTCTGGGTTCCCCACTTTGTCGGAGGAGCAGAGGATAGCTCTGGAGTCCCCTGTCGCGCCCTCGGAAAGTCATGAAGTCATTGCCCAATGGGAAGAGTCCGGGCCTTGATGGCTACACAAAAGCATACTACAGTAAGTTCCTCCCCTTGTTGATAGGGCCAATGTGCAACTATTTTATTTCAATAGCTAAGGGAAAGACGATCCCCTCTGAGGCTTTGCTAGCCCACATCACATTGCTTCCAAAGGAGAGTAAGGATCCTACCTTAGTCCAGAATTATTGCCCAATTTCGCTACTGAATGTAGACGTTAAAATCATGGCTAAAATTTTGGCCAATCGCTTGAAACACCTGGTCTCCCACATCGTGCACCCAGACCAAACGGGCTTTGTTGCGGGCCGTGAGGCCTGGGATAACTCCCTTAGGGCTATACACCTTGTCCATTGGGCACGTTCCAACTCAGCTCGGGACCCCTACCTCGTAATTTCAACGGACGCAGAAAAGGCCTTTGATCGGTTTGACTGGTCTTTTCTGAGAGCGGCTCTGGAGGCTGTGGGACTTGGTCCCTCTATGTTAACATGGGTTATGGCCTTTTATTCCACTCCAGCGCCCAGGTCAAGGTGAACGGCATATTTTCCCACAGATTCCCGATCAGGAATGGCACGAGACAGGGGTGCCCCCTATCGCCGCTCTTGTTTGCCCTTGCCTTGGAACCGCTACTGTGCAAGATACGGGCTAATCCGGATATTAAAGGGCTGAAGGATGGTAATATGGAGCACAAATTATCAGCATATGCAGATGACGTTCTGTTCCACGTAGTGGAACCCCTCATCTCGTTGCCAAACCTCATGACGGAACTCTACCAGTTTGGGGCTCTCTATAATTTAAAAATTAGCTATTCTAAGTCCAAAATCCTACCGATAGTGATGTCCCCTGCGCTTACAGATAGCCTCCGTGCGGTGTTCCCCTTCTCATGGGCTAAATCCTCCATAAAATATCTAGGTATCCAACTAACTGATCGTTTTGAGACTCTGTACCAAAACAACTACCCTGCTTTACTGGCGGGGGTCAAAAAGGACCTCAAAAACTGAACTAGTTTAGCGTTTACCTGGCTAGGGCACGTGAATATTATCAAAATGAACGTTCTCCCACGGGTGCTCTTTTATCTGCAGATGATACCGGTGTCCTTACCAAGCACCTTTTTCTTAGCAATCACTAGTATGTCCTCAGAGTTTGTGTGGAGTGGAAAGAGACCCTGTTTAGCTATGAGAGTACTGAAGCGCTCAAAGAGGACAGGTGGCTTAGGAATACCGGATATTAGGAGGTACTATAGGGCTATCGTTCTCCAGCGAAAACTCAATTGGCGCTTTCACACCAGATCTAGGATCTGCGTAACCTTAGAAAAATGCTTGGCAGGTAGAGATCTAGCCTACGCCCCGTGGGTTGCTAGGGAGCACAGGGGGTTGTCAGACACCACCTCTCCCCTAATGACCCAGGTTCTTCGGGTCTGGGACAGGATTAACAGTACATATTCATTGGCCCCCCTGTGTCCCTGTTGGCTCCGCTTGGGGGCTTCTGCTGGTTTCCCCCAGGAGAACAAATGATGACTCTAATGCCTGTTGTGGTAAATTCCTGGAGCAGTCAACTGCTTGCACTTGAGACCCTTAGGGCTCGCCATGGTAGTTTCCCTCTAGACTTCTGGCGACACAAACAACTTAAACATTTTTTTGCTACACAAAGCCAACCCATTAGAACCACTTCTCAGCTCACTCCATTTGAGACCCTCTTTGTCAAAACTCCTAGAATAGAGACCCCAGGCAGGTAGGATCACCACTTGTACAGCACTTGAGCCCCCTCTGAAATGTAGACCACCGGCTGGACGCCACCACAAACAATTTATAAGTAGAAACATGGGCACGGAAGGAAGAGCTTCTTACCCCGCTTCTTCTTTTCCCCTCTCCCCCAACCTCACCATTCTCTTTACCTTTGTTTTGTCTGGTTTCTGTGTTATGTTATGGATTCTCCTATGACTACCTGGACCAAGCTATCTAGCAACAATTAGGTATCATATTGCGAGTGGGTTGACTTAGTACATCATCTGTTGCCCCCTCTCTCTCTCTCAGTGACCCTAATACAATTGGGGTAGCTTGCTCTCCCCCTGGGGAGAAGGACATCATATAATTGGAAGAACCAATATGGCTTATAATTGTTTGAATTGCCTTTTGTATTGACATTTTGTCTTAATGTTCTTTCGGAATCCATGTCCATTCTGTGTATTGGTATGTCCAGTTGTATATTTTTCCTTTTCTCTTCGTTACAATAAATAAAGATTATACAAAAAAAAAAAAGAAATAAAACATACTGTGTGGAAGAGGTCTACTGTATAGCAAGGTGTTTTCACCAGTCGCTGTTATAAGTATATTAAGAAAATGCATATACAATTATTTTGTTGTTTACTTTTTCATAGACAGTCAGGACAACACCATTTAAATGTTTAAAACATTCTGTGCAGATTAATTACTTACAGTAACTGCAGAGAGTGGTAAGAAAATAAATGAGAAGACAGACAATAGCTGATTTGCAACAAAGGTGCAGTGTTTGCTCTCCGGCACTAAACCTGGCTTCACTTCAACAGACAGAAGCCACTTTCTGTGCTGAGAAAACCTGCTTCTACCAGGATATGCTGTCACTGAAGCCATAAAAACACTGGGAGGATTCAGCCACTGTGGGAAAATAAACCAAGCAATCAGAGATAAACATTGACGCCCAGTGATAGAATTATTATGAGCAAATACCACTTGACAAGAATTCTAGATAGAGGGGTACCTTGTGGCATAACACTCCCAAGTCCTATGTGACCTGACTAAACTGGCATGACTTTTGAGTGTGTATTCATTCTGGGCCATATGATGAAATATATACAGTCCTATGGGACAAATTGGAAGTATTTCAAGAAAGCAAGAGTATTACTTTATAGTTTATAAAAGTAGTGCAGAGTGAGAGTCTTCACAACCATTAACCACCTGATTACTTTGCACTTAAACCCCCCTCGTGACCAGACCAATTTTCAGCTTTTGGCGCTGACGTACTTTGAATGACAATTGCGCGGTCATACAACACTGTACCCAAATTACATTTTTATCATTTTTTTCCCACAAATAGAGCTTTCTTTTGGTGGTATTTAATCACAGCTGGGGTTTTTATTTTTTGCTAAACAAACAAAAAAAGATGGAAAATTAAAAAAAAAAAAAAAAAAATCATGTTTAATAGTTTGTTATAAAATTTTGCAAACAGGTAATTTTTCTGCTTCATTGATATGCGCTGATGAGGCGGCACAGGTGGGCACTGATAGGCTGCACTGGTGGGCACTGATAGGCTGCACTGGTGCGGACAGATAAGTCGGTACTGATGGGGACAGCAAAGATGGCACTGATGGGCACGGATGGGTGGCACGGATGAGTGGCACGGATGGGTGGCACGGATGGGTGGCAATGATGGGTGGCACGGATGGGTGGCACCGATGGGCACTGATGGATGACACTGATGGGCATTGATAGATGGCACTGATGGGCACTGATAGGGGACACTGATGAGCACTGGTAGGTGACACTGATGAGCACTGGTAGGTAACACTGATGTGCAGCACTGGCACTGTGGGCACTAACAGATGGCACTGTGGGCACTGACAGATGGCACTGTGGGCACTGACAGATGGCACTGTGGGCACTGACAGATGGCACTGTGGGCACTGGTAGGCGGCACTTTATTAGGCAATAGTGGGCATTGGGTATTGGGCACATTGCTGGGCACATTGCAGTGAGAGGGACTGATGTCCCTCTCACTGCCGCCGATGATCAGCTTTTTTTTTTTCTCCTCGCGCTGTCAGCGCGAGGAGGAAAAAAAGCCGATTACCGGCTATGTTATTGTCACATGATCAGCTGTCATTGGCTGACAGCTGATCACGTGTTAAAGGGTCGGGATCGACCCCTTACTCGGATCTGTGATCCAGCGAGTCTCACAGACTCGCTGATCACAGAGCGCGCCGCGCGCGCGCCCTTCAGGGGGCGCGCAGGCAGCTCGTGGCCGGGACTACGTCAATAGACGTAGTCCCGGCACATCAGATCCGCGCTGTAGCCGTCATTCGGCTATAGCGCGGATCTCAGGTGGTTAAGGATGCACTTCACTTTTACCCCTCAGTAACAGCTTTGCACGTGGACACCACCAAGTTTAAGGTTATACTTCAGACAGGACGAGCTCCTCAGAATGCTTCCTCTGTCATGGACACTCGACAGGATTCCACTTGGCATCCAGGTTATCCCCACTTCACATGCTTTTCTCCAGCTGCAGAGAGCAAACACAAACACCAGTCTCTACCTCTAATCCAAAGACATGCAGGTAGGTTAATTGGCTTCTGTCCAAAATAAATTGGCCCTAGTATATGATTGTGGGATCCTTGAGGGTAGGGATTGATGTGAGTGTGCAATGTACAGGGATAGGGACAATTGTAGACACTCACTCAGGTTGAACTGGATGGACTGGTGTCTTTATTCAACCTTACTATGAAACACAGGAATGAAATGAAACCTCTGAGGGGACTGAGCCATTCTCAACCAAGGTTCTTTTTTTTTTAATGTTAGGTGGTTTACTTCTATAGCATCCACCATTGTATAACAGTCCTGGGTAGAGTAACACTTTAAGTACTGCAATTCAGTGGCGGCTGTTTTAGGATGGGGGGGCGCCAGACTCCGCCCTTCCTTTTTGACCCATCCCACTTGGTGAAAATGGGCGTGGTTTCCACAAAATAGTGGGCGTGGTGTGGTTAGCGTCTGAGATGAACGAGGGATGGAGGGAGAGGGAGAGAGGGATGGAGGGACAGCAGGTCCAGATCAATAGAAATATGTGTGTATTCTAGAAAGTTTAACAATCAGCAGATAAAGATATTCCAAACACCAGTGTTAGCACTTCAATCATCCCGGCACCATGGTTGTTATGGTATCAGGATGATTGAACGCATTATTTCTATTATTACATTGTAATATATAATTAAATCATTTAACTCACCATAATGCAGAATCAGTGGGAGGCCTGAGCGTGTCACTAGCCACGTCGCCTGCCACCAGATGCCATCAGGCCGAGTCCGTCCTTACATCAGGTGCCCCCAGCGGAGTTCCTTTCTTACATGCAGCCTGTGTCACACACAATGCAGCCTGTGTCCCAACAAATACAGCCTGCCTGTGTCTCACCAAATGCAGCCTGTGTCCCACCAAATACAGCCTGTGTCCCACCAAATACAGCCTGTGTCCCACCAAATACAGCCTGTGTCCCACCAAATACAGCCTGCCTGTGTCCCACCAAATGCAGCCTGTGTCCCACCAAATACAGCCTGTGTCCCACCAAATACAGCCTGTGTCCCACCAAATACAGCCTGCCTGTGTCTCACCAAATGCAGCCTGTGTTCCACCATGCCCATGCGCCCCATATGGACAGGCCGCCACTGCTGCAATTGTAATTTAGGTTGTTATGGGTCTGTTTTACTGTGAGTTGAAAACAATTCTATCCAGCAGCATCTCTCTTGACTGGATTCAAAGTGTAGCACCATCTAGTGTGCTACTAGTGTAAGTGTAGGTAAATTTATGTTTTGGCTCATGGTTAACTGAGTTTTGAATCTGGGTAAACAGTTTATTGCAGATCAGGGCTGGATGACTCATACAGGCAGGTTTGTGGTGCCTCCCCCTGGATCTGGAAGTTTGGAAAAAACTTCTAGAAGCCGGAGGGCAGAGGCCAGAAGGGGGTGATCTGCATACTAAGGGGAGTTTGGCCAATCCCCAGGCAGTGGGCCTAGCATGATGGCTATGCCAGCCTTTAAATATGTGTGTCACGCTAGCAGGGGAGTCAGGTGGGAGATGGAGATGGAGTGCCGAGGAGACTGTCAGTGGCCCTTGAGGGGAGATCAGGGCTCCGTGGGGGCCAAACCATCACTTCCAGGACTCCTTGCTCTTCTTTACACTGAAGATAGTTCTAAATTACATTGACTACATGTTTGGGGTTGTTGTCCTGCTCCAGAATTAATTTGGGGCCAATCACACGTGTCCCTGATGGTATGGCATGATGGATAAGCATCTGCCTGTATATCTCAGCACTAGGTGTTAGGTACCTGGTGGCGAGCCTGGCTTGACGGAAGGGGACCTCTCTTACGGCTCTGGTTCAGGGTCCACTGGAATGGAGACAGGAGACCCGTGAGCACAGCGGAGTAGGAGTGTCCGTCCGGTGGGTCAGCTGGTGCAGGATGAAGTAGGATGCTGGTGCTGGTCTTTAGATAGCAGGAACTGCAGGAGATGGCACAGCAGGCTTGGGATAGGATGACCGAAGAGAGAGGTAGTCTCTGGAGCAGCAGCAGCGGAGGCAGATCCTGTGCGGGAGAGAGGCACACTCAGACGACAGAGGTAGTCAGACAGGCCGGGTCACAGGGAAGGCAGATAGGCATTAAACGGCAGGCAGGAGGATGGTCAAGTGGCAGGCAGAGGTTCGGCAACAAGTGGTAAGTCCATAAACAGAGTCAGGCAAGCCGGGGTCAAGGAGCAGAGAGGTCAACAGGGTCAGACAGGCCGGGTCGGGTTCCAAGGATCGCAGATAGGTACAGGCAGGTTTAAACTGGAAACTCAGGTCAGAGCTGCAGACGAACAGCACCGCAGGGCTGCAGCTCTGATCCTTAAATAGGGACACTGGCGCCAAACAGCGCTAGCCGCGCACGTGCACGGGCGCGCACCCCCGCTATTAGCGCACAGGAGCGCGCCCGCGGGCCGGTCGCGCGCGCGCGCACGTGCCCGCGGTGCGCGCGCCAACGCCCGCGCTGATGCCTGGAGGGCACAGGAGTGGTCGTTTGCCTGCGTAGAGGCAATCTGGGCCGCACGGGGCGGCCAGAACCCTGACATTGCCCCCCCACAAGGGGCAACCTCCGGGTGCCCAAAAGACTTCTCTTCTCTGGGTGGGCGGAAAAGAAAGCACGGATCAGTCTTCTGGCATGAAGGTTACTATCGGGTTCCCAGGAATTGTCCTCAGCCCTGTACCCCTTCCATTTAACTAAGAACTGTGTCTGCCCTTGCCGCCTCCTACAATCAATAATGGCCTCTACTTCGTATTCTTCGCCGCCTTCGACAAGAACAGGACCAGGAGGTCCAGTTCCCCTATCAGGAAAGGGGTCGGGTACAGCGGGTTTTAACAGGGCCACATGAAACACCGGGTGTATCTTCATTGAGGTGGGCAACGACAGTTCATAGGATACCTGGTTGATCCTCCTTTTCACAGAGAAGGGTCCCAGAAACTTGGGAGCGAGTTTCTTGGAAGGGCAAGGTAACTTCAAGTTAATAGTAGATAGCCATACCTGATCTCCAATCTGGAGGTCCAGTTCTCCCCTTCTTTTCCGGTCAAAGAACCTCTTGCAGTCTGCCTGGGCCTTGGTTATCGTCTCTTGGAGGATCTGGTTGTGGTTGAGGAAGGTCACTGTATCCTGCACCGCTGGAACCGGGGATTCTGGAAGAAAGTCAGGGAGAAAGGATAAGTGGAAGCCATAGTTGGAGAAAAAAGGGGACTGACCTGTGGCTGAGTGGCTGGCGTTGTTGTATGAAAACTCGGCTAAGGGTAGTAGGGACACCCAATCGTCCTGCACAAAGGACGTGAAGCACCTAATGTACTGCTCCAAGGTCTGATTTGTGCGTTCTGTCTGTCCATTTGTTTGGGGATGATAGGCCGAGGACAGCGCCAACTCAATTTTTAGGGATTTACACAAAGCCCTCCAGAAACGGGACGTAAATTGAACCCCCCTATCGGAGACTATGCTGGCAGGGACCCCATGCAACCTAATTATCTCCCTGATAAAGACACGGGCTGTTTCAGAAGCGGACGGGGTTCCCTTTAGGGGCAGAAAGTGGGCCATTTTAGACAGCCGGTCTACGACTACAAAAATAGCTGTGCATCCTTCTGAGCATGGGAGTTCAACTATAAAGTCCATGGTGATCATCCTCCATGGACGGTCGGGTACGGGAAGAGGCTTAAGGAGGCCCCAAGCTCGGCTTCTTGAGGTCTTGCTCCGGGTACAGACAGGGCAGGCGTTGACGTACTCCTTGCAGTCTTTCCTCAGACCTGGCCACCAAAAGGTGCGTTGCACCAGATCAATAGTCTTGCGGACTCCAAAATGTCCTGCCAGAGGGTGGTCATGGCAAAGATTCAGGACCTTGATCCGAACAGATTCCGGAACAAAGACTTGGCTTCCTTTCCAAAAGAGACCGTCTCTGGAAGTCAGGGGAGCCCCTGGGGTTGCTGGGCCATTTGCAGACGCCTCCTTGATCTGTGAGAGCAAATCCGGTTGTACAAGTAGAAAGTTGCCAGATGACAGGATGGTGTCTGGAGCTGCTGTGTCCTTTGGATTGTCGAACATGCGCGAGAGCGCGTCTGGTTTCACGTTTTTGGATCCTGGGCGGTAGGTGATATGAAAACAAAATCTAGAAAAAAACAAGGCCCAACGGGCTTGTCGAGGCTTCAGTCGCTTGGCTGTCCGTAGGTACTCGAGGTTTTTGTGGTCGGTATACACCAATACCGGATGACTTGCACCCTCCAACAGATACCTCCATTCCTCCAGGGCTGCCTTGATGGCCAGAAGTTCCCGATCCCCAACGTCGTAATTCCTCTCTGCGGGGGTAAGTTTTCGAGAGAAGAACCCTACCGGGTGCATCAAACCCTTGCTGCCTTGACGTTGAGATACCACCACTCCCAGCGCTACTTCGGAAGCGTCAACCTCCAGAATGTATGGGAGGGCAGGGTCGGGGTGACTGAGGATGGGGGCAGAGGTGAATAGTCTTTTAAGTTTCTCAAAAGCTTCCTGGGCCTCGGGGCCCCACTGAAAGCGTGTACCCTGCTTTGTCAGTTGGATAATAGGGTTGACGATGGTAGAGAATCCCTTAATGAATTTCCTATAGAAATTTGCGAACCCTATAAAGCGCTGAATGCCCTTCTTGTCCGATGGTGCCGGCCAGTCCAATACAGCAGTTACCTTCTGGGGGTCCATTCTGATCCCTGCTGGGGAAATCTCAAGTCCCAGAAACTGAATCTCTTGCTGTTCAAACAGGCACTTCTCTGCTTTAGCATATAGGCCATGCTGCCGGAGACGAAGTAGCACTCTGCCCACATGCCCCTGGTGCTGTTCAAGAGAATTGGAAAAAATTAAAATGTCATCGAGGTATACTATTACAAAAATGTCCAAAAAGTCCCTAAAGACATCATTGATCAGGTGCTGAAAGGTGGCAGGGGCATTGCAGAGGCCGAACGGCATGACTAGATATTCATAGTGACCAAAGCGGGTCCGGAAGGCCGTTTTCCATTCATCCCCGGACCTGATACGGACCAGGTTGTAGGCACCCCTTAGGTCCAACTTGGAGAAAATAGTTGCCGTTCGTAGTTTCTGGAAGAGCTCTGGTATCAACGGCAAGGGGTATCGGTTTTTGATTGTCACTTTATTCAACTCACGGTAGTCCACACAAGGCCTGAGTGTTTGGTCCTTCTTGGTAACGAAGAATATCCCCGCGCCTGCTGGGGAGGTGGAGTGATGGATAAACCCTTTTTTGAGGTTCTCCGCGATGTATGCCTTCAGGGCCTCCTGCTCCTTTTCGGATAAGGGAAAGATGCGTCCGAATGGGATTTCGGCTCCTGGGAGAATCTCGATAGGACAGTCATATGGACGATGGGCAGAGCCGATCCGCCCTATACACTCACTATGCAAGATGCATAGGGCCCCGCCGCTGTGGGGGGGCCCCCCCCCCAAGGGCGGATCGGCTCTGCTTCCCGAGCTCCAATCTCCTCCTCCCCCTCCTCCTCTTGTCACACAGCGGGAGTCAGAAGGCCGCTGTGTCTCAGAGCTGACTGAAACCTTCGGCCAGCGCTATGACAAAGATCCCGCCCTCCTCCTAGACCAGCTCGTGTGATAGATACAGTGTTCTGTCTATCACACAAGCTGGTCTAGAAGGAGGGTGGGACTTTTGTCATAGTGCGGCATAACATTTCACATTGAGCTCCGTGACACAGCGGGAGATGCCTGCTGTGCGTAATCCACTGGCACTGACTGGTGAGGCTACATTGATTGCCACAGTAAGACTGCAATGATGGGCACCATTAGGCTGCAATAATGATGGGCACAGTAAGGCTGCAATGATTGGCATGGTGAGGCGGCAGTGATTGGCATGGTAAGGCGGCAATGATTGGCATGGTGAGGTGGCAATTAACATGGCGAGGCTGCAATGAAAAGCATGGTAAGGCTGCAATGATAAGCATGGTAAGGCTGCAATGATAAGCATGGTAAGGCTGCAATGATTGGCATGGTGAGATGGCAATGATGGGCACGGTGAGGTGGCAATTATTAACACGGTGAGGCTGCAATGATAAGCATGGTAAGGCTGCAATGATTGCCATGGTGAGGTGGCAGTGATGGGCACGGTGAGGCTGCAATGATTGGCATGGTAAGGCTTTAATGATTGGCACGGTGAGGTGGCAATGATGGACAAGGTGAGGCGGCAGTGATGGGCACACTAAGGCTGCAATGATGGGCACGGTGAGGTGGCAATTATTAACACGATGAGGCTGCAATAATGGGCACGGTGAGGCTGCAATGATTGTCGCGGTGAGGATTTAAGGAAGTCTCTCTGGGGATCCTGATGTAGGGGGAGGCTCTCTGGGGACCCTGATTTGAGGAGGGGCTCTCTGAGGACACTGATGTAAGGGGAGCCCTCTGGGGACCCTGACGTAAGGGGAGGCTTTCTAGGGGCCCTGATGTAAGGGGAGGCTCTCTGAGGACCCTAATGTAAGGAGGGAGGCTCTCTGGGCACCTATGCTCACGGCATCATGGGTCAGGTAGAGGGCCCCTTAGCAGAATTTTGCTTAGGGCCCCAGGGAGGTCAGGATCGGCACTGACGATGGGGCGGCAGGGAGTCTGCCCCTCGTTTACTGAACACGTCGAGAAAGTCGTGGTAAGTCTTGGGCACGGCCCGGCACAGGTCCTGATCGGAGTTCAGGCAACACAGAGCAGTGGGTGCCCCAACGGGCTCAGGTAGGCAGTGCTGAAGGCAATAAGGGGACTGGAATTTTACTTGTCCCGTTGACCAGTTAATGCAAGGGTTGTGGGCTTGGAGCCATGGTATGCCCAAAATCACTGGGAAGAGAGGAGAAGAGATTACATCCAGTATCAACAGTTCTTGGTGCTGGGACAAGATGGTGGCAGGCAGGGGCAAGGTCTCTTGGGTCACTTGACCTGATTTGATGCGTGATCCATCGGCCAAGAAGACAGAAAGTCCATGGGTCTTCTCCCGGAGAGGTAGGGCTTGTAAGTTGGCAAAGGTGGCATCGATAAAACAACTGCATGCTCCGGAGTCAAGGATAGCGTTGGTGTGGATTGTCCTTCCTTGAAGCTGCAACGAGAGGGGAAGAGCCAGGTGAGTGGTGTTGCTGGGGCAAGGTGCAGGTTTAGAAGAGACAGAAGAAAGACACTTACGGATCTTGACTGGGCAGTTGTTTACGTAATGTCCAGAACCACCACAATAGAGGCATAGATTCAGCTGCCGGCGCCTGGCACGCTCCTCAGGGGACAAGGTGGAGCGCATAAGTCCGATCTGCATTGGTTCAGGGCTGTCGAAGGCAGGACTGGCTGGAACTGTAGCAGGCGTAGGAAAATAGCGGGAAGCTGGGGTTGGAGCCCTTGCCACCATCCAGGCCGGGCGGGTCGATTGGGAGGAACGTTCGGCTCGGCGTTCCCGGAGCCGGCGATCCAGTTGGATGGTAAGGGTAATCAGGTCTTCCAGGGACTCGGGGACCCCCACTCGAGCCAGTTCATCCTTCAGACTCTCAGATAAGCCTGTGCGGAATTGATGCCTAAGGTCTGCATCGTTCCACCGAGTGTCCGCGCTCCAGCGCCTGAAATCAGAGATGTAGTCCTCGGCCATTCTACGGCCTTGTTGGAGCATGGACAAGGCGGTCTCGGCTGTAGCGGTTCTTTGGGGGTCATCATAGAGTTGCACCATTGCCTGGAAGAAGGTAGCAAGGTCCTGGACCTGTGGGCTATCGACTCTCAGAAGACGGTGGGCCCATGACTGAGGTTCTCCTTGCAGGAGAGATACTACGAATCCCACCTTGGTGGCTTCCGAAGAGAAAGTCCTGGGCTGAAGGGCAAAATAAAGCTGGCAGGCATCTCGGAAGGCAGGAAACTTGGACCGATCTCCTGAGAATCTTTCCGGAACGGGCACTCTTGGCTCTGGAGGAAGCATCACTACTGCAGGCTGAACGGTGGGTTGCACCGGTGGCGCAGGAGGTGCAGCGGCCATAGGGCTGGAGAGATGCTGTACCTGTCCCTCTAACCTGGTATAGCCTTCCTGTAGAGACTTCACTGCTTGGGTGAGGGCTGCAAGGTGGGAGCAGAAGTCCTGCATGGACGAGGTTCCTTCCGCAGGCTCGGTCATCTGGGCTGTTCGTACTGTTAGGTACCTGGTGGCGAGCCTGGCTTGACAGAAGGGGACCTCTCTTACGGCTCTGGTTCAGGGTCCACTGGAATGGAGACAGGAGACCCGTGAGCACAGCAGAGTAGGAGTGTCCGTCCGGTGGGTCAGCTGGTGCAGGATGAAGTAGGATGCTGGTGCTGGTCTTTAGATAGCAGGAACTGCAGGAGATGGCACAGCAGGCTTGGGATCGGATGACCGAAGAGAGAGGTAGTCTCTGGAGCAGCAGCAGCGGAGGCAGATCCTGTGCGGGAGAGAGGCACACTCGGACGGCAGAGGTAGTCAGACAGGCTGGGTCACAGGGAAGGCAGATAGGCATTAAACGGCAGGCAGGAGGATGGTCAAGTGGCAGGCAGAGGTTCGGCAACAGGTGGTAAGTCCATAAACAGAGTCAGGCAAGCCGGGGTCAAGGAGCAGAGAGGTCAACAGGGTCAGACAGGCCGGGTCGGGTTCCAAGGATCGCAGATAGGTACAGGCAGGTTTAAACTGGAAACTCAGGTCAGAGCTGCAGACGAACAGCACCGCAAGGCTGCAGCTCTGATCCTTAAATAGGGACACTGGCGCCAAACAGCGCTAGCCGCGCACGTGCACGTGCACGGGCGCGCGCCCCCGCTATTAGCGCACGGGAGCGTGCCCGCGGGCCGGTCGCGCGCGTGCACGCGCCCGCGGCGCGCACCAACGCCCGCGCTGATGCCTGGAGGGCACAGGAGTGGTCGTTTGCCTGCGTAGAGGCAATCTGGGCCGCACGGGGCGGCCAGAACCCTGACACTAGGACACTATTTGCAGAAATGCAGATTCGAACTTAACCTCCACCATGCTTCACTGATGCCTACAGATACTCATTATTGTACCGCTCTCCAGCCTTCCAAGAACAAAACTGCCTCCTGCTACAGCCAAATATTTCACATTTTGGCTCATCAGTCCAGAGCACCTGCCTTTTTATGCACCCCAGTTCCAATGTTTTCATGCATAGTTGAGTCGCATAGCCTTGTTTCCACATCAAAGGTGTAGCTTTTTGGCTGCAATTCTTCCACGAAGTCTATTTATGGCCAGACTTGTCTGGACAGTAGATGGGTGTACCTGGGTTCCACTGGTTTTTGCCAGTTCTTTGCTGATGGCACTGCTGGACATCTTCCAGTGTCAAAGGGAAGAAAGCATGATGTGTCTTCCATCTTCTGCATTCATTTTCCTAGGCCAACCCCTGCGTGTATGGTGCTCTACATTGCCTGTTTCTTTGTGCTTCCTCAAAAGGGCTGGAACAGCACATCTTGAAACCCCAGTCTGCATTGAAATCTTTGTCTGGGAGAGACCTTTCTGATGCAGTATAACTACCTTGTTGCTCAGTCTTGCCATGGTGTATGGCCTGTGACATGAAATTATCTTCCACAACCTCACCTTAGAAGCAGAGTTTGGCTGTTCCTCACAAAGTTTTAAGCCTCCTCCACAGCTGTTTATGGGAAGCTTCCCAGCTTGCCATCAGCTGATTGCAAGCTGGGAAGCTGATTTGCCCGTGTTCAGGGCGTGCTCGGGACGCAAGCGATGAGCCCGCAAACACTCCCACTCTCCATTGATTTGTCTCTGGCTCCTGTCCTGTTTTTTTTATTGGCCGGGACCGAAGGGCGATTGGGCGGTGCTTTTTCAGCACTGTTGCGTCACTTCCAGTTTCCCGGCTGGCTCACTGTTGTGAAGTGCGGAGACTTGACTGCAACTGTCTGGGACCTTGTGATGAGAGGTGGGGAGCGGATCACAGATGAAGCGGATGGGCGCAGAGCTGGCAGTGTACCAGAGCACCAGGTAAGTGCAGGGATCGGAGAGGATTGCAACAGCTGACCATCTCTATTTGCTGTTGGTATGCCTCTCTCTCTCCCAGCATCATGCTTCCCCCTCCTTGGCCTCCTCTGCAGGGCCTGCTCCACCCAGTGAGTACTGTGTTCTGCCGCGAGCCTGCCCCCCCCCCCCCTCTCCATCTCTGATCACTTTTCTCAGCTGCTGCAGAGCTTCATTGAGGGGAGAGGGTGGTGCTGCTGAGTGTTGTGGTGCATGGCAATGACTGGCAGCTGTGGGGTTTCTCCACACTAAACAACCCTCCCTGCCTTTCCAATTGCCTCTGGACAATTTTATGTTCCCAACTTTGTGGGAACAGTTTGGGGTTAGCCCTTCCTGCTCCAACATGACTGCACACCAGTGCACAAAGCAAGGACTATAAAGACATGGTTGAGCGAGTTTGGGGTGGAGGAACTTGACTGGCCTGCACAGAGTCCTGACCTCAACCCGATAAAACACCTTTGGGATGAATTAGAGTGAAGCCTGCGAGCCAGGCCTTCTTGTCCAACATCAGTGCCTGACCTCACAAAGGCCCTTCTGGCAGAATGGTCAAACATTCCCATAGACACACTCCTAAACCTTGTGGACAGCCTTCCCAGAAGAGTTTAAGCTGTTATAGCTGCAAAGGATAGGCAAACTCAATATTGAACCCTACGGACTAATGCCGCGTATACACGGTCGGAATTTCCAATGGAAACAGTCCAATGGGAGCTTTTCATCGGATTTTCCGACCATGTGTATGCCCAGCATTCTTTTTCTGTTGGCATTTTCAACGGACTTTGGATTGAGATCCTGTTCTTAATTTTTCCGACGGAAAACCTTTCTGTCGGATTTTTCGACCGTGTGTATGCAATTCCGACACGCAAAATTCCGACGCATGCTCGGAAACAATTCGACGCATGCTCGGAAGCATTAAACTTCCCTTTTATAGTGCCGTTGAACGTGTTGTATGTCGTGGTGTTATTGACCGTCGGAATTTGGTGTGACCGTGTGTAGGTAAGACAGTTTCAGCAAAATTCCGACGGAATTCCGACGGGAAAACCATCAGATCTTTTTCCGACAAAAATTCTGACCATGTTCATGTGCGTGTATATGGGAGCCACAGTGCCTACGCCAAGGCTCCTCTGTATACTATGGTATGACTCTATATTTTTGAGAGTCTACAAGTTGGAGCATTTTTGTATAGCTTGTGGGCTGCAGTGCCTGGGAGGGAGAGTGGGTGGTACACAAATTACAAAAAACTTGACTCAGTCAGGGAAGGTAAAGAAACTCATTAGGTTTTTAGTTTTGTACATCACATATTAATTTGCTTTTTGGACTTGTCATACAGGAGTGTTTTGTTGTATGTAAAAGCTCAAGTTTAGGTATGGCAAATTTTACATAATGTACATTGCTATGCCTAAACTTCAGCTTTAATATTTTTGTAGTAGCTTGATACACTTTACCATTGGGCGACAGTAAGGTGCCTATTAACACAGTAAGTGACATCCTATGCTATCAGTGAAGTGTTTTCAGGGCTGGTGACAGGATTTTTGACACCCTAGGCAAAACCGGATTTTGCCACCACCCTTTGGCTCCACCCCCTTTGCCCTGCCCATGTATACCCAACCTTTTTAATGAAGCACCCATCAGATGCAGCCTCACCAGCACTCACCAATGCAGCCTCACCAGTGTCAATCAATGCAGCCTCTCCAGCGCCCATCAAATGCAGTCTCACCTGTGCCAATTAATGCAGTCTCACCAATGCCAGCTAATGCAGTCTCACCAGTGCCCATCAATGCCGCTTCACCACTGCCAATCAATGCAGCCTCACAGGGGGGCCCTCGGTACACACTTGGCATATCAGTCACTATATGCATATACACATTTGCAAATTGCATGATGTGATAATACAATCTCTTGTCTCAGACAGCGACAGTTTTTACTTGGGCTCAGCAAACTGTCTGCTTTGTATCCGATGACGTGACCATGTGCTTGGTTTGCCTTGCTCACAACAATGTTAAACCCTGCTGTGCCTGCCTCAGTCAGTGCCTCCTCCAGGCTCCACCTGTCACCAAGCCCCAAGCACCACCCCAAACGCCACGATATAGCCCATGAGTGACTCGGCTCCAGTGACACTGCCAGGACAGGCCAGGAGAGCGGCCTCCGCGGACACAAGCCAGGATGCCGAGCGGCCTCCACGTGGGGCGGTTTGGGTGCTGTCCAGCCACTGGAGCAGCTGCCTGGTTGATAGTTGCTGGCTCTGTGGACAGAGCAGGAGTAGGATCACCAGTGGCCAGGTGCCCTAGTCCGCCTAGTGGTAGCACCAGCCCTGAGTGTTTTTATAAGATTAACTTGGCTGAAACTCTCAGGACCTTATTATTTAAAATCATAGTACAAAAGTTGCTATTAATATTTAATTAAAATCTAAATAATTAATTAGTTTCCCTTTCTTTTAACTTTCCGTTAATACTGGTTATTGTTCCTTTTCAGTTCTGTCTTCCAATAAGGCACTATAATCCATAATTTAAATGAAAAACCAAAGACCTATAAACAACAGTTGTAAAATATATGGTTATTTCACAAATAACTATAATGGCAGTGCAGTAGTTTTACTAGAAAAACATTGTATATGTTTTAAATGGAGCAATAAATGCTTAGTGCTTCTATCAGGTTTTTATGTATACCTGTATACCTTCATACATTTTTAGTTGAATGTAAATGTATCTTAATAATTTCCCTTTGGGATTAATAAAATATTCTGAATCCGAAACCTATTGAGGGGATTTCCTCTTACTTTCTGTCATGGGCCAAAAACAAATTTGTATCAAAGTGACACACGAATTCTTTGGATGTACTGTTCTATTGATAACTTTGTTCAGTGGCGGTGCGTCCATAAGGGCACACAGACGCCACCCTCTCTTTCCAGCCACCCCCTCTATGACCAATGGATAGATTCATGCATTCCTCCTATTCAGGCGCCCAGCCCATTTTCTGGAGCCTGAATTACAACGGCAGGGTTTTTTTTTTTTTTGAAGCGCCTGATTAGAGCCATAGGCCATGCTGGGCCCTCGCAGGTCACTCAGCTGTGTTAGAAAAGGAAATGAATATTCGCTTTCCTAACACTAAACCGCCTCTCCGCCAATCAGGTGCTCGGATCTGTTACCGATCACTATCAGTAAGCATCGGATATTTTTTCACCTTAATGCATAGGATGCAGTAAGGTGAAAAAACAAAAAAAAATAAAAAAAAAAAAAAAAAAAAAAAAAAAAAAAAAAAAAAAAAAAAAAAAAAAAAAAAAAAAAAAAAAAAAAAAAAAAAAAAAAAAAAAAAAAAAAAAAAAAAAAAAAAAAAAAAAAAAAAAAACAAAAAAAAATTTTACAACCCCTTTAAAGTGAATTCAAACCCAAAAGAAAACATTTATTATGTTGCAGCTTACCAATTCTTAGATGTGATGGCTGCATTGTTTCTTTTTTGGGCTTTCTTTCTTCTATTTTCATCTGGTCTTCCAGCCGGTAACTCTTTTGTTTTTCAAAAGAACAAGCTCTCTTCAGATGTATCAGTTACATGGATGAGACAAAACATTTAACACTGGCAGGAGTGCTTACAATGAGGGCTGCTGTTAGAAATCACAGGGCCCATGCAGCCTACCTGTCAAATTAAATTTTCGATAAACATACACTAAAATTATTATGACTGGACACACACACAACAAAATTCCAGCTAAATCTAAAAGATAAAAGTGTATTGAATTCATAAATAAAGCTATGTGTGTGAATGAGGTCTTGGGGCTCATTCACATGGGTGCTGTGGCCTGTACAGTGTGAATTAGTGGTTTGTTTATGTGGCTGGAGCCACCAGGATCTGTGTGCAGTCTATAGGGATGCAGCAGCTGTGTCCATAACCACAGGTTATAATTTGGCAGGGGTGTGGTTGTACAGCCTTGTGTATTCGGGGCCACTTACCCACACCTGCACATCTGTCAAATTAGGACCTGTGGCTATGTTTGCACAGTTTCTGCATCCTCTTATGCCCCATACACACGGTCGGATTTTCCGGCGGAAAATGTCCTATCGGACAATGTTGTCGGAAATTCCGACCGTGTGTAGGCTCCATCGGACTTTTTCCGTCGGATTTTCCGACGGACAAAGTTTTATCTCCTGCTCTCAAATTTTCCGACAACAAAGTCCTATCGGACTTTTTCCGATCGTGTGAAGCGAATTCCGACGGACAAAGTGCCACGCATGCTCAGATCACATTACAAGACCAAAGCTATTGGCTACTAGCCTCTACGTCAGGGGTCTCAAACTGGCGGCCCTCCAGCTGTTGCAAAACTACAAGCCCCATCATGCCTCTGCCTGTGGGAGTCATGCTTGCAACTGTCAGCCTTGCAATGTCTCATGGGACTTGTAGTTTTGCAACAGCTGGAGGGCCACCAGTTTGAGATCTCTGCTCTACGTAGTCCCGTCGTAGGCAACAAACGTCACCACGTTCAGAATGATCGGATTTTCTGACAACTTTGTCCGACCGTGTGTATGCAACACCAGTGTCGGACAAAATCCGTCGGAAAAAATCAGACGGATTTTGTGGTCGGATTTTTTTTTACATTAGAGTAACAGGCGGCTCCAGTCACATGAACAATATATTCATTCACATGGCCAGAGTACCTGTGTGAATGAGTCTTGGGGGGTCATTCACACATGAGGATGGGGAGCAGTAAAACCCCATGGTTGAGCTGCACTTTTACTGCCCACCAATCGCTGCCCCCTTTAGCAACAAAGGCAGTGGCTAGAAGTGTACACATGCCACAGCCACAATTCTATGCTTCACAGCCATGGCAGAAATTAGACTCCCATCGAACAAGACCCATTTATCTGAATATCGCTGCCCTGTAAAGCACATGGTTGCTATGCGCTAGAACGGTGTTAAAGCAGGCGGTGAGGAGGCGATATACCTTGCGGTGAAGTACCTCCTCACTGTCAGTCAAATGCTCTCTGAGGAGATCTAAATACTGACCGCTCTTCAAAGAGCAAAGCACATGTAAACAAGCCCTTCCTTTTACTTAATTTTTTTGGGAATTTTATTTATGCAGCACCCTGTAGTTTAGGCAGGGAGCTCCTCACAAATTTACTTGCCAAGAGTAGTTATCTTGGTTGATTGATAGGGATCTATTGATTTCTCCCTAAGTTTGGCCTTGCTGCACTTTTCTCTTCTACCACTAGACAGTCCCCTCCCCCCTTCAGTTAGAACACAGAGAGGGAACACAGTTAACCCCTTGATCGCCCCCTACTGTTAACCCCTTCCCTGCCAGTGACATTTTTACAGTAATCAGTGCATTTTTTTATAGCACTAATCGCTGTATAAAATCCAATGGTCCTAAAAATGTATCAAAAGTGTCCGATGTGTCCTCCATAATGTTGCAGTCCCGATAAAAATCGCAGATCGCCCCCATTACTAGTAAAAAAAAAAAATAATAATAATAAAAATGCTATAAATATATCCCCTATTTTGTAGACGCTATAACTTTTGTGCAAACCAATCAATATACGCTTATTGCGATTTTTTTTTTTATTTAGAATACATATCGGCCTAAACGGACAAAAAATTTGCTTTTTTAAAAAATAAAAAAAAATGGGGATATTTATTATAGCAAAAAGTACAAAATATTGTGTTTTTTTTCAAAATTGTCGCTCTTTTTTTGTTTATAGCACAAAAAATAAAAACCGCAGAGATGATCAAATACCACCAAAAGAAAGCTCTATTTGTGGTAAAAAAAAAAGGACGTCAATTCTGTTTGAGTGCAGTGCCGCACGACCAGGGGTGGACTAACAACTCATGGGGCCCCCGGGCAATAGAAGATTATGGGGCCACACAGTATACAATCACACAGTATACAATCACACAGTATACAATCACACAGTATACACATACATGTACACACAGTATACACAGACATGTTTCTATTGGCTGAGAAGGTACTGGAGAGGTGGGGCAGCTATAATCTCTGGATTTTTAGACCAAAAGGATGTCGGTAAGGCCGGCTTCACACTGGGGCGGTGCGGGTGGCGACGGTAAAGCAGCGCTATATTTAGCGCTGCTTTACCATCGTTTTAGCCGTGGTATGCGGCCGCTAGCGGGGTGGTTTTAACCCCCGCTAGCGGCCGCAAAAGGGTTAAAAACCTCCGCAAAGCGCCGCTGCCGCGGCGCTTTGCCGGCGGTATCCCCGCGGTGTCCCATTGATTTCAATGGGTAGGAGCGGTATAGGAGCGGTGAATACACCGCTCCTTCACCGCTCCAAAGATGCTGCTAGCAGGACTTTTTTTTACCGTCCTGCTAGCGCACCGCTCCAGTGTGAAAGTCCTGAGGGCTTTCACACTGGAGACACAGCAGCAGCTGTTTTGGGTCGGTTTGCAGGTGCTATTTTTAGCGCAATAGCGCCTGCAAACCACCCCAGTGTGAAAGCAGCCTAAGGGACATTTCAGAAACAGATGTAAAAAAAACACAGATTTTTACATACTGTCCCTGGTTTTACTGAGGCTGGCAACCCTGATGGGGCCCCCTAGTGGCCCGGCGCCCTCGGGAAGTGCCCGAGTGGCCCAATGGTCAGTCCGCCCCTGCGCACTTGTCAGTTAAAGCGACGCAGTGCCGAATTGCAAAAAATGGCCCGGTCAAATCTTCTGGGGCTTAAGCGGTTAATACTCCTTTAACTAGTAGCCCCCACTAATGACTGAAAAAAAACCTTTTTTGAAAAATATTGATTTTAATGTTTTCCAGATTAAACAGTTGTTAATGAGAAGCTTATCTCGTGTGATCAAGAAATTAAAATATGTTTTGTGTAGCTGAACTCTGTATTTAATTGTAATGCAAAATCTTCTCAGATCTCTCCTTGCTTTTCAGTCACACCAGTTTTCAGGTAAGTAATATTGTTCTTGTTTGGTTCTCACAGTTCTTCCCCCCTTTCCTTTATTGTTTAAAGTGGTATTGGATATACAATTTATTTTGTGAACTGGGAATTGTAATAAGATCTGCAGAGGAATCTATTCTCTCAGATTCTTTAGTTACTTAAGAACACCTTCCATTATAATCGCCATGTTATATACTTTCTCATGCATGCTTTTAACTGTATTGGAAATTTAGAATTATTTTTATTTAAAGAAGAATTCCTTGCAAAACCTAACTACTCTTAAAAATGCTCCCTCCACCTCCTAACATCTATGTTGACCAACCTGTGTAAGAAAGCTTTATATACTTACCTATGTTCAGACCGCTCTGGTCCAGGTGATGTCACCCATAGGCTCCTATGGCCTATTCGTTGTTGGTATTCCCTTCTCTCCCCAGATGCCACCGCTGTCTGACACAGGAGAGCTGGATCACGTGATCGGGGCTGAATATAGGTAAGTGTGCAGATCGTTCTTACACTGGTTAGCCAGCATAGGTGTTAGAAGGGGAGGGAGCATTTTTAAGAGTAGGAAGAGTGGAAATCTGCTTTAAAGCCTAAGCCCCCGTACACATGGTCGGAAATTCCGACCACAAAAGCCATCCGATTTTTTCAGACGGATTTTGTCCGAAACTGGTGTTGCATACACACGGTCGGAGAAAGTTGTCGGAAAATCCGATCGTTCTGAACATGGTGACGTTCGTTGCGTACTACGGAACTACGTAGAGGCTAGTAGCCAATAGCTTTGGTCTCGTAATTTGATCTGAGCATGCGTGGCAATTTGTCCGTCGGAATTCCCTACACACGATCAGAAAAAGTCAGATCGGATTTTGTTGTCGGAAAATTTGAGATCCTGCTCTCAAATTTTTTCCATCGGAAAAAGCCCGCTAGAGCCCACACACGATCGAATTTTCCGACAACATAATCTGATCAGACTTTTGCTTATTTTTCTGAATACTTATTCTGTGCCTGTTTTAGAAATAACATTTTTTTTTTTTTGCGAAGACACTTATTATTACTATTATTTTTTATTATTTTTTTTCTCTTGAGTATTGAACTGCATGTGATACCTAACATGTAACTGTTTGTTTGATTTCAATAAACATTTTTTCTGTTAAAAAAAAAGAAATAACATTTAAGTACTACTTACCCCATCAATGCTCCAGAGCTGCCCTCTTTATCCTTCTTCAATCCTGTTGGCTCCTCATCTGGGTTGAATGATGCCCACCATACACCCTCACTTCCTGTAAGCCCAGGCTGTCATGGACACACCCTCTGAGGGTGCATCATCACACAGCTTTGGCTCTCAGGAGAATGCTCCAGAGAACAGTGCTCACGCTGGTCCAAATAGTAACTATATAACCAGTGGCGGCTGGTGCTCAAAATTTTTTTGGGGGGATTTTGAAAAAAAAATCATCAATTGCAGCCACTGTGCCATCAATTGCAGCCACTGTGCTATCAAACGCTGCCACTGTGCCATCAAATGCTGCCACTGTGCCATCAAACGCTGCCACTGTGCCATCAAACGCTGCCACTGTGCCATCAAACACTGCCACTGTGCCCTCAAATGCTGCCACTGTGCCATCAATTGCAGCCACTGTGCCAAACGCTGCCACTGTGCTGATTAAACGCTGCCACTGTGTCCATTCAACACTGCCACTGCGCCATCAAATGCTGCCACTGTGCCCATCAAACGCAGCCACTGTGCCAAACGCTGCCACTGTGCCATCAAATGCTGCCAGTGTGCCCATCAAATGCTGCCAGTGTACCTATATGCTGCCAGTGTGCCCTTCAAATGCTGCCAGTGTGCCCTTCATATGCTGCCACTGTGCCATCAAATGCTGCCAGTGTGCCCATCAAATGCTGCCAGTGTGCCCATCAAATGCTGCCAGTGTGCCCTTCATATGCTGCCAGTGTGCCCTTCATATGCTGCCAGTGTGCCCATCAAATGCTGCCAGTGTGCCCATCAAATGCTGCCAGTATGTCCTTGAATACCCCAGTGTGACCCCCGCCCGCTCGCCATCTGTCCAGCACTTACCGTGTCTTGGTGGGGCAGAGGGTGACGGCGACGAGCGGGGTCCTCCATGCATCTCCTGCCATCCTCATCTCCCTTCCTCACCTCCTGATAGGCATCCAATAGCGGCACCTGTCGTTTCAGCCAATCAGGTGACAGGTAACAGACCCGAGCCCCTGATTGTCAGACAGGCGGTTTAGTGTTAGGAAAGTGAATAGTCATTCACTTTTATAACACAGCTGAGTGACGGGCAAGCGTCCAGCATGGCGCTCGCAGGTCACCTTTTTGGAGCCTATGGCTCTAATCAGGTGCTTCAAAAACACCCCCCGTCACTGTAATTCAGGCGCCCTGTGGGCGGGCACCTGAAAAGGGGGTGGATAGATAGATAGATCTAATCTGATAGATGGGTAGCAGGAAAGAGGGGGCGGCGCCCGTGCGCCCTTAATGCACATGCCGCCACTGTATATAACACCATCAGCTGTGTTGAGGACTGCCCAATGCCAATGCATGAGGAGAAGAGGACCCTGCCCAATGCCAATGCATGAGGAGAAGAGGACCCTGCTTGTCACATGTCCAACCAAAAGACACATGAAATGAAGGAATGCTGGGAATATTTTATTTAATGGGACTGGAATGGGATAAGGGGAAGGCCTAATCCTGGAGTGCACAAGAAACATGTGAGGCACAGTGCACACAGGGAGAGAGGCATTTAGGCAGTGGTGTCCCAGTGTCCCCCTAGGATATTGCAAAATAGGCTGCTGTGCCAGAGAGGGGAAATGAGCCGGGACTGTGCTCTCCCTCCTCTCCAGGTTCACAGTCCTGACACTGCAGCTCTTCTCTCCCAGTGGCTCTGTGTGTGTATAGGAGCGCCCTGCAGCTTCCCCCTCTTGTCCTGTCATTGACTATAGAAGTAGCAGAAAGGAACCAGCAGCCTCATACTATAGGAACTGCCAGCAAGCCACAGGACAAGAAACAGTTAACAGCAAGAGCTGATCCGCCTCCTGCTGCTTACTGAGCCAATGGGCGCTGCTGTTACCCGCCCCCTTCGATTGAGAAGAACAGAATACTGGAGCCATGCTGGAGCCTGGAGAAAGAGCCGAGCTGCCGACTGGGGAGGGGCAGAGAAGGAAGAGAAATGAGCAAGAGAAGCAGAAGAATGAATTCAGGAGAAGGTAATCTGGAGACTGTGCAAAGGAAGAGACATTTACTGCAAGGGCTCCTCTCTTTATTCTGTCTGTACTTTCTGATGTAATCTGTATTCCCTGTATTCCTCCTCTCTCTCTCTCCCTGCACCCCCCTTCTCTCTCTCTCTCTCTCTCTCCCTGCACCCCCCTTCTCTCTCTCTCTCTCTCTCTCTCTCTCTCTCTCTCTCTCTCTCTCTCTCTCTCTCTCTCCCTGCACCCCCCTTCTCTCTCTCTCCCTGCACCCCCTTCTCTCTCTCTCTCTCTCTCTCTCTCTCTCTCTCTCTCTCTCTCTCTCTCTCTCTCTCTCTCTCTCTCTCCCTGCACCCCCCTTCTCTCTCTCTCTCCCTGCACCCCCTTCTCTCTCTCTCTCTCTCTCTCTCTCTCTCTCTCTCTCTCCCTGCACCCCCCTTCTCTCTCTCTCTCTCTCTCTCTCTCCCTGCACCCCCCTTCTCTCTCTCTCTCTCTCTCGCTCCCTGCACCCCCCTTCTCTCTCTCTCTCTCTCTCTCTCTCTCTCTCTCTCTCTCTCTCTCTCTCTCTCTCTCTCTCTCTCTCTCTCTCTCTCTCTCTCTCTCCCTGCACCCCCCCCTTCTCTCTCTCTCTCTCTCTCCCTGCACCCCCAGTTCTCTTTCTCTTCTCCCATCCCTTTTCCCCCTCTTGCCAGAACCAGTATAAACACTTTGTTAATATTAAAATAAAATATACAATGCTGTGCTTCCTTCTTCACCTTAGTGTTTTCATTTAAAATGTAATTGCATAATTTGGTTATATACTGCTAGACTTTTCTTTTTTTTTTCTTTACCCTGCAAGGAGATTTTTTTGGTAAACTTACCTTTAAAACAAAGCCCTCCTGCACCCAGAAGTCAGCGCAGCAGGCGCTCTCATTTTTACTTATCTTGCTTCCGGGTTTGCAGCATATTAGTGATATTGACACCCCCTCAAAAAAAAAAAAAAATTAATAACAAGTTGCAATATATTAATTGATGGTAACACCCCCTCAAGAAATAAAATAACTCTACTGACAATAGGGGGTGTCACCATCACTAATATACTACAATTTTATATTTTGAAAATTTGACCTGTAGTTTTGTTAGCTGTTTTTTCGGTAGGCCCCTTTCACACTGGGGCGTTTTTCAGGCGGTGCAGCGCTATAAATAGCGCCTGTATACCGCCTGAAAAAATCCGGCCCCATTCACTCCAGTGTGAAAGCCGGAGGGCTTTCACACTAGAGCGGTGCGCTAGCAGGACGGCAAAAAAAGTCCTGCTAGCAGCATCTTTGGAGCGGGATAGGAGCAGTGTGTTCACCGCTCCTATACCGCTCCTTCCCTTTGATCTCAATGGGACACCGTGGTAGAACCGCGGCAATACCGCCGCAAGGCGGCGCTCTGCAGGGGATATTAACCCTTTTTCGGCCGCTCGCGGGGGGTAAAACCGTACCGCGAGCGGCCGAAACCCGTGGGCAAAACGACGGTAAAGCAGCGCTAAATATAGAGCTGCTTTACCGTCACCGCGGCTCCCCGCCCCAGTGTGAAAGGGGCCTTAAGGTTATCTGCAAGATGGGTTTCAAATGTTTTGACAGGGGCGCAGTTTCAGTGCTTGCCATAGGCGCCATTTTCACTAGATACGCCTCTGCCTGCATCTGATCCAAGTGCACAAGAAACATGTGAGGCACAGTGCACACAGGGAGAGAGGCATTTAGGCAGTGGTGTCCCAGTGTCCCCCTAGGATATTGCAAAATAGGCTGCTGTGCCAGAGAGGGGAAATGAGCCGGGACTGTGCTCTCCCTCCTCTCCAGGTTCACAGTCCTGACACTGCAGCTCTTCTCTCCCAGTGGCTCTGTGTGTGTATAGGAGCGCCCTGCAGCTTCCCCCTCTTGTCCTGTCATTGACTATAGAAGTAGCAGAAAGGAACCAGCAGCCTCATACTATAGGAACTGCCAGCAAGCCACAGGACAAGAAACAGTTAACAGCAAGAGCTGATCCGCCTCCTGCTGCTTACTGAGCCAATGGGCGCTGCTGTTACCCGCCCCCTTCGATTGAGAAGAACAGAATACTGGAGCCATGCTGGAGCCTGGAGAAAGAGCCGAGCTGCCGACTGGGGAGGGGCAGAGAAGGAAGAGAAATGAGCAAGAGAAGCAGAAGAATGAATTCAGGAGAAGGTAATCTGGAGACTGTGCAAAGGAAGAGACATTTACTGCAAGGGCTCCTCTCTTTATTCTGTCTGTACTTTCTGATGTAATCTGTATTCCCTGTATTCCTCCTCTCTCTCTCTCCCTGCACCCCCCTTCTCTCTCTCTCTCTCTCTCTCTCCCTGCACCCCCCTTCTCTCTCTCTCTCTCTCTCTCTCCTCTCTCTCTCTCTCTCTCTCTCTCTCTCTCCCTGCACCCCCCTTCTCTCTCTCTCCCTGCACCCCCTTCTCTCTCTCTCTCTCTCTCTCTCTCTCTCTCTCTCTCTCTCTCTCTCTCTCTCTCCCTGCACCCCCCTTCTCTCTCTCTCCCTGCACCCCCTTCTCTCTCTCTCTCTCTCTCTCTCTCTCTCTCTCTCTCTCTCTCTCTCTCTCTCTCTCTCTCTCTCTCTCTCTCTCTCTCTCTCTCTCTTCTCTCTCTCTCTCTCTCTCTCTGCACCCCCCTTCTCTCTCTCTCTCTCTCTCTCTCTCTCTCCCTGCACCCCCCTTCTCTCTCTCTCTCTCTCTCGCTCCCTGCACCCCCCTTCTCTCTCTCTCTCTCTCTCTCTCTCTCTCTCTCTCTCGCTCCCTGCACCCCCCTTCTCTCTCTCTTCTCTCTCTCCCTGCACCCCCAGTTCTCTTTCTCTTCTCCCATCCCTTTTCCCCCTCTTGCCAGAACCAGTATAAACACTTTGTTAATATTAAAATAAAATATACAATGCTGTGCTTCCTTCTTCACCTTAGTGTTTTCATTTAAAATGTAATTGCATAATTTGGTTATATACTGCTAGACTTTTCTTTTTTTTTTTTCTTTACCCTGCAAGGAGATTTTTTTGGTAAACTTACCTTTAAAACAAAGCCCTCCTGCACCCAGAAGTCAGCGCAGCAGGCGCTCTCATTTTTACTTATCTTGCTTCCGGGTTTGCAGCATATTAGTGATATTGACACCCCCTCAAAAAAAAAAAAAAAAAATTAATAACAAGTTGCAATATATTAATTGATGGTAACACCCCCTCAAGAAATAAAATAACTCTACTGACAATAGGGGGTGTCACCATCACTAATATACTACAATTTTATATTTTGAAAATTTGACCTGTAGTTTTGTTAGCTGTTTTTTCGGTAGGCCCCTTTCACACTGGGGCGTTTTTCAGGCGGTGCAGCGCTATAAATAGCGCCTGTATACCGCCTGAAAAAATCCGGCCCCATTCACTCCAGTGTGAAAGCCGGAGGGCTTTCACACTAGAGCGGTGCGCTAGCAGGACGGCAAAAAAAGTCCTGCTAGCAGCATCTTTGGAGCGGGATAGGAGCAGTGTGTTCACCGCTCCTATACCGCTCCTTCCCTTTGATCTCAATGGGACACCGTGGTAGAACCGCGGCAATACCGCCGCAAGGCGGCGCTCTGCAGGGGATATTAACCCTTTTTCGGCCGCTCGCGGGGGGTAAAACCGTACCGCGAGCGGCCGAAACCCGTGGGCAAAACGACGGTAAAGCAGCGCTAAATATAGAGCTGCTTTACCGTCACCGCGGCTCCCCGCCCCAGTGTGAAAGGGGCCTTAAGGTTATCTGCAAGATGGGTTTCAAATGTTTTGACAGGGGCGCAGTTTCAGTGCTTGCCATAGGCGCCATTTTCACTAGATACGCCTCTGCCTGGAGTTCACCTCTAAACCAGACCAAGCCTCTGATTAGTTCGTTTTAAGAGGCACTGCATTTTGTAAGATTGGGACATGAGGTAACAGAGTGTTTATGTGACCTGGGAGAAAAGAAGATTTTCACTAACTTCCTGTTCCAGTGTCACAACAAGAAATGAATACACATCTCCTTGGGGAGATGCAGACTAGAATACTGCAATCACTGAGCGGCAATTTATATCACCTGTGATGTATTTCAGTTATCTTGCAAACCTGGCCTGTTAGTGGGCCCTGAGGACAGGAGATGATGACCACTGAACTATACCATTTTGGACTGCCCCTCACTTTGCAATAGTAATGATCACTAGGACAAATTGTGAATGTGAAGTTTCCACTTACAGGACCACTTACAGGACCAATGCAAATAAGGACATTAAACACTTATCTGTCCAGTGGGTCCAATTTTCAGTTTCTTACAGATCTAAATGCACTACTGTACTATTTACTGGCACTTTCAGGTGTATTGAATCCCTGCTGTTCTCTGTGGTTTCAACTATCAGCTGTTAGGTAACCACTGTGTCCTGTAATGTCGTAGGCGTAGCATCCAATGGATGAAACCACAAAGTATAGGGGACAATCCATATGATACACATAGGGGTTGATTTACTAAAACTGTAGAGTGCAAAATCAGGTACAGCTTTGCATAGAAACCAATCAGCTTCCAGGTTTTATTGTCAAAGCTTATTTGAAGAAGGTGAAGTTAGAAGCTGATTGGCTACCATGCACAGCTGCACCAGATTTTGCACTCTCCAGTTTTAGTAATTCAACCCCATAGAAGTATCATATAGCAGTGGTGCCCATAAAAAAAGGAATATTGGACTTGTCACGTACCAGACGGGTCAGTATTCAACTTCTCCTTTTACAAGGTCCTTCTGCTCAGATGTTTTAGGGACATAACGTTTTAAAGTTCAGTATTTTAGTTTATAAATTTAATCTGATGTTTCTTTCTTTAAAGCGGTTCTGCACACACTTTTTTGCATAGATCTCATTGCCTTCCAAATCTGGCAAAGAGTGCTAAATGGCCGTTTTTTTTTTTTTTTTACCTTGTAATTGCTGGCCCGGTCTATGCACCCATTCCTCTGTCTCGGTGTGGGCGGGGTTTGTGCGGGTAGCCGCGTCACTTCCTTTGATTGCCGCACTATATCCTGGGATCTGGTGTCATTCATCCCAGGAGTCAGTGTCAGTCACAGACACCACCCGTTGTTATGGCAACATAGTGTTTTTTACGCCGCTCGGCGCTGTTGTCAGTGCGCATGCATGGGAACCAGCGAGGCCTGGAATGGGAACAAGGAAGTGATTGCTTGTGGGCTTCAAATGCCCACAAGCAAAATGGAAATAGTGTTGTTTTTATTTTAAAAGTGCAGATTTCGGGACAAAACGGACATGGATACAGGACAGACACAGAAAAAGTGAGTTTAACGTTTAACACAGTTTGGAGCCACAAAGGAGGAAGGTCACCAGGGACCACAAAGATACACAAACCCATGCTGTAACCTTACAGCTGCAAGGTAAGGGGCCATCTTTATTATCCCCACCAGGATCACACGGAATCGCTATAACTGCACAGGATAGCCACAGCTAAAAAATCCTACACTCAACAGGAAGCACTTGCACTTCACTTTGGAATGAACTGTTGCATTTATGTTTTATATGGACTTTTACCGATCACACCTGTTATGATGCGTTTTTAGCTTGCGATTCAATTTTATTCACTTATTATTATTATATATTTTTTTAAATTTTTAAATTTTTTTCACCTCAGTCACTTTATAGACATTCGTCTTATCACCACTTCATATTATTATTTTTTATTGCAATATTTTAGGTTACTGCAATTATCGCCTTTTACTGCGATTTCTCTTTCCTGAATTTGTTTGATTGCATTTTTTCATTTGCTTGACTGGATTTACCCATTCTTTATGAAGATTTATATGGTGTTTTTTAAAATCACAGTCACTATCCACCTTATCCACTGTCTATGTTTTCTTATTAAGCAAGTTTTTGGCTTTTTAACCACGCTTTGATGTCTTTTACATATTTGTGATTTTATCTTTTCAATCACTGGCACACTACTTTTATGTGAATTTATTTATTATCGATCTCTTCACATACACCTATACCCCAACTGGATTTATTTACCTGATCTTTATCTGTTTTAGTTTAGTTTAGTTTTAACTATTTGCGCGCCACTACTTTCCCTTCTGCATTTTCTCCTTGGGTTCAGACATTACCCCCAGTGTGCGCTGCATCAGACTAGCTATTACTCTTTGTGCAAGCGCAGGATTACCTACTCTATCCATATAACGTTTGACTTAAAATACTTTTTAACAGGAGAAGAAAAAAAAAAAAAATAATTGTGTGCAGAACCGCTTTAAATCATAGGGCACTCTATCCATAAGTCATCATTGGTGTTGTGTCTTTACATGAAACATCTAAACACACATAAATAATCTCAGTCATCCTTAAGATACAGATCATCTTTCTCATGCTGAATGAGTCTGACAGGCATCTCAATGAGAACCTTCTTTTAGCACTTTTCTCATTGACGCCTCAGAGGTTGATAGTGCTGAGATTGCTCACAGTGGAATTAGGTGGTGTCTCTGTTGTCACCAAGAACAACCCTGCAGAATCTGAAAAGAAACCTCAACCTATAAGGAGCCTGTCATAGTTCAGGTATTTTCTCATGGAGATATACATATGGATTAGGTGATGAAGTGTAAACAGCTCAGAGATGACACAATAAGGAGAATGCACTTGTATAGGCTTGTCTGAGTACAATGGATGGCCCTTGAACATCACATTCTCCAGGTGTAAGGATGTCTGTGAGAGGCCCCCTGAAAAGAACATTCCACGCTCTAGGAATTTCGATGATTTTGGTATTTAACAATTTTACCCTTTCAGAGCTTATAGACCTTATACGATACGTAAGAAAAAGTAAAACATTGTGAGTCTATTTCCTGTCAAAGTAATGTTCATAAGTTACATTTTTTTCCATAGTCAATCTGCCTTATCCCTTGTACAACCAGTGATGTAAGTAACTGAGTTAAAATAAACTGAGTTACCTAACGCAGTTACTTTAGAGGGTAACGAGTAATCTAACTGATTACTTTTCCCCTCATGGTAACTCAGTTCCCATTACTTTGGCTTAGGTACCCCAATTACATCTACCGCCACTAGATGGCAGTAGTGTAATTCCGGTGTCCTGCCGAAAAAGTTCCCCCGCCAGATAAGGACCCCCTGTACTGCGCAGGCGCAGCGCTTGCGCAGTACGAAGGACTACGGAGCTTCCGAAAATTGCCGAACTTAAACAGCTCTGAGTGAACTCTACACCGCGCAGGTGCAGTTAACATGTAATTGTACGAGGCGATGCCGCACGCTCCTGATGCTCATGCTACTCTGCAAGGGGCGTCTATCGTGTAAGTAAGCGGCGGGTCTAGTATTACTGTAACCAAGGGGCGCATTTATTATTATTGTTATATATCGAGCTCTGCCCATTAATTTAACATTCGCCCTCTTCTGTAGCCATCCACCCCTTACACGATATAATAATAATAATAGACCCGCCCTTGCTTACACGCTATAACAGATCTGCCCCTTGGTTAGAGTAATAATAGAGCAGCCCCTTGGTTACACGTCTACACGATATATAACAATAATAATAAATGCGCCCCTTGCTTACAGTAATACTAGACCCGCCCCTTAGTTACACGTATAGAATATTTTAAAAAAAAGTCAGTTACTTTGCTGAGTAACTAATTACTTTTCCAATGTAGTAACTGAGTTACTAAGGCAATTACTTTTTGGGAGAAGTAATTTGTAACTTAACTAATTACTTTTTTAAAGTAAGATGACCAACACTGTGTACAACGCTTTGTGAATGTCCGAGGAGGAGGTAAAAGGTTCCTGTCTACATATGCTAATAGATATTATGTACTATTTCATTAGATCCAAAAACTGTGGTAGTTGTAAATGCTTACATATACCCAGTGAAGTGACTGGCCTCAGGTGATAAACAGAGATGAAGCAAATCCTCCTACATAAGTTGTACCTGTCTGACTACAGTCTTCTCTTCTCTACATCCATTCAAAGTGCTAAATTATAAATGTAGCACACCCCATGTAGGAGCCATCGGTGAATAGAAACCCCCCACTCTGCCCAGCCAGGCACACCAAATTTTCTGAGGCTATATTACAAGCTTTATTAAGGGGATAAAACTTGGATAGGAACTAGGGCAGTGGCTTTGCGTCCATAAGGGTGCACGGGCGCCGCCCCCTCTCTCCAGCCACCCCCTCTATCACCAATAGATAGATTCATGCATTGCATGAATCTATCCATGGCCGGATATCATGCCATATCGTGCCCGGATATCATGTAAACAGTTGTAGTGGGGACACTTTTACAAGGTGTCCGCTATATGTGAAAAACAGTAATGGGATTCTGAGGGTTAATTGTGCAGGTTTACTTTGGCATCAGTTTGGCTGGGCTGTACTAGGGTTCTGCCTGGTCGTGGGTACAGTGCGGTAATGGCCAAGAACCAGGCCTGGTTGAAAATTTTACATAGTTACATAGTTAGCTAGGCCGAAAAAAGACACAAGTCCATCCAGTTCAACCATAAAAAAAGAAATATAATAAATAAAAATAAAAAATATCGTACAATCCAATATACCCCATTCTATACCCGCAGTTGATCCAGAGGAAGGCAAAAAAAAAAAAAACCCCAAAGAGCATGCTCCAATCTGCTACAGCAGGGGAAAAAAATCACTTCCTGATCCCCCTAGAGGCAATCGGATTTTCCCTGGATCAACTTTACATATAAATGTTAGTACCCATTTTGTACCCATTTTGAGTATCAGTCTTCCCGGAGCCAATCAGTGGGTGCGTCTGGCCCCGCTGAGTAGTCTGGGGAAGGGTACTTAAGGTGCTCAAGTCACGTGTTCGGAGTTCGGCCGTAGCTGCCTGTTCCTGAATCTGGACCGGGGGAAGCCCCGCGAGGGGTCCCGGGCCCGGGAGCGTTTACCGTCCCGCAACATGGTCAGTTTGACTAGCCCCACAGACCCGCATGGTCTGGGGCAAGGATCCATCTGTTCCCTAGTCTCGGAACCGGCTGGTCCGAGGCCCAGTAACTGAGGGAGGATTCAAGGTGTCCGGGTGTGCTCTCAATCTTGGAAGGGGACCGCAGCTCCTGTAAGCGACTGGGGGAGGACTCTTCGGAGGAGGGCCAACAAGCTGGCATCTCAAGAAGAGCCTGGTTGCTGCCAAGGAGACAGAGAAAGTTCCAGGTACTGAGAAAAGGTTCCTATTCACTTTCAGTTGAAAGTTTATTCAGTGTCAGAGACTTTACAAGTTTCCGGATCAAAGTGTTGACTGCCATAATCTCTGGCTAGAGATTTGTTCAGCATTGAAGTGCCCAGCTGTGAGTGGCTACTCTCTGGTTTTTGTTAGAGACATTTCAATTGTCAGCAGTTCCAGGTGCCTGAGTTTCCAGGTGCCTGTTTGTTGGATGTTACCCCTGCAAATAAAAACCTTCTAAAAGGACTTTTATGGTGTCAGCATCCAAAGTTGTTGGGTACTAACCGTGGGAACCCCTGGACACGGATTAACAAGCCAAGCGGAGGTAACTGGTAACCCCAAAAGTCAAGTCCGCCCCATCGAGGGTTATGGCCGCTACACAGTTGCTATGACTTCTTATCTGAACCCAATCGTTCCAGCGACGAGCACATGCCCAGCAGCTCCAGCCGCTGTCTCGGGTCCGCATTGGATAGATTAACCACTTCCGGACCATGGCACGCTGATGTACGTCCCTACTTTGAGGACGGATATAGTTGTTATGGCAGCAGCTAGCTGCCATAACCCCGGTATCCCTGTGTTCGGCCGGTGGATCGGTACAAGATAAAAGAGGTCTCTGTGGCGGATTTGCCGCAAGATCACTTTTATCGGCGGCGAGGGCCCCCCCTTCCATCGCGATCCGGTGCCCTCCACCGCTTACCGGAGCCGTCGGCAGAGGCGGAGGCGATTGGATCCTTCCTGTGGCTGTGCATGGAGACGAGTGAGGGGAAGATGGCCCATAGCTCCTAAAAAGCCATTATTTTTTTTTTCATTTTTTTAAATGACAACATTTATTTATTTATTTTTTAGTGCATTTTAGTGTAAATATGAGATCTGAGGTCTTTTTGACCCCAGATATCATATTTAAGAGGTCCTGTCATGCTTTTTTTCTATAACAAGGGATGTTTACATTTTTTTTTTTAAAACAGGGGAAAAAATCAAAAAATAAAAAAAGGTAAAATAAATAAGAAAATTTTTTTTAAACGCTCCCCTGTCCCGCCAAGCTCGCGTGCAGAAGCAAACGCATATGTGAGTAGCGCCCCCATATGAAAACAGTGTTCAAACCACACATGTGAGGTATCGCCGCGATTGGTAGAGCGAGAGCAATAATTCTAGTCCTAGAACTCCTCTGTAACACAAAACATGCAACCGGTAGAATTTTTTAAATGTTGACCTATGGAGATTTTTAAGGGTAAAGGTTTGTGGCCATTCTACGAGCAGGTGCAATTTTGAAGCGTGACATGTTGGGTATCAAATTACTCGGCGTAACATTATCTTTCACAATATAAAAAAAAAAATTGGGCTAACTTTACTGTTCTCTTATTTTTTAATTTAAAAAAGTGTATTTTTTTTAAACAAAGTGCGCTTGTAAGACCGCTGCGCAAATACGTGTGACAGAAAGTATTGCAACGACCGCCATTTTATTCTCTAGGGTGTTCTAAATAATTTAATAGCAAAAAAAAAAAATACATTTTTAACTTGTAAACAACACATCTAAAAAAGAGGCCCGGTCTTAAAGTGGTTAATAGTAGCGGGAGCCATTGTCTCCCGCTGCTGTTAATCAAACCCAGTGACACGGGAAATGGGGATGGGGCCGAGTCCTGCTGTCTGTGTCAATAGGGAAAGCATCTCTCTGTGGGGGCACCTGATGAAGAGGAGGGGCCAGAAGCGTCGCTGGGGACCCCAGAAAAAGAGGATCGAGGCCACTCTGTGCAAAACCCTTGCACAGAGCAGGTAAGTATAACATGTTTGTTATTTAAACACTTCCCGCCCACCAAATAGCAAAATGACGGCCAGGAAGTGGTTTCATTATCCTGACTGAGCGTCATATGACGTCCGGCAGGATAAGTCGCGGTTGCGCGCCCGCGGGGCACGCAACACGGCGATCGGTGGTGTGGTGTGTCAGTCTGACACACCGCATTTCTGATCGAGGTAAAGAGCCTCTGACAGAGGCTCTTTACCACATGATCAGCTGTGATTGTACCGACAGGATAAACAGGAAAAGCCGTGTATCGGCTTTTCCTCTACTCGCACTGACAGACACAAGTAGAGGAGAGCCAACCGGCTGCTCTCCTGAACGGGGGGGTCTGCGCTGACTAATTATCAGTGCAGACCCCCCGAGGATGCCCACCCATGGCCAGCAGGGATGCCCACCCATGGCCAGCAGGGATGCCCACCCATGGCCAGCAGGGATGCCAACACATGGCCACCAGGGATGCCCACCCATGGGCACCAGGTAAGCCCACTAAAGCCCACCAGGGATGGCAATCATTGCCCATTAGGGATGGCACTCTGTGCCCATCAGTGATACCTGCCAGAACCTCTGAGCAATGCTGCTTATCAGTGCCATCTATCAGTGCAGCCCATCGGTGCCCACAAGTTTCAATCAGTGCCGCCTATATGTGCCCTCCAGTGCCACCTATCAGTGACACCTATGAGTTTACATCAGTGCCACCTATGAGTGCTCTTAAGTGCCACCTATCAGTGCCGCCTATGAGTGCCCATCAGTGCTGTATCTCAGTGCCCATCAGTGCTGTATATCAGTGCCCCCTATCAGTGCTGCTTATCAGTGCCACCTATCAGTGCTGCAAATAAGTGCCACTTCATCAGTGCCATTCAGTACTGCCTCATCAGTGCCCGTCAGTGCAGCCTCATTAATGCCCATCAGTGAAGGAGAAAACGTACTTATTTACAAAGTTTTGTAGCAAAAACGAAGAAAACCTTTTTTTATTTGTAGCGCAAAAAAAAAACCCCAGAAGTAATCAATTACCACCAAAAGAAAGCTCAATTTTGTGTGGGTACAGCGCTGCATAACCGCGCAATTGTCATTCAAAATGTGAGAGCGCTGGAAGCTGAAAATTGGTCTGGGCAGGAAGGTGTATAAGTGCCTGGTATTGAAGTGGTTAAAAAAAAAAAAACCTTTACAATCACTTTAAGTGTGTGCATTGGTTCCCTAAATCAGTTATGAATTCTAGCAATCCTGAATTCTACACACTGAAGTCCCTCCAAAAAAATGAAAAGTGACAACCAGAATCCCAGCACAGTTCACTGACACTTGGAATCATAGCATGGGAGGGGTTGAACAATTCTGATGTTCCGTAGATCATGGAGATGGCGCATTAGTCATTATTCACCTGCCTACTGCCAATGTATGCTGTTGGCATATATTGCTGTCACACGGTTATTTCAACACACATGACATCATGGAAAGTCGCTATGCAATTAAAATACAAAACATGTTCAGAATCTGCAGCTCTCCATGTAATCTCTCCTTCTTGGTACCAGTAACATTATCATGTTTTTAAAGGCTAATTTCTATGTTCCATAGACTTCAAAGGCAAAGATTTATTGGACGAAGGTCTCAGGGCCTCAGGTAAGGCTCAGTTCGTACTTATGCAACACAGGAACATGTGTAATATTGTACGCAGCACATGAACATACACTGTTTTCTGGCAGGTATGCAAAGGTGCTATTCATTCTTAAAGCGGAACTTCACTGCATCTAAGCACTATAAACCAAAAACACTATTTAATTCATGTTTTAATATTTACAGCAAACTCACCCATCAATCCATGCCTCCATGCTTTATTTTTATGAGAAATCAATGTAAAAAACACCCCTTAGTATTTCTGGCCATGGCCATCTTGAGTAAGGGCAGGTTATTTATGTAGCTTTTACTTCCTGGAATCCATCTGCCCTTAGCTCAGGTATTCTCACTCCAACTGTTGTAATAGTGACTATTCCTTGCTGAGACCTTTATGCCTGGCCTGTATTAGCAGATATAATCACTGCAGGCAGTCTTTATCAGATAGCTTGAACTCACCAGACACCGATTCATCAGCGTGGGTCTTTATTGCAAGCAGCAGGTATAGCAAACAACAAGATGTGGCAGATGAATGAAAGATGGTATCTGCAGGTCAAAACATGGTAATGTGTTCCCGGATGCGACCAGATTGCATGAAAGGCCTAGACAGATGCAGCCATGTTCTTCCTTACAAGAAAAGAAGCAGGAACAGGAAATTACATCACAATGAAGTGGGAGGGGACACAGATAATAAACAGAAAAGGGTGGTGCTATAAGCAAAATAACCACAAGATGGCAGCATAATAACCAATTATATAAACATTAAAAGCGGGGTGCCCACTTAAAAAAAAAATTTAAAAATTAAAAGTCAGCAGCTACAAATACTGATACTGTTAATAATCGGACACTTACCTGTCCCAGGGTCCAGCGATGCGGGGGGATCGAATCCCCCCTCGTCCCCCCTCCATTTTTACTGTGGGTGCCCGGCTGTGGCTTCACAGCCGGGCACCCACTGCGCATGCAGTCATCTGGGACCGGTCTCGTGTCCCAGATGATTGACAAGAGGGAAGGGGGAGAGGCGATCTCCCTTCCTGCGCAGAGGAAAGGGACGTCAGAAGCCCAGGCGCCGGAGGCAGACTACGAGGGACCCCCTAGCAACAGGCATTTAGAGGTGAGAAAAAAAAAATATTTTTTCTCCAAATGTTTTTTTTTTTAAGCACATTATTATTTTTTTTTTTTGGGGTGGAACTCCACTTTAACATAACTATGCATAGCATTACATTTTATGCAACAAGAGTAACAGCACATCAGGCATGCAGGCAACTAGGTGTTCTTAGCTGAGAACGCTGCTCCTCCTCTCCTGAAGACTAATGGGATGTATGACATCAAATATTTAAGCATGGAAATTAGCAAGCAACTGAAGAAATGTTAAAAAAAAATCTTTAAAACAAGTAAATATGATATGCATTCCTACCTATTTATTATTGCTAGGATCATAAGCATTAAAAATATTCAGTGTTAATTGAGAGTGACATTACACTTTAATGACATTTCAAACATACCAGCATGTGTGTTAAATCACACTGCAATGCACAGTAACCTATTGCCATGCATTGTGTTGCGATGCAATTCTGCACTAAATTCAGGATCCGACTAATTGCCTAATTGGCAGAAGTCTGACCGGCAGCTTGCTCAGCCTCTTAGCGCACTGTTGAGAGCCTGAGTCAGCTGTACCCGTCCCCTTCACAGTCTGGTGTTCCAGTGAGCGCTGGAGGGACAGAGCACAGAGCACTGAGAGCAGAGACTTATAGTCAGAGCGGACCTGAGAACTGAGTGATCAGAGGTCTTTGATCTCTCAGTTCTTAGTGTAGAGCTGGCTGGGAGAGCTGCAGCATTGAATCAATGTTGCAGCCATCTACAGTAGGTGAGTATAAATGGTTTTATTTCCACACCTAAATAATGCTCAGTGGTGCCCACTTACTTTAACCACTTCAGCCCCAGAAGATTTTACCCCCTTCCTGACCAGAGCACTTTTTTTGCGATTCAACACATTGTACCCAAACAAAACGAATGTCCTTTTTTTTCCCACAAATAGAGCTTTCTTTTGGTGAAATTTGATCACCTCTGCGGTTTTTATTTTTTGCGCTATTAACAAAAAAAGGGCGTCAATTTTGAAATAAACCCAATATTTTTTACTTTTTGCTATAATAAATATCCCCAAATTAAAAAAATAAATACATTTCGTCATCAGCTTAGGCCGATATATATTCTTCTACATGTTTTTGGTAAAAAAAGAAAAAAATCGCAATAAACGTATATTGATTGGTTTGCGCAGAAGTTATAGCGTCTACAAAATAGGGGATAGATTTAAGGCATTTTTATTTATTTATTATTTTTTTACTGGTAATGGCAGTGATCTGCGATTTTTATTGGGACTGCGACAATGCGACGGACAGATCAGACACTTTTGACACTTTTTTGGGACCATTGACATTTATACAGCGATAAGTGCTAAAAATGATTACTGTATAAATGTCACTGGCAGGGAAGGGGTTAACACTAGGGGGCGATCAAGGGGTTAAATGTGTTCCCTCAGTGTGTGTTCTAACTGTAGGAGGGATGGGACTGACCGGAGGAGGAGTCTTATTGGTGTTCTTATATACTAGGAACACATGATCTGTCCCCTCTCCCCTGGCAGAATGTGGATTTGTGTGTTTACACACACAGATCTGTCAGGAGCACGTGCATCGGCTCCTCAGAAATAAAACTTCTCATAAAACTACTATATTCAGCTATTGGCTCAAGATAAAGCTGTACAGAAGACATTGCATGTGATTCACACCACAAATCAAATGCAATGTCTGTGCAATGCGAATTCAGCCATACAAACCGTATGGCTAAAATCGCATCGCATTCGTACCAAGAATGGTGCAGGACCCTTTTTTGCTCTGCACTGGAATCGGATTGTATGTGTATCCTGCACCATTTCACAATTCGCACTGCGATTTTCAAACTGAACTGGGGGTGTCATTAACTTTACATTGACACCCCAGCAGTTCGCAGATGTCAGTGTGAACCAGTGTGCGATTCAGGTGCGATCGGCAACCCACACTGAATCGCAGGGTTTCCCGCATTACACTGGTGTGAACCGGAACTGAGTGTTAAACAGTTGTCTTCTACTTTTCTCTTCTTTCTCGTCTTCTCACCCTTTGTGCTACCTTCTTTACTTTCTCCTTTTATGGTGTTTACAGTGTAAAATGTAACACGGGGTACAGCGACATCTTAGTGCCCGGTCCCTCAGGGACATTCTCTCCTACATACATCTGCTCTTCATACCTGAAACTGGTTACCATGTGAGACTTGGGATTACTCTGTGTCTGGGATGGCATATGTTCCTAGGGTTGCCATCTGTGCAGAATTCACCCGGACAGTCCAGGTTTTAATTCATGTGTCCAAGTTTCAGTCTGCTTGAAACCCGGACTGGGTTGTGCTTCCAAAGTAACTGAGATAGTTACACAAAAATACGTTGCCATCTGGGAGCTGCGGTCCTCTGTCTGGGAACCGGTTCGGCATCACTGGTGGGGGAGGGGGTAGTGGGTCAGGGTGATGAGGTCAGCAAGAGCAGTTTGGCCACACCCACTGTCCGCCGCTGCGTGCTGCATTATGTCTCTTCTTGGGGCACCCAAACGCGTCATGGTCTTTTATAAACCTATAGTGCAGAGGTAGGCAACCTCGGCCCTCCAGCTGTTTTGAAACTACAATTCCCAGGAGACATTGCAAGACCCTGACAATTACAGGCATGACTCCTAGAGGCATGATGGGATTTGTAGTTTCACCACAGCTGGAGGGCCGAGGTTGCCTAACCCTGCTATAGTGTATATTACGAAACAAAAACAAAAAAAAATATGTCCTGTGCTGCTAAAATGTTTGGGTTTAGCTTGGAGAAAAGGTGGTAACCCTATGTGTTCCTCTCGCTGAACCTCTCTGTATAAACATATGATTATTTTTGACGTGTCTGTTCTATGGTTCTGTATGTGATGCTTAGAAATAAACAATTGTAAAAAAAAAACAAAAAAAAAAAAAACAGTTGTCACAATTTAAATGTTCTGTTTTTAAAAAATAAGTTGTAGAAATTGTTACTTTGTAAGTAGTTGATGTTTTCAGTTTTCCACTGAAACAGAGACATACCTGTTAAGTCGCATTCGTGCAAAATAGATTTCCTTCAGTCAACCGAGCTATATCTCTCAGTTACCTGTCTGCTCTTTTCCTGCCTACATACATCCTGTTGAAACTGTGAAAACATCCTGGTCACATGACTCCTCCTGAAACGAACATACTATTGTGTAGCAACTACACTGTTTTTATATTTGCTTTATAACAACCTGAAAAATAAAAAATAACTTTTTTAAATGATCAGTATGGTTCAACAAAAGACCAAGGCCCCTTTCACATGTGCGGACCGTTCAGCCCTACCCTGTCCCCCCCCCCCCCCCCCCCCCCCCGAAAATAAGCCCTACCCTGAAAAAAAGGCCTACAAGGACTTTAACTAGGGCTTATTTGGGGGTAGGGCTTATATTGCAGCCATCACCGACAATCACGCTAGGTCTTATTTTCGGGGGAAACAGGGTATATCTACAACTCATGATACATTAGTGTCATGGTCAGTGGGAAGAATGCTCCTTACACTAAGGTGACCAGATTTTTAAACTCCGGGAACATATTTTTTATTACTAGTAATGGCGGCAATCAGCGACACTCTGCCTGTTGCCGCCGCCGCCGCCCGCCTCACAGCCTGTCAGTCTCACTCTCTGGGCCGGGGCTACTACTGGGGGTGGAGCGGAGGAAGATCACTCCACCAGGGAAGGCAAGGGGTAAGCAGGTAGGCGGCTGGCCGGGACATGAGCCAAGGCAAAAGAACATGGACCCGATACTGAAAAAATATTCCCTCCGCTCCGACCAGCACAGGATCATCAGAAAGGGGCACAGATAATGGAAAAAAATACATTCCCCTAAGCTGGTAGGAGCGGCAGAGCGGGGGGTGTAATTCAGAATTTTTATTTAAATGTTTTTTTTTTAATTGCCCCAGCCTCTGTTCAAATCCAATCCGGGGACAAAACCGGGGACAGACTTGGTCCAGGGACAGTGTCCTCAATCCGGGGACTGTCCCCGGAAACCAGGGATGTCTGGTCACCCTACACTTGTGGTCATAGGGAAGAATTACCCACTTTATGCCCCATACACACGAGCGGACTTCTCGTCGGACTAAACTCCAAAGGACTTTGACAGAGTTCCGACGGAGTTCCGCCAAAACGGACTTGCCTACACACAATCACACCAGTCTGATCGTTTAGAGCGCAATGACGTACGACGGGACTAGAAAAAGGAAGTTCAATGGCCAGTAGCCAATAGCTGCCCTTGCGTCATTTTTGGTCCGTCGGAACAGCATACAGACGAGTGGTTTTCTCGATAAGAATTGGTTCCGACGGAGTTCCGGCGGAAAGATTTGAAACATGTTCTATTTCTAGGTCCGTCAGAATTTTAGAAAGAAAAAGTCTGATGAAGCCCACACACGATCGGAATGTCCGACAGAATGATTCCGTCTGACCTTTTCTGCCGGAAAGTCCGGTCGTGTGTACAGGGCATTACAGATAGCTAAAAAGATCAATGGTGTCATTGTTCAAGGAACCCCTAGCAACCTTTGGAGGAACCCTAGTTGAGAAACCTTGCATTAGTGTGATAGTGGGAAGAATGCTCCTTACATTTGTGGACATTGGGAAGAATTACACCCTTACAGATAGCTAAAAAGATCAAGGGTGTCAGTGGGAACTCAAGGAACCCCTATCCCTGTTTCCCCGAAAAAAAGACCTAGCGTGATTGTCGGTGATGGCTGCAATATAAGCCCTACCCCCCCCCCCCCCCCAAATAAGCCCTAGTTAAAGTCCTTGTAGGTGTTATTTTCAGGGTAGGGCTTATTTTCAGGGGAACAGGGTAGGGCTTATTTGGGGGGTAGGGCGTATAAAGCAGCCATCACCGACAATCACGCTAGGTCCTATTTTCAGGGAAACAGTGTAGGAACCTCTCGTGGAACCCTAGTTGAGAAACCCTGCATTAGTGTGATGGTCAGTGGGAAGAATACTCCTTACATTTGTTGACATTGGGAATATGTACCCCCTTACAGATAGCTAAAAAGATCAATGGGGTCAGTGAGAACCCAGGAACCCCTAGCAACCTCTGGAGGAACTATGGGAATTCCATACTTAAAGCGGTTCTACACCCATTTCATTTAGTAAATCTCTTTGCCTTCCAAATCAGGCAAAGAGTACTAAATGAAATGTTTTTTTTTTTTTTTTTTTTTTACTTACCTTGTAATTGAAGACTTCCGGTCTTCTCCCTCTGCGGCGGCGGGCGGGGTCTTGCGTCGATCGTCGTCACGCCGCACTGTCTCCTGGGATCTGGTGTCATTGATCCCAGGAGTCAGTGCGGGCATCTTCCGAAATCTCGCGAGATTTCGGCCACATCTTCCGAAATCTCCCGAGATTTCGGCCGCATCTGCCGAAATCTCGTGAGATCTCGGCAGATGAGCCGTTACTGCGCACGCGCGAGTAACGGCAGTGCATGGTGGGCCATCTAAAGTCCCTGTGGGTGTTTCACATGCCCACAGGCAAGATGGCCCCCAGCACTAAAGAAGAAGACGAGGAACTTCATCGGACGAAAACCGGCGGCGATCGAGATGGAAGATGGAACAGGTGAGTCCCCTAATAAAGGTAAGCACACTTTATATTACATCCTTAAAAAAAAAAATTTTTTTCAGAGTGCAGAACCGCTTTAAGAGAGTTTCTTAAAATCCCCCCTCCTAACACTTAATGCCCAGTACCTCAGAAAATAGTACGAAAAATACCACTTTCAAAGCAATCGTACGATAATCTGATCATTAGTACAATGTTTTCGGAAGCCGATCAGGACAGTTCTTTCGATTATTATTTGATCGGAAATGCACAAAATAATTTTTTTTTGTACGATGCCAGATCGTACGATTTCCGTTTAATCAGTACAGCTGTCTTTCGTAAATGCAATACAAATGCATTACAACATATAACATCACTTTCAAATTTTTATTCTGTCGTATGCAAATTTTCATGACTTAAACTCATCAGATTCCATCTGAGATTAGCATGCAAAAAAAAAAACAGACAATCATTTGTTTGATAATCTTATCGTGTGTACCGGGCATAACTTTCAGCCTGCTCTGCTTTGGTCATGTAATCAGCTGTATCAGCTAGCACTGGCTGATTGCTTAAAGTGTTACTAATCCCAGGACTCTGCATTCACTATATCTTGTCTACCACAGTCCTATGAAGCTGCAGGACCCCTGACCCTCTGTCTGGACAGTGTTAATTAGCCCTGTGCCGATCACATGCACCCTCCCAAAAAAATAAAAAAAATAAAAAAACCTCTCTCGTAATAAACACCACACTGAGCATGTGCAGAGTGCCCCCAAGGCTCTGTTATATCATGAAATGGATTGGGGCTGTGGAAGAAGGGAAGGATCAGAGAAGACAGAACAGCAATTGTCAGTTAAAGTGACGCAGTGCCGTATCGCAAGAAATGGCCTGGTCATTAAGGGGGCAAATCCTTCCTGCCCTTAAGCGGTTAAAGTGGGTAAACCTCAGACGTGAAATATGAACAAAGCATATCCTTCTATAGTGTGTACTTGTCTCAATTAAGAGCACCAAGTGTTACTTTTGCCTGCTGCTTCTTTCCTCTGCTATCAGCAGGAGTCACCCCTGGTAAGTTTTCCTGACACCAAGAGAAAAATGGTGACAGGGGAGGGATTCCCAGCTGATTGACAGCCTCAGCTGTTTTTTCTGTAGGCTGTGTGGAGGGGGGGGGGTGTCCCTTCCCTCCAATCAGCTGTCAGAGCTCTTCTCCCTGAGCTCTGCAGAATGTAACTTCAGCTCTCTGCCCCCTTTTTTCTGAACTCTAGGAAAAACTTTATAGATCAGCACTTTGAATGACTGTAGAGGAGAGAGGGCTTCAGATAGACAGATACAACTTATGTAATGTAGGAGGTGTTTCACCTCTGTGTATCACTTGAGGCCAGTCACTTTACTGGGTATATGTAAGGCTTTAAATCACTTTAATCATTCATCAGCAGTCCCATAGGTCCCCTCTTCTCCCCCCAGCACTGGGGACACTCGGTGGCTTCTGCCTTCGTCACTGGTCCCAGAAGCTCTTTAGCTCCTTGGAGACTGAGTCATAAATACAAGTGGCAAAACATAAGCAGGATATAAGCAGGATATTATTATGCCCGGCCCGGGGTAATATTGGTCATGCTGGCAGCTTTACCACAACATGCATGGACAGAGTACAATTTTTAATAGATAACTATAAATGTTAATGAACTATGAACTGGCTGTTAGTTTGCCAGACAGAAGGGCTTTGCACAGTATTTCAATTTCTCAGCGTTTTATATTCAGCTGAACTCATATAAAAGATTACAGCATTTGCTCAGGTAATTACCTTGGTAGACAACGCCAATTATATATATACAGTCACACCCTCCAAAAAAAGAAAGGCCAATACAGACATCATAGTTTGTTGGCAATATTTCATGGGTTTCGTGTATAACATACTCTGAAGAGTTTTGGTAAATCAGAAGATAAGTTTCTCTGTTCAGAACACAAACATCCAGATCAACACAGGCAATTTTCTGTCTATCAATGTATAGACATACTCGCTATGCTCATATGGTCCCTCTGGTACAAACCTGTGAAAGACTGTTGGCCATTTTTGGTTTTTTTTGCACACATGTTCAAAAAATGATTTTTTTTTACTAGAAACATACATTTTCTGAAAGCAGATACCCTGAAGAATAAAATGGTGGTAGTTCCAGTTTTTTTCTATAAATTGTATTTTTTGGTAAAATATAATATGAGGTTGCACTGATTAAATAGATACCCAACATGTTAAGCCTTATGCCCCGTACACACGGTCGGAAATTCCGACGGATTTTGTCCGACACTGGTGTTGCATACACACGGTCGGACAAAGTTGTCAGAAAATCCGATCATTCTGAACGTGGTGACGTTCGTTGCGTACGACGGAACTACATAGAAGCTAGTAGCCAATAGCTTTGGTCTCCTAATTTGATCTGAGCATGTGTGGCACTTTGTTTGTCGGAATTCCTTACACGCGATCGGATTTTCCGACAACATGGTCCGATCAGACATTTTCCATCGGAATTTCCGACCGTGTGTACGGGTAAAGTAGAACTGTAGGCAAAACTTTTTTTAAATTTTGGATAGAACAAGGGAGGGTTATAACACCTGTCAATTTTTTTCGATATCTGTGTCTCATTAGGGAGATTTCCACTAATTTCCTGTCCCATAACCAAACAGGAAGTGAGAGGAAATTCCTCCAAATTAAGGGAATTTCTTGGCGACCCTAGGTCACCAGAACTAGTGTCCCCATTGGAATTATCCCTCTATTACTTTTCTGGGGACAACCTAAAATTTGCAATTTTCTTTGACTTTCAATGATATTGGTAAACAGGGCAAATAGAGGGGGTGAATCTCCTTAACAGGGACACAGAGAGCAATAAAAACTGCCAGGGGTTCTAAGCTCTCTCCATCCTATCCAAAACTAAAGAAAAACTGAAAATTGTATCAAATACTTACCGTAATTTTCCTTTCCTGACGCCAATCCATGGCAGCATACTAGTGATAGGCTCCGCCTTTCCCCCCTCCCTCAGGACCAATGAATAGCATAAATAAAAGCTTAGTTAGCCCCCGCCCCATTCTTCGTAATTAGCTAGATACCGAAACGCACAAGGGTAGGTCTGTATGCTGCCATGGATTGGCGACAGGAAAGGAAAATTACGGTAAGTATTTGATACAATTTTCTGTTTTCCTGACACCACCATGGCAGCATACTAGTTATACATATCCTTTCTGACAGGGTGGGTTCTACTTGACAAACCAATTTCTTTAATTAAAATGGGACAGAACACTGAACAGTCATTCCTCCGGAGCCCACTGATGACAAGGCACACATAACTACTCTTTAAAGGTTGAAAAGGTATGCTGGGAAGACCATGACACTTTCCTGTAGATTGATTCCAAAGATGCTTTCAACTGGGTTGCCTATGAGCTTGCAACCACTCTAGAAGAGTATGCATCCTGTCACTGAAGGAGGCTCACGACCCATCTCCCATCTGCACAACCAAGCCTACTAAAGTCCAGGAGGTGACCTCTCTTTCCTGATGAATTCCAGCTGGAACAATGAAAGACTTATCAAATGAACTGAAAAGAGCAATTGTGGATAGAAACTACTTTCAAGTTCTGGGAATGACCAATTTGCGTGATTTTCTCGTGTGAACGCCTGAAAAGGTAGACAATGGACAGATGATTGTTAAATGGAGGGCTGTGGCTACCTCTGAAATAAGATGATCTACAGGATGCAACTCTACTCCTTCTGTAATGGAAGCAACATTCTTTCCTGAAGCTCTAAGAGCTTGAAACTCAAACAGCCTTCTGTTTGAAGTTTTGCGCTAGATACTGCTTACTAAGCGATGTCTTAAACCGAACACTACTCTGTTGGAGTAAACGGTTGACCTGAAATAAACACCAGCAATATCGATAGACTCTATTGTGAAGGATTCTCTTTCGCGGTTGACAAATCCTCATGGCTGTCTTCAAAATTTGTGCAAACTAAAGGGCCTTCTGGCAATTTAAACCTTGTTATTGCCGACATAGCCGACACCTGTAACCTCAAAAGAGGATAGGGTAAGGCTTATGTCTAATCTGGCCTACAAGAAGTCCAGAAAAGCTGCCACCGGAGGCGCAGTAGGACCAATATCTCGCCATACCAAAAAGGAAAATTTGTTCCAGATCTTGGCATAGAAGTTGTTAGTAGAGTGCCTTTTCGCACTTCACAAAGTAGAGCTTACTCTGGAGCAACTCTGGAGCAAGCAAGGTTCTCTGGCTTCCCCTTCCAGCCACCATGCTCGCATTTCCGGTCTGCGCATGTGCGAAGGGAAATTGGCTTCTGTATCCTGAAGTGAATGGCCAGGAAGCACCAAGACTCCCATAGTCAGAGTGGAGGCATGGTTGTGACTACCATGTCCATTCTTGACAGTTTTAGGAGGAATTTCATTCCGAGAGAAGTTGGGGAAAATTAATATAATGTAGACTTGATTGCAGTTTCATGGAGAAAATCAGCCTCTGTCCTGTCTGCCTTGAGGTGTGGAAAGTCATAAATATTCTTAAATTGGTAATTGCTGTGAGAAGCAAAGAAGTCTGTCTGTGGTAGGCCACCTGTGGACCAGCCTCCCAATCGTGCTCTGGCATGTTTACATGATGGACAGTCTGTCCGTGTATTCAAGTCCCCTAGGAGGTAAATTGCTTCTGGATTTTGCTGGTAATCTTCCGACCCAGACATTATGGGTTTTATATCTCTCAATAGCATATTGCTGTGAGTTCCTCCCTGAAGCCGAATATATGCAATTGCTGTCCTGTTGCTCAACCGCAAGATGACTGGTCATTCTTGTATAGCTTCTGTATAGCTAGGCCAAAGTGATAAAAAGAAAAAGGCTGCTTGAGCTTCCAGCCCTTTCTCGCCTACCCTCCTTGGATGGGAATCTCTGCTTGCCTTGACCGATAGTCTCTCGCAGTGCGCCTTCTTACCACTATGATTCATCACAATGATCCAGTCCTATGGTTCGTGACATCCTCAAGGTCTTTCCATCACCACGGACCGCTATACATACTTTGTGACACTGTTAATAACTGTACCCGATCCTGTTTCCTCCGTTGTAGTTGAAACTGGCACAGGTGCCCATGCACCCAAGGAATCATCGGTATGAATGACAACATTGCGCCCAGAAGGCTGAGACACTGAGAAGTCGTCCAAGCAGTAGAGGCATCTGTCCTCAGAATTCTCTTCCTGACTGTCACCGCCTCTGATGGAAGTCACTTCTCTGATGGAAGCAAAACATAGGAACCAGTAGAACCCCCACAAGCACTTACTGTGGGAATGCAAAAAGTTGGCTGTTCTTCCCTTTTCTCTTTTCCTTTGTCCTTTTTTTTTTTTTTTGAAAGCTGATAACTCAGTCATATCCCTGGGGGGGGGGGGGTATATATGAGGATCTGTTGGTGTGGCATCAATTTTTCCAGTCCCATTGGTATAAAAGGAATGACGCCCAGGTAGTGGCGAACACAGCACTGAGACCTTTGCAACCATTCTTAAACAGGTAGGCTGATAAAGTGGAAATGTGTCTAACTGATCGCCAAACGTACTTATTTTGGAAAGAAGAGGAAAAAAAAAAAGTCTGGGATGTAAGGATAGTTATCCTACCGATCTAGCAAAAGCCTCTAGCCATCTGCTACAAGTGGATACTAACCCCTGACCCCTGCGACCTACAAACATGACTGGGTAGGAAACCTGCAATCTCTCCTGTGACTAGGACCAGGACAACTCCCCCCTGAGTCTGAAGTGTCTATAAGTATTGTAGCAGCCCGCCCATTTCTGCGGTGGAATTGGCAGCTCCGTGAGGGAGAAAATGGTCCGGAGGAGGAATAGTGAGGGATCCACCAAAGTGACCATGAGTGCCTATCCTCCAAGGATCTGTACAATATGCTGTCCAGCACCCCATGAAGCGCGCCCACTGGGTCTTATCTCAAAAGTCTGGGCATGCACCTGGCAAAAGAGTTTTGTGGGTACCTGTGGAACGCCTAAGGATTTTCATTTATGGACCTTATGCAAGGTTGCCCCTAGAGGAATGGAACCTAGCGAGAGAAACAAGGTCCCTAGAAGAACGGACCTACCTCGTGTCACTTCTGATATGGCTGTCTCTGGTTTCTTACCAAACAGAGATCTTCTGCTATAAAGTGACTATCCCAATTTGGTTTCCAGGTAGCAATACACAGCCTGGGTCTCAACCATAGGGCCCCCCTAGTCGTGACTGAGTATAGCCTTGCCTTGGCCAGGCACCTGGTTGAAACTATTGCTGCTTCTGCAGTCAAATTTGCCGATATATCTTGGTCAGGGCCCGAAAGATATCAGTCTTAAGGATTTCCTCCCCAACTGCTGTCTCTACATCCTGGGACCAGAAACCCAAAGAACCCTTCACCAAGGTAAGGGCCACTGTCGAGCGGCAGATCCTTCTCAGCCGCCTCCTTATTGGACTACAGCCGGTCTCACTGTAGGCATGGATTTCAGCAATGCTATATCCGCCTTGATTTACACTCCAAAGACATGCTGGTAGGTTAATTAGATACTGTCGATTAAAATTGGCCAAATATGCGTATGTTGTAAGTGTATGTGTTTGTAAGCGTGTCGGGACCCCACAGGGCAAGGACCGCACTATACCACAGATGGACACCAGTGGAAAAAAGCGCCCTGAGGCGATTCAGTTCGCATAGGTAGCGCTATACAAGTCATTCATTCATTCATTTAAACCAATTTCCTAAGGGAAAAGGGATTGCTCATTTGAAAGGGAAAATATGACTTTGTCTTTTTACCCATTAAATGGCCTGCAGGACTAAGTGATCCATGTGCCACGCTGTTTTGCTAGTGGCTAGACCAGCAACGAGGGGGCTGCCTAGCCAGGGTAATTAAAGCGAGTTCAAAACCGAATTTTGTGCCACCTTTATAAATAATAAAGACATTCGGCATTACCTGCTTAACTGAAAGCTTCATCCAGGCAGACTTTACGCACCAGCCTCCTGGGCATAGGCACTGCACCACAGGTCTTGCAGGACTCTTGTTGGGGTGCTGGCTCTAGGAAAGAGGAGCTAGGATGTTTTCCTTGGAACCCTTCCTGAGTGGGGGTGGCATCCGGGCTATGCTCCTCTGAAGAACGTCCGCCTTTCCCTAGCCTCTGGCACTGATCTTTGAGAGCGTGAGCGTGCGGGAAAATCAAAGCAATCCGCATGAGAGGACACTCTTTTCCTGAAAACTTACCGACACGGTGGTCCCCACCCTAAGTGTTGAGGGTCTTTTGTATGGGTGGTGACTGATTCTTGAACTGTGGAGAAATGGGACAGCCAGCTGAGAAAAAGTAGAAAGCGGTTCCCCTTCTCTCTCTTTTATATATATTTTTTCTTTTTCTTTTTTTTTAACATGCATGTATATATATATATATATATATATATATATATATATATATATATATATATATATATATATATATATATATATATATATATTTATATATATATATATATATATATATATATATATATGCACGTACAACTACATATAACATCCCTCCACATACATACAACCAACATATGTATACGCACATATATATATATATATATATATATATATACACACATACATATACGTACATACACATATACATAAACACACCTGCCCACATACCTATACATACACACACACAAACATAATCATGCTATACCCTGCAGCAGGGGCGTCAGCGGGAAGTGTCTCTGCGGAGGGACCGAAAAAAAAAAAAAAAAAAAAAAAAATATATGCTGGAGATATGTATGGACTAAGACTGGGATGCCATTAAATTTCATGTGAGTGTAAAGGCAGGCATCCCAATACTTTTGGTAATATAGTGTATTTTGGTTCCAGAGCTTGTGGTTTTAAAAGAAAATATCAGGGTGTATTCTGGTGTACTCTTCCCACATGCATATGGATCTGGAGGCTTTTTTTTTGCTGATGTTATTGAGTTCCCTGTATAAAATATAAACCATTTCTAAACTTTTTAACATGCTGGAGAGTGCAACATAAACGTTCTTAAAACTGAATTCCAAGCAAACAACCAAATACACAAATAAAATACTTTTAAGGGAACTGTTTTACTCGCTGAAGGATTTGTAATTCTGTGTATCCAGTTTTGAGGTTTACACGGTTCTATAGCACAGCACAACCAGCCTGGTGATCTGTCTTTTCTTTGGTGCATATAGGCAACACAGTGCCTACCTACCCCCAGCCTATAATTGGATAGAGAGGGATGAAGAGCTGCTGCTTTCGGCATGTGCTGGATTGATATCGGGCTCAGGTAAATGTTTAAAGGAGGGCAGCGTTTTTTACCGTAATGCAGAGAATGCATGAAGGTAAATAACCTTTAACCTTTATAACAGTGGTTCTCAACTCCTGTCCTCAGGACCCACTAACAGGCCAGATTTTAAGTATTACCTTGGGGAGATGCAGACTACAGATGAGCTCCGGCGTGTTCGCCGTGAGACATTTCCCGATGCGCGGCTGCAGAGAACAGGAAATGTCTCACTGCCTGAGATTAACGCAGCGCAGTGCCGACTTCCTGGCGGGCTCTGCACGTGGGCTGTGCGAACACGCCTTAATGCAGACTAGACTACTGCAATCACTGAGCAGCAAATTATGTCACCTGTGATGTATTTCAGTTATCTTGCAAACCCGGCCTGTTAGTAGGTCCTGAGGACAGGAGTTGAGAACCACTGCTTTATAACCACTTTAATGAGTTTTTAAAATATATATTTCAAGTAGAACTGTAGGAAAACCTTTTATTTTTTAATTTTTGGATAAAATAAGGGAAGGTTCTAACCCCAGTCAGTTTTTTTGTTTTTTTGCCATCCGTGTCCCATTGGAGAGATTCATTCACATTTTCTGCATTAACGAAAAAAAACCTTTCAAAAGCTGCTCCCCCAAGCCCTCTCTTAAACACTTACCTGTTACCTCGATCTTGATCCAGCTCTGTGCCCATCTGCAGCAGCTCTCCTTCCTTCACTTCCTGTCCCACAACCAAAACAGGAAGTGAGAGGAAATACTTCCACAGTGAGGGAATTCCTGATTGCCATCAGAACTAGTGTCTCCATTGGAAGATCCCCCCTTTATTATTGTTCTGGGGACAACTCAAAATTTGGGATTTTTTTCACTTTCAGTAATATTCATTCCATGGCAAATAGAAATGGTGAATCTCCCTAATGGGGACACATACAGCACATACAGCAATAAAAACCGGATATTATATCCCTCTCCACTCTATTAAAAACGTATAAAAAAAAATATATATATATCTTTAGATATTTAGTATGTAGGGATCTGCTACCCTCATATATGCAGGTCCTTCATACTTTGTGGGGGGGGGGGGGGGGGGCTGACTATGGCCAGTGTGAGTAGAAAATGCTTTGGTGTCAAAAGGATTAAACCACGCCCCATCATTGGCATTAGTGGGAGGATTATTGTCCTATTGTTGGTATCATGGGAAGAAATAGTGCCCCAGTAATGGTGTCAGTGGGAAGAATTGTGCCCTGTCGTTGGTGTCAGTGAAAAGAATAGTTATCCATTGTTGGGGTCAGAGGTAGGAATAGTACCCTCTTGTTGGTATTAGTAACAGGAATGATGCCCATTGTTGATGTTACTGGAAGGCATAGTGCTCCAAGGGCTGGATAAAGGCAAGCAAGGGGCCACATCTGGCCCGTGGGCCGCAGTTTGGAGACCACTGTTCTAGTTAACCCTATCACTTCTGGACAGGGATTCTAGTTTTAGTTCATGGCTCAATAACCAACATAAGCTAAAGCCAGGTTAGGCATCTCAGGTCCACAGGTAGTTAGAGGTTCAGTTGCATGGCAGATTAGAAGCTAATAGGGAGCAAGGTCAGTATCACACCATGGTTTCTGCTGGTGAGAAGCTGTACTCCAGGCCAAATGAACAATGGTTGGAAGATCTCCCTATCTTCACTGATTCTGTCTTCAGATTTTCAACACCAAGGCAAACTCTGCATCCTGATCATCCACAGGGGCCACTGCACTGGACTTTGCTGCAACATTCAACTGGAGGTATATTAATTAATAACTATGTATACCTAGGTATACACATTGTATGTGGTTAGGTCATTTGTTGATATTGCCTATTTGTACATTATACCTACCGTATGTACTATTATTAACCTTTTCTTATACTGTATAAATTTAGTAATATTTATATAAGTAATATGCTGTATATACTTATGACTAATGATATATGCTGACTGCAGTAGTTCCTCTTTTATCAATTAGTTCCTCTTTTCTCAATTACTTTGATAAGATTACCGTACTCGTCATTTCCCAGGACTGGTAATTACCATATGCAAAGTTCAGCTTTATCTTCCCCAAGCAAAAATAACACCAGGAGGTAGAGTTTTTTGGTAGAAGAGACATGCAAACTCTCTTTTGCCAACAAAACTTTTCCCTGGATCCTGGATATTTTTATGTTTTTTTTTTATTTACACTGCACTGTGCATTTACAATGCAACATACAGCCTGGCTCATTTGCACCATGCCAATAAAGGAGACATGTGCCAGAAACAATGTGACTTATACATGCATGCACGCATTATGCGTGTCAGTGCGTTTGAATGGCATTCTTTCTCAAACACACCCCAACACATCCTTCCAGTACACCCTTGTTACAGCACTGCTGAAAATGCGGCATGCACAATTTTTGGTCCAGTGTGGTTTGTTTAATGCATCTTAGCAGATTAGGCTAGATGTGAATGGTCCCTAATGGCAGTGCTCATGAATAGACAAATTAGACCATCTTTTGATAATTAAAGTGCCCCAAAAATCTTTATTTCAGTATGTATTTTTTAGGTTCCTTTCCCAAGGAGCCATTAAGCAGGGAATCCATGAGCAGATCCTATGATGAAATTGAGCAGAATGAAATGGATGTCAGTTTTGTTACATCCATGCCCATTCACTTTTTTGTCCGCATTTTGACAGTGGACTGTGGCAGACACATGGCGACTCTGTAGAATTCAGCAGCGCAATGACATGGACAGTTGAAGCATTTGGGGACGAAACGCGTTGGGTATCTACGAGCCCACTCCATGTCATTGCGCTTTTGAATTCCTATGTGATCAAGATTATGGAGATATCTCATTAATGCTAATTTCTTCAGTATTTTTGAGTTTATGACCTATAAGAGAGTTACTTGGTGTGGAGAGTTGTGGTGTCAAACCCTTAAAGATCCCTCCCCGGCCACCATTCTGACATTTTCAACTTCATGCTTGATTGACTCAGTTGAGTCCCTGCATTCTGGTTTACTCTCTCTTCTGGGTGGTGGATGCACATGTTACGGTGACTTCTTAAGTGGACACAGATTTTTTTCTTTGAACAACATTGAAACTGACATTGTTTTCCATTTTATTTCGATTGTCCCACCACATAGTGGTTATTTTATATTAACATTTTATCCTTCTTGTAGAAGGTTTTACTTCTGGATTTATTGCACATATTCACTGATTGCACATTGCGCTTTATTACCTGGATATAGCCAATTTGTGAGGCCTAGTGTGCATAAACACGGCCTATACCCCAGAGAGAAGCTTAAACAGATAGACATAAAGAGTATATGCGTGTGAAAAAAATATGTTTTATTTAGGGCAACACGCCCAAGGGAAAATCAATGGATAAGTGGATACGGATACAATATTACAAGACAGTATACATACATGAAATCATGTGCGACCATAGACATGTACAAAGACTGCAAAAAATTGCACATTAACTTGCGATATTATCAAGATCTATTCAGGAAAATGCCGACATGTTTCGGACGGGCGTCCTTTTTCAAGGCAATAACGGTTCCTGTGTTTGCTCAATAGTACTGTATAGAACAGAGTAGATACATTAGTATACAACATTTTAGAGTAATACATATGAAAACCTGTAAATGAACCACTTCATGGTAAAGGTACTCACTTGCAAAAAGTTGAAGAACACGGCTTTAGTTGCCTAGTGATCTTGGGGTACAGGGGTATGGTCTTAATGTATTCACAAAGTGAAAAGTAGTCTTGTGCTGTTAAAAGCAAACGGCTGCTGAACATTTGAGAGGCTGCAAGATCTCCAAGCCATGCACTGGAAGGTTGCAATGGCTCGATAAATTAATATGTTTTAATATGTTTTATTTAGGGCAACACGCCCAAGGGAAAATCAATGGATAAGTGGATACGGATACAATATTACAAGACAGTATACATACATGAAATCATGTGCGACCATAGACATGTACAAAGACTGCAAAAAATTGCACATTAACTTGCGATATTATCAAGATCTATTCAGGAAAATGCCGACATGTTTCGGACGGGCGTCGCCTCTAAGATCTCACCAATAGGGGAAGTACGCGGTGACCTCTGAGCCACCATCCCCTCACCTGGCCGTCATCACATCACACTGCAGCGCATCCAATTTACATCACAGCCTGCACAGCTGATACCTATTCATACATATATATAAACCGGGTCAATGGCGGGAATAGTTACCATACCCTCCTGCCGGCGTCCCGCTGTACAACATCACAAGATTTCCATTTATCAGGTAATATTACTCTCTTACTCTATGCAGTTTTACCCTGCAGGAATATACTTTTATACCTGACAGCAGCATTAATACCACCCTACCTACTCCCTTTTTATTTCCCAGCCACATACCAACCTTTGGCCCAGGCTTATCGAGCCATTGCAACCTTCCAGTGCATGGCTTGGAGATCTTGCAGCCTCTCAAATGTTCAGCAGCCGTTTGCTTTTAACAGCACAAGACTACTTTTCACTTTGTGAATACATTAAGACCATACCCCTGTACCCCAAGATCACTAGGCAACTAAAGCCGTGTTCTTCAACTTTTTGCAAGTGAGTACCTTTACCATGAAGTGGTTCATTTACAGGTTTTCATATGTATTACTCTAAAATGTTGTATACTAATGTATCTACTCTGTTCTATACAGTACTATTGAGCAAACACAGGAACCGTTATTGCCTTGAAAAAGGACGCCCGTCCGAAACATGTCGGCATTTTCCTGAATAGATCTTGATAATATCGCAAGTTAATGTGCAATTTTTTGCAGTCTTTGTACATGTCTATGGTCGCACATGATTTCATGTATGTATACTGTCTTGTAATATTGTATCCGTATCCACTTATCCATTGATTTTCCCTTGGGCGTGTTGCCCTAAATAAAACATATTTTTTTCACACGCATATACTCTTTATGTCTATCTGTTTAAGCTTCTCTCTGGGGTATAGGCCGTGTTTATGCACACTAGGCCTCACAAATTTGCTATTTTTATATGTGAGAAGCGATAGACCTACTTGCCACCAGTCACTTGCTCAAATAAATATATTACCTGGATATAGTGTTAACACCATTCTTTGTTCTATATAAAGTATCTCACAAAAGTGAGTACACCCCTCACGTTTTTGTAAATATTTTATTATATCTTTTCATGTGACAACACTGAAGAAATGACACTTTGCTACAATGTAAAGTAGTGAGTGTACAGCTTGTATAACAGTGTAAATTTGCTGTCCCCACAAAATAACTCAACACACAGCCATTAATGTCTAAACCGCTGGAAACAAATGTGAGTACACCCCTAAGTGAAAATGTCCAAATTGGGACCCAAAGTGTCAATATTTTGTGTGACCACCATTATTTTCCAGCACTGCCTAACCCCTTTTGGGCATGGAGTTCACCAGAGCTTCACAGGTTGCCACCTCTTCCACTCCTCCATGACGACATCATGGAGCTGGTGGATGTTAGAGACCTTGCGCTCCCCCACCTTCCGTTTGAGGATGCCCCACAGATGCTCAATAGGGTTTAGATCTGGAGACTTGCTTGGTCAGTCCAACACCTTCACCCTCGACTTCCTTAGCAAGGCAGTGGTCATCTTGGAGGTGTGTTTGGGGTCGTTATGTTGGAATACTTCCCTGTGGCCCAGTCCCCGAAAGGAGAGGATCATGCTCTGCTTCAGTATGTCACAGTACATGTTGGCATTCACGGTTCCCACAATGAACTGTAGCTCCCCAGTGCCGGCAGCACTCATGCAGCCCCAGACCATGACACTCCCACCACCATGCTTGACTGTAGGCAAGACACACTTGTCTTTGTACTCACATCGCTTGACAGCATCTGAACCAAATAAGTTTATCTTGGTCTCATCAAACGGCAGGACATGGTTCCAGTAATCCATGTCCTTAGTCTTCTTGTGCATCATCTTTAGAAGAGGCTTCCTTCCGGGATGACAGCCATGCAGACCAATTTGATGCAGTGTGCGGCGTATTGTCTGAGCACTGACAGGCTGAATCCACACCCCTTCAACCTCTGCAGCAATGCTGGCAGCACTCATACATCTATTTCCCAAAGACAACCTCTGGATAGGACGCTGAGCACGTGCACTCAACTTCTTTGGTCGACCATGGCAAGGCCTGTTCTGAGTGGAACCTGTCCTGTACACCTCTGTATGGTCTTGGCCACCGTGCTGCAGCTCAGTTTCAGGGTATTGACAATCTTCGTATAGCCTAGGCCAACTTTATGTAGAGCAACAATTCTTTTTTTTTTTTCAGATCCTTAGTTCAGTTCTTTGTGGCATGTTGAACCTCCAGTGACTAGTATGAGAAAGTGAGAGTGATAACACCAAATTTAACACACCTGCTCCCCATTCACACCTGAGAACTTGTAACACTAACGAATCACATGACACGCGGAGGGAAAAAGGCTAATTGGGACAAATTTGGAAATTTTTACTTAGGGGTGTACTCGTTTTTGTTGCCAGCGGTTTAGACATTAATGGCTGTGTGTTGATTTATTTTGAGGGGTCAGGAAATGTACACTGTTATATAAGCTGTACACTCACTACTTTACATTGTATCAAAGTGTAATTTCTTCATTGTTGTCACATGAAAAGTTATAATAATGTGAGGGGTGTACTCACTTTTGTGAGATACTGTGTTTAGAATTGGTTATATATTTTCAGCGCTGCATTTTTGGGACTTGTTAAGAATATGTTATAGTCCCCAACTGCCACAGATTTTTATACAGTAAACAACATTGACTAGTGGCCAACTCCAGCTTAGACCTTTATTTCATTTTGAATAGAGAAGAAAAGGTTAGAGGTTTGTTTGCCTCGGTGTTCATGTTGGGAAGATACCTCCTCACTTAATTCCCTGGGCTTCCTTGATGGAGGAACTTTTCTGCTTTCTCCTCATAGAGACCTCACTTCCAGGTGATGGATCCTCCTCCTTTACAGAAGAGTCTACTCCTGCAATAAATAATGCTATTTTGGATGCATTGTCCAAATCAGAAAACATAGAAGTACTGCATGTGAATTTTGAGAAATGGGATTTCTAAAAAGATTTTTTTAAATCATCATATGCTCATTGCTCAGTTTGGTTTACAAAAACATTTGTGATTGATTTACTTTAGGGCCCATTTAAATGTATGCAGTGCAATAATGCACGTGCATTAACACATGGAATTTCATATGTTAATGCGCATTGCATTAAGGTAACCCATTAAAATAAATCCTCAAAAACGGCCCAATTATTGGACATGTCTCCTAATTTTTGCTGCAAAGCATTATTGTGTGTTTCTATGCTTTGCAGCATGTTGTAATGCATATACGTTGCGTTAGACCCCTTTCACACTGGGGCGGGGGGCGTTAGAGGTAAAGCGCCGCAAATCTTTGCGGCGCTTTACCACTGTTGTATCAGTAGTTTTCGGCCGCTAGCGGGGTGCTTTTAACCCCCGCTAGCAGCTGAAGGAAGGGTTAAATGTGCCCGTGTTGCGCCGCTGCCAAATCGCTTTGCAGGCGCTTCGGTAGCGGTGGGCAGGGGCGGTGGAGGAGCGGTGTATACCCTGCTCCTCCACCGCTCCAAAGATGCTGCTTGCAGGACTTTTTCTAACGTCCTGCAAGCATACCGCTCTAGTGTGAAAGCCCTCGGACTTTCACACTGGGGCTGTAGGGGAGGCGCTTTTCAGGCGATTTACAGGCGCTATTTTTTTCCACTCGTTTTTCAGTTAATTAAAAGTCAGCAGCTATAAAAAGTGTAGCTGCTGACTTTTAATAAACACACACCCACGGTTAGCCCTTTAGCGCCCGAAAAAAGCCTCAGTGTGAAAGGGGTCTTAGTGTGTCGGGAAGCTATTCAAAATGAACTGCAGTACACCAACACATGTAACACACACATTGCATTTCGTTAACTACTGGGCTGTCGCAATGCAGAAATGTAAAACGTTGTTTGCCTTGCGCTGTGAGATGGTAGACGCTCTTTTAAATCTTTATCTTTTCCTACAATTGGCATTTGTCCTGATAAAGTGTCAGACTGTGTTCAGTAGACGTAAAAGAAATTATTGTCTGTAGGTCTGCTGGAAGGTAATAAGTGAACTGCGATAGTTTTCCTCTCCAGGTTCCCAGGGTTTACATATATAGCTGCCTCATATTCAGATTTCATGTATAATTTATAACCAGCCCTGCAGGCAGAAAATATTAATGTTCTGTCAAATTTGGGTAGCTCTAGCATATTTTTGCTCTCAGCATTGACAAACACGAGTACGTGGATAGATTTAATCTGCACAACAGCGCCGCTAAAACTTGGAACAAGTGTTGGTTTACTGATCATTCCTCTCTGTTCTGCTGACCGTTATCGCTCTCAGCAATCATAAAAACCTGTTGTGTTTGCAGTCTGGTAATGAGTTTAGCAAAGCTGTTGCCAGTTAAAGATTTTATTCCCTTTAAACCGGTGTAAGAAATTGTATTAGTTGCTGAATTAATATCAGGTTTTAGAGTCATACATTTTTTTAAAGGGTTTTCCACTCTCAACAGAAAACTGACCAATGTTAAAGGGCTCTCCAAAATCACGTTAAGACTGTCCTTATCTACACTTGCCGACTGTCTCTGATTTCCAAGAACAGTCCCAATGTTTAAAATTAAAGAATTTTTATTGAAGTATTTCAAAATACAAGTTATGTGAGGCTGCAATAGTGGGCACAGTGAGGCTGCATTCATGGGCACAGGCTGCAATGGTGGGCACAGTGAGGCTGCATTCATGGGCACAGGCTGCAATGATGGGCACAGTGAGGCTGCATTCATGGGCACAGGCTACAATGGTGGGCACAGTGAGGCTGCATTCATGGGCACAGGCTGCAATGGTGGGCTCAGTGAGGCTGCAATGGTGGGCACAGTGAGGCTGCATTCACAGACACAGTGAGGCTGCATTCATGGGCACATGCTGCAATGGTGGGCACAGTGAGGCTGTATTGACGGGCACAGTGAGGCTGCAATGGTGGGCACAGAGAGGCTGCATTCAGAGGCACAGTGAGGCTGCAATGGTGGGAACGGTGAGGCTGCATTCACAGGCACAGTAAAGCTGCATTTCACAGGCACAGCAAAGCTGCATTTGATAGGTACAGTGAGGCTGCATTCACAGGCACAGTGAGGATGCATTCATGGGCACAGTGAGGATGCAATGGTGGGCACAGTGAGGCTGCATTCGTGGGCACAGGCTGTAATAATGGGCACAGTGAGGATGCATTCACAGGCACAGTGAGGCTGCAATGGTGGGCACAGTGAGGCTGCATTCATGGGCACAATAAAGCTGCATTTGATAGGCACAGTGAGGCTGCATAGATGAGCACACTGAGGCTGAATTGGTGGGCACAGTGAGGCTGCATTCAAGGGTACAGGCTGTAATAGTGGGCACAGTGAGGATGCATTCACGGGCCCGCACAGGCTGCAATAGTGGGCACAGTGAGGCTGCATTCACAGGCACAGTGAGGCTGCATTCATGGGCACAGTAAAGCTGCATTTGATAGGCACAGTGAGACTGCATTGATGAGCACAGTGAGGCTGAATTGGTGGGCACAGTGAGGCTGCATTCACGGGCACAGTGATGCTGCATTCACGGGCACAGTAAAGCTGAATTTTATGGGCATAGTGATGCTGCATTGATGGGCAGTGAGGCTGCAATGATGGGCACAGCGAGACTGCATTCATGGGCACAGTGAGACTGCATTTCACGGGCACAGTGAGACTGCATTGATGAGCACAGTGATGCTGCAATGATGGGCACAGTGAGGCTGCAATGATGGGCACAGTGAGGCTGCATTTGATGGGCACAGTGAGGCTGCATTTGATGGGCACAGTGAGGCTGCATTTGATGGGCACAGTGAGGCTGCATTTGATGGGCACAGTGAGGCTGCATTTAATGGGCATAGTGAGGCTGCATTTGATGGGCACAGTGAGGCTGCATTTGATGGGCACAGTGAGGCTGCATTTGATGGGCACAGTGAGGCCGCATTTGATGGGCACTGGTGAGGCTGCATTGATCTCCTGTATCATGTCTGCAGTCTCTGACCATCTTTAGTATGATGTCCTCAGTCTCTAACCATCACTTGTATCATGTCCACAACCTCTGACTATCTCCTGTATCATGTGTACTGGATGGTCATGGTCTCATATAAAGTCCCAACATTTTTCTCCTTTCTCATCTCCTGTATCATGTCTGCAGTCTCTGGGGGGGGAGTCTGGAGAGGAGTCAAGAGTGAGAGCGCCGGCGGGATTGGGGTCATGGGAGAAGTCAGACTTGTGTGGACTGTGGAGAGAAGACTAAAGAATAAAACCAGAGCCACCAACCTGGAGCCGGCTGACTGATCCCTGCATGGTGCACCTGAGAGGAGGCCAGTGACAGCGCTGCCAGGCAAGTCTGAGGAGGGTCACTGATGTAAGGGGGGAGTGAATACAATAATGTAAGGAGGCACTGATATAAAGGTTCCCCCTTATATCAGTAACCCACCCCCTTTACCTTAGTGTATTCTTTCTGCGGAAGGTGGTCTCTGGTCAACAGAGTCGTCGTCTCCCCTCCCCTTATTTCCTCCAGACTGTACATATTAAAGGCTAAGTTCACCTTTCTGAACATGTTACATGTTCCACTGGTATTTTGGGTGTAACATATTCCAGCTCCTGCAGCATCTCCCTCCAATCCCCGCCTCAGTCTGACAGCGCACAGGGGGCCCACCCTCCTGAACCATACCAGGCCACATGCCCTTTGACCTTAGCAGGGACCTCTTCTCCATCGTCTAAGCAAGTGGTTTTCAACCTCTGTCCTCAAGTACCCCCAACAGGCCATGTTGTGGGAATTTCTTCTAGATAAAAAAGCTGCCCAAAATACCAAGCCATTGACTCTGATTTAAAACACCTGTGCAAGATAAAGGAAAACCTGAAAACATGGCCTGTTGGGGGTACTTGTGGACCGAGGTTGAGAACCACTGGTTTAAGCTACTTGTTGTGCCGCTGCTCTCTACAGGTTTGTAGTCTGAGCCTGATACTGTCATCTGACATACTAACATACTCAGAATCCTGTAGGCCTCTTCACTAAAGTATATTTCTTTGGACATTTTGGCCACTAAATTTATAGGTACCTAGTGCAACTCATGAGAAAAAGAGCAACTGACTGTCAGGGACTGATTGAACCGCTACAAATAAAGTGTACCTGCTAGTGCTATCAGATATCAGGTCTGACACTACGGTTTTGTGTGCAATGTATCAGAAGTGACAGTGATCTACTGACACTGCACTTGTTGGGAGGGCAAACTAGGGTTGTCACCTGTCCAGGATTCACCTGGACAGTTCGGGTTTTGAATCATGTGTCCAGGTTTCAGTCCACCTGAAACCCGGACACATTATTTAGACCAGGCTCTGGCTCCCCAAGTAACCAACATAGTCATACACAAATCTGTTTTGCCACTGCGGGTGGCTGTTTGAGGGCAGGTTTGGCATCACTGAAAAGTGGGGTGTGTCAAAAACCATCAGACTGAGACAGAAGTACAGTTAAATCACACTTGTTTAATAATAATAATAAAAAGTTAAACAGAGTAAATAGTCAAAACATAGCCAGAGTTCAGGAACCGGAATGGATAGTCAGACAAACCAAAACGTCAGGGAGCCAGAGATGAGCATAGTAGAACAGCAAGCAGGATCTGGAGCCAGAAGGATGGTCAGCCAAGCAAGTCTTTAAAAGGAACACAGGAGAGCGTCTCTAGAGATGTGACCAAGGAGAAGGCAGAGATCATCTGGGCTGGACGGCTTAAAGTGGAGTTCCACCCACTTTTACAACTCTTCAGCATTCCTCACCAAAGTGTGCACTGTAAACGAATTGGATATTTTTTTTTTCTCAGCACCTACTGTATATCTGCTGTATTAATTTTTCACTTCCTGCTCCCTGGCCGCGGCCCATCGCATCATATCCTGTTTGCAATGCCTCCTGGGAAGGGGCGGCAACTTCCTCTGACACTGCCGTTGCTATGGAAACCTGACCTGAAACCTATTACACTGCTTGTGCTGCACTGAGCATGTATGAGATCCAGGAAGAAATACAGTCTGGCTTCAGATGCCCACACTTAAGATGGCCACGGCCTGCTGTAAGTTTATAAAATAACAAACTACTGCTATAAACTAACAAAACGGACCTTAGTTTACAGACTAACTTTACTAGAATACATTAGGCTTGTGTATTATAGGGGTATTTTTATTTAAAAAGTATAATTTCGGCCGGAACACCGCTTTAAGTAGGCAGGACTGATGAGCAGGATATCATCAACAGGTGAGTCACTGTGGAAAGAAAGGAGCTGGCAATTAGCAGACAGCTGAGCGGCCAGCTTTGAGAAGGAAGGGCTGGGCCCAGCGCTGACAGGGTGATGTCAGCAAGAGAAATTTGGCCACACCCACTGGTGCGCCCTGTGCGCTACATTACTACTCCCCTTGGGGCACCCAAATGTGTCCCAGGTCTTTTATAATCCTATAGTGTGCTGCAAAATAAAAATTGCCCTGTGCCGCAAAAGTGTTCGGGTTTGGCTTGAAGAAAAGGTGGCAACCCTAGGGCAAACAGGCTAAACGCAGGTGCTGGCAGGTGCTGGCAGGTGCCAGAGCTGATCCTACTAATGCTGCATTTTTTGGGGATACTAGTATATGTAGCAAGGTCCCAGGTCTCCTTTGGTCTAATGAGAACCTCCAGGGCCAGAGATAGCTGACATCCTTCTGTATATTGTGGGTTGCATGGCCTAGTGGTTGTAATGCAAAGTAGATTGATTGGGCGCCAGACACTTCTTGAATGCAAAAGTTAATGGAACTTTGGGAAAGAGGGTTAGGGCCAGGATATCCTTAGGTAGTTGCAAGATTAACTGTCAGACTCTGAGACTTCAATAGGAGGACAGCCAGGGGTCAAGTCCTGGGGAAAAAAGTGTGGGAACTCCCACCCAAGATCCACTCGCCCACCAAAAAAAAAAATGATACGCTCATATGCACGAACGCTTCAAAAGTGGTATTTTTCATCCAATTTTCGTATTATGTGTATGAAGCTTAACTGTTAGTACATAAAAAAAAACAATCCTCAATAAACATAAATACGGTAATTCTCTGAATAATCAGCATTCATTCAATTGTGCTTCCATACAAATGTGAACATCGTGTTCTGATCTTTATTGGGGAATTTTATTTTGTATAAAGAGTGTTTATGTGGTGAGTTTACACTTTTCATTGAACAGAGTTTGGATAACACAGGGTTAAAACGGAAAGGTCATAAATTAACTGCACATTATCTGGACAGAATGCTTGGGGACATAGTGATGTGTTCCTGCTTAGGAGATGTATGTTAGCTTAGGGGGCTGCAAACTCTGCAGGGCTCCAACACACACTCGCTGCTATTCCAACCCTTCACATATTTCCACATAAACTTCCCTCCTGGCATTAAACTTTGCCGGGTATTGTGCTTAGCTTACCACCCCAAACTGATGTTCCTCCCTCAGATCACCTCTCTCCCTACATGTCCTGTGAGCAGAATAGCTGTGCTCCTCCTCTGGGTTCTCTCATCATATGGCACTGAAGATAGAGGAGGGGGGGATTCAGCGGGACACAAAGAGCAAGTATGCAGGAGACTGGGGGGGGAGATGAGCAGACAGAAAATCAGGAGAGGCCGGCGGGGAGGAGCACATCACGAGAGGTCTGACTAAATACACTCTCTTAGCAGCAGGGACCTGATCTACCTGCCAGCTAGCTGTGATTGACAGGTAGATCGAAGCAGAAGCTGTCATGGGGCCCCCCGACCATTCAGGTGCCGCACACCTGAATGGTCAGGTGTGCGGCACTTACTATTGCGAGCTGTGTCGGCAGCTGCTGGTGTAGCACCTGCCACACAGCTCACATACTTCAAAGTCTTGCAGGACACGCCTGCTAGCAGGAACCGAGTTCCTGTTGTGGAAAAAGTACAAGAACTCCGTTCCCATGCGTTCTTGCAGGACTTGAGCCCTGAGGACAGCCATGCAGGGAAAGGCATCCAGCAAGACGCCACATCTGCATATGTAGGAATGCTGTCTCCTATGGCAACAGTCTTTAACAGTTCCTAACACAAAGCGTAAGAGTTCCTTCACTTCCACTACAATCACTTCTTGTAGTTCTTCAGCCCACTGAGCTCCCAGTCTCTCACTAGACTAGATGATTCACTGCCACTGAACCCCCTGAGCTCCTCCAATCTTCACGGTAGTATCTTCCTGAAGCGTCAACCCCGCTTCTCTGCTGGGTCCCTGGCTTGGCACTCAATACACCGCTCCTAAAGCGCCCCTTCCCATTGAAATCAATGGGAAGCGCCTGCAAAACGCCTGCAAAGTGCCTGAAAAGCGCTTTGGGCAGCAGCTGACAGCGCGAGAAGAAAAAAAAAAGCCGATCACCGGCGGCAGTGAGAGGGACATTAGTCCCTCTCACAGCAATGTGCCCAAGGTCCATGGTCCCCACCTTTGCCCTAATAAAAGTGCCGCCTACCAATGCCCACTAGCTCCACCTGTCAGTGCCCACAGTGTCATCTGTCAGTGCTCACAGTGCCATCTTTCAGTGCCCACAGTGCCAGTGCCAACAATGTGCCTTTACAGTGCTGCACATCAGTGTCACCTACCAGTGCCCATCAGTGCCATCCATCAGTGCCCATCAGTGCCATCCATCAGTGCCCATCCGTGCCACCCATCCGTGCCACCCATCCATGCCACTCATCCGTGCCCATCAGTGCCATCTTTGCTGTGCCCATCAGTACCGACTTATCTGTCCCCACCAGTGCCACCTTATCTGTGCCCACCAGTGCAGCCTATCAGTGCCCACCAGTGCAGCCTATCAGTGCCCACCAGTGCAGCCTATCAGTGTCCACTAGTGTCGCCTCATCAGCGCATATCAATGAAGCAGAAAAATTACCTGTTTTTTTGTTTGTTTAGCAAAAAATAAAAACCCCAGCTGTGATTAAATACCACCAAAAGAAAGCTCTATTTGTGGGAAAAAAATTATAAAAAATGTCATTTGGGTACAGTGTTGTATGACCGCGCAATTGTCATTCCAAGTGCGTCAGCGCCGAAAGCTGAAAATTGGTCTGGTCACGAGGGGGGTTTAAGTGCCCAGTAATCAGGTGGTTAAACACTGCCTTCCCCCTTCCTTGTCTTTTGGTGTGTAAAGGGTTAACCCATTGTACGTCCCTCCAGTTTAATAATCGTGTGCACTGTCCTGTGTTACACTCTGCTCCGTGTGTATTTGCATAGTTTGTTGTAGCAACTGAGGCTTCCGTCTTATGAATACACAAAGCAGGGGACAGACATGGCAGGAAGCTCAGCAAGTCTCCCATGGCTGGAGAAAACCAGGTTACAGATTCAGAACCTGCAGGTAAATCATTTCAGGTGGAACAAAAAACACATTTCTACATCTGTCCTAATCAGGTGACACTGTCCACAGAGAAAAGATTTGGGATCCCTAAATCCCATTCATCCTCCAATCTTTTATCCCCCATAATATACAGTAACTAGTACAGAATGCATGTCTCTGGTTTTGTAACAATTGCATAGCATGCACTGCTCTGTTCATACAGAATTTACAAGTGATGTATTTAGTAGAGGAAAATAGGCTGAATGTATTTCCATTTTTTAATTGTTGGGGTGGGGGGGACTGAGCTGTGATCCTGGTAACACTTTTTTGGGGACCAGTGACACCAATACAGTGATCAGTGCTAAACAAATGCACTGTCACTGTACTAATGACACTGGCAGTGAAGGGGTTAACATCAGGGGCGATTTTGCCAGTATACTGATATAAATATATATGAAAAAAAAAAACAGGGAATTTAATTATGGCTGCATGACGCTCAATGCAACCTGCTGTTTCATTTATAAAAAATACATAGTGTGACGTGAAGCCTGTTTTGTCCTGCAGTGTGTGTTCTCTGCATAACTGATAGGCCAGCCTTGTCACATGCCCGGGTAAAGTCATGAGACAGGTTTCCTTAACCTCCTGTGAATTTTTTTCCCCTTTCATTTTAATGAATATGGCTCATTGGCTGCAGACTCTCTAAGCAGGCAAAGTGGAAAGCACGTGTAACGCATGCAACTGCATAGCTCCCAACTGTCCCTGATTTGGAGCAATGTCCTTCTATCCCTCATTCCTCCTAATGCCTCGTACACACGATCGGACTTTCCGACAACAAAACCGTGTAATTTTGATCAAAGGGTGTTGGCTCAAACTTGTCTTGCATACACACAGTCACACAAATGTTGGCCAACAATTACGAACGTAGTGACGTACTACATGGTTTTTCAGCTCTTTAGCTGCACACTTTGGGCTCCTTCTGCTAATTTCGTGTTAGTAGAAATTTGGTGAGTGTTGATTCGTGCTTTTCAGTTCGTTTCTGGGCGGCCGTTCGTTAACCAGACATGTTGCGGAATCAGAGGAGATAACGTGTTATTTATTATTGGCCTTGGAGTTTTTGCTTTGACATTATTTTTTGGTTGAATATTTGTGGATGCATAGAATGCACTTTTTGGTTAAGTTCTATTGGCAGATAGCATGTCTAATTTTATTTTCTTTTTTTAATGCACAATAAAAAAAAAATTGTGTAATACTTGGCTATGTGTTTTACTTCAAATAACAGTTTGGGAGTAGGCAGTTACATTTTAAAAAATACAATGTAAAATTGACAAGGGACACCAACATAGTTGGTATCTTTGTTCTTAAAAACTATGGAATAATGGTGTTGTGGTAACTTGCACAAATAAAAAAAAAAACATAATAATATTATTCTTGATATCACTAGAAAAAAAAAAGCCTTTGAAAATTTGTTTGCAATAACTCCATCAGTATTACCAGCAAAGCAGCTTCATTATTATCCCATTAAAGAAGAAGAGAATTGTGCGCTGCATTTGAAGATTTCATAATTTGCCACGTCACAAATGTTAATTCTCCATTACAAAGCTAGTTTACAAGACCGACCGCTTTTGCTTCCGAGCATGCGTGTTTGTTCTTTGGACTTTTGTCCAACGGACTTGTGTACACACAATCGTAAAGTCCGACAACACACATTTGTTGGCAGAAAATTTGAGAGCATGCTAGCCAACATTTGTTGGCAGAATGTCTGACTACAAATGTCCGATGGAGCGTACACACGGTCAGACTTACCGCCAACAAGCTCACATCCAACATTTCCCATCGGAAAATCCGATCGTGTGCATTAGGCTCGATTTACACCTATGCAATTAGCTTTTGAGCATTTCTGCAGTGCTTTTTGCTGTGCATTTTTACAGCTATTTTGCTGCGATTTGTGTTTTATGCTTTTTCTTTTTTGCAAATTTGTTGTAGGGCAGATTAAAAAATTCAAAACACAGCAAAATCACAGTAAAAACGCACTACATGCTTTTCTGCGGCTTCTCTATTGAAGTCTATTGAACCAAAAATGCAAAAAAAAAAAATGTCCCTGACTCTTTCAAAAATGCAGAGGCACCAAAATGCATTGATGTGAATGTGTTCTATAGGATACAATAAAAAATCATGAAATTAAATATACATGCAGCCTCCTCACAACACAAGACAACATATACATCACATGGACACTATCTTCATAAAAACAACACATACATCACATAATAAATTCATACTGCACATTTCATTTAACCATAAAAAAACCTTGACAATTCGAAACCCATATGGACTGCAGAAAGAAGTTGTGTCTAAAAAGTTTGGTGAATGGTATCAGAATACAAAACAAAACAAATGACCTTTATTGGACTTAAAATCGCCAAGCTTCCAGAAACTGTCAGCAAAGGCCTCTTTAGGAATCGATCGCAGAACGGCTGTCACGCATTCTTGGATTGCTGCCACGTCCGCAAAAGAAGTCTGCAGGTGCCAGATCGGGGGTGTACAGTGGATGATCGAGAACAGGTACGCCGCACTGAGCCAAGAATTGGTGCACACTGATCGCATCGTGCTCATGCGCAGGATGGATCCTGATCACACATGGTAATGAAATCTCCAGAGGTTTCCATCTGTTTTGCTTTCTGTGTTGTCTGTCAGCTTGTGCAGCTCAAACCAGGAACAGTTCTTCTACCTCCCCAAATCTTAGCGGACGATGGTGCACCCCGTGTCCTTGCTAATGCCCAATTCCTTTACCATCGATCATAGAGTCAGTCGCCGATCTCGTGCCAGCATTTGTCGCACTCGCTCGATCATGTCTGGGGTTCTGCTTGTCGACAGCCGACCCAATTGAACCAGCCATAAACACATTTTCTACTCATGGCTTCCATCCCATACACTTGCACCAACATTTCATGTATCTCTGTTGCTGTTTTCCCCAATTTGTAGCAGAACTTGATGTTCACTCGTTGCTCCATTTCAGTGTGACCTTACCTCTCACACTGACTAGGTTCAACTAATGCCGCGTACACACGAAGGGACTTTTCCCGGCGGACCTAAGTCCAGCGGACAATCCGCTGGACTCTCCAGCTGGGTACGCTGGACTAAAAAGCGAACGGACTTGACCACACACGATCACGCAAAAAGTCCGGCGGTTCACGCGATGACGTACAGCACGTACGACGGGACTAGAAAAAGGAAGCTCGAGATCCCAAACGACACCCTTTGGGCACCGTCAGCTGATCTCGTGTGTATCGCGTGTTAGTTGACGTTTGGTTAGAGACGATTCGCGCTTCTCAGACTTCTGCTTAATTCGTTCGCTTCTGCCGTTCAGTTTGTGCTTGTGAGGTTTGTATCTGGCTTTCAGTGCGTGTGGATCAGTTCCTACCTGTTCTCAGGCCGTTCTGGTCCGCTCGTTCCTGTTTTTCAGGTCGTTCTTCATAGGCCTTGCTGTTCTTCAGTGCGTTCTGTTAAGTTGTTTGTTTGATCAGCCGACCGTTTTGAAGCCATGGAGTGTGGACGTACTCGGGAACGAGTTCGTGCTGTGCAGGGGCTCGGTGTTGCGGTTAACACCTTGGCACGAGCCCAGTCCATGAACAGGGTGAGGAGGAGTTCATGGACCAAGAATTGGTTGCGCCAGCGTGACCAATTCTCGCATATGCCTTTGCTCCGTGAGATCCGTGAGAATAATCCTGATGATTTCAGGAATTATCTCCGGTTGACGGACCCCATTTTTCACCGTCTGTTGGCTTCGCTGTCCCCTTATATTACCAGGCAGAATACCTGCATGCGGCAAGCCATCAGTGCGGAGCAGAGGCTAGTCGCCACGTTGCGTTACTTGGCGACGGGGAGAAGCTTGCAGGACCTCAAGTTCACGACAGGCATCTCCCCCCAGGCTCTGGGGCTCATTATTCCAGAGACCTGTTCTGCCATTATCCACGTCCTGCAGGAGGAATACATTAAGGTAAGTCTTCTCTTTTAAAATTACCTATGTCTTGTATGTTTGCTAATGTAGTGCATCAATGTCATCATTAGCTAATTACCATGATAGGACTATTCTATGAATGTCCCCTATTCCTTTTTTTTTTTTTTTTTGTCTAGTATTTTATGGTTGACTTATCAAAATAGCTTTAAGAATGTATTATTTAGTGGGTCACATGCATATTTCCTTGCACCAACCTCCCCAGCATGGAATCTTGGCCCCCTAAACACCCCTAGCCTAGTCACTTTCTTTGGTTAAAAATGTATATTACCAGCTCCATTGTACTGCTTTACTCACCCGCCCCCCCCCTTTCACCCCCCTTGACCCTCACCCCTTTCACCCCCCTTGACCCTCATTTTTAAATTGATTGCATGTGGATTTGGTCAGCTTGTAATTAACCCACCCCCCCCCCACACACCCGTTAATTAATTGCATGTGGTTTTGGTCAGCTTGTAATTAACCCCCCCCCCCCACACACCCCGTTAATTAATTGCATGTGGTTTTGGTCAGCTTGTAATTAACCCACCCCCCCACACACACCCCTTTAATTAATTGCATGTGGTTTTGGTCAGCTTGTAATTAACCCACCCCCCCCCACACACCCCTTTAATTAATTGCATGTGGTTTTGGTCAGCTTGTAATTAACCCACCCCCCCCCCCACACACACCCCTTTAATTAATTGCATGTGGTTTTGGTCAGCTTGTAATTAACCCACCCCCCACACACACCCCTTTAATTAATTGCATGTGGTTTTGGTCAGCTTGTAATTAACCCACCCCCCCCCCCCCCCACACACCCCTTTAATTAATTGCATGTGGTTTTGGTCAGCTTGTAATTAACCCACCCCCCCCCCCCACACACCCCTTTAATTAATTGCATGTGGTTTTGGTCAGCTTGTAATTAACCCACCCCCCCCCCCCCACACACCCCTTTAATTAATTGCATGTGGTTTTGGTCAGCTTGTAATTAACCCACCCCCCCCCCACACACCCCTTTAATTAATTGCATGTGGTTTTGGTCAGCTTGTAATTAACCCACCCCCCCCACACACCCCGTTAATTAATTGCATGTGGTTTTGGTCAGCTTGTAATTAACCCACCCCCCCACACACACCCCGTTAATTAATTGCATGTGGTTTTGGTCAGCTTGTAATTAACCCACCCCCCCCACACCCCCTTTAATTAATTGCATGTGGTTTTGGTCAGCTTGTAATTAACCCCCCCCCCCCCACCCCCCTTTAATTAATTGCATGTGGTTTTGGTCAGCTTGTAATTAACCCACCCCCCCCACACACCCCCTTTAATTAATTGCATGTGTATATTGTGTGACCTTACAATTAATTACTCCACACCCACATCCCCATTATTATCTTCTCTGGGCCATCAGAGGGGTCATCAATCAGAGATTTGTCCCTTATCCTTAATCTTTTGGCTTTATTTCAAGGACTTACAAAATAAATACATATGTTCTTCCAAATTGTTTGGTAATTTGTTGCATTTAGTTAGGTGTTTTGCCTGGTTTTTAATTCGATTTGTATATTTCTGTTTGACTTCACAGTGTCCTTCCACGCCACAGGAATGGCAGACTGTGGCTTCCCAGTTTGCTGCCCGTTGGGACTTTCCCAACTGCGGAGGGGCGATTGACGGGAAACATGTGCGAATTGTGCCCCCACCCCATTCGGGGTCTTACTATTGGAATTATAAGGGGTTCCATAGTATAGTGTTGATGGCGGTGGTGTCGGCACAATATGACTTTCTTTATGTGGATGTGGGGAAAAACGGCCGGATGTCGGACGGAGGAGTCTTTAACCACACGGAGTTCGGTCATCGTCTCCAGACTGGTGGCCTGGAGCTGCCACCAGATGAAGATAATGTGGAGGGACTCCCGTTCGTTTTCATTGCCGACGAGGCGTTCGGTCTGGGTGACCACCTGATGAGGCCATTTCCCCAACGATCCCTCACCCCTGAGAGGAGGATTTTTAATTATCGGTTGGCCAGAGCAAGAAGGGTTGTGGAAAATGCCTTTGGTATTATGGCCAACCGTTTCAGATTGCTCCTTACATCCATACATCTGGCAGAGTACAAACTGAATACTATAATTCTTGCATGCTGTGTCATGCACAATTATTTACGCAAACATTCGGGAACCTACTCATTACCAATCGGGCCTGAGGCCGGAGTGGAAGGCGACATGACCGGGCTGGATAATCGCCGTCTTGGTTTGGCCCCACAATCAGCCCAGCAAGTGCGGGACCGTTATTTACATTATTTTAATGGTAGGGGGGCCATTGCAATGGCAGCAGACCCTTAAACCATCTTTTTGTTTTACAAAGAATAAATACAGTTATTTATGTTTGAAATATTGGTATTTTCGTATTGTTTAGCTTTTAATTTTGCCTGTTTTATATGTTGTCCTAGTGCACATCTTAATAGTGGCAAACTTGTTTTGCGTTTAGTAAATAAGCCCCTTTGTCAATGAACCACAACATGTTTTGGTCAAACTGGTAGTATTTAAAAAGAAGAAGCCACACATTGTTTAATTTGTGCAAACATTTTTTTTTTTATTCTAGTGCACATCCAAACCTTTTTTATGTTGTTTTTTTTTTTTTTTTTTTTTTTTTTTTTGTTATTTTTGGTATTTTTGGTTAATATTTTTTTTTTTTTTTTTTTTTTTCAACAACATTTTTTTTTCTTTTTTTTTATGTTATATTTTTTAAATTTTTTTGGTCTTTTTCTCACAACATATTTTTTTTTTTTTTTTGTGATTGATTTTTTTTAACAAACATAAAAACATGTTTTAAAATGGTAAAAAATTTAGGGTTAGCATTAGAAAATATTTACACAATGTAAAAGTCCAGAACTTACAAAGTTCAACAGGTAACCCATGAACAGTAGAAGCCAAATTTAGAATATGCACACTAATTTAACAGGAAAATGGGTAATGTCAACATGTGCTATGTTCCATCATGGGGAATCAATGGACGTGTTTTGTGTGTGAAACCCCTTCCCTCTCACCTACTAGCATTAGGGGTTGCAAACACAAAATGCGTCCATTGAGATCCCCTGATGGCACATAGCACATGTTGACACACCGTGTGCATATTAAAAATTTGGCCTCTAAAATTTGTAAAACATAGCGCATCAAAAGGGGAATGAAGGACATGATTGATGTTAAGAAATGGAAAAGGGGTCTTTAGATTCTCCCCAAAACATCAATCATGTCCTTCATTCCCTGCTGCATGGTGGCCATCTCCTTCTGCATATTTTCCAGCTGCAGATTCCAGGCCATGATCTGGCCAATAAGCCTGTGGGCACTGTCTGTTGAAAATGGCTCCGCAGCTTGTCCTTCCACAAACAGATCAGCATCACCTAAAAGTTGGGTAGATAAAACACAAGAAAAAAAGTGTCAAAAACATGCAGACCTTAATTTATTAGCTCAATCTGTGTTCTGAGACACTCACTTGGTGGGGTGCATATTTGATCCACTTCAACCACCTGTTCCGCCACATCCACGCGTGGGCTTGGGCTAACTGCCCAATTAGTCTGGTGAGGCCGGGAGGTCCTCGTAGGTTCGGACTGACGTCTGAGTCTTTTGCCCCCTATGGTAATGGAACACAAAAAGGTACACTTTTAATCACACTGATATTTGAGTGCCAAAATAGGATTATTAAACATTGTTTAAAAGTGTTGTCCAATTATTAGCAGTTTGTTAGAAGATCCTACTTGAAGACAGAATTGAAATGTCTATCTAATGAAACTCCAATACTTAAACCGCCCTTCAACCCTAAATTTGAACTTCCGCTCATTGTATCCCTGCACCCCTGTGGTGTCTTATTTGGAACCTTTTAGGGGGGAGGGGTTGCAGATACCTGTGTAAGGCAGGTATTTGCACACACATCCGGCCCTAGACTCCCACAGAAGTATACGCCACATCCCGTCCCACCGTGCTGTCTGCTGGGACACACAGGGGTCCCCGAGCTCGCGCGGACCAGTCCTATTGCATTGCGCAACTGGCGCATGCCCAATAGTGACCCGGGAAGTGAAGCCGCAAAGATTAATTTCATGATTGCAAGATCAGAGATTGTAGCTGCACCATCCAAGGGACAGGTGAGTGTACTTCTTCGAAAAGTCACCACCTACAGTATTTGTAGATGATGAGCATTTTTCTGGAATTGTGAGCTTGACACCCTGCTTAACATATTTATCCCCCCCCCCCCCCCCAAAACAGCTTCTGGAGTCCCTGTGTAAGTTACCCCTAAAACCCTTACTACAGCAGTAATTGTATAGATAGTGAGAATAATAAACAACCTTACAACACCAACAACCCAAAGCCAGGTAAACTCAATAAACGTTATGAAGACAAACTGAACTTTCATCAAATCTGCGCAAGTTTCACGTACGAATGCTAATAACATCTGCGCAAGTTTCACGTACGAATGCTAATAACACCTGCGCAAGTTTCACGTACGAATGCTAATAACATCTGCGCAAGTTTCACGTACGAATGCTAATAACATCTGCGCAAGTTTCACGTACGAATGCTAATAACACCTGCGCAAGTTTCACGTACGAATGCTAATAACATCTGCGCAAGTTTCACGTACGAATGCTAATAACATCTGCGCACGTTTCACGTACGAATGCTAATAACATCTGCGCAAGTTTCACGTACGAATGCTAATAACATCTGCGCAAGATTAGACATATCAAGTATAACCATAGTAGCGCATGTGCTTGACTTACTTTTTTTGATGGCTTTTCGAATTCTCCTGTACTGATCGTGCTCCCTGGATTTGATGTCGGACCATCGCTTGCGCAGTTGATCCTTGCCCCTTCGTACGCCGAATTTCTGCTCCAGGGTGCTGACGATTGTAGTGAGAATCTTGTCCTTGCGCAAGTTGGGTCGAGGGTAGGGGCCATTTTCCCCGTCGTAATCTTCCCTTTGGAGGATGTCCACCATCTCCACCATCTCGTCAAAGGCCATATTGGTGGCCTTATATCTGCTGCTGGATGCAGATGTGTTCGCTTCTGGGCTTTCCTCCGCGCTACTGGCTGAGAATGTGTCCGCCATCTTCATAAATTTATTCACCCACAATGCAACGAGGGGAAGCGGGGCGGGGAATACTCGTCAGGAGGAACGTCATGGGTGGGCGACGCGGAGGACGCAGGCGGACTTCGACGCGTGCGCAGTGTATATAAGGCTGTTTGAGGGCCCCACGTGTTCCCGAACGGAAGTAGCGAGCGCTCTGTACGAAGGTAAGTGTTTTCTAGGATGCATTACTGTGGTTTATTGGGTTTTGGGCCTGCATTTTTTAAGGATATGTGTGTGTTGCTGCCTGTGTGTAGGGGTTGCTGCCTGTGTGGGTGTGTTGCTGCCTGTGTGGATGTGTTGCTGCCTGTGTGTAGGGGTTGCTGCCTGTGTGTAGGGGTGGCTGCCTGTGTGGATGTGTTGCTGCCTGTGTGTAGGGGTTGCTGCCTGTGTGGGTGTGTTGCTGCCTGTGTGTAGGGGTTGCTGCCTGTGTGTAGGGGTGGCTGCCTGTGTGGGTGTGTTGCTGCCTGTGTGTGGGTGTGTTGTGTAATGTTTGGTTTGAAAAACTGGATGTGCGTTTTTAGTAACATTTGTGTTTTTGGTCTTTTGTATTGCCATTACTAACAAAACAGAAACAAACATGTCAGCAGCCCAGTTGAATCCATTCAAGGACCAGCAGTTCATGTCCGAATTCATTGCGCTGTACAGAAAAAATACCAACCTGTGGCAGCTCAAGAACCCTTTATATGGCAATAGGGATGTCCGGAAGGCAACACTGGGGCCACTTGTGGATTTTGTGAAGACTCAAGTCCCCAACGCAGACACCAAGTTTGTTGAAGCCAGAATTTCAAGTTTAAGGCACATGTACAAGCGGGAGCGCAAGAAGATTGAGGAATCAGTCAGATCAGGAGCAGCAGCAGAGATGGTTTATGTACCGAAGCTGTGGTACTACAACCAACTGGCTTTTCTAGGTGACCAGATGGAACCCAGGCAATCACTGTCCACTCTTCCCTCCACCCTTCCCTCCACTCTTCCCTCCACTCTTCCCTCCACCCCAGCTTAGGCTTCCACGGAAGGAGAAGACCCCTCCACCTTGGAGCAGGCTGATGCGCCCAGCTGGAGCCAGGTATATATTTAGTAGCCTAAATTGTGATTGTGTGAATATTAATGCTGTAAACGTTAAAATGTGAAACAATTAACACCCTGAACTCAGAATTGTGAAAAAAGCTGCCAAAAATTGCGCACACTTCGAAAAAGTGTGGGTGCAACATATCGATACATATATAGTGTATACATACATCCAGTAGTGGCAAAAAATGCCTTATACAACATTGGTGATCTGCTTGGAAAATGCAGGGGTCCAAATGATAGCCTTTTGGATCTTTTTTAAAATTTATCTGCTCGTTCATAAGTTTACAATTGGATGATTGAGGAGGCCATAAACCAAAAAACAGGTGTTTGATTTTTGTTTTTATTTGCACACAGGATGAGCTGACCCAGGATGATGTCGGGACAAGTGGTATGGAGGAGGAGGACATGACCAGCGAGAGCCAGGAGGTGGCTGGGCCCAGCACGAGCCAGAGTGACAGCCAGACTGTATTAAGAAGTCTACCTCCACCCCTGCCCTTACCCCCAAGAAGGGCCAGGAGGATGACCATTGTTGAGGAGGAATCACTCCAACTTATTAGGAAGGCGAGTGCGATTCTCGACAAACCCCCCATTCCAGAAGAGGCCTATGCCACCTACTTGGCCAGCAGGTTGCTGGAAATGGAGAAGGGCCAACGGCACCTGTGTGAGGGCCTCATTTTTGAGGCTATTAAGGGGGGTTTGAGGGGTCAATTACGAGAATCCACCCGCCTGACACATGAAGGCCCGACACCAACTTCTCCTCCTCCTCCTCCTCCTCCTCCTCCTCCTCTTCTTCTTCTCCTCCTCCTCCTCCTCCTCCTCCTCCTACCACAAGTCAGCCTCCAAGGAAGTGTGCAGGGAAGACTGCAGGGAAGAGTGCAGGGCAGCGTGGTGGGAAGAGTCGGAAGTGATTGCCTGGCTTCAGTCTGGTCTCACAGAAGACACAGGCTGTTGTAGTGCCACAGCTTGGGGACATAGATGTCATCTGCTGCTGTTCCTGGTCTGTCTGATTCCTGGTCAATCTTCTTGTGCTCCCTATATTGGATGAAATGTGCCCAAGCTTAATTTTTGGCTTCACAAACTTGATGTCTGCCGTTGGGGCAAAAAGTCTTCTCAAAATCGCAAAGTGGCTCCAGTGTTGCCTTCCTATTTTGTTTTGCCTTGTTTGTTTAAACCAGAATAAATGGTAATTTAATTTTCAGAAAATAATGATATACGTGCTTGTTATTCAAAAACATAGTTTCTTTAGGAGTAGGCAGGTACATGTCTAAACATTCATTTGACAATACAAGTGTAAAGTGCAACTTCAATGGAACTGCAAGTGCAGTCGCTGGAAAGGTGAGGGTTAAGATCTGAATTAAGGGCAAGCTCTGCTGACTCCACAATTGTATCATGTGTAATAACAAATCCTTTTGATAACCAACAAATAATAAAAAATATATCTAAATAGAGATATATGTACATATATATATATATATATATATATATATATATATATATATATATATATATATATATATATATATATATATATATATATATATATATATATATATATATATATATATATATATATATATATATATATATATATATATATATATATCTATATATATATATATATATAATATATATATATATATAGATATATCTATATTTTTTTTTGGGTTTATTGAGAAATATAGATATATTTTTATTTTGGTGATTTGGATATATATATCTATATCTATATCTATATATATATATATATATATATATATATATATATATATATATATATATATATATATATATATATATATATATATATATATATATATATATATATATATATATATATATATATATATATATATATATATATATATATATATATAGAGAGAGAGATATATATAGATATATATATATATATATACAAATATATAACTTCACTAAAGAATGCTGAAGAAAAAACGTTCGGGAGTACTCTGCGTGAATATACAAGCAGCAAGGCAAAATCATTCTTCAAGTACGATAACATACAAATCCCGCTGTCAGAAGAAAAAAAAAAAAAAATCGGCAGCGTGACGATTGTGCGAGCTTCAAAACGAAGGCTAGTTTTACCAGACCGAGCGAGTCCGTGACATACTAGCTACTGAGCATGCGTCCTTTTTGGTACGCCGGACCATACTACACACGGCCGGATTATCCGCTGGACTGCCAAGTCCAGCGGATAATTTTAAAACAAAACTTTAGTCCGCCGTACTTTGGCCAAAAAAAGTCCGCCGGCGCCCACACACGAGGGGATTATCCGCTGGACTTCAGTCCAGCGGATAATCCCGCGGGATTGTCCCTTCGTGTGTACGCGGCATAACAGTCACGTGTACTCCATGCTAGGTGGTGCTTCTCAACATGTCTCCGGATAGCCAAGTGCGTGGGCACCTGGCCCATGTTACCGTTGAGATATCGGACTATTTACCAAACTTTTTAGACACAGCTTGTACTCCTAAATCGAAAGAAAACAACACTGTATACAAGGCATTTGCAGAGCGATCGGTACGATTTCACATGCACAGATGTCAATGCAAGCCGCACATTAAATTGCACAGAAATAGTGCAGTAACCTTTTTCAAAGTCACTGCGACATGAGTCGCGCGATTTAAATGGTTCCATTGCTGGTCATAGCTGTCAAATTACATGACAAATGGCACTGGTGTGAACCAGGGATCAAAGATTCTCTGAAGGAAGCCCCCCCCCCTCCAATCCGCAGTTTCTCAATACTTGGTAAATATGCCTCTTTATCTTCTGCTGTTTTGTTCTGGTAATTGTTCTCACTAGGAAACCAGTAAACCAGTAAAAATGTACAGTTGTCAATGGAACAGAAAGTCTTGATATCAGCCCACTGGCACCTTTTGTACAGCAGCACTTATACTGGGAGATTGGGAGATGGAGTGGCAACACTAGATTCAGGACAGGCTTCCTTGTATGCACATGAGCAGACAAAAAAAAAGGACCAGAGATGATGACTCATCTGTATGTTATTGTTCCTTCATTGCCCAATCAGCATGATTTAGATAAGTAGGTGACCCCCATCCCGTAGAACAGGGGTAGGCAACCCTGGGCCCTCCAGCTGTTGTGGAACTACATTTCCCATGAGGCATTGCAAGGCTGGCAGTTACAATTACTCTCAGTGGCATGATGTGACTTGTAGTTCTGCAACAGCTGGAGAGCCCCAGGTTGCCAACCCCTGCCGTAGAAGGTGGTGTTACCCTTGTCTTGTCTGGCAGAGATGTATGAATCCTGGTAGTGTCTAGACAGAATTGCAAGTCTGGTGGCAGATGAGATAGTTCACGTGTATATTTAACCTGTGTTTACTGTATAACTGTCGGAGTTCAGCTTTAATTAATGCATTCTTTCTGGTGGCACAGGAGTGGAAGGAGTTCACTGGCAAATTATACGATGCTGTACAGCAGCAGATGAATGAGAATAATATTAAGTTCTTCAATGACCTGTCAGAATCTGAAAAGGTTTTTGTCCTGGAAAAAGCAGTCAAAGCTCTACATTCAGGTATTGTAAATTAGGAGCTGCTATGGGATTCTCTGTAATCACATTTATCAATTCACAGTCAGCTGTCAATTAGTGATCACAGTGGGGTAAATGTGCTTATAAAATGGAGGGCAGATAATTAATGCCAGACTGCAAAGGAAAATATAAACCTTGTTATATGAATAAACATTTTATATATTGGCACAACTGGCAATATGTAGTGCTAAGTGCAGTAAATGACATTAAAGGAGCTCGTTTGCCTGAGCTTCTCCTATGGGTCACAGGAGTACAATTCGTTTTACACTCCTGTGACCCGTTTTCAGTGGAGAGCAGACTGAAGTCCAGCTGAAGAAAAACAGCCCCAAAACATGATGTTTCCACCACCATGCTTCACTGTGGGTATGGTGTTCTTTTGGTGCTGTGCAGTGTTGTTTTTGTGCTAAAACATATCTTTTGGAATTATGGCCAAAAAGTTCAACCTTGGTTTCATCAGACCATAACACATTTTCCCACATGCTTTTGGGAGACCTCAGATGTGTTTTTGCAAAATTTAGCTGGGCCTGGATGTTTTTTTTGGTAAGAAAAGGCTTCTGTCTTCTCACTCTACCCCATAGCCCAGACATATGAAGAATACGGGAGAATGTTTTCACATGTACCACACAGCCAGTACTTGCAAGATATTCCTGCAGATCCTTTAATGTTGCTATAGGCCTCTTGGCAGCCTCCCTGACTAGTTTTCTTCTCGTCAATTTTAAAGGGACGTCCAGTTCTTGGTAATGTCACCGCTGTGATATATTTTCTCAACTTGATGATGACTGTCTTCACTGTGTTCCATTGTATATATAATGCTTTGGAAATTCTTTTGTATCCTTCTCCTGACTAATACATTTTAACAATGAGATCCCTGGATGGACCTTTCAAACTCGCCTCGGTTGCTACCCTCCTTCTGCTGAACTAGTTTGACCCAGGATCTACTGTGTCAACTCTCCCCAGACTCCTCCCCCCCCCCCCTTTTCTTTTACTGTCTTTTTACCTTTTTTTTTTTTTTTTCTTTTTTGATACAAACATAGTGGCCTTCTTAATGAGTTCTTAACAAATACTAGCCTACAGACATGACCTACAGTCAGGTGCACTAGTGGGGAACTGGATCTGCACCGTTTTCGCTTACTGTTCCTCATTCATTTTTTCACATTTTTCTAATGATGGTGTGTATAGCTATAACACATATCATGACTCACATCACTTTACCCCGACATCATTGACGATTTCAGGTTAATGATTTCCTCTGTTATTTTGATCTCGTTCAGATAGTTTGGACTTGTATTGTTTCATGACTACTGATACAATAAACATATATTTTATATATATATATATAGATGTATAGATATATCTAGATATAGATCTAGATATATCTATATATATATATATATATATATATATATAAAATTGTATTGGTACTTTTTTTTGATGATGAATGATGCATGAACAAGTTATATTTCTGGTCTTATTTAAAATTTTTGGTTCTTAGTGTTAACACTGTATTTGTATGTATAACAATACAAAACTCAATAAAAAACGATTTGATTAAAAAGCTGTGATAACGTCTTCAAATAAATCAAAGCACAATACGTTTGACGGTTAGTATTATGCCCCGTACACACGGTCGGAATTTCCGACGTAAAATGTCCTATCGGACCATGTTGTCGGAAAATCCGACCATGTGTGGGCTCCATTGAACTTTTTCGACGGAAAAAATTTGAGATCCTGCTCTCAAATTTTCCGACAACAAAGTCCGATCTGACTTTTTCCGATCGTGTGTAGAGAATTCCGACAGACAAAGTGCCACGCATGCTCAGATCAAATTACGAGACCAAAGCTATTGGCTACTAGCCTCTACGTAGTTCCATCGTACGCAACGAATGTCACCACGTTCAGAATGATCGGATTTTCCAACAACTTTGTCCGACCGTGTGTATGCAACACCAGTGTCGGACAAAAAAATCTGACAGATTTTGTGGTCGGAATTTTCGACCATGTGTACGGGGCATTAGGGGGCATAACCCTGCTAGAATGATCTCTACCATGGGCTACCCTAAAGGGAACTAGTGAAGATTGGGCAGACTCAGTATTTTGTTTTAAATTGTGAAGGCCTACTTATAACAGATTTAAATCCCTCTAGTTTAGCTTAAAGTGTTACTAAACCCAGGACCCTGCATTCACTATATCTGGTCTCCCACAGTACACAGAACATGGAAATGCAATTACTTTAGTAAATATAAACGAAATACCTTTTCTCATCAGCAGTTAGAGCAGTTTTGTGACTTCTATCAGTGCCCAGCCAAACACTGGTTAAAGCTTGTAGGAGGAGGTTTCTGACAGTCCTATGAGACTGCAAGACCCCTGACCCTCTGTCTGGACAGTGCTGATTGGCCCTGTGCTGATCACATGCACTCTCCCAAGAAGAGGAAAAAAACCTCTCTGGCAATACACACCAAACTGAGCATGTGCAGCCTGACTCCAAAAGCTCTTATAGAGGATCTGTGAATACAAAATGAAGCAGCCTTTTTACACAATGCAGAGGATTAACCACTTAAGTACCACAATGAGTATAGCAAGTATACTTTACTGCATATACAGACAGATTTTACTGTTGTGGGTCTAGTAACACTTTAATTCATGTTGCGTGATCCTGACACTTTAGTTGGGGTGTCAGAGGTCACCTAAAATCTTATTGCTTGTGAATTGCCTGACCTCTCCTCACATACTGTTCTCTCAAAAGATGAGAATGAATGTTTGAGGTGGGACATTTAGCAGGCCAACAATTTTCAAACGTCAGTTTAGCCCTGACCCCTTTATTACCTTAGCAATGGTGACTTTTATCTTTCTATCCTGCTGTAAAGCTCAATAAAAGCATCTGAAGCAAAACTCTCCATGTCCAAACCATCACTGCTGGGTACTGCCACTACCAGCATCCCTAGAACACTATAACTATAACAGATAATGACATTAATGGGAGCAGTAAGGATTAAGTGATGGAAATGGTGTTCAAAATACATTATGTGATATCACACAGAGATCCTGTGGGAAAACAGCTAGGCTTCCCTCGAGTTCAAAACTGAAATTATCAAAGGAACACTTTCTTGTTTGTTTGTTTTTTTCACTCTGAGTATATCTGATATTATCCTTTTGTAGGTACTACTTTACCTTCTAAAATGGATATCTAACATTTTGTGTTCCAGGTGTCACTTACAATAAATTAGCTGGACACATCAGCTCTTGTCTGGAAGAAAATATATACAGAGATGTTGCTCAGGAACTGCAAGATGTCAGCATTCCGACAAGTCGGATTGACTTGGTGGCTTCCCATATTCAGGATGGAGTGGTTGGTCAATTGTGATTGTTTTCTTCACTCTGTTCACTTGTTCAATCAATTCTACACTGAAGCTCGACATTATGCATGTTTGGTCAGATTGGGCAAAAGGCCATATGTCTATCTACAATGATGTCTTTAACCACTTCCGGACCGCCTCCTGTAGATTTACGTCAACAGAATGGCATGGCTGGGTAAAAGCACGTATCGGTACGTCCCCTTTAATTGCGCAGCCGTGAGTCGCATGCTCACCACCCGGTCCTGAGCACCCGCGGCCACGGGACCAGCAGACCCGATCGCCGCTGGTGTCCCGCGATTGGGTCACAGAGCTGAAGAACGGGGAGAGGTCTGTGTAAACAAACCTCTCCCCGTGCTTCCTACACTGCCTGTCACTGATCGGCTGTTCTCTGTCATCGGGAAAGCCAATCAGTGACGTCAGACGTAAAGCCACGCCCCCCCCTACTGTAAAAAAAACACACACACACTGACGTAACCCCTCCCCGCCCCCTAGTGGTTAACTCCTTCACTGCCAGTGTCATTTATATAGGAATCAGTGCATTTAAATAGCACCGATTTCTGTATAAATGACAATGGTCCCAAAAATGTGTCAAAAATGTCCGATGTGTCCGCCATTATGTCGCAGTCACAATAGAAATCGCTGATCGCCGCCATTAGCAGTAAAAAAAAATATTAATAAAAATGCTATAAAACTATCCCCTATCTTGTAAATGCTATAACTTTTGCGCAAACCAATCAATGATCGCTAATTGCAATTTTTTTTTACCAAAAATATGTAGAAGAATACGTATCGGCCTAAACTGAGGAAAAAAATGTTTTTTTATATATTTTTTGGGGATACTTATTATAGCAAAAAGTAAAAAATATTGCATTTTGTTCAAAATTGTCGCTCTATTTTTGTTTATAGCGCAAAAAATAAAAACCGCATAGGCGATCAAATACCACCAAAAGAAAGCTCTATTTGTGGGAAAAAAAGGACGCCAATTTTGTTTGGGAGCCACGTCGCAAGGCCGCGCAATTGTCAGTTAAAGCGACGCAGTGCCAAATCGCAAAAAGGGGCCTGGCCCTTTGCTGCAAATTGGTCCGGGGCTTAAGTGGTTAACCAGTAAAAAGCTAATACTGCTCCGGTTTGGCACTTTTTATATGCTAATATATTTTTTTTATTTACAAAATCCACGTCCTCACATTCAAAGAGATGCAAGCCTAGCATACAAGGTACTGGGCACCGGCACTTACCTGCCCTGGTGAACTACTGAATAAAATGAAAAGTAAAAGTTGCATAAAAACGCAAGGATTAATTTAAAAACATTAGAATTATCTGGGGGGGGGGGAGAGAATGACACGCGGGAGGAAATAGGACATGCGGAGGTCGCTTGAGTCCTCACAAGACTTTTTTTTGTTTTGTTTTTAACCACTTGCCGACCGCCCCATGTAGATATACGTCGGCAGAATGGCACGTACAGGCAGAACCACGTACCTGTACGTGCCATTCTTCAGGCGGTTGGGGGGTCCGATCGGACCCCCCTCCGCCGGCGGGGACGGTCGGCATCGCTTCAGGAGCGATCCGGGACGAGGGGACGGCCAGTGGTTTCTGGCCACCCCCTCGCGATCGCTCCTGGCGAATGAAAAGCTTCCCCTTCCTGTCTATTGTATAGACAGGAAGGCGGAAGTGATGTCACGCTCGGTGCGCCGGTCTATGTGACCGGAACGCCGAGCAGAGAAGATGTAAAGGTTAGTGCACAAACAGTACACTGACACCAGTACACATAGGCACACAATCCACCCCCCTGTCACCCCCAGATCACCCCCCAGATCACCCCCTCCCCCCCCAGTCACAGTGTCACTAATTGCAGTGATCATTTTTTTACTGATCACTGCATTTAGTGTCAGTGTGACTCCAATAACTGTCAGGGCAGTTAGTTTTAGGTCCTAGGTAGCCCCCTACCCCCCCCCTAATAAAGGTTTAACCCCCTGATTGCCCCTAGTTAACCCCTTCACCCCTTTTGCCAGTGTCACTAAGCGATCGTTTTTCTGATCGCTGCATTGTGTCGCTAGGTAACCATTTTTTTTTTATTTTAACCGCCATGTTATATAGGTTCATAAATAGTTTTCATAGGTCAGGTACCCCCATATTACAACCTAAATAAAGGTTTTAACCCCCTGATTGCCCCTAGAGTTAACCCTTTCACCAGTAATCACCGTATAACTGTCACTGGTGACGCTGGTTAGCCAGTTAGTTATTTCGTTATTTAGGTTCCCCGTCAGGTTTTTATATAGCGTCAGGTACCCCCATATATTACCTAATAAAGGTTTAACCCCCTGATTGCCCCTAGTTAACCCTTTCACCCCCTTTTGCCAGTGTCACTAAGCGATCGTTTTTCTGATCGCTGCATTAGTGTCGCTAGGTAACCAGTTTTTTTTTTTAGGTTAACCGCCATGTTTATATAGGTTCATAAATAGGTTTATAGGTCAGGTACCCCCATATTACAACCTAAATAAAGGTTTTAACCCCTGATTGCCCCTAGAGTTAACCCTTTCACCAGTGATCACCGTATAAAATGTCACTGGTGACGCTGGTTAGCCAGTTAGTTATTTCGTTATTTAGGTTCCCCGTCAGGTTTTTATATAGCGTCAGGTACCCCCATATATTACCTAATAAAGGTTTAACCCCCTGATTGCCCCTAGTTAACCCTTTCACCCCCTTTTGCCAGTGTCACTAAGCGATCGTTTTTCTGATCGCTGCATTAGTGTCGCTAGGTAACCAGTTTTTTTTTGTATTACTGTTACGGGTGACGCTGGTTAGTTAGCTTGTTTTTTATACTGTCAGGGCACCCGCCATTTATTACCCAATAACGGTTTAACCCCCCTGATCGCCCGGCGGGTGATATCAATTAGGTTTTAGGGTCAAATAAGGTCTGCGTCGCCCCAGGTTAGTGCCAGTACCGCAAACACCCACGCACAAAGCATACACCTCCCTTAGTGGCACAGTATCTGAACAGATCAATATCTGATCTGATCAGATCTATACTAGCGTCCCAGCAGTTTAGGGTTCCAAAAAAACGCATTGTTAGCGGGATCAGCCCAGATACCTGCTAGCACCTGCGTTTTCCCCCTCCGCCCAGCCCAGCCCAGCCCACCCAAGTGCAGTATCGATCGATCACTGTCACTTACAAAACACTAAGCACACATAACTGCAGCGTTCGCAGAATCAGGCCTGATCCCTGCGATCGCTAACATTTTTTTTTGTGGTAGCGTTTTGATTCAGTCGCTAACAGTCAGGAGCTTTTTTACCTGTGAATCTCAAAAAAAAAAAAAAAAAAAAAATAGTTGTTGTTTTATTGTTCTCTCTCTCTCTCTATTGTTGCTCTTTTTTTACTCCATTCTATTCTGCAATGTTTTATTATGTTTTATCATGTTTTATCATGCTTGCTTTTCAGGTATGTAATTTTGTTTACTGTGTTTTAGTGTTAAGCATTTTTTTGTTTTCAGGTGCGCCATTCAGTTGCAACGCGGATTTATTTATCTTGACAGCAACAGCGTTTGCTCCCACGATACATAAAGCCGCGACTCCAACACTGTAGGAGGTGATTTCACCACCACAGTTAAAAAAAAGAGCATATATGCCGAAGCATGGGGGCAGCAGGGGGGGCGGAGGAGCGATTGGCTCCTAATGCCACGTACATACGGTCGAAATTCCGACCGTGTGTACACGGCATAACTTTTGCGGGAGGATGCCCCCATGCATCGGCATATATAAATGGTGCATGTATGCCCATCATTAGAAGTGGGTGGATGAAGGGAGGTATTCTAATGGTGGGCATACCCACCAATCAATCTCTTTTTTTCGTTCAGCCAAGAGGCTGCATGAAAAAAAAAAAGATTACAATATATGTCCAGTATGTTGCTGGACTTTGAATGGTTATACCAGAATGATGCCTGCAGGTTTAGGTATCATCTTGGTATCATTCTTTTCAGCCAGTGATCGGCTTTCATGTAAAAGCAATTCTAGCGGGTAATTAGCCTCTAGACTGCTTTTACAAGCAGTGGGAGGGAATGTCCCCCCTCCCGGATATAAACCGCGCCATTGGGAAATTGGGAAAGCATTTTATCACACCAATCTTGGTGTGGTCAGATGCTTTGAGGGCAGAGGAAAGATCTAGGGTCTAATAGACCCCAATTTTTTTCAAAAAAAGAGTACCTGTCACTGCCTATTGCTATCATAGGGGATATTTACATTCCCTGAGATAACAATAAAAATCATAACAAAGAAAAAAAAATGGAAGGAACAGTTTAAAAATAGAATAAAAAAGCTAAATAAATTAAAAAAAAAACTAAAAAAAAAAAAAAAAGCACCCCCTGCCCCCCTTCTCTTGCGCAAAGGCGTACACAAGCGTTGGTCTGGCGTCATATGTAAACAGCAATTGCAGCATGCATGTGAGGTATCACCGCGAAGGTCAGATCGAGGGCAGTAATTTTAGCAGTAGACCTCCTCCGTGAATCTAATGTGGTATCATGTAAAGGCTTTTAAAGGCTTTTAAAAATGTATGTAGTTTGTCGCCACTGCGTGTTTGTGCGCAATTTTAAAGCATGTCGTGTTTGGTATCCATGTACTCGGCCTAAGATCATATTTTTTATTTCATCAAAAATTTGAGCAATATAGTGTGTTTTAGTGCATTAAAATAAAAAAAAGTGTATTTTTTCCACAAAAAAAATGCGTTTGAAAAATCGCTGCGCAAATACTGTGTGGAAAAAAAAAATGCAACACCCACCATTTTAATCTGTAGGGCCTTTGCTTTAACAATATATATAGTGTTTGGGGGTTCAACGTAATTTTCTTGCAAAAAAAAAATATGTTTTCATGTAAACAAAAAGTGTCAGAAAGGGCTTTGTCTTCAAGTGGTTAGAAGAGTGGGTGACGTGTGACATAGGCTTCTAAATGTTGTGCATAAAATGCCAGGACAGTTCAAACCCCCCCCAAATGACCCCATTTTGGAAAGTAGACACCCCAAGCTATTTGCTGAGAGCAATGTTGAGCCCATTAAATATTTTTTTTTTTTGTCCCAAGAGATTGAATAATGAAAAAAAAAATATATATATATTTTTTTTACAAAAAGTTGTCACTAAATGATATATTGCTCAAACATGTCATGGGCATATGTGGAAATACACCCCAAAATACATTCTGTTGCTTCTCCTGAGTACGGGGATACCACATGTGTGGGACTTTTTGGGAGCCTAGCTGCGTACGGAACCCCAAAAACCAATCACCGCCTTCAGGCTTTCTAAGGGTGTAATTTTTTTATTTCACTTCTCACTGCCAATCACAGTTTCGGAGGCCATGGAATGCCCAGATGGCATAAAACCCCCCAAAATGACCCCATTTTGGAAAGTAGACACCCCAAGCTATTTGCTGAGAGGTATTGTGAGTATTTTGCAGATGTCGCTTTTTGTCACAAAGTTTTGAAAATTGAAAAAAGAAAAAAAAAATTTTTTTTCTTTACTTTCTTCATTTTCAAAAACAAATGAGAGCTGTAAAATACTCACCATGCCTCTCAACAAATAGCTTGGGGTGTCTACTTTCCAAAATGGGGTCATTTGGGGGGGTTTTGTGCTATTTTGGCATTTTATGGCCTTCGAAACTGTGATAGGTAGTGAGGAGTGAAATCAAAAATTTGCACCCTTAGAAATCCTGAAGGCGGTGCTTGGGTTTCGGGGCCCCGTACGCGGCTAGGCTCCCAAAAAGTCCCACACATGTGGTATCCCCATACTCAGGAGAAGCAGCAAAATGTATTTTGGGGTGCAATTCCACATATAACTATGGCATGTGTGAGCAATATATCATTTAGTGACAACTTTATGAAGAAAAAAAAAATAAATTTTTATTTTTGTCTTTATTCAATCACTTGGGACTAAAAAAAAAAATATTCAATGGGCTCAACATGCCTCTCAGCAAATAGCTTGGGGTGTCTACTTTCCAAAATGGGGTCATTTGGGGGGGTTTTGTACTTCTCTGCCATTTTAGCACCTCAAGAAATGAAATAGGCAGTCATAAATTAAAAGCGGTGTAAATTCCAGAAAATGTACTCTAGTTTGTAGACGCTATAACTTTTGCGCAAACCAATCAATATACGCTTATTGGCATTTTTTTTACTAAAGACATGTGGCTGAATACATTTTGGCCCAAATGTTTGACTAAAATTGAGTTTATTAGATTTTTCTTATAACAAAAAGTAGAAAATCTCTTTTTTTTTCAAAATTTTCGCTCTTTTTCCGTTTATATCGCAAAAAATAAAAATCACAGAGGCAATCAAATACCATCAAAAGAAAGCTCTATTTGTGGGAAGAAAAGGACGCAAATTTCGTTTCGTTACAAAATTGCATGACCGCACAATTACCAGTTAAAGTAGTGCAGTGCGAAATTGAAAAAAGACCTCTGGTCCTTAAGCTGACAATTGGTCCGGGGCTGAAGTGGTTAAGAGTGACAGGGAATCTCTTTAGAATGTTATAGTCAGCTTCTCTGATGCCTTGTTTTATACTGACATTTTATTTTTTGTAGGTCAGTATTCTTCAAAAAAGACCCACCCTGAAAGTGAAACTACATGTCCTCTTCAATCAGCCTATACCAACAGCCTTAAGAGCGTTAGCTTGGAAGCTGCAACTGTCCAACACAAAGGGTGAGTTGTCCAGGAAATGGAGAAAAAGCTATCTCCTATTTCTTCACAAATTAATGCTCTAGGCTGAATTTAGAGATCATCCTTCTAGCAGCAAATGAGTTAAAATACAGTTAATATGAGAAAAAGTCCTTTTTCAGGCACCATAACAGTATTGTAAGGATCTCTTTATAGTTACTTTTTCTAGTTTTATCACCATTAATATACAGTGATATACATTAATATACAGTAAGGAAAGGTCTTTTTTCAAGTTGAATTTAATATACAAAATAAAAAGCTAGAATGCAACTACCGTATATACTCGAGTATAGGCCGTCCCGAATATAAGCCGAGGCCCCTGATTTACCACAAAAAAACTGGGAAAAGTTAATGACCCGTGTATTAGCCGAGGGGGGGAAATGGAGCAGCTACTGTAAGTGGAAAAGAGTGTCAGCAAATGCCCATCTACATGTCCCCTGTGTCCTATACAACCCCCGTGTCCCCAGTGCAGCTTACCTGTGCCGATCGATCCGGTGTCCCGCTGTCCCGTGTCCCTCGGGGGCCGCTGTCCGGTGTCCCGCGTCCCTCGGGGGCCGCTGTGCGGTGTCCCTCGGGGGCCGCTGTCCGGTGTGCGGTGTCCCTCGGGGGCCGCTGTCCGGTGTGCGGTGTGCGGTGTCCCTCGGGGGCCGCTGTCCGGTTGTCCTGCCGATCAGCGTACACGCTGAGGCGCCAGGCGCCATTGCAGGTTTGAAAGCCGCGCCTCCTCCTCCTCCTCGTCCGTGATAGGAGGAACACTCGGTTTTCCCAGCAGTCATGTGCAGTGTTCCGCCTATCACGGATATTCTCTCATCCTCGTCCATGAGATGAGAATGACAGGACATCCGTGATAGGCGGAACACTGTACTGCTGGGAAAATTAGTGTCCGCCTATCACGGACGGGCGGGAGGAGGCGGCGCGGCTTTTGAACAGTGCCGTCTGTCTACATGACAAGCTGTTCATGTAGGCAGACCGCACTGACTCGAGTATAAGCCGAGAAGGGGACTTTCAGCCCTAAAAAAAGGGCTGAAAATCTCGGCTTATACTCGAGTATATACGGTACTTTGTGCAGCATTTTGAATATAATACTTTGGTGCAGAAAGTGGGAAATTCACATCCAGATAGATACAGGGATGCATTTTTCCATAGGCCTCAGTTAGGCCTCATGCCCACTAAGGGGTTGATTTACTAAAGGCAGATAGACTGTAGATAGATGTGTACTTTGCAATGTGCAGTTGCCCCAGAGCTTAGTAAATAAGGCAGAAGCTCTGCTGACTTCCATCATCCAATCATGTGCAAGCAAAAATGCTGTTTTTTTTATTTTCCTTGCACATGATTGGGTATTGTTTACAAAGTGAAGCCTTACCTCATTTACTAAGCTTTGGAGCAACTGCAGTGCTGGATCGTGCACCTTCCATCTAGTGTTTATGAAATTTAATGCTGCGTACACATGATTCGATTTTTCGATGGACCAAGTCCGTCGAAAAGTCCGCTCGTGTGTACGCGGCATTAGTTAGCTTCTTCAAGCAGGAAGGAGATATTGGCCCATGAGACTACTCCAATCAAGAACAGCATGAGTATCCTTGGCTTGTTAGTTTCATACTTAGGTTACAGCATTTTGAGGACCTTATCATTTAACATAAATTTAATATAAATTACTTACTTAATTACTAATGAAGACTGCAAGACTTTGGGTCTACTTCAATAAGACCAGTAGACACATACATTATGAAACAACCCCAAATGTTCAACTAATAGTACCAATAACTGCTATTGTCAGTGTTATTTCAGCTTAATGTTTTCCTTGTCTAACTTTTTTATTTTTTATTTTGTTCCTTGGGTTCCTATCATAGCCCGAATGGAATATCTTTCACAAGTGTCTTTGAACAAGGTCCGCTCTATCCTGGAAAGGGACATAGCGCTGCACTGTGATGCTCTGCTCTCCCAAGAGCAAACACTACAGCATCTAAAAGACAACAAGAGTAAGTATTGCAGCTTGTACTAACATCAGAAGTAGGGATGGGCCCGGTGCTCGATGCGAACCCATGTTCGCATCGAGCACCGGGTGTTCGCTCGCTCGGCTAGCCCAGAACTATTTTGGCCGCTCGCATCACATTCGCGGCCGGCGCAGTGCATTGCTGGCTGATGATTGGCCAAGCATGCACTGTGACCCCGCATGCTTGGCCAATTACAGCTCAGATGCCTGTAGCCAATTACAGCTCAGGGGCTTTAGTACACGCCCCCTCATTTAAAAGGCCGCCACGCCGTCGGCGCCGGTCACATGAGTTCCGGCTTTAGGAGAGAGCAGGCTGATTCTGTGTCACTCTTTGCTAGATTCATTTAGAAAGATTTGCTCTACTTTGCTAAACCATTGCTACCTGTCATTGATCGTCCATTGCTGCTGCTGGTTAGTGTGTTTTTAGCTGCTGCTGGGGGTTAGTCTGGTGCATGTCTTACTGTTAGTACAGTATTTCAGTAGTACCAACCGCAGTGCTGTTAGTACAGCACTGCACCCCAAAAGCACCCATAGGACTTGTAGTGTGTTAGTGGCAGGCACTGGCAGCAAACAGAGCTCCTATATTTTCTTCCCAGAAGCACCCATAGGACTTGTAGTGTGTTAGTGGCAGGCACTGGCAGCAAACAGAGCTCCTATATTTTCTTCCCAGAAGCACCCATAGGACTTGTAGTGTGTTAGTGGCAGGCACTGGCAGCAAACAGAGCTCCTATATTTTCTTCCCAGAAGCACCCATAGGACTTGTAGTGTGTTAGTGGCAGGCACTGGCAGCAAACAGAGCTCCTATATTTTCTTCCCAGAAGCACCTATAGGACTTGTAGTGTGTTAGTCCCATCACACAGAGCTCCTATATTTTGTTCCCAGAAGCACCTATAGGACTTGTAGTGTGTTAGTCCCATCACACAGAGCTATATTTTCTTCCCAGAAGCACCTATAGGACTTGTAGTGTGTTAGTCCCATCACACAGAGCTCCTATATTTTGTTCCCAGAAGCACCTATAGGACTTGTAGTGTGTTAGTCCCATCACACAGAGCTATATTTTCTTCCCAGAAGCACCTATAGGACTTGTAGTGTGTTAGTCCCATCACACAGAGCTCCTATATTTTCTTCCCAGAAGCACGTATAGGACTTGTAGTGTGTTAGTCCCATCACACAGAGCTATATTTTCTTCCCAGAAGCACCTATAGGACTTGTAGTGTGTTAGTCCCATCACACAGAGCTATATTTTCTTCCCAGAAGCACCTATAGGACTTGTAGTGTGTTAGTCCCATCACACAGAGCTATATTTTCTTCCCAGAAGCACCTATAGGACTTGTAGTGTGTTAGTCCCATCACACAGAGCTCCTATATTTTGTTCCCAGAAGCACCTATAGGACTTGTAGTGTGTTAGTCCCATCACACAGAGCTATATTTTCTTCCCAGAAGCACCTATAGGACTTGTAGTGTGTTAGTCCCATCACACAGAGCTATATTTTCTTCCCAGAAGCACCTATAGGACTTGTAGTGTGTTAGTCCCATCACACAGAGCTCCTATATTTTGTTCCCAGAAGCACCTATAGGACTTGTAGTGTGTTAGTCCCATCACACAGAGCTATATTTTCTTCCCAGAAACACCTATAGGACTTGTAGTGTGTTAGTCCCATCACACAGAGCTCCTATATTTTGTTCCCAGAAGCACCTATAGGACTTGTAGTGTGTTAGTCCCATCACACAGAGCTATATTTTCTTCCCAGAAGCACGTATAGGACTTGTAGTGTGTTAGTCCCATCACACAGAGCTATATTTTCTTCCCAGAAGCACCTATAGGACTTGTAGTGTGTTAGTCCTATCACACAGAGCTATATTTTCTTCCCAGAAGCACCTATAGGACTTGTAGTGTGTTAGTCCCATCACACAGAGCTCCTATATTTTGTTCCCAGAAGCACCTATAGGACTTGTAGTGTGTTAGTCCCATCACACAGAGCTCCTATATTTTCTTCTCAGCAGCACCCACAGGACTTCTAGTGTGTTAGTGGCATCACACAGAGCTCCTATATTTTCTTCTCAGCAGCACCCACAGGACTTCTAGTGTGTTAGTGGCATCACACAGAGCTCCTATATTTTCTTTGCAGAAGCACCCATAGGACTTCTAGTGTGTTAGTGGCATCACACAGAGCTCCTATATTTTCTTCTCAGCAGCACCCACAGGACTACCGACTACAATGGCTGGAAGACCGACAAGGGGAGGCAGAGCGTGCAGAGCCAAGAACACAGGGCAGGCAGGCTCTGTTTCTAGTGGACGTGGACGTGGACGTGGTCGTGCATCGTCATCAGCACGTGGCCATGGGACACGCGCGTCTTTGTTTTCGGCAGCTGGACATGTGGAGCCACATCATGCTGAAGGCTTGGTAGAATGGATGACCAAGCCCTCCTCATCCTCCTCATCCTCTCTCACCCAGGCTCAGGGTACTGGCAGAGCAGCTGCCAACGCGTACTCAATGGCATCATCAGCCACCCCTTCCCTAGACCCACCATGTCCTCCTGAGGAGTCCCCCGAACTCTTTGAGCACAGTGTTGGGTACATGCTCCAGGAGGATGCCCAACGATTCGAAGGCTCGGATGATGATACCCAGCTTGAGAAAGTCAGTAGTGTGCGCGCAGAGAGAGGGGATGCTGAAGGACAGCAATCTGGCAGTACTGTTCCACCAGCTGCAGCTTACTGCCAGGTTTGCTCTAGTGGTGAAGAGGGAGGGGATGATGAGGTCACTGACGCCACGTGGGTGCCTGGAGGGAGAGAGGATGAGGAGGAGGAGGAGGAGGAGGAGGATGATGCGGCGTCACATGTCCAACGAGGCAGGATGCCCCCTGGAGGTCAGCTAGAGGCCAGCACAGCAACTGTACAACACCGCAGAGCTCCGCCTGTGCAGGGCGCTGCCTCTGCACGTTATCAGAAAAGTTCTTTGGTGTGGGCCTTTTTTGAGACGAGTGCATCAGATCGCACCACTGCTATTTGCAATATTTGTCTCAAGCGTATCTCGCGTGGCCAAAACATCAGCCGCTTGGGCACCACAAGCATGAGCAGACATATGTCGACCTGCCATGCAGCTCGTTGGCAGGCACACATAAAAGACCCACACCAAAGAACTAAGCGGACCTCTCCTTGCTCCTCATCAGCTGGGATCTCCATCCCCACTACATCTTCAGTCCTCTCTGAAAGCTGCTGTGAGAGGACTGAAGGTGTAGAATTAGGTGTGTCACAACCAAGTACTTGCAGTACACCGACGTCCGATAGTAGCAGGCAAATTTCCCTGCCCCAGCTGCTGGACCGTCGAAAGAAGTACACTCCCAGCCATCCACATGCCCAGCGGTTGAATGCTAGCTTGGCTAAATTGCTAGCACTTCAACTGCTGCCTTTTCAGTTGGTAGACTCGGCCACCTTCCGTGAGTTTGTTCAATGTGCGGTTCCTCAGTGGCAGGTTCCCAAACGCCACTCCGTCTCTCTACCGGCATGGGGAAGGCAATGTCCATGCCTCGCTGGACAGGGCGGTCAGCGGTAAGGTGCATATTACCGCTGACTCATGGTCCAGCAGGCATGGACAGGGACGTTACCTTTCTTTCACGGCCCATTGGGTCACTCTATTGGCAGCTGGGAGGGATGCAGGACAAGGTGCAGTAGTGTTGGAGGTTGTTCCGCCACCACGCCTCCAAAACGCTACTACTGCTACTGGTTGTGACACACCTCTCTCCTCCACCCCCTCCTCTTCTTCTTCCTCCATTGCTCTGTCCTCGGAACCAGCGGTGCTCCGTAGGCGTACAAGGGGCTACGCAAGTGCGCAGGCAAAAAGATGCCATGCCGTGCTTGCGCTGGTGTGTTTGGGGGACAGGAGCCACACTGGGCCAGAGGTTCTGGCAGCTCTGCAGGGGCAGGCCGAGAGGTGGTTGACGCCACGTCAGCTTAAGCCAGGAATGGTCGTTTCTGACAATGGCACCAACCTCCTCTCCGCCCTGCGACAGGGGCAGCTCACCCATGTGCCCTGTATGGCTCACGTCCTCAACCTGGTGGTGCAGCGGTTCTTGGGCAGGTTCCCAGGCTTACAGGATGTCCTGAGGCAGGCCAGGAAAGTCTGTGTGCATTTCCGCCGATCTTATAATGCCAGTGCTCGGCTGACTGAGCTGCAAAAGGAGCTGAACCTGCCCAATATAATATGTGACATGCCCACCAGGTGGAACACAACGTTGGCCATGCTGCAGCGACTGCACACGCAGCAGAGGACCATCAATGAGTACCTTTGCGACTACGGCACCAGGACAGGGTCAGGGGAGCTTGTTTTTTTTTCCCCACGTCAGTGGAGCATGATCAGGGATGCATGCACTGTCCTCTCACCATTTGAGGAGGCCACGAGGATGGTGAGCAGTGACAGTGCATGCATCAGTGACACTGTACCTCTTGTCCACCTGTTGGAGCATACGCTGCGTGGGATAATGGACAGGGCACTTGAGGCAGAACAGAGGCAGGAAGAGGAGGACTTCCTTGCCTCTCAAGGCCCCCTTTATCCGGACAGTGTTCCTTCTGTCCCACCCATCACACAGGAAGAGGATGAGGATGAGGAGGAGGAGGATTGTGTGAGCATGGAGGTGGAGCCTGGCACTCAGCATCAGCAGCAGTCTTTTAGGGATGATGTACAGTCCCAACAAACCAGTGGACTTGTACGTGGCTGGGAGGAGGTGGCTGGCGATCATGTCATCCTCAGTGACCCAGAAGACTCCAGACTGAATGCCTCAGCTAACCTACGCTGCATGGCCTCCCTGATCCTGCAAAGCCTGCGGAAGGATCCTCGTGTTCTTCGGATCAAGGAGAGGGACCATTACTGGCTGGCCACTCTCCTTGATCCACGGTACAAGGGTAAGGTTGCGGACCTTATCTTGCCGTCGCAGAGGGAGCAGAGGATGAGACATCTCAGGGAGGCCTTGCAGAAAGGTCTGTGCAACGCGTTCCCAGAAACTGGGAGGTTACAAACTCCTGGTCCTGGGCGACGAGTTGCTGAGGCTTCGGTCAGTAGCAGAAGGAGCGGTGGGGAAGGTGGACGTCTGACCGATGCGTTCAGACAATTTTTTAGTCCGCAGCCCCAAGGTATGATCGGTTCCAGCAACCATCGCCAGCGTCTGATATACATGGTGCAGGAATACCTTGGGGCAAGGTCAGACTTGGACACCTTTCCCACCGAAAATCCTCTGGCTTACTGGGTCCTGAGGATGGATCACTGGCCAGAGCTTGCACAGTATGCAATTGAGCTACTGGCCTGTCCTGCCTCCAGCGTTCTTTCCGAACGCACATTCAGTGCTGCTGGAGGATTTGTCACCGATCATAGGGTGCGCCTGTTCACCGACTCGGTTGATCGACTGACCTTCATCAAAATGAATCAGTCTTGGATCAGGGGCGTGTAATTACAATTTTTTTAAAAAATGCTTCGCAACACGTGTGACTGCTGTGCTCCAAGTACAATATCTGTGAGGGGTTGCAGTGTTGTGGCACCAGCACCAGTGCCTAAGGCACAATTTTTCAGCCCCTGTTTAACAGGGGCGTGTAATTACAATTTTTAGGCAATGCTTTGCAACAGGTCTCATTGCTGTGCTAAGAGTACAGTATCTGTGAGGGGTTGCAGTGTTGTGGCACCAGCACCAATGTCTAAGGCACAATTTTTCAGCCCCTGTTTAACAGGGGAGTGTAATTACAAATCTTGATCTAATAGTTCACAGCAGGGCCCATTCCTGCGCCCACCAAGAGTAACTATGAGGGCCTACAGTCTTGTGGCAACACCGTCCACCACCACCGCCAAAGGCCCAATTTTTCTGCCCTGTTCATCAGGTGCTTGCAAATACAAATCTTGATCTAATAACTCACAGCAGGGCCCATTCCTGCGCCCACCAAGAGAAACTGTGAGAGCTTACAGTCTTGTGGCAACACCGTCCACCACCACCACCGCCAAAGGCCCAATTTTTCTGCCCTGTTCAACAGGTGCATGCAAGTACAAATCTTGATCTATTAACTCACAGCAGGGCCCATTCCTGTGCCCACCAGTCTTGTGGCTACACCAACATCTAATAGGGCAAATTTCTGCAGAGTATATACGCCAGGCCCCTACTTTCAAACATCCAACTTACAAACGACTCCTACTTGCAAATGGAAAGAGAAAACAGGAAGTGAGAGGAAATCGACCCCTAGGAAGGGAAATTCTATCCTGTTAGATTTAATTTGGGAAAAAGGTATCTCCTCTCTACTGATACTTTATCACCAATCCTTGTTTCAATTAAAACCCCACAAAAACATTTGTCATTGGGACGGAAAGTGAGGTGACATGTTCTGAACAGATGTGCAAAGACAGCAAATGTTACAGGGGTGATAACCCCTCCCTATGTTCTCCAAAAAGCTTAAAAATAGATTTTTTTGGGATGGAGCTACACTTCATAATGTACCTGTTCAGATTCTACTTAAGAACAAACCTACAGTCCGTGTCTTGTTTGCACCACCTATATACTGCTGTTCAGAGTATATAGGGTTGTAGGTATAGGGTTTTATTTTGGGTGCGGGGTCCCCCTTAATATCCATACAAGACCCAAAGGGGCTGGGGTGGGGGGGGGGTGATGGGGTAGCCATGCCATTTTTCTCAAGGATTTTCAGCCATATGGCGGCCAGGACAAGACATGACATTAAAGCCGCAAGTGGTTTTAAATGGCTTCTTTTTTTCCTTTACAAATGTCATTTTGTGCAAGGACAGTTCTAAACACGGGAAACACATGCCACTTCACAGGCATACTTTAGACACCCCCCAGGTACCATATTTAAAGGAAAATTTCACTTTTTTTTTTCACTTTATGCATCATTAAAATGACTGCTCCCGAAAAAACGTTAGTTTTTAAAAGTTCTTTTTGCATTGATATATGTCCCCTGGGGCAGGACCCGGGTCCCCAAACCTGTTTTATGACATTAACATGCATATTGGCCGTTGTAATTAGCACTTTTGATTTCGAACGTTCGCGTCCATTATAACGTATAGGGTTCGAAAATTCGCGCGAACTTTCGGTCCGTTCGAAGGTTCTGGTTCGAACCGAACCCGGGGGTGTTCGGCTCATCCCTAATCAGAAGTACTCACAGACTAATAGATACTGTAACAGGTAGCACCAGGTAATAGAACCACAGTATATGCCAAGAAGACCACACTGGTTACTTAAAGACTTACTTAAGGCAAAACAATATGTATAAGGGAGCAGTTGTACCTGCCAAGAAATTTGTACTTCTGTCCATCCAGTCCTAAAACTCTGAAACACAACACAGCCATGTCTGGCAGGGCAGAAGTCCTGTTTTTTTTTCTTTGCTGCAGTTAATTAACATGTACAGGTCTTGTAGTGATAAGAGACTGTTACTGGACAGTGAAAATAGAAACAGCACCTTGATGAGCTCATCTCTGTGTCATTCTTCTCTCTCCTCCTATCAGTATGTTCTTTGTTAACACTTGATCACTGCAGCATAACTGTCTGGCTCCTTGTCTTGCTTCTGCCAGTCTAAGCTCTGCTGTAAAGGGACTGCAAGAGGCTGATATCAGGTCAAATTGAGATACTAGTGAACTAATGAATACAAAGGTCCATTAGATTGTGTATTTTATACCTGTATGGATTTCAACTAACCTCTTAAAATCTGCTGTATGCGTATATGTTGCAGCAAAGTGGTTGGCTTTAATGCCAAGGGTGCCAGATATATATATACAGCCAGAGACACTGTTTCATGTTGGCAGTGTGCTCACATGGTGCTCCCAGCACAGTAACTGCATGGTCACCAACAGCTTCAGGTCACTGTGTACGATATGGAGTCGGGGATGAACTCCCAACCATGTGGTCACTATGATAGCTAAACACAGTGGTCACATGATCGGAAAGACTGCTTCAGCCACCCAAAGGAGGTAGAATCCCACTGGCTGGAAGAGGTTAAAAAATAGAAAACTAAAATATAAGCATCACCATATTCCATAAATAGTGAGATCAGTCAACCTAACCAGACTAGGGATCAAGCTTTCGACTTAATAGATTATATATCACACTTTATACTCCAGTTTACTGTGGTTGATTTACAATCAGTGTTTTTATTGGCTTGGATAACTGCAAGATTGGAGTGTTCTTGTTACATGACTGGTTTGTCATTGAAGTCATTAACATGGATCCAAGCCTAAGAAAAAGTGACACAATAGGATATAGTTCTTTCTGACATATGAAATATTTACTCTGTATACCCATTCTTTCATTCTTTTATATGTTTATAACATCTTAAGTATAGTGTTATGTTCTAGATGGCATGTTCTGTGGTTAAGGACCATAGATGCTCATTTGTTTCTTTGTGGTTCCTTAGATGCAGGAAGATGTATGCGGAATGTATTGTCCTATTATCACAAGCGCAGCCAAGTTGGCCTCTTAAAAGAAGACTATATTTTGCTTGTACCTCTGGTTCAAGTTGTGATGGCCTCATCTAATCCCAGCACCTCACTGGAATCAATGACCACACTACTGGTGGAGCAGTATATTGCTTTCATGGATTTAAGACCAACTATTATGTGTCAGAATCAGAAAAATGAGGTAACTATCAACTTTAATTTTATCAGTTCTGTTGTGCAGAGAGCTACATTGCTAGATACTGTACAGTCCTATAATTTCTGAAATCTCAACACTCTGAATTTAGGCAGATATGTTCCTTCTTACTGAGCACCATCCTTGCTCTAAAGCAATATACAGAGGAGTATGAGTAGGAGGTTGCATTACCACCCACATGCAGTGGAATGAGAAATTTGTTCCACAAGGGAACAAAAAGACAAAGGGCAAAACTATTTCAGAAGTCCCACAAAAAGACATTTAAATCTGGTAAATGAAATGAACCTTAACAACTGAAACTGACATTTTCAGAAATGTTGATCTCTTTGGTTCCCTGCAACTCTCGTTGGTTCCTCCCTGTGACCTCCTTCGCCCATTACAGGATACAGTAGTGAGGTGCAGGCCAGCATGGGGAACCAATGAGAGCTGTGGGGAACCCAGGACTCTAGGAAGTGTCGGCTTCAGTGGTGACCTCAGTGGAAGACTTCTGCCACATACCTAGTCAAGGCCAAGTTGACGAGAGGGCTTCCCTTACAACTCCTGTCCCATTTCCCCTAGAGTTAATGACATGGTATAATAGAGCACAGAGTGTCATGGGGGCCTATAGAAGATCCTGCCCATAAAATGCTCTGGCTAACAAAGGAGTGCAGTCAGTGCAGTTATGGAATCCATGCAGAAGGTAAACTAGAAGCTTACAGATGCAGGATCTGGCAACGTAATTGGGCAGCCAGGAGTTGGGAAAAAACAGGTGGCAGAAGTGCAGAATCTGGAAGCAGAGGCAGAGTTAGGCTGCTTTCACACTGGGGCGGTTTGCAGGCGCTATTGCGCTAAAAATAGCGCCTGCAAACCGACCCGAAACAGCTGTTGCTGTGTCTCCAGTGTGAAAGCCCTGAGGGCTTTCACACTGGAGCGGTGCGCTAGCAGGACGGTAAAAAAAGTCCTGCTAGCTGCATCTTTGGAGTGGTGAAGGAGCGGTGTATTCACCGCTCCTATACCGCTCCTACCATTGAAATCAATGGGAGACCGCGGGGATACCGCCGGCAAAGCGCCGCTGCAGCGGCGCTTTGCGGAGGTTTTTAACCCTTTTTCGGACGCTAGCGGGGGTTAAAACCACCCCGCTAGCGGCCGCATACCGCGGGTAAAACGATGATAAAGCAGCGCTAAATATAGCGCTGCTTTACCGTCGCCGCCCGCACCGCCCCAGTGTGAAGCCGGCCTTAGGGGTAGGCCAAGGACAGTATGAGAGAAGTAGGTACCCAATCAGCAGACAGAAGACAAGGTCGAGACAGTAACGGAATATCAGGATAAAGCAGAGTCAAGACAAAGCCAGGTCAGGTCACAGATGTAAGCACAGGACTTGGTCACAGGCCACAGAAGCTGATAACCACACAGCAATCTTCTAAACTCCTGTACTTCTGTAAATAGGCCCAATGTGCACAAATATCCTCACTAATGCACATGTGCATTTTTATTAATGTGCGCATGTTGACACACCTATAGCATGTGTGGGGGGGAGCACAAACTGTGTTATGTACATGCGCATATCTTTGTGCAAGGCTGCACACAGGATTCTTCTGATAATTTCTCAGCATCAGAGCGTAATTTAGCAGTGCAGGCACCCGGAGAAAAAAATATTTACAGATTTTTATGGGTATACATACTCAAATGCCCCATACACACGGTCGGAAATTCAGACAGAAAAAGTCTGATCAGAGTATGTTGTCGGAAAATCCATTCGTGTGTGGGCTCTAGCGGAATTTTTTTCCGTCGGAATTTCCAAAGGAAAAAGTTTGAGAGCTGGATCTAAAATTTTCCGACAACAAAATCCGATCAGACTTTTTACGATTGCGTGTAGAGAATTCCGACGCACAAAGTGCCACGCATGCTCAGAAAAAATTTGGAGACGAAAGCTATTAGCTACTGGCCTCTATGTAGTCCCTTTGTATGTTTTTTATGTCACCTCGTTCCGAACGATCAGATTTTCCGACAACTTTGTGCGACCGTGTGTATGCAAGACAAGTTTCGCCCAAAATCCGTCTAAAAAAATCTGATGGATTTTGACGTTGGAATGTCCGACCGTGTGTACGGGGCATTACAGGTATGGCTTAATGGTACAGTTTAAAAAAAAAAATAACAAACATGTCATACATACCTGCTCTGTGCAATGGTTTTTCACAGAACAACCCGATCCTTCTTTTCTCAAGTCCCCCGCCAGTGCTCAAGGCCCCTTCTTTCTACTTAGTGCCCCCATAGAAAGCTGATGCTCCATGTGTCCATTCACACACAAATCGCTGTTCGGCCCCGCCCCGCCCCACTCTCTCCTCCTAGGCTCACTGGCTGTGATTGACAGTAGCAGGAGCCAATGGCTACTGCTGCTGTCTCAGCCAATGAGGAGGGAGAGACCCTGGAGAGCCAAGGCTCTCATGCACATCGCTGGATAGAGATGGGGCTCTGGTACGTTTTGAGGGGGGGTGGCTGGCTGGCTGGCACAGTGCACAGAAGGCATAACCGTAAAAAAACCTTGAGCCTATACAACCACAGTAGTTTAAAAACGTTACTATAGCAACAGGGTCACTTTAACTACAATTAAAAAAACTGTCTATTTTAAGAAGCTTAGTTTTAAATAATTCAATGCTTTATGTATAAAACTTGAGAAGAAAAGTGCTGACCGTACATTATCTATTTGTTCAAAAGAAATAATGCCAACTTCAATCTATATAACACAAATGTGTAACCCGATTTAACTAATGAAATCTTTTTCAATTCCCTCAGAGACTGTTTCGGTGGTGCAGCAATGATTTACCAATTCCTTCACTGCCAGCTGGCACAGACTAATTGCAGAGCTAATCTAATAGTAAAAAGCATGCTGGCAAAACCCAATTCATAATCCCTGGTTCAATATTTAATGAAGTATCATAATGTCCAAGCGACAAAGTTCTAATGTTTTTAAACAAATGAAAAAAAAAGAATAACATTTTACATTAAAGACCCCTTTCACACAGAGCAGAATCCGTTCAAGCGGATATGCCTGCTCAGCGGGGTATCTCTCTGCTGATACCCGCTGAGCAGTCAAATGACAGGTCCATGTCCGCTCCGCTATGCAGAGTGGACAAGGACACAGCCTGCTGCTCTCTTTGGGGCGGTAGGATGGAAATGGACTGCATGTCAAACATACGCATGTGTGCTGGAGCCCTTGGTTGCGGCACGGTGCTCTGAAGGTCTGGCGCGGTATGCCAGACCGCAAGAGCGCATGCACCGGTGATGTCACCGGCTGCATCCAGGGTGAATATCTCCTAAACGGTGCACATTTAGGAGATATTCAGTTTATTCACAGGTAAGCCTTATTATAGGCTTACCTGTAGGTAAAAATCACAACGCGGACGTTACTACCAATTTCAAGTGTAATTCTACGTTCTGAGTAAAAAAATTAAAACCACAATCAACATGAATTAATCACCAAACCTACTTTTATTAACCCCTTGGCGCCGGCCATACACAAATATACAGCCTCCCGGCGCCTGGTCCTTAGCCCCAAGGGGCCGCATATTTGCGTGAATTGTTGCCCATACACCTGTGGCGAGATCGAGCGATGCGTTCCCAGCACAGTTACAATCATCTAACCGACGGCACATGGCCGCCGTGACAGCCAATCACGGCGGTCACGTGGTCTTAAGCCCTGCCTCCCGGCGAAAAAACTTCTTAAAGGGCCAGGAGGCACCGGTGCAAATATATAGATTTTTTTTTTTTTAACTGTATTTAAAACCCTAAATATGGGTGTAACATGTAACATGGTCTTAAAGTAGAATTCCAGCTAAAGCTTAAGTAGTCTTAAAAATGCTCCCTCTCCCCTCCTAACACCTATACCTCCTAACCTGTGTAAAAAAAATAAAAATAAAAGATAAATAGTAGCGGCTTCAGAGGAGAGGAGGAACCGTCAATGGCTACACCATAGGACCCTATGGGTGAGATCATCATTCCCGGCTTTCACAGCAATTATTGGTGTGCTCTCTTCATTTTTCTGCAGCTGCCAATTACTGACACAGGGCCTCATGTGACCGGACCAGAGCAGGCTAAAAGGTAAGTATATGCCTCTTTTTTACACAGGTTCATTAGTATAGGTAATAAAAATCAAAATGTGCTGTGCTATCCCTTTAAGAACTCTTTAGACAAAATATCAAATGTATCATGTATGCCATTTGTGTAAATCAGTGCAAAACATTTTAATAAAACAAAAGTATATAAATATATCTTTAAACATTGACATGTCAACTTAGAACGTAAAAAAATATATCATGCAATTCATAACAAGTGTGCAAATTGATGCCAAAGAAAAACATGACCATTGTAAAGTTCATAGTATATTTCCATAGGTATTCATAGTGCAAAATGTCCACTTTCTGGAATCCAGCAAGCCAAGAGTAAGAAACTACCAATGTCAGTTTCCTCTACCACCATAGATAACACACCTCTTACCAAAAATGAAGACCTCTCTGTTATAAGAGGTCTCATGCACAGCCCCAAATAATGGGTGACGAGTGGCAAATTCCCATCAAACTCTTCAACAATTGGCTCTACAGCATCCAATCATAAGTGGCAACTGTAAAAGGAATGAAAAACTCCACATAGCATAATACTGCAAAATCCTTATGTTTATTAAAAGCCCACTAATGGCACAAACCATAATTTCTATAATCAGAAAAAGAAGATGCATCACTCTGGGCTCGTTCTATTGGTGACGTAAAAATTATTTAATACTATTAAAATGTATTCATTAAAAGCTATTGTTTGTTTTAAAATTCTAATAATCCTAAACTTTTGTTTTTATTTCTCCACAATGCTTATAGATTTATAGGTAAGTGAGGGCTTTTTTTAAAGGGCTTTTACTTCTTTTTTTAAATATGTGCATACTTTATTGTGCATGGTCTGAGCACACATAGTTACTATGTAACTATGTATATGTGTGCTCAGACTATGCACAATAAAGTATGAACATATTTAAAAAATAAAAAAAGAGAGAAGCAAAAGCACTTTGAAACAGGCCCTCCTTTAGTGTACCTATAAGCATTGTGGAGAAATTCAACTTAAACATTCACAACAGGAGCACTGCAATTGCAGCTCCTTGGCTGTAATTTCTCCTTGATATCTAGACACAATCTAGTAGACAAATTAAATAAATAATATTGTCTATCAAGCTTTTTTTAAAATATATATATATATATATATATATATATATATATATATATATATATAAAATAGATAAAACTCAAACATGCTAAATGTTTTCATATTGTTAATCCACTTGGTCTCCATCTTGGAGATTTTCCTTCTATTACTACTACCCCACAAGTTTGTACAAAACTTGTGAATCCTGTTATTTTAAGGCCTCTCAGATTCTTATTATTTACCTGGGCATAATGTCTAGAGAGGCTATATGTTCAAAATGAATATTATATTCAGCCCCCCCCCCCCCTCTACACAGAGCACAGCAATCAAGATTTATAGTGGTCTGATACATTCCCTGCCAGTGACGGTCCATCCATTAGGGGTGCCCGGGCTCCGCTCCCTCTCTCCATGACACCCCCCATGAATCTATCCATGGCCGCCGCTGTCACCTCTATTCAGGCGTTCTGCCCCTTTCAGGACACCGGGCGCCTGAATTACAGCGGCGGGGGTGGGTTTTTTTGACGCACCTGATAGGCTTCAAAATATGTGGGCTCATGGCGCAGAGCATTGTGCCATGAGCCCACCCAGGTGTTACAATAGCAAATGAATATTCGCTGTTGTAACACTGATCCTGAATCCGGCCAATCCGAATCGGATTTGAGACACATTTTCTGATTGGCCGAAAAGAGAAGACTCCCAATTGGCCGCCAAGAAGGAGGGAGGAAATGGAAGCCAGAGCTGTCGCCCATGGAGAGCAGGAGAACAGGAGAGCCGCTGCCGCAGAGAGCCTGAGAAAAGCGCTGCATAGATGGGGTAAGTGCACCAGACCTGCCCGCCGACGGACCGACCGACGTTCCCTGTACAGTGCTCCAATCAACAGTGCTGCTCAGAGACCATGAGCTATGTTAATTGAAGAACTGTCCGGTGGACATGTCAGACCTAAGGAGATCCAGACCACATTGTTCTGTGTAAGAGCAATGATCCTCAGCGTGCAGCCGGTAGAGAGATTATATAGTGGGTATAGTTGGCAAACCCTAATAAATAGTAATAATAAATAATATAATTACTATAATATAATAAAAAATAATAAAAAATCGAATAATAATATAATTTAACCGCTTGCCGACCAGCCACAGTAGTTACTGCGGCAGGTTGGCTCGGCTGCGCAAATTGCCGTAGGTTTACGTTGGGCTTGTACACGGCGTTCTGTGGGCCCGTACGCGTCTATTGGCCAGCCAATCAGTGGGTCCAGCAGACTCGATGTCCGCCAGCCGCCTGCGATCATTCCCCGCAGAGACAGAACGGGGATCTGCCTGTGTAAACAAGGCAGTTCTCCGCTCTGACAGGGGAGCACACAGAGATCCTGTCTTTCTGCTATGCAGGAAGATGGATCTGTGTGTTGTCCCAGGCAGCCCATTCCACATGCAGTTATAGTAAACACACAGTTAACTCTTTGATCGCCCCTGATGTTAACCCCTTCCCTGCCAGTGTCATTAGTACAATGTCAGTGCATATTTTTAGCACTGATTACTCTAATAATAAAACTGGTTCCCAAAAACGTGTCAAAAATGTCAGTTAGGTGTTCGATCTGTCTGCCGGAATGTCACAGTCCCACTAAAAATTGCTGATCACCGCCAAATTACTGGTAAAAAAAAAAATAATAAAAATACCATAAATCTATTATCTATTTTGTAGACGCTATAACTTTTGCACAAACCAATCATTATATGCTTATTGTTTTTTTTTTTTTACCAAAAATATATAGCAGAACACATATTGGCCTAAATTCATGAAGAAATTCAATAAAAAAAATAAATAAATAAAATGATTGGGTATGTTTTATAGCAGAAAATAAAAAATATTGTTTTTTAAAATTGTCGGCCTTTTTTTGTTTATAGCGCAAAAAATAAAAACCGCAGAGGTGATCAAATACCACCAAAAGTAAGAAGAGGGAGAAAATTTTTTATTTGGGTACATCGTCGCACGAATGCGCAATTGTCAGCTAAAATAACGCAGTGCCGTATCGCATAAAATGGCCATGGTCATTAAGGGGGTAAATACTTCCGGGGGTGAATTGGTTAAAGAATATAATCTTATATATTCTTTACTTTTAATGCAGGCTGACTACATAACAGTAATAAAAAAATATCACTTCAATTGGGCTTGGAATTCCCACCCAGCTGCATGTTGGCTTTAAAATGTGCTTGACACTGCATTGTAATCTGTCTATAAACAAAATGACCTGCCAGTCAAAATGTCTTTCTTGTGCCTTTGCTACCCAGATGAGTTATAATTGAACCTGTATGTGGTTAGCTGCTACCTTGCTTGGCAAGCTCTGAAATAACCTCATTGTTCTGTGGAACCTTATATACTGAAAATGTCCTAATTCATTTACTAAAATGTTGTTGGTAATATCTCCAGAACAGAAGCTGGTAGGAATCCTGAAATAATCAATTGTAATATAATATAAGAGACTTGGAGTTGTTTTTACTAAAGTTAGTGGTGCCAGAATATTAAACAGGGTGTTATCCATGTGTGAACAGTATATATCCATGTTATACCACCTTAATTATGTATACTATAAAGAGAGACGGTGGTTCCTGTTTTGTTCTAGTGTTAGTGGTGGTTATTCTGGCACACATACAGCTTTACACTCTCAGGTAGTACACACCACCTCTCTCTCTCTCTCTCTACTCTCCTTCTCAGTGTTCCACTTCCTTCTTCTCAGCTCTATTTCAAATATTAACCACTTGCCGTCCGGTTCACGCCGATATACGTCGGCAAACTGGCACGGGTGCGCAAAACAACATACTCGTACGTCGCTGCGTCATCCGCAGCTAGCGGGTGCATATACCACCAAAAGGGCTTGGTCAGGAAGGGGGTACATCAGTGGTTAAGCACTCTTTGTAGGCCCTTACTTTCCTATCTTCTGACCAGGGCCGGCGCTGGCAAAAGGCAGGTCAGGCAGCTGTTTAGGACACCAGGGTAGGCGGGGCCGGCAAAATCCGGATCCTCAGCCACTCGCTTTTAAATGACCTACCTATTCCTCCAGCAGGCAAACTAAAACTTCCACCCTGTGCCCCATAGAAGAGAGGGCGCAGCATGGAAGTTTTAATTTGCCTGCGGGGATCGAGGTGCAGAGCTGGAGAAGGGATCCCGGTGGCCAGTGAGTGGCTGGGCTGTAGAGGAGGGGCGGGGCTTGCCATGCAAGCTCTCCCAAGGGGGTGTTCCCTGTACTGGGCTCTCCACTCTGTCTGCCCCCCGCTGTCTCCGTACTGAACTCAGGTAAAGGGGGGGGGGGGTCGTGTGTGTGGACGGATCACATGTCACTGATCTACTGAGAGGATACTGGACTGCTCAGCAGAGCACCTGTCTATTTACTACCCTAGCCTGTTCATATACTACCCTAGCCTGTCTATATACTACCCTAGCCTGTCTATTTATTACCCTAGCCTCTCCATATACTACCCCAGACTGTCTATATACTACATTAGCCTGTCCATATACTGCCCTAGCCTGTCTAAATACTACCCTAGTCTGTCTATTTACTACCCTAGCCTGTCTATATACTACCCTAGCCTGTCCATATACTACCCTAGACTGTCTATATACTACCCTAGCCTGTCTATATACTACCCTAGCCTGTCCATATACTACCCTAGCGTGTCTAAATACTACCCTAGCCTGTCTATATACTACCCTAGCCTGTCTATATACTACCCTAGCCTGTCCATATACTACCCTAGCCTGTACATATACTAGCCTAGCCTGTCTATATACTACCCCAGCCTGTATAAATACTACCCTAGCCTGTCTATATACTACCCTAGTCTGTTTATATACTACCCTAGCCTATCTATATACTACCCTAGCCTGTCCATATACTACCCTAGCCTGTCCATATACTACCCTAGCCTGTCTATATACTTCCCTAGCCTGTAAATATACTACCCCAGCCTGTATATATACTACCCTAGCCTGTCTAAATACTACCCTAGCCTGTCCATATACCTGCAGACCACGGCTGGTGTGAGGAAGCGAGCCAATGCCACAACTATATGTCTTCAGGCCGGACCCAGAGGCGCAGGTGTGGGCCTTCAGACCATGGCCAAAGAAATAGCCGCAAAAATATCCACCCCCCCACCTCCATGGGCAGGACAAAAGGGATGGAGTTAGGGGTGGCAAAATTAGGTTTCGCCTAGGGTGTCAAAAATTCTTGCATTAGCCCTGTTTCTGACCTCAGTATTGCACGTCCCATACAATGTGACCTGTTCTCCCAGAGCACTTTTCTTCTGCTTGCCTGCTCTCCCTTCAGTGACTTTGCTTCATCTACTCTGTGGAGTTTTTTTACAGGTACTTTTTTTTAGCACTTTCCTCCTCCATGTGCTCTCCTGCTCTATATCTGTTCGTTAACTTTTCCCTTAGCACCCCATTTCTCTATCTTACTGTCGCTGCTCTTCTGTTCTGCGCCCTATGCTGCTTCCTATCAAAGTTTTCATTGCCTCCATACCATCCCTGAACACCCCCCTGCTCTCTTTATCCCCAAAGTAACTGGTCTCCTATCTTGTGTATAAAATTGTCAGACCACCTCTAAGCACAAGAACATGAATAAAGTGTCTCCATATACTGCACATATGTGTTTACATTATTTGACTTTAAAGTGTATGTAATGAGATGAGGAGTGGTTTGTGTATTTTAGAATCCTTTAAAAATGAAGTAGGCAGGGCTGACACCACGTGCTTAGGAATTGAGAGCTGTGTTGTCATGTCAAAGAGGAAGATAGGAGCATATTTGATTTTTAGTACATTGACAGTTATCTTGATCTAATTGCAGTATGTTTAAAGGGATAAAACATTGGGAAACATGCATGTACTCCAGAGTTGTACTAAGTGTGTTTTTTTCCTATTTTGTCTCGACATACTCTTTCATTTCTACTCTCGTGCAGAATGGAACTAATGATAATGAGGTTTTCCAGTCCATTGCATCTTCATTAGAAAAAAAAGACCCAGATTTGGCACATGCAGTCCAGAATATGTACACTTCACAAGGTGGGTGACACAGTACATATTTACAGTATATAGTTTTAGTGTTTGTCATAAATATTAGTGTTCTATGGTCATCATTAAAAGCCTAGTTACTGATAAAGTGCGTGTAAAGCCAACATTTTTTTTTCAGTTTTGGGTAGTGTGAAAAGGTTGCAAACCCTGTTAGATTTTAATTGCTGTCTGGGCCCCTGCCTATAATTGTTTTAGTAACTGCGACAATGACATAAAATGATGGGTAATACAAAATGCAATAGCTGTCCCCAGAACAGGAGGTGAAAGGAAAATTTCCAATGGGAACAAACGCTCTGGTGACAACTGTCTAAGATAGGAATTCCTCACATTTCCTGTTGCTTAACCAAGAGAGGAATTAAAGGAAATCCCCCAACAAGTGAATTCTCTTCTCTATCCAAAGCTGAACCATAGCCACCTAGAGAATGCAAACTAATACTATATATTAGTACTAGTATTTCTTTATCTGAAAATGCCACCCCATGGTACATTTTTTAGTTTTTCTAGCTTTAGTTTCAACATTTTACAGCATTAGTGGGCAACAGAAATATAAATATAACTTCACTGGGCTGGCTACAGATAAGTGTCCACTTGAGCTAAATGCACCTGACTGCTGTATGTTCAATTTGCACATTTTAGTTACCGTATATACTCGAGTATAAGCAGAGTTTTTCAGCACATTTTTTTGTGCTGAAAATGCCCCCTTGGCTTCTACCCGAGTCAAGCACTTTTCTGCAGCAGAGAATGACATTTTCCGACCCGACTTTGGGGCCCCGTAACTCGATCACTTGGTGCTAGGAACCCCATCTTTGGAAATGTTGTAGTGCTAGTTCCACTGGGTTTGAGAACCAAATTTGGGGTTCCTAGCACCAAGTGGCCTTGAGATACGGGGCCCCAACTTCGGTCAACTGTGTCCATCTGCAGCAATGTCATTTTGGGACCTTTTGGGTCCAGAGACCCCAAATTTTGGCTGCAGCTAGTGGGTATCTAGGAACCCTTAACTACCAAGTTTGGCTGCAGATGGGCACAGTGAGACATGCAAATGGGCACAGTGAGGCTGCAAATGGGCATTGTTGACCCTCTTTTCCACTTACAGTAGCTGCGCATTTCTCACCCTAGGCTTATACTCGAGTCAATACGTTTTCCCATTTTTTTGTGGTAAAATTAGGTGCCTCGGCTTATATTCGGGTCGGCTTATACTCGAGTATATACGGTAAGTGTTAAGTGAGGTACTGTAAACTGTACATCAATTTACTACAAAAACAAATTTTCTCTATAATAGAAGATACATTCAAACAAATAGCCATAGGTCATGTACCCATATTCACATAACTTCAGATCCCATATGTGTGGTCAATATGTTCACTTCCTCTCCGGAGAGAATACACACCCCTTATTGATCTATGGTTAGTTGTGATGTAGGGCACAACTTCACTGATGTATACCCTGATTGCACTTGGACTAAGAATTAACAATATAATATGCCATATATTATTTTATTAATCATATGTTATAATAGCCTTCCAATGCCTAGGGAGCCCAACAGCAGTGGAGGCCCAACACTGTCTGCCTAAATAATAATTAATGGAGGTTGCCATAGCCCTTGGCAAATACATTTGGTTAAACTGAATGTACAGTGTATACACTTTGGGAACCTCTGTAAGATTGCTAAGAAGACAAATAGGATTCTGTATTGATTAGAAGTATTGGGGTTGGAGAGTAGAAAACAAGGTCCGCCAGCATGTATAATTACACCCCTACACTTAGATGTAAACATTGAGTCTATTGGGTTTGACAAACACATTCTAAGTGCACCATACAACTGGAGTGTATTTACCAAATTCAACACAACTACGTAAAGCCAGCATGATTGCTACATCTTAAAAATGCTTAAATTATATCTCAAAGCGCTGTTTTTTTTTCTTACAGTTGTTTTTTTTTTTTTTTTTCATCTGTCCATGAGTTGTTACATAATAAGGAATTCAAGATCGTATTAGATGTATTGATATCATTTTCTGTCTTTTTTTTTTTGCAAGCTTCCATTGTCTAAACTCTAATTTCTTGGATAGTTGTTCTTACATGGTATAATACTGTTCTATTCATTTTTTTCAGCAATCCAAGCAATATATATTCTTAGGTTTGGTTGCTCTCTGTGCATCAATCACTCGTAACAGACAAGCTGTTAAACTATCATTGAAAGTAATTATGTTTTTGTTCTGTGTTACAGCTGAGGATCCAGAACATGCCTTGGCACTTGCTATGAAAAGGATATTACAGCCTGTCTTCCAAGTCTTCTTTGTCGGTATGAAGCCATCAATATCCTATTGATAAAAGCCAAAATAGATTTCAGTCTCAATCATGTGTTATCCTAACTTCAGAACAGAGACCGCATCTTATAATGAACAAAGTAGTTGAGATTTCACATGTTATAGACAGGGGTGTTATTGTATGTGGTTAGACCTTATAGAAAATCTTTTTAAACCACTTAGGTCCTCTAAATTAGATCAACAAATGGAATTCTACTAATAAGAGCTGTGTTAGTTTAAATCAATAACCAACAACGCAGCATTATAATTATTTTTATAGACAATTTAAAGTTGTTCCTGATCAGTCATATACATTATTTTAACCATAATTCTCTGACAAACTCTGCTGATGCCTAAACAAATAATTGAAAACATTTAAAATAATAAATCAAGACAGATAATGCTGAGACGTAGCAGTGGACTGAAGCATGGCTGACCTCCATTTGGGTCTGTACCACTATTCTTGACCCCAGAAGGAAAATCTCTCTCATCCCTGAGCCTACTTTGAGAAACAGGTTACCCTTATGTGTTGAACATTTTATTTGGTGTACAATCTGATTTGATTGAAAATTTCCATTGATACATAGTTAAGGAATAAAGACAATAATCTAACTAAACAAATGTCAAGTCCAACCTATTGCAGCAGATAGGAGGAATCATATAATTTACTGAAGCACGGGAAGGTCACATGCAATACCATATATAAATGAGAAAAAAACAAAGGAGGAAATAAAAAATATAGAGCAGGGATTACATACAGATGGAATAAACAATATAATATCGATAACATAGAAAAAGACCTTTCTAATGCTCATGTTAGCTATAAAGATTGGAAAACAGAACTGACCCTACAGAAGGACACATGTGGACAAGTTACAAAGCCAGTTGTTGCGCTACCCCCGCAGGAGCCGCTTAAAGCAGAGTTGCACCCATTTAAAAGTCAGCAGCTACAAAAAGCGTAGCTGCTGAAATTTAATAATTAAACATTCACCTGCCCCACGGTCCAGCGATGCAGGCGCACAAAGCCCCGCTCCTCTCCCCCTCCTCTCCGCGGCGTCAGCATTGTAACTGTGGGTGCCTGGCTGTGGCTTCACAGCCGGGTGCGCACTGCGCATGCATAAGCCGCGCTGCGAATGGCCGGGCAATCTTCTGGGACCTGTGACGTGTCCCAGAAGATTGCAGGGAGATAGGGGGAGAGGCGATCTTCCTGCACCAGGGGAGGAAGTGGGAGCTGGGTGCCTGTAAAAACAGGGTACCCCCCCCCCCCCAAAAAAAAAAAAATTACATGCCAAATGTGGCATGTCAGGGGGTCGCCAGCACTTAAAGCGGAAGTTCCATTTTTGGGTGGAACTCCGCTTTAAGTATGTTTGTTGCACACTCTGCCTCCCAAGCCCAATAACAGTCTTTGCCGCTCTTGGCACACCTGGTAATAGTGTAAGTGCAATGACCAATGAGAAACACACACATTATGATAAAACACAGAAATTGTCTTTATTGCAATATTTCTGTGGAAAAGCAACAGACAGTAACCAACTGAAGATCAATTACTGAGATTAAGAGCAATATAGCTCAATACTATATTCAGGCTGCTTTTAGGGGATTCCAAACCTGAGAATGTCCCCAAGAGCAGAGGCACACTTAAATGGAAAATATATCATTTTATATCTGATTTGGTTACTTCTACTTAGATCTGGCTCTATGATTCCCTATAGGAGGAGAGCAGAAGACTGACCCTCTTTAAGTCAGACCTCTCTCTTCTGTCTCCTGACACCACAGGCCCAACAACAAACACTGTATTCAAATCAATATTTAATGGCTTAGCTTCCCAGATAAACTGGGCCTATATGGCACTAGTAGCTAAAGATGAGGCTTTGTCTCGTCAGCTAGCCACTCTCATTGGTGCACTTAAAGAGGAAGTAAAGCCTCCTCAAAAAAAAAAAAACGGAACCTGCAAGGCAAAGCATAATGAACTAGTATGCATAGCATACTAGCTCATTATGAATGACTTACCTGAGAACGAAGCCCCCGAAGCGGTCCTCATCCACGACCTTCTCCGGCGCCATCAAGCCTGGAGTGACTTCCGGGTCTCGCCGCTCCAGCGCTGTCATTCGCTAGAGCGGCGATGACATCACTCCCGCGCATGCGCACGACAGCGGTATATCGCCGTGATCTCGGCATGCTCAGTGCGCCTGCGCGCCGCTGTCTGCGGCGCATGCACCGTAGATAGCGGTGCCTTTTCTTTTCTAAATATCTCCTAAACCATGTAGGTTTAGGAGATATTTATTGGACCTACAGGTAAGCCTTAATCTAGGCTTACCTGTAGGTCAAAGTGGTTTGTAAGGGTTTACAACCACTTTAACCAGTTGCCGACCGCCCACTGTCTATTGACGGTGGGGCGGTGCGGCTCTCCTGGCGGGACGCCGTCATATGACGTCCTCTAAGAAAACACGGCCGCGCGCGCGATCGCGGGCGCGCAGCCGTGCTCTGTCGGTGTCGGCGTGTCCCGGAGACACGCCGCGTCACCGACAGGGGTGAACAGCCATTGGGCATGGCTGTTCACCATGTGATCAGCCGCGATTACGTCACGGCTGATCACATTGTGAAGTCCCGGCTTTAGACCGCGCATGCGCGCGATCGGGAGCGCGCAGCGCGGTCATGTCGGTGGCGGCGTGTTCCCAGGAACACTGCTCGTCACCGACAAGGGTAAACAGCCAATGCCTGTCGGCTGTTTACCACGTGATCGGCTGTGATCCATTCACAGCCGACCACTAAATGTAAACAAAGACCGGTTACTAGCTGTTACCGGTTATTCTCTCCTCACACACCGTTACCAGTGTGAGGAGAGAACAGCCAGGACCAGTGAGTTACCGATCTTTGTCTGTTCTGTATTGTACTGCACCAAACACCTAAAGAGAACCTGTCACATCGGGGCGCCCCCCCCCCCAATTACAGCTGTCACCCAACAGTCACCACATCAGTGTCCAAAAGTGCACCTGTCACCCATCAGTGTCCAAAAGTGCACCTGTCACCCATCAGTGTCCAAAAGTGCACCTGTCACCCATCAGTGACCATCGCCAGTGACCGTCATCTGTGACCGTCATCTGTGACCGCCATCTGTGACCGTCATAAGTGACCGCCATCTGTGACCGTCATAAGTGACCGCCATCAGTGACCCAGATCTGTCACCTATCAGTGCCCAAAAAGTGCACCTGTCACTCACCTGTCACTGTCAGAGACTGCCCTCAGTGGTTTACCTGTTACCCATCGCCAGTGACCCATCCGTGACCCTCATCTGTCACCTATCAGTCACCATCAGAGACTGCCATCAGTGACCGTCACACGTCACCCACCAGTGACCGTCACCCATCACCCACCAGTGACCGTCACCCGTCACCCACCAGTGACCGTCACCCACCAGTGACACCATTCGTCACCTGTCACCTGTCGCCCATCACTGACCGTCATTTGTCACCAGTCGCACAGCCCATCAGAAAGAATGTCCAAAAGATTATATTCAAGTGAGGAGGCGTTCCAGATCCTCGCCATGACTGATGAGAGCAGCGGGGAGTTCTCATCAGATTCAAATGCCAATTCCAATCGTTCAAATTCAACATTTGAACCGATCGAAAGCAGTATATCGGCAAATGAATCGGAGGAAGAATGGATCCCTCCTAAACGAGCACGGCGTTCTGGAAACCAGCCAGCCACCAGCAATACATCCCAGGATCAAATTCCCAGGCCCAGTACCAGCGCTGCCGCCAGCGAGAGGCCACAAGAATTGCCCAGCCCCAGTACCAGCACTGCCGCATCATCACGCCCAAATGCCAGCACAGGAACAAATTCCCCAACTACCAGCACTGGAGTGCCACGTCCCCCAAGAGCCAGGGCGGCTACATACCTCCCAGATGGTCTTGCCAATCCAACATGGCTGCCTTCCAACTCAGGATCAGCAAGAATCCCCCCTTTCACCGCACAGCCAGGTGTGCAGGCCAATACCCAAAATTTTTCCCCAATTGATTGTTTTCATTTATTTTTGCCCGACACTTTTCTGCAAGTCATCGTGGACCAGACCAATTTATATGCCTAGCAGTATATTGCCACCAACCCCCAATCATCTTACGCCCGTCCATTTGAGTGGAGAAGCTTGACTCTGGAGGAGTTCAAAGTGTTTATGGGCCTCACCATAAACATGGGGCTTACCAAAAAAAATGAAGGACATGCCTATTGGTCCACCGACCCCATCCACCACATGCCCATTTATTCTTTCGTTATGTCCCGGTCCCGATACAGGATGATAATGCGTTTTTTCCATTTCAGGGACAACAGCCAGTGCCCTCCCCGCAATCATCCAAATCATGACAAATTATATAAAATTCGCCCACTCATTGATTTCTTTTCCCAACGATTTGCAGAACTCTATGTCCCCGAAAAGCACATATGTGTAGACGAGTCCCTGGTACCCTTTTCAGGCCGGCTAGGAATAAGACAATACATTCCTAGCAAAAGGGCCAAATATGGAGTGAAGTTTTATAAGCTTTGCGAGAGAGCCACGGGATATCTGTATGCGTTCCGCATATACGAAGGAAGAGATTCCCAGCTCCAGCCCCCTGAGTGCCCGGCCTACATGGGCACAGCTGGTAAAATTGTATGGGACCTGGCATACCCACTGCTGAGGAAAGGTTACCACATTTACCTGGATAACTTCTACACCAGCCTGCCCCTTTTCAGACACCTATACCTCGCAGAAACCCTGGCCTGTGGAACCTCCAGAAAGAATAGGAAGGGCTTCCCACAATCCATAGTAAACAAGAAATTGCGAAGGGGAGAAAGAGCAACCTTGCGATGCGACGAAGTGCTGGCTTTGAGGTGGAAGGATACCAGGAATGTGTTCATGATGTCCACCATCCATGATGACACTACGGTGGAAATTCAGAGACGACAAGGTCCCATCGTAAAGCCAAAATGTGTACACGATTACAATCTGTACATGGGGGGGGTGGATTTCAACGACCAAATGCTTCAGCCCTATTTAGCAATAAGGAGGTCCCGTTTTTGGTACAAGAAGGTAGCACTCTATTTAATTCATTTGGCCATTTATAATGCCTACATAGTTCACACCAAGTCCACAGAAAGCCCTTCCCACTTCCTAAAATTTATAGAAAATGTTGTCCGGTCCCTCATCTACGGTCAAAGACCCCCCCCAGAAAACCTTCGCACTGATGCCGTTAGCCGACTTCACGAACGCCACTTCCCAGACCACATTCCACCAACTGAAGCAGGCCGAAGACGCCAAAAAAGATGTCGAGTATGCACCAAAAATGGATTTAGAAAAGATACCAGCTACCATTGTGTCGACTGTCCCTCCGAACCCGGTCTTTGCATTGGTGTATGCTTCAGACAATATCACACATCCCTAAATTATTAGCTCATATTCCTAACCATTTCCCCATTTTCAACATCTGTGCTGACCATTCCCCATGCTTCCTCAAATATCCACTGCCTTCCACGTGAACTGACCCTGGCCTGTTTTTTGACTATGCCTCTGCCAACCGTTTGGACTGCTTCCATGTGAAATGACCCTGGCCTGTTTTATCAACTACGCTTCTGCCTACTGCTTGGACTGCTTACATGTGAACTGACCCTGGCCTGTTTTATCAACTACGCTTCTGCCTACCGCTTGGACTGCTTGAACGTGAACTGACCCTGGCCTGTTTTATGGACTATGCTTTTGCCTACCGCTTGGACTGATCTGTTGCCCTGCTACTGTAGTACACAGGGGTCTCACATGTGAGGGGCTCCAGAAATGTTTTTCCGGATGGAGAAAACAATATTTTTGTTGTCTCCGGGTTTCTTAATTTCCGGATTAGGGTCTGGAGTCCGGAGGCTTCATAGAGATTTGGGTGGGTCGAAGCCTCTACCCCTGTGGCCCTGTGCACAGGTCTTACCTGATTGCGGCCCTCAGCCTGCTGCTGACTTACTGCCACTATCTTCCTGCCTGCAGCATAAACTGACCACACCTGGACACATTTTCTATGGACAAATGCTTTGGCTGTGCCGACGATATCCTGGTGCTGACTATAGACAATATTCCTACCTGCTGCCTGGATAATTACTATTGTTGCTAAGCACATCCCTGCCTGCTGCCTGCGGCCTGCTGTCTGCTGCCTGCTGTCTGCTGCCTGCTGTCTGCTGCCTGCTGCCTGCTGCCTGGACCAAATCCCTCCTCTGGGGACACTACAAAAACCACAGGTAATACTTTTTTTTTACCCTTTGCTCAATAGAATTTATTTTGGAGTGTATTTTTTGGTATGTAAATGCTATGTGTTAGAAATATAAGGGCCTTCAAAAATAATAGGTTGTCAGGAAATTAGAAGTGCAATTTATGCTTGTAGAACGCCTGAAGGTGCTACTTCAATGGTGGGCCTCTGTATATGGCCAGGCTGTGTAAAAGTCTCACACATGTGGTATCGCCATACTCAGGAGGAGTAGCAGAATGTATTTTGGGGTGTCATTTTTGCTATGTACATGCTATGTGTTGGAAATATCTTAAAAATGGACAACTTTGTGGGAAAAAAAATGCGTTTTCATTTTTTTTCCACATATTCCAAAAACTTCTGGAAAAAAATGAACAGTTCAAAAGACTCACAATGCCTCATAGATTATACGTTGGGGTGTTAGCTTTCCAAAATGGGGTCATTTTATGGGCGTTTCCATTGTCCTGGGGCTCCAGGGCCTTCAAAACTGTAATAGGTGATTGAGAAATGAGATGTGTAATTTATGCTTGTAGAACGCCTGAAGGTGCTACTTCACTGGCGGGCCTCTGTAAGTGGCCAGGCTGTGTAAAAGTCTCACACATGTGGTATCGCCATACTCAGGAGGAGTAGCAGAATGTATTTTGGGGTGTCATTTTTGCTATGCACATGCTATGTGTTGGAAATATCTTAAAAATGGACAACTTTGTGGAAAAAAAAATGCGTTTTCATTTTTTTTCCACATATTCCAAAAACTTCTGGAAAAAAATGAACAGTTCAAAAGACTCATAATGCCTCATAGATTATACGTTGGGGTGTTAGCTTTCCAAAATGGGGTCATTTTATGGGCGTTTCCATTGTCCTGGGGCTCCAGGGCCTTCAAAACTGTAATAGGTGATTGAGAAATGAGATGTGCAATTTATGCTTGTAGAACGCCTGAAGGTGCTACTTCACTGGCGGGCCTCTGTAAGTGGCCAGGCTGTGTAAAAGTCTCACACATGTGGTATCGCCATACTCAGGAGGAGTAGCAGAATGTATTTTGGGGTGTCATTTTTGCTATGCACATGCTATGTGTTGGAAATATCTTAAAAATGGACAACTTTGTGGAAAAAAAATGCGTTTTCATTTTTTTTCCACATATTCCAAAAACTTCTGGAAAAAAATGAACAGTTCAAAAGACTCATAATGCCTCATAGATTATACGTTGGGGTGTTAGCTTTCCAAAATGGGGTCATTTTATGGGCGTTTCCATTGTCCTGGGGCTCCAGGGCCTTCAAAACTGTAATAGGTGATTGAGAAATGAGATGTGCAATTTATGCTTGTAGAACGCCTGAAGGTGCTACTTCACTGGCGGGCCTCTGTAAGTGGCCAGGCTGTGTAAAAGTCTCACACATGTGGTATCGCCATACTCAGGAGGAGTAGCAGAATGTATTTTGGGGTGTCATTTTTGCTATGCACATGCTATGTGTTGGAAATATCTTAAAAAATGGACAACTTTGTGGAAAAAAAATGCGTTTTCATTTTTTTTCCACATATTCCAAAAACTTCTGGAAAAAAAATGAACAGTTCAAAAGACTCATAATGCCTCATAGATTATACGTTGGGGTGTTAGCTTTCCAAAATGGGGTCATTTTGTGGGTATTTGTACTTTCCTGGCTTGTTAGTGTCTCAAGAACTGAGAGAGGTCTTCAGTACATCAGGTGTGATCAGGTGTGATCAATTTTCAATGATTTGCACCATAGCTTGTAGACTCTATAACTTTCACAAAAACGAAATAATATACACTAATTAGGGTTATTTTTACCAAAGATATGTAGCCATATACATTTTGGCCAAAATTTATGAAGAAATATTACTAATTTGTAAAATTTTATGACAGAAACAAAGAAAAAGGCATTTTTTCACCAAATTTTCTGTCTTTTTTAATTTATAGCACAAAAAATAAAAAACCCACTAGTGATTAAATACCACCAAAAGAAAGCTCTATTTGTGTGAAAAAAAGGACGCAAATTTCATTTGGGTACAGTGTTGCATGACTGAGTAATTGTCATTCAAAGTGTGAGAGCGCTGAAAGCTGAAAATTGGTCTGGTCAGGAAGGGGGTGAAAGTGCACTGTAGGCAAGTGGTTAAACTCCTGAATAGCAGGGCCAAATAAAACAACTGGTCCAGATATCAAGTAAAGAATGCAGGATCTTCCTCAGCAAAGGTGAAAGGACAATGGTGTCTGTATATAGTGTCTCTGTATCTGATTGGCCTTGTGTCCTGTAGCACTACAGGTGTCAGCAAGATGACTAAGAGCAATGATGTCTGTATACAGTGTCCATACAACTCTATCTGTGTGCAGTGTCCTTGTTTCCTGCAAATGGCCAAAAGCCCTCTCACCCAATCCTGCGGTCAAGGCCCAAACAAATGTCCTAGAACAGGCAGGCTTTTCTAGTGACCCGACTGGTCACCTCACACCGGAATGCTTCACACTGTCGGTGCAGGTGCATCTGGATATGCACCTGGGATCCCCCTCTCTCAGGAAAGATGTCCCGACTAGCTGTGGATGCCTGAAATCATGTGGTGGACTGACCGGGGAGGCAAACCCTCTCCCCCAGGTCTAATCTCTTCCTCTGCCTCATGGAGTCTGAATTTCCTCAGATCAGCAAGATGGAGTCTTTGGATTCTTTTCCCGCAGAGCATGCTGGCTCTTGTAGTTCTATACAGTTCAATCTGAATGTGAAACTTGACTCCTGGGACTACAATTCCCTGTATGCTTTGCTCCTTGGTGGTAAACACTCTGCTGGCAGGATGTGATGACACAGAGTCTTAGCTGGCACTAGAGGGAAGCAGTCTCAATGCCACAATGTGTCTTAGGATATTGCAGGTAAGATAACCAGCTCCCCGCTACACAGTCAATGCAGGGCAATTAGGACTAAAAGAGAGGAGAAAACAGGAAAAGAAAAAAAAAAGAAAACAAAAAGGAGGAAGGGGAGGTAAAGGACAGGAAAAAGAGGAAGGCATGGACAGGGCGCTCAGGGGATAAAATAGTATGAAGCAGGGCAAAAGATAAAACATGCACACTCCATGCATGGACTGCATTTTTCATATATCAATAGAGTATAACAAATCCACTAGGGGATGAGGATATCATTATCAGCAATATGATATCTTGGCAGCTATCAATACCTGGACAGAATCAAAGATGTCCTTGCTTATACTATGGGGCCTCTGTATGGTAGTCCTAGGCTTTTTTGGGCTTTTGCTACTTGGACATAGGAGGACTCTACACAAAGTGGACATTACATACTGTAGTACTGACAAAAAATGATTTTCCATTTTCCCTATAATGTAATTCCCCTATAGATCACAAATCATACAGTGCCCTTTTTCACATTTTGTCATGTTACAACCAAAAACGTAAATGTATTTTATTGGGATTTTATGTGATAGACCAACACAAAGTGGCACATAATTGTGAAGTGGAAGGAAAATGATAAATGGTTTTCAAAATGATTTACAAATATATGAAAAGTGTGGTTTGCATTTGTATTCAGCCCCCTTTTCTCTGATACCCTGAACTAGAATCTAGTGGAACCAATTGCCTTCAGGAGTCACCTAATTAGAAAATAGAGTCCACCTGTGTGTAATTTATTCTCAGTATAAACACAACTTTTCTGTGAAGCCCTCAAAGGTTTGTTAGAGAACCTTAGTGAACAAACAGCATCATGAGGGCCAAGGAACACACCAGACAGGTCAGGGATAAAGTTGTGGAGAAGTTTAAAACAGGGTTAGGTTATAAAAAAAATATCCCAAGCTTTGAACATCTCACTGAGCACTGTTCAATCCATTATCCGAAAATGGAAAGAGTATGGAGCACCTGCTAAGACATGGCAGTCCACCTAAAATGACAGGCCGGGCAGGGAGAGCATTATTCAGAGAAGCAGCCAAGAGGCCCATGGTAACTTTGGAGGAGCTACAGAGATCCACAGCTCAGGTGGGAGAATCTGTCCACAGGACAACTATTAGTTGTGCACCCCACAAATCTGGCCTTTATGAAAGAGTGGCAAGAAGAAAGCCATTGTTGAAAAAAAGCCCATAAGAAGTCCTGTTTGCAGTTTGCGAGAAGCCATGTGAGGGACACAGCAAACATGTGGAAGAAAGTGCTCTGGTGAGATGAGACCAAAATTTAACTTTTTGGCCTAAAAGCAAAACGCTATGTGTGGCGGAAAACTAACACTGCGAATCACCCTGAACACACCATCTCCACTGTGAAACATGGTGGTGGCAACATCATGTTGTGGGGATGCTTTTCTTCAGCAGGGACAGGGAAGCTGGACAGAATTCTGCAAAAGACTTGAGACTGGGGCAGAGGTTCACCTTCCAGCAGGACAACAACCCTAAACATACAGCCAGAGCTACAATGGAATGGTTTAGATCAAAGCATATTCATGTGTTAGAATGGCCCAGTTAGAGCCCAGACCTAAATCCAATTGAGAATCTGTGGCAAGACTTGAAAATTGCTGTTCATACAAGCTCCCCATCCAATCTGACAGAGCTTGAGCTATTTTGCAAAGAAGAATGGGCAAAAATGTCACTCTCTAGATGTGCAAAGCTGGTAGAGACATCCCCAAAATGACTTGCAGCTGTAATTGCAGCGAAAGGTGGTTCTACAAAGTATTGACTCGGGGGGGGGGGGGGGCTAAATACAAACACACGCCACACTTTTCACGTATTTATTTTCAAAACATTTTGAAAACCATTTATTATTTTCATTCCACTTCACAATTATGTGCCACTTTGTGTTGGTCTATCCCATAAAATCCCAATAAAATACTGTTACGTTTTTGGTTGTAACATGACAAATATGAATACCTTTTCAAGGCACTGTATATCATCTAAAATGTAACCTGTAGCAACTGAGTGCATCTATGGATTTCTATGCATATGCAAACTTCAATATTATAATGTGAACCACACTTCTAAATGAAACGCTCTTTATGTGTTCATCCAAAGACAAAAAAAAAAAGAATGTTGCTGTAAAAATGAAAATTGTAAGGGTATTACATTGCACTGCTCCTGCTCTACCTAGCCTTGCCATTACCCTAAACTCCAGGGGCATAAACCAGCAATGCATACATTATATTACACACAGACAGTGAAGCCATTTACTTTATTCACATATGTCCATTTTATTTATAATGCATTCCTAAAAAGAAAAAATACTGTTTTAAATGTTTTAAAGCATGTAAATACCTAATAACTAATTAAGCAATACCTAATAACTCTCTCTCTCTCTCTCATATATAATATATATATATATATATATATATATATATACACAATATATTTTTGAGCCAACACCTTAAATTACTGCAGGTTATCTGGACATGAATACATTGCTGTACGTGTGGGACCAGTACATTCTTGGACTGGATGAACCAAGTTATAACTGCCTGCCAGGTTTTGGCTTGACCTTTCTCCTGCTTCTCCAAAGTCATCTCATTGGGTGCAGCTCTGTAAGTACTACCAGCAAACCGCAGAATTTCATAACTTGTATAACGCTGTGTTCTGTTTAAGTAGAATAGTAATATTTTTCATAAAACTACAAGCAAGCTGTTGATAAAACATAGATCAGTGGGTACTAACCAGTGGTGTAAAAGCCTGTCTGCCTCTCTGCAGTGCTTAATTCCCATCTATCTGTTCCATTATAAGCTTAAAAAAAGCACACCTCTAAAACTGCAAACCACTAATTCACTGCGTTTAATGGGCAGCACAGTGGCTTATTGGTTAGCATTTCTGCCCTGCATCTACACTTTGTATGTTCTATCTGGGGTTGCCTAAGTTTGTAGGCAGGGGTTAATTTGTTGCCCCTTTAAAGTGGTTCTAAAGGCTAGACATTTTTTACCTAAAAGTGGTTCTAAAGCCTCAAGGTTTTTCACCTTAATGCATTCTATTCATTAAAAGATAAGTTCACCTTTCATAACATGGTACATGTTACACCTATATTCGGGGTGTAACATGTAACATGTTATGAATGCACCGGCCCCTGCACCTCCCCGATTCTCGCTGTGCCAGCAAGCGGGGGTTCTTCTCCACCCACTAGCTGTCAACATCTTTCTTTAAATGTGGCCGTGTGGGGCTCCCCCCACCCGGCCGTGTCACTCATTTACAGCGCTCTGTGAATGGAAAACTACAAGGTCCAGCAGCCTTTGCGGCTGTCGAGTTTTCAGTAGTTTTCAATGAACTTTCAATGAAGCTATGAGCACTGTGGTAGTTCATTCATTCTTACTGTCAGCATGTATCAGCTTCCTCGTACGAGGTACGAGGAAGCAAATACACTGATAGGTCTGCAGGAGACCTGCATGGCATCAGCAATCAGCTGATCACTGGTGCAATGCTTTACAGGCTCCTGCAACAAAAAATAATAAATGAAAAATTATTTATCTGCAAAAAAATGTGCATTTATAATTTTTTTCTGAAAAGGTGAACTTATCCTTCAAGGTGAAAAACGTTCTGTGCTGCAGCCCCCCCTCCCCCCCAGGCCCTCCCCATTTCTTACTTAAACCTGATCCGTTCCAGCAATGTGCACAAGCTCAGTGGCTCCAGCCGCTGTCTCTCTCCTCACTGGACAGATTGATAGCAGCGGGAGCCAATGGCTCTCGCTGCTGTCAATCAAATCCTGTGACACGGGGGTGGGGCTGAGTCCCGCTGTCTGTGCCAATGGACACAGCAGCGGGATTCAGGAGCGAGCCCGGGTGGGTGCCCCCAGGGAAAAGGGCTTTCCGTGAGGGCATATATTGAAGAGCAGGACCCTGGAAGAAGTGGATCAGGGCTGCTCTGTGCAAAACGATTTCACAAAGCAAGTAAATATAGGAATGTTTTTTATTTTTATTAAAAAAAAATATCAAAGCTTTACAACTACTTTAACTTTTGTTTCTAGATGGAGGGTCAAGCACATTTTTAGCAATACGATCTCTTAAAGTCGGTGCTCTTCCGTGTGTGAATTTAGGTTTCTCAGGCAGAATTGTTCCAAAATGTCGATCTGCTCTTATGATGTTCCAATATTTCTTACATATTCTCTCAATCTGTTTATGTTGAATATTATAGTCCATCACCAATGCGATATTATTTTTCATGGTATTAAGAACTGGGGTATGTAATCTTTTGATCAGGGTCATTTGGGTAGTTTCTGTTGCCATTATGATTTAAAAGGAGTAAACACAGTTGATTGATAATAAATGGCTTCAGCCAAACACTAAACATGAGTGAAAGAAAAGTTTTTGTGTTATCATTCATATTCTCTGAAAAATGGCCAAGAAATCATAAATTCTGCCAGGGTATGTAAACTTATGAGCACAACTGTATACTGTATAGTACATGAGCATGGGCGTCCGCAGGTAGGGGCAGAAGGGGGCAATTGCCCCCCCCCCCCCCCCCTGGAATCGTCAAGAAGGTGTTACAGTTGCCAGCTGCAGTGTCCGCCATAGCCGCCGCTGACTTTTTCTGAGTCATTCGGCCACTCTGTTCTGACACATCTGATGTCCCTCCCTCACCCTCGGCCCAATCATTGGATGAGATGGCTCGGGCATTCCGCTGCTCCTTAGTGATTGGCTGCCTGCCTGTCTACGTGTTGTGTAGATCCGGCCGGGCATACCATGCCCTTTGTATTGGAAATTATTTATATTGCATGGGTGACCTTAAAATGATGCCCCCCCCCTGAAAAAAGTTCTGCGGACGCCCATGTACATGAGTACTAATGGTATCCATACTGCAGTAGTATTATAATAACAAAATCACGAGAAGATGATTATGATCATTGTGTATGCGTGCCTTCTGTAGTACTGCATTAAATGGGTTTCTCTGACATGTCATTTAATCAGTCAGAATATTTTTGTTCTATATTCCAGCACAGTGAAATAGAGGCAGCACTTAAAGCCAATGGACCAGCCTTATCTGTTCAAGATTTTCAGATGGTGATAAATAAACATTTTTACCAGGATCTCTTCAATGCATTGAACCAAGGAGGGAAAAGCCAGATTCCAGTACATGATCCAACACAAGGTACACAGACAGAGAACACCAAGTTATATTCCTGCCAAACTTTTAAAGAGGAAGTAAAGCCTCTTAAAAAAAAAAAAAAGACACCCTGCAAGGCAAAGGCATAATGAGCTAGTATGCATAGCATACTAGCTCATTATGAAAGACTTACCTGAAAATGAAGCCCCCGAATCGGTCCTTATCCACGATCTTCTGCGCCGCCATCCAGGGCCGGAGGGACTTCCGGGTCTCGCCGCTCCAGCGCTGTGATTCGTTGGAGTGGCGATGACGTCACTCCCGTGCATGCGCAGGAAAGCGGCATATCGCCGTGAACCCGGCATGCGCAGTGCGCCTGCGCGCCGCTGTCTACCCAAATATATTTTATTTATAGGTAGTGGTGGCCTGGTGGGCGATGTCAGCCCCTGGATTTTAGTTAAAGTATAATAAACCCAAAACCAAAAATGTATTATATTGCAGCTTATCAGTCATTAGATGTGGTGGCTTCATCGGTTTTGTTTTCTTTGGCTTTTGTGGCAGTAACACACCTCCTGTATTATGTGAGATGCAACTGTGGAGGAATGAGCACAGGAGGCACACCAGACAGCAGCATTGTCAGTCTAGGAGAGAAGGGTAGTGTTAAATGTATTGGCAGATTTACATACACTAACAAATTGAAACCAAACGCCAGCTGATACTTTATAAGCAGTTACAGCAGTTTCTTTCCTTTTGGGATAAAGGTTTTGCATGAATAAATAAGAGCTGATCATTTCAATCACTCCTGCCAGTGGTTTGTCTCATGTATTTAAAATGATACATTCTACTGGAGAGCTTGGTCTTTTGAAAAACAGACTTGCTGGCTGGATCACCAGATGAAAATAGAGAAAAAGCCTAAAAAGGAAACTAAAGCCATCACATCGAAGACTTGGTAAGCTGTAATATATTGAAGCGGTAGTAAACCTCATAAAAAAATAAATTGGGCCCCGGGCACTTTACCCTCCCTGGCGGTATGATTATTTCTGATTTTTGATGCTTGAAACGGTACAATTGTTTTGCATGGAAATTTGGCGTTTTATATTGTAGACCTGTAATTCTTAGGAATAACACACTTAAGTTTGTCCAAACAAACGTATAGTAGACATCCCGGGTTTGATAAAATTTGAAAACACAAAATCATAAATTATAATATAATAAATAACTATAATTAATTATAATAATATAATAAGAACAATTTTTCAATAATGTAATCAAATCAAAAACATTGAAATTTGCAGAATTGTCGCTGTCATTACTTTCAGTGTTTGATGACGAATTTCCCCACAAATCACTATCGCTCAATTCGGATGCAATCGGATCCTTCCTGTGGCCTGACATGGAGATGAGTGTGGGGAAGATGGCCCCCACCCGTCTCCATATCATTGCAGGGCGGAAGCGACGTCAAAACGTCACTTCCGCCCATAGCTCTTAAAGGGCCATTTAAAAAAAAAAAATTAAAATGGCAAATTATTTTTTTTTTTTTTATTGCATTTTAGTGTAAATATGAGATCTGAGGTCTTTTTGACCCCAGATCTCGTATTTAAGCGGGTCTGTAATGCTTTTTTTCTATTACAAGGGATGTTTACATTCATTGTAATAGGAATTAAAGTGACACAATTTTTATTTAATTTTTTTAAAACAGTGTAAAAAAAAAATGAAAGGTAAAAAAAATCTGAATAATAAAAATAAAATTATTAAACGCGCGACCCGTAGAGTCCACATATGAACACAGTGTTCAAAGCACACATGTGAGGTATCGCAATAATTCTAGCCCTAGACCTCTTCTGTAACTTAAAACATGCCACCTGTAGAAATTTTTAAACGTCGCCTATGAAGATTTTTAAGGGTAAAAGTTTGTTGCCTATCCACGAGCGGGCACAATTTTGAAGCGTGACGTGTTGGGTATCAATTTACTCTGCGTATCATTTTTCACAATATAAAAAAAAAAAAATTGGGCTAACTTTACTGTTGTCTTATTTTTTAATTCAAAAAAGTATATTTTTTCCACAAAAAGTGCGCTTTTAAGACCGCTGCGCAAATACGGTGTGACAGAAAGTGTTGCAACGACCGCCATTTTATTCTCTAGGGTGTTAGAAAAAAAATGTATAATGTTTGGGGGTTACAAGTTTTTAACTTGTAATCAACAAATCTCAGAAAGAGGCTCGGTTCTTAGGTGGATGAACCTCATTTGCCATTTTTCTGCCAATTTCTTTTATTTTTTTAAGGTCATTGTGCAAAAATTCCATGTCCTAATTAGAGTTTATAACTCTGCTTAACTTTGTGTCATCCGCAAAAACTGAAACTGAACTATTTATCCCATCCTCTATGTCGTTTATGAATATGTTGAATAGAATTGGTCCCAAGACAGAACCTTTGGGTACCCCACTCACTACTCCAGACCAGTCTGAGTACATGTTATTTATCACCACCCTTTAGACCTGTCCCTGTAACCATTTTTTTACCCAAGCACAAACCTTATGGTCCAAGCCTGCGGACCTCAGCTTGTAAATTAAGCATCCACTTTAAATGTTTGCTTTTGGGTTAATACTGCATTAATGTGTACATACAGCATTTTTTAAATACTCCAAAAGCAATGTCTACTTCTATAATTCAAAAATAATATAAAATAATTATTTTTATTTTTATCTGTCTTTGCTTCTTGTGCTGTCTGACACCCAACAAATAGGAAGTGAAGGGACCTCTTCTTATTGAGGCCACAGACAGCATAAAAAACATTTGACAGCCCTAGCTTTCCCTACTCTTCCCTACTTTGGTTGGAGTTGAGTTATAAAGTAAACTCAGATGACCACCAGTACAAGTTATAAAGTGTATACAGCTAGGATAACCACCAACTGTAAATACATGTTATAGGTGTATGAAACTAGGATAACCACCAACAGCAAATATAGGTTATGTACTGTATACAGTAAGAATAACCACCAACAGCAAATAAAAGTTAGATATTGTGTAGATAAACGGCAACTGCAAAAACACGTTTTATACTGTATACAGCTAGGATAAGCACCAACAGCAAATACAGGTCATACAGTGCCTTGCAAAAGTTTTCACCCCCTTGGCTTTTTACCTATTTTGTTACATTACAGCCTTTAGTTCAATTTTTTTTTATATGAATTATATGTGATGGATCAGAACACAATAGTCTAAGTTGGTGAAGTAAAATTAGAAAAATATATACATAAAACTATTTTTCAGAAATAAAAAAAAATGATAAATTGGCATGTGCGTATGTATTCACCCCCTTTGTTATGAAGCCCATAAAAAACTCTGGTGTAACCAATTACCTTTAGAAGTCACATAATTAGTGAAATGATGTCCACCTGTGTGCAATCTAAGTGTCACATGATCTGTCATTACATATACACACCTTTTTACAAGGCCCCAAAGGCTGCAACACCTAAGCAAGAGGCACCACTAACCAAACACTGCCATGAAGACCAAGGAACTCTCCAAACAAGTAAGGGACAATGTTGTTGAGAAGTACAAGTCAGGGTTAGGTTATAAGAAAATATCCAAATCTTTGATGATCCCTAGGAGCACCATCAAATCTATCATAACCAAATGGAAAGAACATGGCACAACAGTAAACCTGCCAAGAGACGGCCGTACACCAAAACTCACGGACCGGGCAAGGAGGACATTAATCAGAGAGGCAGCACGGAGACCTAAGGTAACCCTGGAGGAGCTGCAGAGTTCCACAGCAGAGACTGGAGTATCTGTACATAGGACGACAATAAGCCGTACGCGCCATAGAGTTGGGCTTTATGGCAGAGTGGCCAGAAGAAAGCCATTACTTTCAGCAAAAAACAAAATGGCACGTTTTGAGTTTGTGAAAAGGCATGTGGGAGACTCCCAACGTGTATGAAGGAAGGTGCACTGGTCTGATGAGACTAAAATTGAACTTTTTGGCCATCAAAGAAAACGCTATGTCTGGCGCAAACCCAACACATCACATCACCCAAAGAACACCATGCCCACAGTGAAACATGGTGGTGGCAGCATTATGCTGTGGGGAAGTCTTTCATCTGTCGGGACTGGGAAACTGGTCAGAGTTGAGGGAAAGATGTATGGTGCTAAATACAGGGATATTCTTGAGCAAAACCTGTACCACTCTTTGTGTGATTTGAGGCTAGGACGGAGGTCCACCTTCCAGCAGGACAATGACCCCAAACACACTGCTAAAGCAACACTTGAGTGATCTAAGGGGAAACATGTAAATGTGTTGGAATGGCCTAGTCAAAGCCCAGACCTCAGTCCAATAGAAAATCTGTGGTCAGACTTAAAGATTGCTGTTCACAAACGCAAACCATCCAGCTTGAAGGAGCTGGAGCAGTTTTGCAAGGAGGAATGGGCAAAAATCCCAGTGGTAAGATGTGGCAAGCTCATAGAGACTTATCCAAAGCGACTTGGAGCTGTGATAGCCGCAAAAGGTGGCTCTACAAAGTATTGACTTTAAGGGGGTGAATAGTTATGCACATTGACTTTTTCTGTTATATTGTCCTATTTGTTATTTGCTTCACAATAAAACAAAAAAAATCTTCAAAGTTGTGGGCATGTTCTGTAAATTAAATGATGCAAATCCTCAAACAATCCATGTTAAGTCCAGGTTGTGAAGCAACAAAACACGAAAAATGCCAAGGGGGTGAATACTTTTGCAAGGCACTGTATTCTATATACAAGTAGCATAACCACAACCAGGAAATGCAGGTCATATACTGTCTACAACGGGGGTCTTCAAACTATGGCCCTCCAGTTGTTCAGGAACTACAATTGCCATCATGCCTAGTCATGTCTGTGAATGTCAGAGTTTTACAATGCCTCATGGGATGTGTAGTTCCACAACAGCTGGAGGGCCATACTTTGAGGATCCCTGGTCTACAAGTAGCATAACCACCAACAGGAAATACAGGTTATAAACTGTATACATCTAGTATACCCACCAACAGCAAATATGGGTTATAGTTAGGGCGGTCACGTGTCCCAGATTGCCCAGGACAGACCTGCATAATGCAGGACTGTCCCGGGCATCTTCATTCCAGGACAATACAGTGTCCCAGAATGAAACTGACACAGCCACCAAGCCCCCCCCCCCCCCCCCCCCCCCCCCCGGGCCGATGTGATGCCTCCAAAAAAGGCTGCCACATTACCACTTTACTCACTGACAGTACTTGTCATGTCTGGAGAGGCACAATCCCCACCCCCTGCTTGTGATTGGAGAAATTATAAATCCCGCCTCTTATGTCTAATCAATGCAGGGCAGTGTAGAGCCAGCGTTGGAAGAAGGTAGAACGGGTCTCGGCCGGCCAGGACAAGTACTGTCAGTGAGTAAAGTGGCGATGCGGCTGCCTTTTTTGGGGGCATGATCAGTGCTTCTGGGTAGAGCGCGCACCCGCCGTCCCAGCTGTGCTGTGATTCGTTACAGTACAAGCTGATTTTTGCAAAGGAGGGGGGTGTCCCTGAATGGCAGTTTGGAAATGTGGTCACCCTAGTTATATACAGTGTACAGCTAAGATTGTGCACACTTTGTAATCCTGGATCTATGCATGAATAGATATTTTCTTCTTTTTTTTTTAGCTGATTCACAGTGGAACTATACTTCAAAAGTGACGGCACCTTTAAGGACAAGGCCACAAGATCGTCGAAAAGCGAGGTAAATTTAATTTTCTGCAGCCAAGTGTCTGAAGCTAATGAAATTTTATCTACACAATGAAATGCCTCCATTAAAGTGTTCAGAATAAAAACAGGAAAAGCTATAAAGAAAGTTTTCTGAAAATAAAATAATCTAAGCCTTGTTATCAATATACATAAGACGAAGCCAGGCAAAAAGACATGAAGGTTGAACAATAGGTCAGCCTATTAGTCATATAAATGTCATTGCTGTTGACTTTGTGTCTCTCACTATTTGTGAAATTGCAGAGAAGAACGGGAATTATTGAGAAGACAAGCTGCAGAGAAGGAGCAGATAGAAGAACGGATAAGACGTCAGCATGAAGAAGAGCAAAGAAGGTGAAAAACATTTATATTAAAAAGTAAATCAAAAGAGCTACTGACAGAAAGATACTCTGAGAATTAATTTGAATTAAATCAACAGAATGATTATGAGGAAAGGTAAAGTTGTTCTCTGGTTTAATGTGCAAATCCTTCACTGCTCCTGAAGCAAACATTTATTTTGCCCTTTCAAGGCAAACAAAAAAAACATTTACTTTAATCCCCTCTCCAGCAACATTTACTCGCCTATCTTTCACTCCCATGTTGCTGCAAACAGTGCCAGGAGATGAAGGAAGTACCAGGTACTTCCACATATGTAGGAGAATGTGTATTCTCTATGACAATGGCGCACCATTTGGCACTATCACAGGTAGGGTTGCCACTTGTCCAGGATTCACCTGGACAGTCCAGGTTTTGAATCATGTGTCCGGGTTTAATCTGCTTGAAACCTGGACACATTATTCAGACGGATGTGGCTCCCTAAGTATCTGAGATAGTTACACAAAAATCTGCTGCCGTCTGGGAGCTGTGGGCCACTATCTGGGGGCAGGTTTGGCATCACTGAGGGGGTGCGGGGAGATGATGTCAGCAAGAGCAGTTTGGCCACACCCACTGTTCACCGCAGCATTCTGCATTATCATCCAAAGGTGTCCCAGGTCTTTTATAATTTTATAGCATCTACTACAAAAACAAAATGTGCCCTGTCCTGCTAAAGTGTTCGGGGCTTGGCTTGAAGAAAAGGTGGCAACCCTAATCACAGGGCCTGTGTAAGCATCTGCAACTCTCACTCTATACAGGACTTTCCTTTCACTCCCAAGGGCTGAACGGAGTGGCAGGGGAGTAAAAGAAGGGTAAATGTATGCATCTGTGGAGGTCTGCAATTAAAGAATAACCCCACTTTTCTGAGAAAAAAAACATTCCCTCCTCGGTAATATATGTACCCTGAAGGGATTTTAACAATCGTTGTTGCAGATTCCTATCTTTGGTTATTATGAAGAAATAGCTGTTTGTGTCCATGTGGAAAGTGAATCTGTATGGGAATGATTTTATAATTATCAATCAGCTGCTGCACTTGCAGGGTTCTAATGAGGAAAGAGTCTGCATCCCTTTAGATGTGCTTTCCCCTTGGGAGTATCTCACCAAAAAATGTCATTTTTGTTACAGGGGATGCCAAAACTCTGACATGCATCTTAGTGCAGACTTCTGGGAAAATTAGTAAGCCAATCACACAAGCAGGAAATTACATATCTGGGGAGCATTCTGTACACCATCTGTGTACAGAACACCTCCAGGTTGCCATATTGCATTGCATTTTTCAGAAAATTTGAGTGCTGCAGATTAAAAACTAAAAGGTAATTTTTAATAACCTTCAATTACAATATAACTTGTATAGCAATTGTATATGCTATATTCATTTTTTTTTATTTGCTATTTGTTCCTAAAAAAGTGGAGTTACCCTTTAAGTGAACCTGCGGCTTTGCCCTACAAAGCACAGATTGACTTTAAATTAAACCAATCCTCACCATAAATTGATTAAACTAATGACAGGGATGTATATGCACATATAGGTACATATTTCCTGCATTCCATACCTCCTCATTGGTCAGAGCAGCCATCCATCACTCAGGTTAGGAGGAGCTGCCTGGAGTATTCATGAGGGCCTTGACCAATCCCCAACAGATGGGCTGCCCAGTTGGGCAGGAGAGTTCAGGTGGAAGTTGGTGATGGAGTGATAGAAGGCTGTCAGTGGGCCCTTGAGATTACCCCCCTAGTCTGGGGGGGGGGGGGTTGACCTCCGGGTGCAGGAGGTATCCTCTGGTATCCCAAGCAGGAATCCTGTCCAGGTTTGAGGACAGCAGGAGCCAGTGAGCATGTCCAGGAGAAGACAGCCAGGTGGGCTGGTGAGTGATACAGTCGGGGAGGACTGAGAGGCAGCCTGAGAGGACTGGGTGAGAGCAGTCTGAGATGGATGCCGAGTCAGTCTGGGAGGACTGTGGAAACCTAGTCAGGAGGGCTAGAGGAAAGGGCAGCTGCAGCCAGGTGGGCTGGCAGTGCCTGAAGAGGTGGTGCTGGGATCAATAGCCACAGAAGGAAAGCTGGGCACTAGAACGTTGCTACAATTAAGGGGCCCACGGTCCCTGCCTGTAAAGGTTATTTGCTAAATTCTGAAAGAGCCCTATTGTCAGATCACCTAACAGTGTGCCAGCTGGCCCTGGGAATTTTGTGCTTCAAACAAGTGGTGTGCTGGAGGAGCTGAGGAGTGTGTAAATAGACTGTACAGAAGAAGTCATCCCTGAAAAGTTCTGCTAAAGTTTCTGTCAGAGAACTCACGCGTTCCATGCCCGTCCTCGTCCAGTAGGGGTGAATCTCCACTCAGCAAACGCCAATACCCATGCGCAGCCTTCTCAACGAAACCGAACGTGCGGGCGTACCCGCGTACCAACGCTGACCTGTGCGCGCCCTCGTTTGTCAATACGAACGAGGGCACGCACTTCCACGTCAGCACGAACGTGTGCGCGTAATCACGCACGGACCCGTACCCCCACCAATCCCAGCACAAGGCGCCCTATATAAACAGGGCCTTCACATGGTGTCAGTGCTGGATCGTCTTCAGTCTTATCTCCTGAATACCTGCCTGAAGTTCCTGCCTACCTTGGTCCTGATTCACCTGGTTTTCCTGTTTCCCTTCCTGGATTGACCCCGCTTACTGACTGCTCCCTTTGGTTTGACCTCAGCTTGGATCCCTGGACTACGACTCTGCTCTCTGATTCGGTACTTTATCACCTGCCTGTTGCCAACCTATTGCCTGCCTTGACCACGAACTTGCCTTCCGCTTTGTACCTTGTTTGCCAGCCTGTTGCCAACCTATTGCCTGCTTTTTGACCACGAACTTGCCTTCTGCCTTGTACCTTGTTTGCCAGCCAGTTGCCGACCTGTTCCCTGTCTTGACCTCGCAGTGCCTACATCCACCTGTTCGGCCGTTACTGCACACAGCCTTGGATACCAACGTATACACCAGCTCTTCAGAGGAACCAGTACTTCCAAGCACCAGTCTACCAGCCGCAGGCACTTGCACCCTTTCGTGCCCCAGCACTCCCTGTTCCCACCACCAGGGGTGTTTGGACCGGAACCGTGCACGAGGCCATCCCCAGCATCCGAACTCCGCTGTAAGGTACGTGATAGTACGATCCAGCCAGAATGGAGTCCGAAGGGGGTGCCTCGCCTTTGGAAGCTTTGTGCCAACAGATGTCGGCCCTTACCCTGGCAGTCCAGGGCCTGCGAGATGGCTACCATCAACTAGAACAGAGAGTGGAATCCATGGCCCCGGGCTCTGCAACTCATCAGGCCTCCCTGACATCCCGGTTTTCTGGCTCAGCAACCTCTGCATCAGCACCCACAGTAATGATGCCACCCCCAGAACCTCGTGTGCCCCCACCGGAACGGTTTTCAGGGGACCGCAGTAAGTTCCGCTCCTTCAGGAATGCCTGTCGGCTCTACTTCCTGCTACAACCCCGCACCTTCTCCCTGGAGAGCACTAAGGTGGGGTTCATAGTCTCCCTACTCCAAGGGGAGCCTCAGACCTGGGCCCACCGTATGTTGGAACAAGCCAGTCCTCTTCTGGATACCCTGGACTCATTTTTGGATGAAATGGCCAAGCTGTATGATGATCCTCAGCGCACCACAACAGCAGAGGCCAGCCTCCATGCCCTCCAACAAGGGCGCCGGCCAGTAGAGGACTACGTAACAGACTTTAGGCGGTGGAGTTCCGACACCTCTTGGAACGACGCCGCACTCCTCTATCAGTTCCGCATAGGCCTCTCCGAAGCTCTGAAGGATGAGCTAGCCCGAGTGGGAATCCCTAGCTCTTTGGAGGATTTGATTCAGCTGTCTATCCAGATAGACCGTCGTTTAAGAGAGCGGAGGTCAGAGAGGTCCAGCTTGACACGCCCCACATGGGTGTTACCCAAGGGTCCCAACTACCCTCCTACTCCCGTTTCCAACGTGCCTGCTGCCAACTCAGGAGCACCAGAGCCCATGCAAGTCGGCCTACTCCGCTCACCATTATCACCCGAGGAGAAACAGCGGCGTCGCCAGAACAACCTCTGCCTCTACTGTGGGGAAGCTGGGCACTACGCCAACACATGCCCGAATAAGATCCGTAAGTTCAATTCATCATCCCGTGTGCCTTTCGCCTTGTCCCTAATAAAAGCCGCTCACATCGCTGTTCCTATTTCCTTACAGCTCCCAGGAGAAATACTCCGAGTCCAGGCTATAATTGACTCTGGCGCTTGTAGCTGCTTTGTGGATCATGCCTTCGCTCTACAACATAACATCCCATTAACACCTAAGCAGCATCAACTCTCCATACGGCTAGCAGATGGGTCAAATATCAAGTCCGGGCCTATTACCCTGGAGACACAACCCCTGTTCACCAGCATCCCACCAGGTCACCAGGAGCTACTCCGTCTAGATGTCATCTCCTCACCTTTGTTTCCTGTCATCCTAGGAATGCCTTGGCTACAGGCCCACAATCCCCAGGTCAACTGGGTCACCGGTGAGGTGACTTTTCAGTCCTCTTACTGTCTACAGAACTGTCTCAAGACCTTCCACCAGATTCCACCAGTCATTGGGTGCCTAAGAACGGACTCTGAATTCAAAGAGTTGGTGCCACCAGTGTACCACAACTTCCTGGACGTGTTCGATAAGCAGAAAGCAGACACCCTTCCTCCCCATCGGGTCTACGACTGCCCGATTGAGTTACTACCTGGGGCCGAAATTCCTTTCGGGCGGATCTTTCCCCTGTCCGAACCTGAACTCCTGGTTCTCAAGGAGTACATCGATGAGAACCTCAAAAAGGGATTCATCCGACATTCTTCCTCCCCAGCAGGAGCCGGAATATTCTTTGTGGAAAAAAGAGATCACTCGCTCCGCCCATGTGTGGATTACAGGGACCTGAATAAAGTGACAATTAAGAATCGGTACCCGCTTCCACTAGTCCCGGAATTATTTCAGAGACTCCGCTCAGCAAAAATATTTACGAAGTTGGACCTACGTGGGGCCTATAACTTGATCAGAATACGCAAAGGTGACGAATGGAAGACAGCATTCCGAACACGTTTTGGCCACTTCGAATATTTAGTCATGCCATTCGGACTATGCAACGCCCCGGCCACTTTTCAGCATTTTGTTAATAATATTTTCAGAGACTTTCTAGATTCCTTTGTAATCGTCTACCTGGACGATATCCTGATATTCTCCACCTCTCTAGAAATTCATCGTGATCATGTCAAACAAGTTCTGGGCAGATTAAGGCAACATGGACTTTACGCAAAGGCCGAAAAATGTGAATTCGAACGCCAGACCATTCACTTCCTCGGCCTGGTTATATCAACTGGGGGTGTAGCCATGGATCCCCAGAAGGTCTCTGCCATCATGTCCTGGCCGCCCCCAAATGACAAAAAGGGGGTACAACGTTTTGTCGGGTTCTCAAATTTTTATAGAAAATTTATCAGGAACTTCTCCAAGATCATCGCACCTATCACTCAGCTCACCAAGAAGCAAAGCCGCTTCCAGTGGACTTCAGCGGCCCAAGCCGCCTTCGACCAATTAAAAAGGGCATTCACCTCCGCTCCAGTACTAAAACACCCTGACCCTGCATTACCCTACACTCTGGAGGTCGATGCTTCGGAGAGTGCAGTAGGAGCCATCTTGTCTCAACGCCAAGGACCCAAGTCTCTAATGCACCCGGTGGCTTTCTTTTCCAGGAAACTAGGTGTATCAGAAAGGAACTATGACGTAGGTGACCGAGAACTCCTAGCAATAAAACTAGCCCTGGAAGAATGGCGGTATCTCCTGGAAGGGGCAGCACATCCGATACTGATCTTCACAGATCACAAAAATTTAGAATACCTCAGAACTGCCAGACGCCTTAGACCCCGACAGGCCAGATGGGCTCTTTTCTTTTCCCGTTTTAATTTTCATATTACTTATCGCCCTGGATCTAAAAACTTTAAACCCGATGCCTTATCCCGAATGTTCACAGAACTTGAAACCCCGTCTCCACCAGATACTATCCTGCAAGCAGGGAATTTTCTCCTGACCCAATCCAGTTTCATGACACAGCTCCGCCAAGCTTCCGTGGGAACACAATTACCTCCGGGCATCAACCTTCAGGAGAAGGATGGGTTTTTTTGGCTCGACAATAAAATTTTTATCCCTCAAGACCTACGCACCACCGTCTTACAGGCCTGCCATGACTATCCTCTGGCGGGTCACTTTGGGGGCCACAAGACTATGGATCTAATCCAGAGACACTTTTGGTGGCCAAATCTGGCCAAGGACTGCAGGAATTATGTTAACTCTTGTCTGATTTGTCTCAGAAATAAAAGCAGTAAAAATAAATCATGGGGCCTGCTAAAACCACTGTCTATTCCCGAGAGGCCATGGGACAAAATCGCCATGGATTTTATTGTGGAGCTTCCCCCCTCTAAAGGGTTCTCTTCCATTTTTGTGGTGGTAGACCGCTTTTCTCGGATGGCACATTTCATTCCCATGAAAGGGACACCTTCAGCAATTGAAACCGCCAGGATCTTCATTAAAGAAAGCGTCAGACTCCATGGAATCCCCAGTGACATCGTCTCTGACCGTGGAGTGCAGTTCACGTCCAAGTTTTGGAGGTCATTATGCAAGGCACTAGGTATTAAATGTAGTCTCTCTTCAGCTTACCATCCACAGACCAACGGGCAGACCGAACGTACCAACCAAACGTTGGAACAATACCTACGTTGCTTCTCCTCGTTTTCCCAAGAGGATTGGGCCTCATTGCTTCCCTTGGCAGAATTTGCTTTTAACAATTCCATCCACTCCACCACAAACCAATCACCATTTTTCTCCAACTACGGATTTCATCCCTCCTTTCTACCCGCACTTGTGCCCGAATCCTCTGTACCGGCTGTTCAGGATAGACTGGATTTCCTTTCCTCCAACAACCAGATGCTCAGGGAAACTATTGCTAAAGCACAGGAGGATGATAAAAAATACTTCGACAAGAAGAGAAGGGGTGAATTGAACTTGGAGGTAGGAGATCGTGTGTGGCTATCTACTACAAATTTAAAACTAGCATGCCCCTCCAAGAAATTGGGACCTAGATACTTGGGCCCTTGCCCTGTCAAGAGAAAGGTCAACCCAGTGGCCTATGAACTTGAACTCCCTGCCTCATTCAGGATACATCCGGTGTTTCACATCTCCCTACTTAAACCTGATGTTCCAAATTCCTTTCCAGATCGTGAAGTGGGACCTCCAGAGGCTATCCGAGTGAATGGGGAAGAGGAATTTGAAATTGAAGCTATCCTGGATCACAGAAAACGGCAAGGTGAGGACCAATATTTAATTAAATGGAAAGGTTTTGGCCCAGAAGAAAATTCCTGGGAACCAAGAACGAATCTTCATGCCCAGAGACTTATACAGGCTTTTCATCGTTCCCGCTCCCAGGGTTCGTTTCAAAGAGGCATCCGGAGGCTGCCCCTAAGGAGGGGGCAATGTCAGAGAACTCACGCGTTCCATGCCCGTCCTCGTCCAGTAGGGGTGAATCTCCACTCAGCAAACGCCAATACCCATGCGCAGCCTTCTCAACGAAACCGAACGTGCGGGCGTACCCGCGTACCAACGCTGACCTGTGCGCGCCCTCGTTTGTCAATACGAACGAGGGCACGCACTTCCACGTCAGCACGAACGTGTGCGCGTAATCACGCACGGACCCGTACCCCCACCAATCCCAGCACAAGGCGCCCTATATAAACAGGGCCTTCACATGGTGTCAGTGCTGGATCGTCTTCAGTCTTATCTCCTGAATACCTGCCTGAAGTTCCTGCCTACCTTGGTCCTGATTCACCTGGTTTTCCTGTTTCCCTTCCTGGATTGACCCCGCTTACTGACTGCTCCCTTTGGTTTGACCTCAGCTTGGATCCCTGGACTACGACTCTGCTCTCTGATTCGGTACTTTATCACCTGCCTGTTGCCAACCTATTGCCTGCCTTGACCACGAACTTGCCTTCCGCTTTGTACCTTGTTTGCCAGCCTGTTGCCAACCTATTGCCTGCTTTTTGACCACGAACTTGCCTTCTGCCTTGTACCTTGTTTGCCAGCCAGTTGCCGACCTGTTCCCTGTCTTGACCTCGCAGTGCCTACATCCACCTGTTCGGCCGTTACTGCACACAGCCTTGGATACCAACGTATACACCAGCTCTTCAGAGGAACCAGTACTTCCAAGCACCAGTCTACCAGCCGCAGGCACTTGCACCCTTTCGTGCCCCAGCACTCCCTGTTCCCACCACCAGGGGTGTTTGGACCGGAACCGTGCATGAGGCCATCCCCAGCATCCGGACTCCGCTGTAAGGTACGTGATAGTTTCTTGACTCCAGAGTGCTGTGAAAACTCTGTGTGCCTGGCTGTGCAGGGTGGGGTATCCCTATTCACCAGCAGCTCCTACATGGGGTGCGCTACAATCACCATAACCTAATTAAACTAAGAACATGGATGTATAGTGGGCACCTACAGGTTCCCACATATCTCCTGCATTCCATATCTCTCTATTGGTCAGCCAGGCCATCCATCATTCATAAACATCTAGCGAGGAGTGGAAGGATGGATGAGCCAAGTTATGCCCTACATGGAAAGAACATAGGCAAAGCACAGATTGACTTAAAAGTAAACCAATCATCACCATGAACTAATAAAACTAGAGACTGGGATGTATCGCAGACACCTACAGCTTCCTGTGCATATCTCCTGCATTCCTTACATCCCTATTGGTCAGTGAGGATATCCTTCACTCCGACAGACCTACTGGGAGGACAAACACCCTACATAGAAAGAACAGAACTGCCCCTGTTTAGGGGGTTCTGGGCATTTAAGCAGAAATCTAATGGTACATGCAAGCCTCTGTAGGGGGCTTCTATACAGTCCTGCTGTTAGTTTAATTAGCTTATGGTGACAGGTGTACTTTAACAACAGGAAACATAAGCCAATATGTATCTGAGCAAAAGCCATCCCTCTACTTCCAGGACCTGTATAAATTCTATTTCATGGTGAGTCAGAGAGTGAAAAAAGCTATAGGCGGATCAAAGATGTGATTAAGACAGATATCGACTCATGTGACAGATTACCTTTAAGGCCCCTTTTACACGAGGCGGACTCCGCTTGCACGGAGTCCGCCTCTGTCCGTCGGCTCAGCGGGAGATCTCTCCGTTGATCTCTGCTGAGCCGGCGGATGACAAGCCTCTCTCCGCTCACTGAGCGGGGAGGGGCTTGCGAGCGCCGCTGGTCTCTATGGAGAGATCGGATGAAAACGGACAGTGTGTCCGTTTTCATCAGATCTCACCCGATCCGATCCGCCAGCGACGGATCTGGACGTGGGGCCATACGTCTGCTTTTGGCGGATCGGACCGGGTTGGATGTCAGCGGACATGTCTCCGCTGACATCCGACGCTCCATAGGCTAACATGGAGCACCCGTTCAGATCCGCCGTCAAAACTGACAGGCGGATCTGAACGGTCCGTCCATGTGAAAGGGGCCTAAGAGGAAATGAGAGTGTTATTTAATACACCTCTTAGTACAGCACACCTGATTCTCTATAAATCATTTTTTTTGCCAGAGGCAATCATTACACAACAGCTAATAGAAAAAATAAATAAACTGGAATTCTGAATGCAGGTTTTTTTTTTTTAACAGTTGTTTATAAGGTTGTATAACTTCCTTATTGGGCAATTTGTCATTTCTGTTGTTATGTGATTTGCCTTCTGGTAGTTTAAAGCAGAGATACACAGCCATTGGGTGAAGATTCCACACTAGATGGACTATGCTTTAAGGGCATACAGGTTGTGTATTGAGACCACATCAACACCGACTAGAGGGGATAGAGGGATGTTCCCTGCCGCGTACACACAGTAGTATTTTCCGACGGGAAATGTTGGATGTTAGCTTGTTGGCTGAAAGTCCGACGTGTGTACGCTCCATCGAACATTTGTTGTCGGACTTTACGCCAACAAATGTTGGCTAGCAGGTTCTCAAATTTTCCGCCAACAAAACGTTGTTGTCGGACTTTCCGATCGTGTGTTCACAAGTCCATGCTCGGAATCAAGTACAAGCCAGAAGCGCTCGGTCTTGTAAAACTAGCGTTCGTAATGGAGATATCACATGACTATTGAACTTCCTTTTTATCGGCTCGCTATACGTCTTGTACGTCACTACGTTTGTAATTGTTGGCCAACATTTGTGTGACCGTGTGTATGCAAGACAAGTTGGAACCAACAACCTTCGAACAAAAATACACAGTTTTGTTGTCGGAAAGGCATTACTTTCGGTCCCATAGCTAAAGATGGAAGTTAGCGTAAATAACTCCACAGTAAGAGGATCCCTGGTTGTCACCAGGGTCACTATAACTAGTGTCCCCATTAGTACACTTCTCCTCTATTACAATTCTGGGGACAACCCAAAATTTAAGAATTTCTTTTAGTTTTACTATCGGTGATAATGATAAACAAGACAAACAGAGAGGGTGAGTGTTCCTAACAGGAGGGCATAAAAACCTGACAAGTGTTATAATCACTCTCCACTATCCAAAACTAAAAAAGGTTTTGCCTTTAGTTATACATTAAAGGATCACTAAAGATAATTTTTTATTTTTTTTTAAATAACAAACATGTTATACATACTTCCACTGTGCAGCTCGTTTTTGGTCCCCGAACCTGGTCTTCTGGGGTCCCTCTGTGGCTGTCTCGGCTCCCCCCCCGCAAGTACTCAACACCTTCATGCAAGCTCCATCGCATGGTGAGGAGTGCTTGCGGGCGCGCTCCCGTGATACAGCCGGCGGTCATAGCCGCTCACTGTATCACTCAGCCCCGCCCCCCCCCCCCGCGTCATTGGATGTGATGCTGGGGGAGCTGGGGGGGGGGGGCGGTATTATCGGATGTTTTTTCACCTTAATGCATAGAATGCATTAAGGTGAAAAAACTTTACAACCCCTTTAAAACCTTGGATTGCGAGCATAATTCATTCCAGAAACATGCTTGTAATTCAAAGGACTTGTATATCAAAGCGAATTTCCCCATAAAAAAGAATGGAAACTCAAATAATTCGCTCCACAACCATTTATTCATAGGTCCTTCAGTTTATAGTCCATATAAAAAGATTATAGCAATGTGATAGGTTGTGTAACCATAAAATGTCCATCCACAAATGGAAGCCTCCACAAGGGGATTAGAAGCAAAATCCAGCAGGAGCTACAGAGTATAAAACAGAAGAGAGGCGCCTCTAAGTGTAGCAATATGTTGCTAAAAGTTGTACCTTCATTAAATGAAACCATATTGCTACACTTAGAGGCGCCTCTCTTCTCTTTTATACTCAGTTGTGACATGACACTACTTGTATATCAAGACATCGCTTGTATATCAAGTCAAAGTTTATTAAAAAATGTTGATTGTCTTGCAAAATGCTCTTAAACCAAGGTTTTACTGTACTTTAAATAAAGGCAAGTCAAAATAATATTATAATGCGTAGTGTGATTTAATAAAAATTCTGAGCAGGTGTCAGCTTGTGTTTAAATATCAAATGTTACAAAATCTTTAGGACAGTTTAATATCCCTAAGAGGCTGTCTAAACAAATAAGAGCTTGACTCTCTTATTGTTATCTGATACAGCATTTAGCGATAACCGCAGTAGAAAAGTAGGAGACTCAATGAAGCCATAGAAAGATATGAATGTGATTAGCACTTCATACATGGAGGAACATCAGGAAGGAAAGTCACCTATTTAAATGGCTGAGCTTTAGACCTATTAAGTCTTTTTAACCACTTCAGCTCTGGAAGGTTTTACCCACTTCCTGACCAGGCCATTTTTTGCGATACGACACTGTGTTGCTTTAACTGACAATTGCGCAGTCATGCAAGACTGTACCCAAATAAAATTGATGTCCTTTTTTTTCCCACAAATAGAACTTTTGGTGGCATTTGATCTCCTCTGCGTTTTTTTGTTTTATTTTTGCTTTTGTTGCTATTTTTGAATAAAAAACAATATTGTTTACTTTCTGCTATAAAACACTCCCAATAAAAAAAAAATTAAAAATCTAATTTCTTCATCAGTTTAAGCCAATATATATTCTGCTACATATTTTTGGTAAAAAAAATCCCAATAAGCGTATATTAATTGGTTTGTGCAAAAGTTATTGCGTCTACAATTTATGGGATATTTTTTATGGGAATTTATGGGAATTTATTTATTTTTATTTATTTGTGTATTTATTTCACATTTTATTTATTAATTTATTATTATTAGTATAATAATAAATAAAATAAAATATAAATAAATTAATAATAAATAACCCTATCGCGTACACACATAGCGTATAACCCTATCGTGTACACACGATCTGACTTTTCAACGGACTAGGTCCGACGGTCTTTCCGACGGACTTTCGGCGAAGTTCCGACAGACTTTCCAAACGAACGGACTTGGCCACACACAAGCACACCAAAGTCCGACGTATTTGAACATGATGATGTACGACCAGACTAGAATAAGGAAGTTCATAGCCAGTAGCCAATCGCTGCCTTAGCGCCGGTTTTCGTCCGTCAGACTAGCACACAGACGAACTGATTTTTCGACCGGACTCGAGTCCATCGGAAAGATTTGAAACATGTTTTATTTCTAGGTCCGTCAGACTTTTGGTAAAAAAAAAGTCCGCTGGAGCCCACACACGATCGAATTGTCCGACAGATTCTGGTCCGCCGGACCTAGTCTGATGGAAAGTCAGATCGTGTGTACGTGGCATAACCCCAACTCCTAATCCTATTCCAAACCCTAACCTAAACTGAACTCAAACCCCTTACCCTAACCAAAAAAACATTATAATAAATGAATAATAATAAAAGAAGAAATAAAAGCTAATGAAAAAGCTAAAAAAAGCTGAAATACCTAGCAACAAATGATGCAACAGATAATAGTTTTCTCTATTGGCTAATAGAAAAACAACAAAGCCCATAAAAGCTGCATACAAACGCTCAAAAACGTACCAAAAAACACATAAAAAACCATGGAAAAGCGTGCAAAGACGCTACGCTCAGGTGTGAATGCAGCCTAAAGGTAGGTGGGCAGGATGGACTTCCCAAGTAAGTGGCCACTGTGATTGAGAACAGGGGACATAGTGAGCATATGATCTGGAGCCTGTCCCACTGCCTCCCGATCATAACTAGACACCGGGAGTTGATGGTGAAACTCCTCAGCTGCCAGGGATGCATATGTGTGGTATGTGGGCATATGTGTTACGCAGTTAGCTAGGGGTTAAGTTGAGGTCAATTGCAGGTCAAATGCACCCGTCAGTGAACTCTGAATGATCTTAGAGGGGTCTCAAACTGATCCCAAATGTAAGCCAAATGCACCTGAAAGCAAGCTGCATTTGCCCATTGACACAGGTGTGGTTAAGATGTGAAATTCATTACCACATGAGGTAGAAATGGCAGACCAAACACTGGTATTTTATAAAGCAGCTTTGTGATTTCCTACAGCTAAGTGTCAATGGATATAATTACTAAAGAATAATAGGGAAATGTATCTGACTGCCCTTGAAGGGTCAGTGTTCTCCTATATGGAAACACTTGCAGCAATTACCCTTCAAGGCTTTGTTTTCCATTTCTCAGGACCAAAACGAAAGAAATTGTGAGAAGCGTAATTTGATTCACTTACTGAGAGTCTTTATTTTAACTAGGGTTGTCCCGATACCGATACTAGTATCGGTATCGGGACCGATACCGAGCATTTGCACGAGTACTTGTACTCGCACAAATGCTCCCAATGCTTAGCCGATACCTGGAAGTCAGCGGAGGGCGGAGTCAGCGGGCGGAGCGGAGGGCAGAGCAGAGCGGAGAGTGAGTCCTCCGTGTCTCCGTGTCCCCAGCAGGTAGTGCAGGGATGCATCTGGATCGGCCACCTATCAGTGTCACTGCCCAGCCATCAGTGTGTGCCACCTATCAGTGCTCATCAGTGCTGCATAATCAGTGCCACCTATCAGTGCTCATCACTCAGTGGTATCTATCAGTGCCACTGCCAGACAGTCAGTGCCACCCATCAGTGCATGCCACCTAGCAGTGCCCAGCCATCAGTGTGTGCCACCTATCAGTGCTCATCAGTGCTGCGTAATCAGTGCCAGTCAGTTCCAGCCATCAGTGGCCATCCATCAGTGCATGCCACCTATCAGTGCCCATAAGTCAGTGCCACCTAATCCTATCAGTGCCCAACAGTGCTGCATATTAGGGCCTCCTCATCAGTGCTGCCTCATCAGTGCCACCCAATGCTATCAGTGCTGCATATTAGTGCCTCCTCATCAGTGCAGCCTATCAGTGCCCCATCAGTGCAGCCTCATTGGAACACATCAGTGAAGGAGAAAAAGTACTTATTTACAAAATTTTGTGACGGAAAGTCGTAAACTAAGAAAGGCTTCTTTTTTTTTTAACAAAAAATAAAACCCAGCAGTGATTAAATAAAATAAATAAATACCACCAAAAAGTATTGGTAATCGGTATCGGTGAGTACTTGAAAAAAAGTATCGGTACTTGTACTCGGTCTTAAAAAAGTGGTATCGGGACAACCCTAATTTTAACCTTGTTTATTACGTTGTAGATAACTATTTTAGGTGAGGGGAGGATTTAAGAGTTTCTTTACTCAACAACCTTCAATGCCAGCTGCTGCTTTTACTTTGTCCTATTCTTCTTGTGTTCATGTCTTTTAATGCTCTAACACAGTGGTCTCCAAAATGCCGCCTGGGGACCAGACCAGTGGCAGCTGGTGCTCAAAATTTTTGGGGGGGCGCAAACAAACTGAAAAATTCTGAAAAAATAAAACATCAATTGCAGCCTCACTGTGCCCATCAAACGCAGCCACTGTGCCCACCAAACGCAGCCACTGTGCCCATCAAACGCTGCCACTGTGCCCATCAAACGCTGCCACTGTGCCCATCAAATGTTGCCACTGTGCCCATTAAATGCTGCCACTGTGCCATTGAATTCCACCACTGTGCCCATCGAATGCCGCCACTGTGCCCTTCAAATGCTGCAACTGTGCCCATCAAATGCAGCCACTGTGCCATCAAATGCTGCCACTATGCCATCAAATGCTGCCACTTTGACCCCCCCAGCCCACTGACGAGCGGTGTCCTCCATGCGTCTCCTCCCATCCTCTCCTCCCGTCCTCTCCTCCTGATAGGCTTCCAATCACAGCGCCTGTCGTTTCAACCAATCAGGTGACGGGTAACAGACCCGAGCACCTGATTGGCGGAGAGGCAGTTCAGTGTTAATATTCGTTCGCTTTTCTAACACACCTGGGTGGACTGCGAGCGCTCGCAGTTCACCTATTTTTAAGCCTATTAGAGCCTATGGCTCTAATCAGGTGCTTCAAAAACACCCCCCCCCGCCGCTGTAATTCAGGCTCCCGGCGCTCGAAAAGGGGCCAGGCGCTTGAATAGGGGGTGGCAGCGGCGGCCATGGATAGATTCATGCTATGCATGAATCTATCCATTGGTCATAGAGGGGGTGGCTGGAGAGAGGGGGCAGCGCCCCTGCGCCCTTATGGACGCACCGCCACCTGGACCAGATGCAGCCCTTTGCTTGCTTTATCCGGCCCTTGGGGCATTATTCCCCCCACTGTCATCAACAGTGGGGCATAGTTCTTGCCACTGACACTGAAAATTGGGTATTAGTTCTCCCCCATTGACACCAACAATGGAGCACTATTCTTCCCATTAATACCAATGATGGGGCACTATTCCTGCCACAAATACCAATGATGCGGCACTATTTCTCCCAATGAAACCAATAATGGAGCACTATTATTTCCTATGACACCAATGATGGGGCACTATTCCTCCCACTGACACCAATGATGGAATATGATGGGGCACTATTCCACTGGCACCAATGATGGGGCACATTAATTCCAATTACAGGGCATTGTTTACTCCCACTGACTGAAGTGTTATATATGACAGTTATAAAACACGCATAAAAACCAAGTAAGTGGCTAACAGAAGTGAGAGAGAAGACAGAGACAGAATGTTGCAGGGGAACGCCATGCTACCCTCAGCCCAGTCCTCTACCAAGTACTAGGGCTCTGGTTGGTATGCAATCTGCTTAGCTAAATACATGACAGTGATCAGTCTAAAGAGGTTATCTTTGGAAGAACATAATAGAATTATTTGGTCAACTATGAGGCATTTTTGGAGTCATTATTACATATTACTGTATATATATATTTTTTTGTAATATAGGCAAGAGGAAGAAAGGTTGAACAGACTGCTGGAGGATGCCAGGAGGGAATATGAAAAGGAGAAATCTGATCTTGAAAATCAACTCAGACAGGTTCGAGTAATACCCTGTTCACTGTATAAGGCTGATTTGCTAAATATTTTTGTTTAGATGTGTGATATCTGTGTTTATTTCAGTAAAGGTATGTACTGGGAGTTTTAAAAAAAAAAATTCTATGTTTTGCACTTGATTGGTTAGCTGAAGCTAATACAGCTTACAAAGACGAATGCAAAAAAGAAAAATAGCAAATCACTCACTTGTCAGTCCTACATAAAAACAGGTTCGTGTTTTGGATCTTGCTCAGGTATTATGAATGGCATTAAAGAATAGTATATAAAAAGTAATGAATAACATATTGCTGTCGTTCTGCCACTGTGCTGTAAAGACAGATATATATATTAAATCCGGCACTCAACCAAGTACCTGTGGTAAAATAAAAGTTTATTAGCATACAGGTAAAAATCCATGAATGTAGCACAGCTAACGCGTTTCAGCCTAGAGTGGTCTTAATCATGTGATTAAGACCACTGCAGACTTAAAACGCGCTAGCAGTGCTAAATTCATGGATCTTTACCCTATATGCTCCCCGTTTTACTCACCTGAGCCCTTCGTTCCCTCGACAGAGACGCTCTGTACTCTCTGCCCGGGAGTTTCTCGGCTCTTGATTGGATAGATTGGTAGCAGCGCAGCCAATGGCTCTCGTTGCTGTCAATCAAATCCAATGATGCGGGCGCTGACGGGCAGGGCCGAGTCCTGCATTCTGCATCTATAGACGCAAATGCTGGACTCGGGAGCATGCCCGCAAGGTAAACCCCCCCGGGAGAGCGCCTCTCCTAGGGGGGTTATACGATGTGGGGAGGAGCTGATAGCACCGCCGGGGGACCCCAGAAGAGGATGATCAGGGCCACTCTGTGCAAAACTAACTGCACAGTGGAGGTAAGTGTGACATGTTTGTTATTTTAAAAAAAAAAAAGAGCCTTTACAATCACTTTAAGAGGCAATAGTGGTGAAGGTTTGCAGGTGCTCTTACACTCTTATAGGCTGCCGGCCATTGTATACATTATCTGGTCACTAAAAAATGTGTTCACAATAATTGTTGTACAAAGATGGATGCTCACACCAAATGCGTGTACATGTGTTCCAATGGAGTTGGGACAAAACAGCACTCAAGTAACAGTTTATCTAGTAAGGGAAAACAATAGCAGCTGGTCAGAAAAATACATCCCATCTGATAGGGAGGTCTAACAGACTTGCTATTATTTTCTGATCCAAGCATAAACAACAGAACAGAGTTAACATTCTCTTATTTCTGTAGGTGGCCAAAGGAACAACAAAGGAACACAAGCCATGCGTCTTCTTCTCTTGAACCCTTTTTTTAGGGCCTACCCCCTCTTGTCCATTTCCTGTAATAAATAATTTTTTTTTCACTGTATATAAGTTAATGTTTAGTGGAAACTCTATCCTATGTGGTTTGTTCACATCTATGTACTGGAATGTAATGTGTTTTTAAAGGGAAATGATAGGGGCCCATTCACACCTACCCCTGATGTGAATATGATATGAGATGTGCCTAATGAAAACTGAAGATGCTCCTTTTCTTTTTTTGTACACAGTATGTCATTTTGTGTTCATTTTGTTCTTTTCCACCAGGAGCAGCAGCAGAACTATGAATTAGAGAAGAGGGCAACTAAGCAGATAAATGACTTGCAAAGTGAAGTCAGAAGGCTGTTACAGCAAAGAAGGGTAAAAAATCAATCGTTATTAAATAAAACACTCTACACTGCAATAAATGAAATAAGTTCAATTATAGAAAAAAAGAAAGGAAAAAAGTGTCATATATTATTTTTTTTCTGAGAATATTAACCCATTCCTGTTCCTATTTTGAAGTTACAGTAGATTTAGTTTATTTCAAAGAATTCTTTATTTGACTGAATCAAAAGGAACCTATTAATGCACAGGTATGGGAGCTGCCATTGTTCACTTGTTGTTAAAGGTGCACACTCCTGTGATGTCAAATTTATTCTTGCTTCACTACTTAAAGTGTTACTAAACCCAGGAGTCTGCATTTACTATATCTGGTCTCCCACAGTACATGGAAATGCAATTATTATAGTAAATAAACTGCTAAACTGCTAAATACTTTTTTTCATCAGCAGTTAGAGCAGTCTTGTGACTTCTATGAGTGTCTGGTTAAAGCTTGTAGGTGGAGTTTTCATTCTCCCATGATTGTCCTATGAGAATGCAGGACCCCTGACCCTCTGTCTGGGCAGTGATGATTAGCTCTGGGCCGATCACATGCACCCCCCCCCCTCCCCCCAAGGAAAAAAAAAACTCTCTAGCAATACACACCAAACTGAGCATGTGCAGCCTGTCCCCTGGCTCTGTAAATATCAGGAGATATATTGGAGAGATCAGGTTCCACGGTGAGTATAACAAGCATGATTTACTACATATACAGACTGATTTTACAGTTGTGGGTTTAGTAACACTTTAATGAGTCACTCACCTGGACCTGGTATACCTGTCTTGACTGGCATTAAAGTAAGGTAAGATGGAGACCACCTGACCGAATATATGTATTCTAAACCCTTCCAGATAAGACTTCTTTTAAAGATCTTATAAGACTCCAAGCAGCAGTCTTGATTTAGTGCAGATTTATAAACAGTATGGATTTGCTGAAACAGTCATTTATGCACCAAGGTGGAATAGGTTTCCTGGACTGTACAAAGTATTATATTACAGCACATTTCAGACATCTAGAATCCCATTTTATGATTTTACAGCATTAACTGTTGGAGTAGAGAACATTTGGATTGCTTCATCCATCCATCCATCCATCCAAGTTCAGTGCTTTGAAGCACAAGTGAAACTATTCCAAATTTTATAATCATCACTAAATTTTACTGAAGGCAATGTACAGACAAGTTGTAGTGTATCAGAGCTAGCTCTATATAGTAAATACAATTTTTATTTAAAGTTTGTGTCTCCTCCCCTTTCAAAGACTAATGCTGCGTACACACGATCGGAATTCCGGCCAGAAAAAGACCGTTGAGAGCTTTTTATCGGAAAATGCGACCGTGTGTAGGCTCCATCGGAATTTTGCTGTCCGAATTTCTGACAGCAAAGATTTGAAAGCATGTTCTCAATTTTTCCGACGGAAAAGGTTTCTATCGGAAATTCCAATCGTCTGTAGCAATTCTGACACGCAAAATTCCTACGCATGCTCGGAAACAATTTGACGCATGCTCGGAAGCATTGAACCTGGTTTGTTGTAGTGTTGTACGTCACCGCGTTCTTGACGGTCGGAATTTGGTGTGACCGTGTGTAGGCAAGACAGTTTGAGCGGAATTCCGTCGGAATTCCGTCGGGAAAATCGTCAGAGCTTTTTCTGACGAGAATTCCGATCGTGTGTACGCGGCATTAGCCTTCTTTAAAGTCTGAAACATAGTTAAGCCTTGTACACACAATCAGATTTTCATGTTTGGTGAGCATTGATCCTGAGCATGGGTGTACTTTGGACTTTTGTGTGATGGACTTGTGTACACACGATAGGAAAATCTGACAACAGATCGATGTCCGCCGAAAACTTACTAGCCTGCCAGTCCGACAACAATTGTCCGATGGAGCATACACACGGTCAGATTTTCTGCCAACAGGCTCACATCGAACATTTCCTGTTGCAAAGTCCGATCGTGTGTATGAGGCATAACGGTCGGATTTTAGGCGAACAGTCTGTCATCACACAAGTCCCTGCCAAAAATCTGATCGTGTGTACGAGGCTTTAGTCTTTAAAAATTCCCCTTTGAAAAGCTCTGTAGGCAGGGTTCTACTCACAAGGATCTTACCTCTGACATATATCAAGTACCCGTATTTATCAGCGTATAACACGCGCCGGTGTATAACACGCACCCCAAGTTTAAGGAAAAAAATCTTACATTTTAAATGCCCATCAATGCAGCCTTATCAGTGTCCATCTGCAGCCTTCCACTGTCCACCTGTAGCCTTGGACACTGTCCACCTGCTGCCTTCCACTGTCCATCTGCAGCCTTCCACTGTCCACCTGCAGCCTTGCACTGTCCATCTGCAGCCTTATCAGTGTCCATCTGCAGCCTTCCACTGTCCACCTGCAGCCTTGGACACTGTCCACCTGCAGCCTTCCACTGTCCACCTGCAGCCTTGGACACTGTCCACCTGCAGCCTTCCACTGTCCATCTGCAGCCTTCCACTGTCCACCTGCAGCCTTGCACTGTCCACCTGCAGCCTTGGGCACTGTCCACCTGCAGCCTTGGACACTGTCCACCTGCAGCCTTCCACTGTCCATCTGCAGCCTTCCACTGTCCAGCTGCAGCCTTCCACTGTCCACCTGCAGCCTTGGACACTGTCCACCTGCAGCCTTCCACTGTCCATCTGCAGCCTTGCACTGTCCACCTGCAGCCTTGCACTGTCCACCTGCAGCCTTGCACTGTCCCCCTGCAGCCTTGCACTGTCCCCCTGCAGCCTTGCACTGTCCCCCTGCAGCCTTGCACTGTCCACCTGCAGCCTTGCACTGTCCACCTGCAGCCTTGCACTGTCCCCCTGCAGCCTTGCACTGTACATCTGCAGCCTTCCCCAAAATTGCAGCATGGTTTCGTTTTAAATTTACCGCCGCCGCTGCCGAGATCTTCGGCTCCTCCCGCTGCCGAGATCTTCGGCTCCTCCCGCCGCCGAGATATTCTGCCCCTTTGCCACCGACATAGACCGTGCCGAGCGTGCTCGGCTACTCGGCTCCGCCCGCAGTAACGCCCCCGTCCCGCTCCTTGGCCCGGCTCCTATGATGGACACAACACCGAGCCAATGGCGGGACGTAAAGGCTAGGAGGCGGGACTGGGCGTGATTGTGAGCGGAACCGAGTACACAGTACACTTGGCTCTGTAAATGTCGGCGGCGCTCCACAGACAGCGCAGATCAGCGGGGGATCGGTGTATAACACGCACCCACGATTTTCCCCTAATTTTAAGGGGGAAAAGGTGCGTGTTATACGCTGATAAATACGGTACTTATGGAGTACCTACACCCGGAGTACACAAAACTACAAAGAAATACAGTAAATTTTGAGAACTATGAGATTTCTCAAAACATTGGCTTAGAATTACTAGTTAAATACAACTACTCTGTGATCTTGTTGAATTTGTAGCACCCCATGAAGGTTAAATCTTCAACTCTTTCAATATTTTTTTTTAGAGGGCACAGAGTGACTAATGTCCTTTTTAATCCAGAATTCTAACCACAATTGGGAGCCTCAAAAAACAAGCAACTGCTGGTGTTTGTTTTATTATTCCAAATTTTAATGGGAAAATTATATAAAAATTTGTTTTCAGATGTCATATTTTAAGTTCCACTGCAATATATGTTTGCTGTTCATGTGACTGTGGTAGGCATGATGGCTTTTGTCAAGTGTCCTGCATTGCCTGTCTCAATATCTACAAAACAGGAGCAAGTAAGAATCTGCTTCTAAAATCCTTGCAATGTTTAGAAAAAAAAACTGGGGGTTTCCTTTAAAAAAAGTTGATCATAATTCTATTCTATGATGCTATGCTAGACTTGTCTCCTTTCAATTACTGACTTATGACATAGGGGTTGATTTACTAAAGCCGGAGAGTGCAAAATCTGGTGCAGCTCTGCATAGAAACCAATCAGCGTCCAGGTTTTTTTGTCAAAGTTTAACTGAACAAGCTGAAGTTAGAAGCTGATTGGCTACCATGCACAGCTGCACCAGATTGTGCACTCTACAGTTTTAGTAAATTAACCCCTCAGTGTCATATGATATACTGTAGCTGTGCTGGATATTTTTAAATGTCAATTACTGGATTGGCATAATGGAAGTAAACTTTTAACTTCAATGCGTCTCTAATCATTGTATCTGTGCAGAATAGGCCTAGGTTATCTAAACAGAATTTCACATATTTCTCTTTCTGTTGTAGAGATCTTTTGGTGGACACTCCATAGAAAGGTAATGGCATATAATGGACAGCGATGATCAGTGATAAGTGCATACTGTAAGTCTGTTGCTTAGTTATAATCACTACAGAGATATTTGTCTTCAAAAGCAAGCTTGCGGTTAAAAGAAGCCTAGAAAATCTCTTTGCCATGAGCATACCTTTTGAACTTTTGAAAATTATAATTCCTGAGAATGGGGGCGGGGCAGTAGGTGTGGCACAATTTTGGTAACAGTGGATGGGGCTTAAATCTTAATCCTACATAAAGAATGCAGGGGTTAAAAGTATGTAATGTCTTTGATTCAAGACTGGAAAAGAGACGTCAATACCACACTTAATATTTAAAGACGCTAAGAATAATAATTATAAGAAGCTAATATACACAGGGGATGCCCACATAAATATACTAAGATATGGGACAAATGGCTATCCAGTGCTGGGACGTGTACTTGATTATTTATTTATTGTATATGCCACATACATAGTAGTGTAAATTGTACCCACTTTTTCTTTCTAGCCCGCTAACAGGCCTAATTTCCATGTTCTTGTATGAGTCATGATCGATGAAGTCATGATTGATGAAGTCTAATGCTTTATGACTTCACATTTTTGGTATCATGTTATGTCTTTTCCACCCCCATTTGTCACTGTTATATTTCAATGGTATACTTTCTTCTACTGGATGTCTGTACCATGTACATTTTCTCAATAAAACAGTTTTCTTATTAAAAAAAAAAAAGTCTGTACTGTTCAGAGTGTAGGTGGCAGGAGTATGTAACATACATAGTGCAGGTTTCACGGTGGATAACGTATATAGTGCAGGGGCTGGAGTGGGTAACTTAGCGGTTTCAGGTGTTAAATGTACAAATTGAGGGGGTCAGGTGTAGGTAATGCACAGACCGCAAAGGTCAGGAGTATGGAACATAGTTTAGGATTTATAAGTATATACAGCCTAGCTCACGGCACTCCTTTTGATCCGTTTCACCGCCACCCTCTTATAAATAGCACAGCTGTACCACCTATACACATACATACACACTGCATACACATACAGATATATACATACGCACTGCATACACATACAGATATATACATACATACTGCATACACATACAGATATATACATACATACTGCATACACATACAGATACATACTGCATACACATACAAATACATACTGCAAACAGATACATATATACATACAAATACATACATACTGCATACACATACAGATACATACTGCATACACATACAGATACATACTGCATACACATACAGATACTTACATACTGCATACACATACAGATACATATATACATACATACTGCATACATGAGTAGACACAGTACAAAGAATGCTTACAAAAGATAAAAAGGTGAGTATGAAGAACTGAACTTGCAGTGTGTGTATGGATTTGGAGTGTTAACTGTTCCAATACTCATAGATGTAATAGACCCTAAGCCTTTGTAATGTGTTCTGTTCCAGTGTCATGGCTCCGCCACCTTCAGTGAGTTCACAGACCCCTCCAGAGAGAAGGCCAACTGCCACTCCATTGTCTCCTGGACAGGACACTGGTTTGTTGATAATGTTAATTACATTTGTCCCTAGTAAAAATTTCCATGGAGACTTATGTGACCTATGATGTCCACGTACTTTGCTTTTTTTTCCAGGGACACTTCCCACTATTAAAGAAGTCAATGGAAAAACAGCCAACACTGTGGTGCTTGATCTGGTAAAGCACATGATGGATTCTGCAGACATATGTAAGACTGAATTTTATCACATTTTACAGGAGCATTTAGGATACAAGCAGCTTGTTACCACCCAGCAATAAGCATCTAGTTTACAAGGAAAAACTGCCTTTGTGCAGCAACAGTGACACCTAGTGGCCATTATGTTTGTTGCATTTGTTCTAGCTGTGAAGAAAGGTGCATTTCTGATCCTGGACTTGAGCTACAACTAATTGAAGAACAGTTTACTCTACAGAAAACTGTAAACGTATAGCAGCATTCATTGTGGTTTTTAGTATTCTATCAAGCATGCAGCATACGACCCTATACAGTAGCATTAAATCAGACTTAGGTAGACCATACATGGGTCGAATTTTGAAAGAATTTTTGTTCGTATTTGGCACCATTAGTGGGCTGCAGCAACAGCAGATTTTCGTGTGGCCATCGAATTTGAGTAATCGGGCATGTTGGAAATTTTTGGAAAAATTAACGATTTTTTGAATCAATGATGGGAGAATTGTGCGAGAAATGTAATCGAAAAAGAAAATGCGTATGTGCAAGAAAAGAATATTCCCGGAAAGAAAAGAAGATTCCCAGCCACAAAAAATATTTTCTGTAGCAAGCAGGTGAAATTGAAGGCTTGGTTGGTCGAATTTCTAAATCAATGGTGGCACCATCGGATCACAAAACGCACAAAATTTCTGATTTTCAATAGAAAATTATTTCAAAATTCGACCATGTATGGCCAGCCTAAGTGTAGTATCTTTTTTATTTTTATTTTTTTATGATTTTATTGTCACATGCAAAAAATTATACAGTGAACACATGAAAATTGACATAGTTGTAAATACACATCAAGTATAAAGTGTAGTATCTTTATCTACAGAGTGTACATTTGTTATTGTGACAAACACAGAAATTAAATGATTTTCCAAAAATTTGAATATATTGGATGCAACAGATACATACCTCTCACTTTGGGGCAACTGTAAAGATGCAGCAACATCCTATTGTTTACTTTAAAGCTGAAGTATGCCCAAAATAATTGTATTTATTGAATGCAAGGCATTCTGTGATTGGAAGAGGGAGAGTAAGAGGGAAAAACAGCACAAGGAACTTACCAGATATGTTGCAGTGCAAGACGCATGCTGATTTGAAAATAGAGCAGAATGACGGATGGTAAGCTTATCAGTGTGCTGCTTCTCCTTTCACTGTCCAGTCAGAAGGTGAGTGTGTGTGGGGGCGGGGGGGGGGGTGAAACTGCAGCAGAGAAAAATTCTGCCAGGCAGGACTGTGTTGTGTGACAGAGCTGTGTAAATCCAAGGTCTGAATGGAAAAAAATACAATTCTTTTGACAGGCCACCTATATGTATTTCATATGTGTAATTAGTGGCTTGGTTGGGGCTCACCTTCAAATATTACAGTATTACTAGCTAGGAAAAATACTTCACATTGTAATGCTTATATCCCAAAAAAATGTTTTTTATTATTTTAAACTTTTTTTGTAATTTTACTTTTATTTTCATAGTCATTAATGGCCGGACTGTAGCAGAAAAAGATACATTAAATGGAATTACAAGAAAACACCAGAAGAACTACAAAGAGGATGTTAAGAATGCAGAGGTAATTTGTGTTTATGGACTGTATTGATGCATATACTAAATACTGCTGTACATGTCAGATATGGAGAAAGATAGTATAGATGCCAAACAAAGAAAAGAAAATTGGTCTGCCAGAATCAAAATCCATCCCAGATGTGCCTATTGTGCTAAAGAATAAAACTTTGTGAATGTTTATTGGCCCAATTTAAGGCCTAGCCTCCCTTTTTCTCGCTTTTCTACTTTGTCCAAAAAACAATCAAACTGTAATCCCACAACCGCCAAAAAAACAATGTGAGAACCTTTTTGCCAAGGTATACCCACATACAGAGCTCAACAGATTATAGTTTGGCTCAGGTCATTCACCAGTCTTTCACCAAGACAGAATATAAGGTGTGCCTTCACAATTACCCCAAAACAGTTGGGGCTTGGTTGCATCACAGTTTTCAGGGTGTCTTCCTTAGGAGAGGCCAAGTGGCGACAACTGAAAGGCAGGCCATAAGTGAATGGTTACAGGAGTGGAGATTAGAGTTGGGCAAACAGTTGGATCCAAACAAAACTTTGGCCCGAACATCGCCTGTTTGCCCATTCGGCGAACACCTGAATTTGTGGGGCGGTCTGTGGGATGTTCAGTCCGTGATGTCACAAGGTGGCGGTGCCACCAGGTGACATCACCAGGTGGCCCCACCCCTTACCTATTTAAGAACTATCAAACGGTGCAGGCATTTGGCAGTTAGCCTTTGTCGGGGGCGGAGCTTCTCTTTCTTTTTGGGTCTGGCAGTGGCGGCGTCATAATTGAATGAATGAATGATTTGTATAGCGCTGCAACTGCAAACTGAATCGCCTCGAGTCGCTTGATCCGACCTGCGTTGATTCCTTCTTAGAAGAGGTGGGTCTTGAGTTTTTTTCTGAAGGCCGATGGTTTCCTTCCAAGAGGATGTTCGTAGGTAGAGCGTTCCATAGCCGTGGTCCTTGGACTGCAAATCTCCTTTCTCCCCTTATTTGACGATGGATCTGGAGACACTGTTTATTTTTTTAATAAAGGAATTGTTAAAAACTGTTTCCTAGCTTTATTTATTTTTAACACTTTTTTGGTGAATGAGTAGGGGTACAATACAATATTCACATAGGGAGGGGGCTGGGATCAGGGGGCCTTCTTATTAAAGGGGGCTTTCAGATTCCGAAAGCCCCCTGCCCGCAGACTCCTACAACCACAGCCCAGAGTTGTGGGGAAGGGGCCCTTGTCCCCATCAACATGATGGGGACAAGGTGCTGAAGCACCCCCCCCCCCCCCCCCATGTTGAGAGGATGTGGCCTGGTATAGTTCAGAAGGGGGGAGCTCGCTCGTCCCCCCCCTTTCCTGACCTACCAGGCTGCATGCTCAGATAAGGGTCTGGTATGGATTTTGGGGGGACCCCGCGCCGTTTTCTTTTTTTGTATTGCCAGCAATGGTATCGTACTGCCGGAAACTTAAATGTAATTTTTTTTCTTTATGGCAGTTTTGCTGCAGCAGGTTCTACGAGTACACGGTACAGATGCACCACTTTACAGGCACTATATTTAAAGGATTTTTTTATTTTTATTGTTTCACTTTAAGCATCACTAAAATCAGTGCTCTTGTAAAAACGATCGTTTTTTAAAAGGGGCAGTATCCAGGCCCCCAAACTCTTTTTATGGCCAATAACTTGCATTGACCCATAGACTTAAATAGTGTTCGCAGCTCGGGTCCAAACTTTTGCGATGTTCGAGAGTTCTGGTGTGAACCGAACCGGAGGGTGTTCGGCCCACCTCTAGTGGAGATTATGGTGCATGGGTGCAAACAGATCTATGTCCCAAGGAGAGTGGCTGTGGAAGATTATGGAATGGCTCCGGCATAGTTCCAAGACACTTTAGTGCAGCACCTCTTGAGAAACTGAAGATTCTCAGGGGTCTCAAACTGGCGGCCCTCCAGCTGTTGTGAAACTACAAGTCCCATTGGGGCATTGCAAGGCTGACAGTTACAAGCATGACTCCCTCAGGCAGAGGCATGATGGGACTTGTAGTTCTGCAACAGCTGGAGGGCCACCAGTTTGAGATCCCTGCTCTAGAGCAACAGATAAGGACAGCAGAGGGCGCATCGGAGTGTAGTGGTTATTAAAAACATTTATTTAAGTAGATGATTGGCAACTTACACAATTCGTGCCATTGCCAGTGCCATTGCTTCAGTGCCGATGACATCGGCACATGCAAATACAGGGGATATCTCCTAAATTGTGCAGGTGTAAGAGATATCCAGGGTAGCTACAGGTAAGCCTTATTATAGGAGCCTACTTACTGGTGGTGGCACTCCGTTAGATGTTGAGCACAATGGTGTGGTGAAAATTGCTATGCAGAGAAGGATTAACCCATTGTTATGAAGACCATCTGCTAGAAACCTATGAGAACTTTTTATTAGAAGTCCTTTTTATGTTCACTTCTTGGACATTTTTATGGGAACATCTTGATTTGCATGTTCTATTTTTGACCTAAGAATATCACTTTGCTTATGCCAATGTCAATATGAATGCAAAGCATATTTCTTTTTGTCAATAGCACTTCAAGTTCCTCATGATTGGACACATACACTGCCAATGTGATTTTGTTTTTTGCTCTCATTTTGTTATTTTGATTAGTTGTTTACCTGGCGCAGTTTTCTATCTCTATTCTATCTCTATTCTTTATTATAGGCATACCTGTAGCAAAAAGTGGTCTGTAAGGGTTTATTAAGCACATTATTGACCAGCAACATTTAAAGGGGTACTCTCCATCGATTACAAGGGGGCACTAAACTCTGACTACTGAAATTTGCAAGCTGTTCTGTGCAATACATACTCCTGACCCCTGAACCTCACTGTTGCACTGTATACACTAAGTCCTAAATTAAACAATTTGGGGGGACATTTAGAGCCTCAAGAAATTTAATAGGAAGTCAGAACATAACTTATTTTCAAAATTGTTGGTTTTCTTAATTTTTATAGTATAGAAATACAGCTCTATGCTCCCTGTACAGAATATAAAAGACCCATTTTGAAGAGGAAAAAAATTGTCTCCTTAACCGGCCGCCCACTTACCCCATACTGGTGTGGAGGATGTAACCCAAAGAAAACTAAAGAATACGAAAAACCCTGAGAAGAGTCCCAGGGATGACAGCAGTTGATCACTCCCCACATAGCTTGAGCCAGGTGGATATAATCGAAAGGGACTCTAGGAGGAATATTACAAAAGTATCAAAAATTGCTTTATTCACATAATATAATGCAAAAATTCCAAAATAACACAAACACTACCTTGTTTATAGAATTTCACTGACTGTATACTTTGCATACATTTGGTTTGTGGAAAGGTCGGGACTGTCGGTTTTTTAAAGCAAGACAACGCTGTCTCTTTTTTAAAAATTGGCCTATGGTAAATGGTTTGATGTATTGGGAGGGGGGGATCATTTGTGTCATTTTGGAATTTTTTCATTATATTATGTGAATAAAGCTTTTTTTGGTACTTTTGTAATATTCCCCCTTTAGTCCCTTTCCATTATATCGACCTCACTCAAGCCACGTGGGGAGTGCAACTGCTGTCATCCCTGGGTCTCTTTGAAGGTTTTTTTTATCCTTGCACCCTGTGCCTATCTCTGCCGCAATAGGTGCTAAACCTGAGGATAAATAAGTGGAGTTATACACAAGCAGTGTTGGCAGCAGTTCACTGAAGCATAGACAGGACAATCCTCTTTTCCATTCTATTGAAGGTAAGGAGTTTTGTCAAATATTGTTAGACTGGAATAGAGTTTTGGTCAATAAGGGTAAGTGATCTCCACTGCTTTTTTAGAGCTATAAGGCCTGGTTTACACCTTACGTTTTTTTTGTGCTTTTTGCAGAAACGCACTACAGTCCATTTAACATGGTTTCCTATGGGACACATTCACATCTATGCTTATTTCAGTTGCTGCTACTTTTTTAATTGCAAAACTGCATTTTTGGTTCAATAGACTTCAATGGAGATGCTGCAGAAAAGCAAGTAGTGCATTTATTGCCATGATTTTATGGCAATTTCCTTGTGATTTTGCCGCGATTTGTGTTTTTTAATCTGGCCAACAGCAAATTGGGCAAAAAAAAAAAAAGCATAAAAATTACAAAATGCGTACAAAACGGCGTCATACACATAGTTTTTTTTTGTTCAGCCAAGGGGATAAATGAAAAAAAAAACCCGTTAGGTTCCTTCATCCACACAAATGAGGTGGAGGGAAGAATGCTCCCACTGGGACATTGAATTCTGACAGCTGCACCCACCACTGATTCAGAAAAGTTTTCCAACATGTCCCTTTAACAGAAGTTGATCAAATAATCGACTTCTGTCAAGTGGGGATAGCCACACACTGATCAAAATTCATCCAGTCCCTGTTGAACTGGTCAAATTTCAATCAGTGTATGGCCATTTTATGGGGGCGTTATGAAGTTGCCCAGACCTGCATTGTCAATGTTGTGTGGCTGAGAGATGGCAACCGTATTAGTAAAGGTAAAAGCTATGACTAGGCAGGCCTTCCTGTTCCTGGAGCCCCCAACCCCAATGACACCATTCAGTGTTATGCCCTGTACACACGATAGGATTTTCCGACAACAAATGTTGGATGTGAGCTTGTTGTCGGAAAGTCCGACCGTGTGTATGCTCCATAGAACATTTGTTGTCGGAATTTCCGCCAATAAATGTTTGAGAGCAGGTTCTCAAATTTTCCGACAACAAGTTTTGTTGTCGGAAATTCCAAGCGTGTGTACACAATTCCGACGCAGAAAAGTCCACGCATGCTCAGAATCAAGCAGAAGAGCCGCACTAGCTATTGAACTTCATTTTTCTTGGCTCGTCGTACGTATTGTACGTCACCGCGTTTTTGACGTTCAGAATTTCCGACAACATTTGTGTGATTGTGTGTATGCAAGACAAGTTTGAGCCAACATCCTTTGGAAAAAAATCCACGGTTTTGTTGTCGGAAAATCCTATCGTGTGTACAGGGCATTACTCTAACATCATAGGCAGGAGTGAGCAAGATATGTCTTTGAAAAAAATCAGAGTCCTGACAAACACCTGTGAGGCCGGAATAGTGAAGTTACTGTCTCAGGTAGAACAGGTAGAAATGCTTTACTGCTTCTAACCAGGAATTATACGTGAAAGTTATATATTTTTGATGATTCCTTTTTTTACATAAAGTTGTGTAATAAATACCTGGTACTTTAAATTCTAAGTATGTCTACTGATATAAATGTTCGATTTAGTTTAATGTGTTTCACCTCTTATGTTAAACGAAGCAATGAAATAATCAATGTTTTCTGATTTTAGATTGAACTATTTGGCCGTGAGCTAGAATTAAATGAGCTAAATTACATAGAAGAACCCAAAAGAACAAACATATCAAAGAGACTATCCCAAGCAATAAAAAAACGGACAGATGCCCGCTATACAGCTGCCATGAAAGCGGGTGGACAAAACTTGCCAAAAAATGTTACCTACGTAGATCAACTATAGGTTATAATTAATGTATGCCTTTTTCTATTGCACAATGATTGCACTTTTTTTAAAAAAGCTTTAGCATTTACACTACACAGTGAATGTGTTGAAAGTATGACCAGTGTTTCTGTATGTGATGTATTAGTGTAACCACAGGCAATAAACACTGACAGCTGTCTGATGATGTTTATGATTAGTCTCACATCCTTTCCATTTTTTCTCCTGGATTTCATGCTTTAAAAATGATACAGAAAGTAATTGGGAGCTGCCATTGTTAAAGTGATATTACACCCTCAGTTTTTTCAGCCTCCTTAAACAGCATCTTTTAATTCTTGCTTATGATCACGTTTAACCGCTTGCCAACCAGTCGCTGTCATTATACTGTGGCAGGTTGGCACGGCTGCGCAAATCACTGTGCCCGTACATCGGTCGCTTTAAGAGCAATAGCAGGCGCGCACGCGTCACCGGAGCTGATGCACGTGGCCAGCGGCCGCGATGTCAGTCTGCCGGCCACCTGCGATTGCTCCACAGAGAGCCAGAACGGGAATCTGTCAATGTAAACAAACAGATCCCCGTTCTGACAGGGGAGTAGAGAGAGAGATCGTCTGTTCCTAGTGATCAGGAACAGCGATCTCTCTCTACTCCCAGTCAGTACACACCCTCCAAAGTTAGAAACACCTCCCTAGGGAACACTTAACTCCTTGATCGTCCCCTAGTGTTAACCCCTTCCCTGCCAGTGCCATTTATACAGTAATCAGTGGCTATTATTAGCTCTGATCGCTGTATAAATGCCACTGGTCCCAAAAAAGTGTCAAAAGTGTCCGATCTGTTCGCCGCAATATCACAGTTCAGCTAAAAATTACTGATCACCGCCATTATTAGTAAAAGAAAAAATTATAATAAAAATGCCATAAATATATATATATAAATATATCCCCTATTTTGTAGATGCTATAACTTTTGCGCAAACCAATCAATATACACTTATTGCGTTTTTTTTACGGAAAATATGTAGAAGAATACACATTGGCCTAAACTGAAGAAATTATTATTATTTTTTTTTTTATATTTACTTATTTTTTTCAAAATTGTCACTCTCTTCTTGTTTATAGCGCAAAAAAAAAAAAACCGCAGAGGTGATCAAATACCACCAAAAGAACGCTCTATTTCTAGGGGGGGAAAGGGCATGAATTTTGTATGTGTATAATGTTGCATGACTGCACAATTGTCAGTTAAAGCAACGCAGTGCCGTATTGAAAAAAATGGCCTGGTCATTAAGGGGGTAAATCCTTCTGGGGCTGAAGTGGTTAAGCTGCTGCCATGACCACTGCTCCAGGTTTCCTGTTTCAGGGTGGCTGTTTTCTCTTGCAGTGTCATACAGCCAACCTTGCAACCCCCTGCTTCTCAATACTCCTCCCCCTTCCTCCTCCAAACTAACAGATTGACTGGAGACTGCATTGTCCACTTTTAACGTTTTTCTGTGCAGACCAGACATCCAGGGAAGCAGCACAGAAAGCAGGAGCCAAAACCATTGAAAGTTGTAAACTGTTAGGCCCCTTTCACACTGGGGCGGGGAGCCGCGGTGACGGTAAAGCAGCGCTATATTTAGCGCTGCTTTACCGTCGTTTTAACCGCGGTTTTCGGCCGCTCGCGGTGCGATTTTACCCCCCGCGAGCGACCGAAAAAGGGTTAAACACCCCCCGCAGAGCGCCGCCGTAGCAGCGCTTTGCGGCGGTATTGCTGCGGTTTCACCGCGGTGTCCCATTCTAATCAATGGGAAGGAGCGGTATAGGAGCGGTGAACACACCGCTCCTATCCCGCTCCAAAGATGCTGCTAGCAGGACTTTTTTTTGTCATCCTGCTAGCGCACCGCTCCAGTGTGAAAGCCCGCCGGCTTTCACACTGGAGTTAAAGGGGCCGGATTTTTTCATGCGGTGAACAGGCGCTCTTTTTAGCGCTGCACCGCATGAAAAACGCCCCGGTGTGAAAGGGGCCTTAGTGCTGGAGTAAAAATTTTTAACAAACACTTAAAGGAAATGTATGGGGTTCTTTAAAAAAAAAATATTATGCTCATCAGGGTGGATGCAGCATCGGTCCGATGCTGCATCTGTGCCCCGTTGCCTCTGAGACTGAGAACCGAGCAATCAAAGACCACTGATAGCTCAGTTCTTAGTCTTCAGTAAGCAGAGAACCGGTAACTATCTCTGCTCCGGCCCCAGCGCTCCCTGGAGCCCTGAACTGTGGAGGGGCGGGAATGGCTGGCTCCGTCTGCCAGCAGCTCACTGAGAGACTGAGACAGCTGCCGGTCCAGGCATCTGGGTGGAACTTGACATTAAAGTTGGAATCTTTGCAGAGTCTGAACCAGCTGAGTGGTGTCAGCTGGCTAAATGACATCAGCATAAAGAATGGGGAAGTAGGGGGAGAATGTTGCAGGAGTTCAAACCAGAAGGACCCTGAAGGGGAAGAAGAAAACAAGGTTTTAATACATTAACATATGTTGGTAAAATTGTTTAAATTAACCAAGGCTAACAGATGCTCTTCACTATGGTAAGTGGAGGCATCCCTTCATGCCAAAAAAGGCTTGTCTGCAGTTGTGGGTGATTTAGGGGCCTATGGTTTGCAGTAAAACTGGGCTCCTGGCTTGGATCTGACTTTTGGTAGGCCTATAAAAGCCTAGGAGTAACAAAAGAAACTCTTCTTGGCCTCGGGAAGGGGTGAAAGGGAAGAGGGGTGAGACTTACCAGCTTGAAGACTAGGCTATCTGCTGGGGTAGATGAGCACTCTTACCTCCAGTGACATCCTTAATGAAAATGCCCAAACAGGGGCGTGTCCGTATGTAGAGGGAGCAGGACGTGTCACCAAGGAGCTCCGCCGATCCTGAGCGAATCTGTCGCCATCCTGCACACCACAATAACAGGTGCACTCCACCTCTCTCCCCAGCCGTCCCCGGACACCATCCACATCAGCCCAACCGGAAATTGCGGGGCTCGGCCGGTTGGACAATCTCACAAGGCCGCGACCGGCTGTCCTTCCCACCGCCATCTTGTGGCCTACTAGGCCTCTCTCATCCCCGGGCTCTGGAAGCGATCAGCGGGGGCTAATCTGTCCGATCCGGCGGCGGATGCCCCAGGGAGGTGGCCACACAGCGTGGAGAGCCAGATAACCACCGGAGGATCTACCAGGAGCTGGTCCCGGACGCCGCGATCCGCCGCCATCTTGCGGCCTACTGGGCCTCCCTCATCCCCGGGCTCTGGTAGCGCGATCAGCGGGGGCTAAACCGTCCCATCCAGCGGCGGATGCCCCTGGGAGGTGGCCACACAGTGTAGTGAGCCAGCTAATCACCGGAGGACCTACCTGGAGCCGGTCCCGGACGCCGCGATCCACCGCCATCTTGCGGCCTGTGAGGCCTCCACCATCCCCAGGCTTGAGAGCCGCGATCGGCCAAGCGGGAGCTGGCGTGACATCAGCAGCCCACCACCATCCTGCGGCCTACATCACCAGGCAGATCCACTCAAAGGTACTGTGACCAACATTAGATTGCCCCAGAGATACTGAGGTTCTATGCCTCAGCAACACTGTGCTGTCTTCCATCCACCATCCTCGCAAGCTGTACCCTGAGGCAGGCCCTGACCCTGTGCAGCTGTGTCACTACCTCCTCAGCTCCTGCCCTGTGTTCACCTTCCATCCTTCCCCAAGCGGATGGGCCCTCCCAAGACCCGTTACTCGCAAACCAAGAAAAAAAAACAGGCTTCCCATTCCGCTCCGTCAGTGGCCATAGTATCCGGGCAGCAGCCAGTGGCTGCAATGGCAACGAGCACTCCTAAAGCTGCAGAGTCCGGGACAGCAGAGTCCCCCACGGGAGCAGACATCCTGGCGGTCATCACGGCATGCAAAGAAACCCTAACTGCCAAGATAGACTTCCTAACGGTAGATGTAAGCCTCATCCGCCAAGACATGGATAAATTCCGATCCCGTGTGGCGGAGGTGGAGGACAGGGTCTCCGCAGTGGAAGATACGGTCAGATCAGATTCCAGAGAGGTGAGGGCCCTGCAGATACAGGTGAAGGCACTTCAGGAATGAGCTATAGACACAGAAAACCGTCTTCGACGTAACAACATCCGCATACTTGGATTGCCCGAGAGAGCTGAAGGCCCCAAGCCAGCAGAATTCACTGAGCAGCTACTATCCACCTTGTTTCATCTGGACAATCTGCCACCCACGTTTGTAGTAGAAAGAGCCCACAGGGTCCCGCCACTCCCTCCGAGACCTGGGGCCCCTCCACGTCCATTCCTGCTACGCCTATTAAACTACCGTGATCGTGACTGTATCCTGGCGGCAGCCCGAACCATGCCGGAAATCAAATACGAGAACGCCAGACTGTCTTTCTTCCCTGATTTTTCTCAAGAGGTGCAGCAGCGCCGAAAATCCTTTACAGACGTCAGACGCCGACTTAGAGAAAAGGGAATTTGTTTTGGCCTTCTATACCCCAGCAGGCTGAGGATCACCGATGGGGACAACACCCGGTTCTTTGATACCCCAGAGGCCGCCGCGGCGTGGTTGGATACCCGCTAGTGCTATGATACCAATTGGAACCATGCCAGACGTTTAGCTTGCTGAGACCAGCAACATACTTCGCCTTCCGGTAATGATCCACCCTTCAATCCCATATTGACTTCCAGCGCTATCAGTTATCAGTTCCTGCACATTGCTGCATTCTGCCTTCATCCTAACTCTGTTATGTACCTTTTGCTATACGAACTAAGACCAACTCCTCCTGCCTGCGGAGCTCCGACACCTATTATTTAGACTTTGTCTTTGACCCCTAAGCGGTGATTGACCCACCCCGAAATTGTTTCTCTTCTCATGGACACCCCCCCCTCCCTCACTCAGGTCCCAGTGAAGACTTCTGCCCATAAAGGCAGCCCCCCCCCCCCTTTTTTTTTTGTTGTTTTTTTTGGTCCAGGACGTGACCATACTAACCAAAGTTTAAAGGTTTACCGTTGGTAAGTTCTTGGGTACAGGCCTGATCTGATCACTCCCCAGTTTTCGGGATGTCATCAGATGAGGGCAGGGCTGACACCTCAGTGTCATTACGGGTATTGTTTCTTGGTTTCATGTATGTTTATGTTCGGTTGTTTACCTGGTCTTACATTGGTCATTATTCCACCTGGCAAGGGTCCCTGAGGTCTTTGCTGCTCCTGAGATGTGCGCACACACCTGCTTCAGCCCTCCTTTCCTCCCATATCAAGCCTCCACACAATGACAGGACGTGACGCCCCCACTTTCAATATAATGTCATGGAACGTCCGGGGGCTTAATTCCAAATTTAAAAGAGCTGTGCTCTTCAAATACCTTAAATTGCATTCCCCACATATGATAATTCTGCAGGAAACGCACCTTATGGGCAGCAAACTATTGGCACTGAAAAAGCCATGGGTCCAGAGGGCCTTTCACGCCTCTTACTCCACATATGCTAGAGGAGTCACAATACTGATCAGTAAGTCCTTCCCCTGTGTGATGGAACAGGTTCACACTGATCCCCAGGGTAAATATGTGATAATAGTGTTCACTGTCTGGGGAATCCGATATGTAGTGGTGGGTGTTTACATCCCCCCACCTTTTTCCCCCTCCACCCTGTACATCATTCTAGAGAAAATCACACCATACTGCCTGGCCAAATTGTTACTCATGGGCGATTTCAATGCCATTTTAGCCCCAGACCTGGACAGACCCATCCCCCCTAAACAATTCTCCACAGACTTACTCTCTTGGGCTGAGGCTCTGGGAGTAACTGAGGTGTGGAGATGGAAACACCCCACGACCAGAGCATACTCCTGTTTCTCCACTACACATAAAACTTCCTCCCGTATAGACCTCGCCTTTGCTAATTCGACTATGCTGACAGACATATTAGATGCCGCTTACTTACCCAGCGGACTCTCCGATCACTGCCCCCTACTCCTAAATATTCGCTCTCCGTCCTCCCGCTCTTCGTCTATTATACCCAGCTTGAGATGGCAGTGCTGGGATCCCTGGAGGCGCTCAAATTTTTGCTCTTTCGCGGCCCTCGGACCCCATATCAGCTAACGCCCTCCATGCGCACCACACTGCATGCATGGGGGGCAGGTCTCAAAATTGAAAAATACCCTAAACAGGCAATATCACCCAATGCCCCCCTCTGGCTAAACCCAACCTTAGAACACATCTACAAATTGCCTGAACCCCATGCCTGGACAAAATTCAATATAAATCTGGTGTCACAGATCATACCCAACCAATCCCTAGTCCCGCTTTCCAAACTGAACTCAGATTTTAACATACCACGGACATATTTTTTCCGATACATTCAACTCTCCCATGCCTTCGGTCGCCAATTCTCTAATTCCCCTCCTCAACTGATCCAATCTTCACTAGAGGACCTCCTTAGGTCAGACTGTGCAAAAAAAACCACTTCGCAGTTGTACTCACATCTAATCATCACCTCTCTTCCAACTCTGGAAAAGCTAAGGTCTAAATGGCTGCATGACATCCCGGAGTTCGACAATGATGACTGGGACGACATGTGGGATTTCCCTTTCAAATCCCTGGTCTCTTTAAGAGACCGCCTGATCCAATTCAAAATAGCTCACCGGGCTTATTTCACCCCTCATAGACTTCACAAAATGAACCCTGACTCACCTCCCGGGTGTTGGAGATGTGGTGGGATTCCTGGTGACTTCACCCATATTTTCTGGACCTGCCCGGCAATAGTCAGTTACTGGAGGGAGGTATTAGATTATATCACGCAAATTACATCTGTGCAAGTACAACCTTCAATGGGGATCTGCATACTAGGTCTGGTGGAACAATTAATCCCTACAGCAGCGGGTCGTACACTAATGGGACTCCTACTGTTTTATGCCCGCAAAGCCATAACCCTTAGCTGGCGCAAGCCAACCCCCCCTCCTCTTTCTCTATGGAAACACCTCATCAACAACAGCCTTCCTCTTTATAAAGACACGTACGCAAATAGAGGTTGCCCCAACAAATATGACAAAATCTGGTCTAAATGGCTAGCGGACCCCTCCTCTGCCTCAGAGGTCTCCTAAGGGAATCTGCCGATGGTGGCTCTCGAGTGGGTGTGGAACGTGCACGACAAATTAATCAGGTGTCATCCTATTATATACAAGTGTGTAATAGATTATCTAATGACTCATTGACTGTTGCTATTAGACATGGTATCTTGATTTGTGCTACATATGTGCCATTGCTGTTTAACAGAACAAATAAGTGGTCCTCACGTGGGCCATATCATTTCAATGTAAGACCGAACTATGTTTAATTGTTTGTTTCTTTTGTTGTATTAATTGCAAACTAATAAAAATATTTAAAAAAAAAAGAAAATGCCCAAAGCAGCTCCGAAAAGACGATGTCTCTAGTAGGGCTTGCACAGCATATGCTTTTTTTCCTACCACTCCAAAGACTAATATTTAAAGGATAAGTTCACTTTTTTTTCCCTAAATTCCACCTTCTCTGTGTGCCAGTATAGCTGTAATGTAGCTCTTATGGAGCTCCCCGGAAGCAGGCCTTACCTCGGCCAGCAGTTGCTTGAACGGAAATCACTTCTTATCTTCCTGTAATCTGTCCTAAGCATAGTGTAGGATGGTGTTCTGCCGAGAAGTGTCCCCCCATCGGATAGTGTCCGCCCGGTACTGCGTAGGCGCAGCGCTTGCGCAGTACGGAGGACAAGGAGACGCCAAGTTTCCGAAGATGAACGGCGCCTGTGCACCTTATAGTACCTTCTGCCCTGAGGCCAGTTTCAAGCCCCACCATGCAAGTGGACATAGGGTAGATGATGTAAAACAGCACTTAGTAACAGGGTTGCTAAGGCAAATTTTTATTCTAACTCTATGTCCACTTGGATGGTGGGGCTTGAACCTGGCCAGCAGGCGCCGTTCATCTTCGGAGACTTTCGGCATCTCCTTGTCCTCCATACTGCACAAGCGCAGTACAGGGCGGACACTATCCGATGGGGGACAGTATTCGACAAGACAACGGCCCTGGAGTCAAGAAGTTCAGAGGTGCTGACGTCATTGAACACACCCACATGACCTCGGGAGAAACCTCCCACTAGACATGGAGATTCCTCCCACTCTCCTCCCCAGTATCAGCCCACAAGTGCTTTTCTAGACCCACCCAGCTGTACATTGTGGGCTGCTCTCTCTAATCACACACAGCTGATACAGCTACCTCTTCCCCTCCCCTTATGTATTTCTTCTGATTTCCTTCTCCTTGTGTTGACGAATAGGGTTACAAGCTCAGAACTTCAGCAGTTGAGAGAGGAGAGTTTAGAAAGCATACTATCTGCAGCAAAGCTGGCTGTGTCAGTGAGAAACACTATAAACTGGTTCTACTAATACATTTTTTTTCCTTAGTGCAACTGACAAGAATGCCAGAAGAACATTTCTTGTGAGAAAAAAACATGACCCCTCTAACTTCTCATACTGACTAGGGATGAGCTCGATGTTGGGGGCGAACATAAGTTCGACTCGAACATCGGCGTTCGCCCGTTCGTCGAACAGCTAACATTATGGGGCATTGCTGTAGATGCTGTATTGCTGTATTATGATTGGCCAAAGCATGCACCTGACCTGCATTCTTTGGCCAATCTGAGAGAGCCATAATTGGCCAAAGGCAGGGTGCAAAATGCTAGTGGTAATTCTGCCATAGCTCTCTCCTCCACCCCTCCTCTTCTTCTCCCTCTATGGCCTCTTCTGCAGATTTGTCCTCTGAACCAGCGGTGCTTTGTAAGCGTTCAAGGGGCTACGCAAGCAGTCAGGCTAAATGATGCCATGCCGTGCTTGAGTTGGTCTGCCTAGGGGACAGGAGCCACACTGGGGCAGAGATTTTGTCAGCTCTGCAGGGGCAGGCTTAGAGGTGGTTGACGCCACGCCAGCTTCAGCCAGGAATGGTTGTATGCGACAATGGCACCGTCCTTCCCCCCACCCTCTGACAGGGACACCAGTGCTTGGGGTTAATAATGCGTCCGCTGACACCAGTGCTGGGGGTTAATAATGCATCCGCTGACACCTGTTCTGGGGGTTAATAATGCGCCCGCTGACACCAATGTTGGGGGTTAATAATGAGTCCGCTGACACCAGTGCTGGAGGTTAATATTTCGTCCGCTGACACCAGTGCTGGGGGTTAATAATGCGTCCTCTGACACCAGTGCTATTGTTTTTGAAGTTTGAAAGTTTGCATGCGGCCCCTATGGGATATGAAAACTTGTCTTGTGGCACTCAGATAATTTGAGTTTGAGATCCCTGCCCTAGAGAATGTAGCAAGGTCCCAGGCCTCCTTTGTTCTAATGAGAACCTCCAGGGCCAGAGCTGACATCCTTCTGTATATGGTTAACAGAACTTTGGGAGAGAGGGTTAGGGCCAGGATACCCTAGGTAGTTGCAAGATTAATTGGCAGACTCAGAGACTTCAATAGGAGGACAGCCATGCAGAGAAAGGCATCCAGCAAGACGCCACATCTGCATGTGTAAGGATGCTGTCTCCTATTGCAACAGTCTTTAACAGTTCCTAACTCAAGTTGTAACAGTTCCTTCACTTCCACTACAATAGCTCCTTGTAGTTCTTCAGATTACTAAGCTCCCAGTCTCTCTCACTAGACTAGATGATTCACTGCCACTGAATCCCTTGAGCTCCTCCAATCTTCACGGTAGTATCTTCCTCAAGCGTCACCCCCGCCTCTCTGCTGAGCCCCTAGCTTGGCACTCAAGATACTTCTCAAGCTTCACCCCACTGGCCAGCACAGTCCCTGGCTTGACACACAAGGCTGCTCTGCAAGCGTCACCTCCGCTGGCTGGGTCTCTGGCTTGATACCCACTAAAGTTTCCCGACTCTTCACCATCCCTGGTTGGTGAGAACACTGCTCAAGTACTTGCTTCAGTTACTCACTGTGGTCCCTGGTAATAAGGTGGTTGGTCCCTTAGTGGCGACAGCTTCCCCTCTACCTCCGACCACGACTGGTCTCTGACTGGACTGCTCCTCTCTTGCTTATGGATAGGCCCTCAGACAGCCTAGCAGCCAGATGTGCCCGGAATATGCCCAAACTCCGGCCTAGCAGCCCAGGCAATACAACACACGTCCACCCAGACAGCCATCCGGGTGGCACAGAACACTGATCACCTGACTCCACCCAAATATATAGGTTCTCCCAGCAGGCCAAGGGATTTAAGAAAACCCCTGCCCATTGGCTGGGATACCCCATATACCCATAATCTGACATTGCATTGCCCTTCTCATATCTAATGCCATCAGGTATCTGGCACCTAGTGGCAAAAGATAGAAATGCAGCAATTACAGACTTAGAGTGAAATCAATTGATCCTCCCAATTAGCCAAGGTAGCTATACCTAGCAGGCAAATTTAAGAGCAACCCTGCCTAAACACCAGGGTGCTACATCAATAAAAGGTCGTTGCAATATTTTATGTCACACTCTATTTGCGCAGCGGTCTTTCAAATACAATTTTTGGGGAAAAAATGCACTAAAATAAATTTTTTTAAAAAGCAGTAAAGTTAGCCCAATTTTTTAGTATATTGTGAAATATGATGTTACGCTGAGAATCGTGATCTTTATTCTAAGCAAAAAAAAATTGTTATTCTCATTTTATCCAAAACCTCTACATCATGCTATTAGAAATATTTGGAATACACATTGGCCTGTTATTGAAACTGGTTGATGGTACTAAGGTCAGGCGCTACCTGTGATATGAGTAAATTAGGATGGAGTGTGTCGCCTAAGCGACTAGTAGTGACAGAGTCCCTGTTTGTGCTCTTATTCTACTGTATAAGCTGCTTAGATTTACACCATAGTGCTATTAAATCCCTACTACTGCACTATGGGGGCCTTTTTATTTTTCCCTCTATGAGGATACCACCAAAATACTGCAAGATATTTAAGTGCCTGCATACTACCAAGGAGATCCTATAAGTGGAGCAACAGGACTGGGACTTAAGACCTGCCGGAGGCACCTACCACATCTCGTTTCTCGGGAGAGTCACGGCAATCAAAATGACCCTTTTACCCAAGCTTCTATTTCTTTTTAGAGCCCTACCTGTCCTTATCCCTAAAGCATTTATAGACAAATTACAGCAGGATATCAACAAATTTATATGGCAGAACAAAAGACCAAGATTCTCTAAACATGTCCTATTCAATCCACAATCAAATGGTGGACTAGGCCTACCGAACCTCTGGCTCTATTTCCTAGCTGCCCGCTTTTCCCAGATCGCTCAATGGAACATTCCAAACTCTAAAGTGCCCTGGGTTGATTTTGAATCACAATCCATCTCTCCATATAGGCTCTCTACTATTCTTTGGTCTCCCTCCAGATTAGTCCACAAACTTATATCCCTCAACTCCCTAGTAGCACACTCTCTAATCCTATGGTATCGTTATAAACACAAATTAGACCTGGTGTCTCATGCTCCCCGAGGTTCCTCCTTTATAGGAGAGCCCCTATTTACTTTAGCTTTCAATAATCCTGAAGGTTTTTCCTGGTGGACCTCTAACTCTTTGGTCTCTTTAACGGACCTGCAAATCGGTAATTCCTTTGCCTCATTCGACCTGCTACGAGCACAAAAACAGATCCCATTAAGAGAACATTTCCATTACATGCAAATTAGACACTTTTATCTCACACACTTCGCTCTTTCCCCTTCCTCACCCCCTACTATGTTCGAACAGATTTGCCGTGACTCCCCCAGGGGAAAGGGTCTTATCTCTTCCCTTTACAAATCAGCTCTGACCAAAATATTTCCTGGGGTTATCCCGTATAAACACAAATGGGAAACTGATTGCAACGAAATATTTGACTCAGAGGACTGGGACACAATGCTGACCAATTTACGCAAAGCCTCTAAATCCTTAGCGGTCAGGGAAACAGCATATAAAGTACTGACCAGATGGTATTACACCCCATCCAGACTGCATTCCATCTTCCCTGAAGCCTCTGAGCTATGCTTCAGAGGATGTCAGCTTCCTGGTACTTTTATCCACACATTTTGGGACTGCGACAAACTTTCCCCCGTTTGGAACTTAGTGAGGGCCATAGCATCAGCAATAGCAGGTACTCCTGTAAAACTTACACCCGCTATGGGCCTCCTCGGAGCACCTATCCCGTGTGTACTTCGATCAGAGGAATGCCTTATCCACACCGTTTGCATAGCCACTCTATGGGCTATTGCCCTAAATTGGAAGGCTCCTACTGTCCCTACCTCCTCCATCCTTCACAGGATAGACACCATTATGTTAATGGAAAGGATCCTTTATACATTGAATGACAAGATGCACTTATTTGACCAAAGATGGTCACCATGGAAAGCATATAGACAAAGCCTATTGCCACACTCTCAACCGCTGTAAGGATCACTAAGCTTCTCTAGTCCAAGATGCGCTGCTATACTACCTCTCCCCTAAACCTGTACTGTATGCCCATATTCCTACAGATACCTGTTTTTTTATGGCAATCTCTCCCAGATGCTTCACTGTTTTATTTTATGCTTCTTGTTTTTTTTTTTTTTCTTTTTCTTTGATGGTTTTCTGTCATTTGGTATTGATACTATATACCTACTGTCAGACATAAGATGTATACAATACCTATTGTTATCGTGTTTGTACCTTTTTATGATTTCTTCAATAAAAAACGTTTGTATTAAAAAAAAAAAAGACCTGCCGGAGACCAGAGTGAGCCATAGAGTGCCTTTCTACGTGCTCGTTACCCCTGCAGGGGTGCTGGCAGCTGGTGAGTGGGAAATTCTGAGGGGGAGCACCAAAGTCACTTGAAGAAACTGTACGAGCACAATTCGTCACCTTTTCTGGATCTTCTAGGCTTGGACTGCTAAACACTTACCAGTGCAATTTGCATACTGCTTATATCTGATCTGCACTCAGACTGCATTTCCTACACTTTTGAAAATTACTAGAAGTGGGATATAAGGTTAAAAAAGTTTTAGGAATTATTTTTGCTTTGTGGTCGTTATATATAATATTTTTTTCTATTTATCAAGCACACATGTTTCAGTTGTCTATGGATATATACTGACATGCTTCTTATTTATTACTTTTTTGCATGGAATAATATATCTGTATAGGTATAGGACCTCAGTACCATCAACCATATTTTAAGCATCGGGGGCTCACTCCAAGGAAAGCTCCCATACTTTCCCCTGAGGTGGCTGCAATCCAGATACATCCTACCTGAGCGTGGCTTATCCTATACAAAAAATATTTCTGTTATTGAAACTGACCGCATTTTGGGCCCCTTACTCCCAGACCGACCACAGGTCCTTTTTAAAGGTGTTCCCTCTTTAAAACATAAAATAGCTCCCAATGTTCTAGACCCCCCCCCCCCCCCCCCAGAACTGTATCCATCAGATCTTTTATCACCTGTTCTACGCATAATGGTGTTTATTTATTGCAGTTCCCTTGTGGCCTGTAATATGTGGGCCGGACAATGCGGGGCTTACATGTACGTTTAGGAGAACATGTGGCTAATATTAAGAAGGGTTTTCCAGGCCACAGTGTATCCAAGCATTATACACGGGGGAGCAACAAAGACTCTTCGGGCACCTAATTTTTAGCTATTGACAAATATGGAGGGGAAGTTTTGTCAAAAGGGAAATATCCAAATTAGAAACCAAGTGGATCCATGACTTGAAGGCATTTTCACCTCATGGGTTGAACATTGATTGGAATGTCAATGCATTTATTAGTAATAGTTGATCCACTTAAATGTCCGTGTTTGATATTGAGATATTGATACTTTCTCTTAACAGCTTTCTTTTTTTTATGTTATATAAAAAAAAATGTAAAAAAATTTGCTATGTGAAGGAGCACCACAGGAACTATTTTGGAATATTTTTTATAAACGTATTGCATAAGGCTACAGTAGCATGGATAAGGGGGCAGCTCAGTCAGTAAACGTATAAGAACTCTCATGAAAAAAATGCCCATGGGACTTTGGGGCTGCACTAACACAAATCAATTCAATAAAAAATTTACATTTTATTCATATACATGGTTAAAATCGTATTAAAATACATGAAATATTAACCAAAATGAATGATAGCATAGTGGCATATATATATATATATATAAGAAAAGCCAATAGCTAGCCCAAATCTCAACACGTTTCGTAAAACAGTGTTCACTTCTTCAGGAGATAATGGTGTTCAAAGCAGTATCTGCAGAGAGACCAGTGTTAATTTTGGCAGTAAATTTCAATTTAGTTTTAGTCTTAGTCTTTTGACTAAAATGCCATTTTAGTTTTAGTCCCATTTTAGTCATCTGCAATTGTTTTCGTTGTATTTAGTCGACTAAACTCTCCAGTACATTTTAGTCGATTAAAACTCATTTCTGTAATCTAAAATCGAATGGATTTAATTAAATTGTAATGCATTATTTAAGCTTTTCTCTACAATTTCCAAACTCATTATATACTCCTGAAGTGAAGAATCAAATGTTATTATTTATGGTATTAAGGTTTGAATGCACTACAGACACAGATTTAGTCGTTATATAATGTCTTTATTTAAGAAAGCTTAGTTTCGTTACAAGAATATTGCTTTTTTGACAGAAGTGTAACGTTAAAAAAAAAAAATGATACCACCATGCAGTGCACATTTGCATAAAATTTAACAGTTCAAGAAACTGAACAGGACTCAGAAAAACATTTCAGCAGCTACAAGCACACAGCACAGGCACTGTCACTGGCAGTCTGGCACAGCATAAGAAACCAATAAGAATAGCCAATAGATAATCCCAAAACTCAATGCGTTTTGTGAAACAATGTTCACTTATTCAGGAGATAACAGTGTTTAAAGGGATATCATTAATACACCAGAATGAAAAACATATATAAAAAGAAAAAAAAGGAGGGAGGGTAACACTTTCCAAAAAAAAAAAAAAAAAATGTATAAAGGTAATGAGCAATAGGAAGCATAACTTACCCACCAATCAAAAAACGTGTTTAACCACTTCCCGACCGGCGCACACAGATATACACACAGATATACGTCGGCAGAATGGCACGTACAGGCAGGAGGGCGTATATATAAGTCCCTCCTTTCTGCCTGTCCGTGCCATAGGGAGCGCGCTGGGAGCGGCGCGCTCCCGCACCGGTCGGGACCCCCGTGAGTCCGATCGCGGTCCCCGCGGACTCGATCGCCGCGGGGACCCCCGCGATCGTCTCACGGGAAGGCTGAACGGGGAGATGCCGAGATAAACAGCATCTCCCCGTTCTGCCTAGCAACTAGTGACGCAGATCTCTGGTCCCTGTGATTGGAGCAGAGATCAGCATTCACTAGCTAACAGCCACGCCCCCCCACAGTAAGAAACACACCCCTAGGCATACTTAACCCTTACACTGCCCCCTTGTGGTTAACCCCTTCACTGCCAGTGTCATTTTTTACAGGAATCAATGCATTTAAATAGCATTAATTGCTGTAAAAATGACAATGGTCCCAAAAATGTGTCAAAAATGTCCGATGTGTCCGCCATAATGTCGCAGTCACAAAAAAAAAAAATCGCAGATCTCCGCCATTACTAATAAAAAAAAAAAATTATTAATAAAAATGCTATAAATGTATCCCCTATCTTGTAAACGCTATAACTTCTGCGCAAACCGATCAATAATCGCTTATTGCGATTTTTTTTACCAAAAATATGTAGAAGAATACGTATCGGCCTAAACTGAGGAAAAAAATGTTTTTATATATTTTTTGGGGATATTTATTATAGCAAAAAGTAAAAAATAATGCATTTTTTTTTTTTTTTTTGTGTCAAAATTGTCGCTCTATTTTTGTTTATAGCGCAAAAAATAAAAACCGCAGGGGCGATCAAATACCACCAAAAGAAAGCTCTATTTGTGGGAAAAAAAGGACGTCAATTTTGTTTGGGAGCCACGTCGCACGACCACGCAATTGTCAGTTAAAGCGACGCAGTGCCGAATCGCAAAAAGGGGCCTGGTCCTTTGGCTGCAAATTGGTCCGGTCTGAAAGTGGTTAACATAAAAAAAGGGGGTGCAATGAAGGGTGCAACATGGAGGAAGTCTAATCCGGGAGATAATAATTTTTATTTTTGATACTTCTTTGCAGCTGTCAACTTTCTTTGTGGACCCTCGTATTCCGGTCTCTGCTGTATGTCCCTTGTTTGGTGGTACTCTGCCTTTCCTCAGCTTCCAGCTCCCAATTAAACTTCCTCCATGGTGCATGGTGTTTTTGTTTATGCTAGAGAAGAACTTCCTATTTCTTTACACATTTTTTGATTGGTGGGTAATGGCTCGTACACACAATCAGAAAATCGTTTTAAAAATACTGCTTTTGAAGCAATCATACGATAATCTGATCGTCGGTACGAGATTTTTGGGAGCTTTAGTAAACTCTTAATTTTCGATATGAAATTAGTATGCAAAAAAAACTGACGATCATTCGTCTGATAATCTCATTGTGTGTACCAGGCATTAGTTATGGTTTTTATTGCTCATCACCTCTTTCATTTTTTTATTTTTTGGAAAGCGTCATTGTTATGCTCCCTCTTTTTTTTTTTGTGTGTTTTTCATTATGGTGTATTAATGCCATGGGGGTTGATTTACTAAAGGCAAATCCACTGTGCACTGCAAGTGCAGTCACTGTAGATCTGAGGGGAAGCTCTTCTGATTTCTATAATCCAATCATGTGCAAAAAGCTGTTTTTAATTTTTCTTGCATGTCCCCCTCAGATCTACAGCAACTACACTTCCATGTGCACTTGCAGTGCACAGTGGATTTGCCTTTAGTAAATAAACCCCATGGTCTCTCTCAGTGTTAATTTCGTCAATGAAAACCTTTTCGTCAAAATTTTTGTTTAGTTTTTTACAGTGACAAAAACTAAATGAAAAGTACACCACATTTTCATCCACTGACGAAAACTATGACAAAAATGAATTCCATTTTTGTTAACGAAGGAAAACAAAACAAAAATGTGAGGCAGGGACGTTTACCTTCGGAACGTCCAGTTTCCACGGTGCTTCTTCTGCTTCTGCTCCCAGCAAGCGAGTTGTGTCTGTAGCTCCTCAGACCACCATCCAGAACACTGTGTAGCATTACAGGCCTCCTCAGACCACCATCCAGAGCACTGTGAAGCATTACAGGCACTGTCCAGAGCACTGTGCAGCATTACAGATCTCCTCAGACCACCATCTAGAGCACTGTGGAGCATTACAGACCTCCTCAGACCACTGTGCAGCATTACAGCCCTCCTCAGACCACTGGCCAAAGCACTGTGCAGCATTACAAGCCTCCCTAGACCACTGTCCAGAGCACTGTGCAGCATTACAGTGAATGGCAAAAGCTCATATCATTGCATGACCTACTGCTGCCTTTTGCAGAACATACTAAAAACCCTCCAGAGTGACACCATGTCCATGTCCCTGGCTGTCCCTGCCCTCTTTGATATACTCCTTGAGGACTTTAAAGAGAACACTAGCTACCAAGACCTTGCCACAATTCCACAGAGGATGAAAGGGAATGTAAACCAGCGTTTTGCTTCATTCTTAGATTCAACTGATGTGTTCTCGCCACGTGGAGCATCTGTTTTTTTTGTCAACCCTACTGTCTGTGAAACCCTTGTTGATGTGGTGGATGAGAATATTCGGGAACTGCTTAAAAAAAAAAAAAGGAGTATGCCATAAGAAAATCCACATTGCCCCACACACAGAGAGGGTATTCAGTGTCACAGGTGACCTCTCTAGAGGCCGGCAGAATAGAGCAAGGGTCATGTTGGCACCAAGTGCTTTCATTAAAATGAATCAAAACAAATAGAAGTGTTTTATTCTCCAGGTATTTCTATTTCTAACATAAGAAGCATACCTAATACTTGTGGGTTGCGATAGGAAGAATCAATATTTTCAACAACAGTTTTAATTGTCAATTTAAAGTTCATAGGAAAAATGTGCAGGCTGCAACAAATGCCATTAGAATGTGAAACTATGACAACCACCACTTTTTATCAACTTCTCTCTCTCTTAGCATTGACAAATTTGACAATAGAGGTAAATAGATCAGTAACTGTCATGACTAGTGTAGCCCAGATATGACCCCCTAGCTGGAACCATCTTACTCCATATATTTTCTTACTTAATAAATAAGAGACCACACCAGTTATGGAGTTAAATGGCCATAACAGCTAATTTATTAAAAATACCAAAATAAGAACTCCAATTTTTCTTATTATAATAAATAAAACATAAATAACATAAATAACACCATAACATTAACCCTTTCAGACCCCTGCTGAAAAGAAAACAAAACAGGTTAAACCCCCATATTTATTGGTCAGTGACGGAGCAACAGTGCTTAAAGCACAAACCTGATATCACTGATATCAACAACAGGGGGCACTGCGGGAGATAAATAAACCCTTGGGTCTCTACCGTACCACCCTGATAACCAACATTCCCGCAGTGCACAATAACCATAAACATCAACAACGTTTGATGTAACAAGGAGGGGCCATCTATTGATGAGCCCCCCACACACTTACCACCTCTATAACAGCTGCCGTCACTGACCAACAAAATAAACAACGCCACAGCCTGAAAAGGGAGACCCCTCACCCTTGATGGCACCTCCACACCCGCAGGGCCGCCTGAATTCCCTCCTGCAGTCCCAAAGACCATAGGTCTATCCCCACATCCATCAGATGTACACCATCCCGTCTCAGATACATCCCCACGTTAACCTCCAACTCCCGGTGGCGAATTACTAGGCCACCTTGCCATGCTAAAAACCGTCCCACCACTTTATTTATCCTGATCCGGGCTTTGTTCAGCCTGTACACGGATCTGGCCATGCGCCACGACGTCCTTGCCACCATATCGGACCATATCAACATGGTCCCAGGGAAAGTGGCGCGGAGGAACATAATGTCTGCCTTAATATCCGCTATTAAGTCCCTCACCGTCCTCACCCCCAGATCATTACCGCCGGCATGAATGACCAGCACATCAGGTGGTCGGTCCAACCAAGCGTACCTCTCCACCTCCGGCACTACCCTGCCCCACATCATGCCCGGCCTACCTAACCACCGGATAACTGCCTCCCTCCTGGAGATACCCAGATGTCTCCCACCTGGTCTCACGTCCCCCCTCCTGGCACCCCAGCACACGTACGAATGCCCGAGGATCCATACGAGGAGCTGTCGCCCCGCATCTGTAATAACAAGCACAGCATTACCAACACAACCCACATAATCATTCAACTTTATGCTGCACCCCCGAACTGTACCCACCTCACACCAAACTTATAAAAACATTTTTTTTTTTTTTTTTTTTATTATTCATACACCAACTGTGGCCGAATATAACTGCGGAACCGCTGCGATTCCCATCTCCCCAACTTTTGCACATCCACCTCATCCAACCCGTACCTGGCAGCTTCTGTAGCCGCCCCAATACGGAAGGAGTGTGAGGCGTAGGCGTGACTGTCCAAACCCAACCTCCCCAAACACTTTCGCAGCACTGCCACGAATTGAAATTTGGATAAGTACCGTCCATCCCCATGTAATAACAATGGCCCTTCCCCCCCCCGGTCTTTTTGTCAAAAACGTTGTCACCGTCAGCACCGGGCAAACCCCACAACCTTGTATTGCATACAAACTCACCTGCGTCCCTTTTCCACTCTGGTCCGTTTTCGATCTTCTCAACCTGACATTGATCCTATCGTCCCTCAATTCCACATCCTGAACCAACAAACCACCCGCCACCTTTTTTGAGGGACTGACCAACTCCCCAATCCTAAATGCCCCAAAGAATGCTAAAGCAAACGCTGCTAAAAACAAGTTCACCTCGTATCCCGATTGGCACACCCCCATAAGCTGCCCCCCTATGTCTACCAAGTTATTAAATGTGATAGGGCGCCGCTTATCCTTATTCTTACTCAGTCCATTCCCCCCACACCTTGGAGTATGCAGACCATGTTGACTCACTTACAGACCTCCGGATCCAATCCGCCGTGGTTCCAATGCTAACTCCCACATCCAGCCCGGGCATGGAACACCCTCCGCTCGTGCTGCCGGTGCCAGCTCCCTGAACTTGTCCCACTGAAAGCGAGACAAGGCATCAGCTAACGTGTTCTCTCTACCCGGAATATGAACAGCATACAGAAAGATGTTCAACCGCATGCACCGCAGCACCAGCTGCCGCATCAACCGTATAACCGGCGGTGAAGCTGCCGACATGTTGTTGATCACCTGTACCACCCCCATATTGTCGCAGTTCAACCTCAACTTGAGGTTCCTGCAAGATTCACCCCACAACTCTAACGCCAGAACCACCGGAAACAGTTCCAGGAGTACCAGATTTTTCTGAAAACCTAGCTCCACCCACGACTGCGGCCAGGGTTCCGCACTCCATTGTCCCTGAAAGAAAGCCCCATAGCCTGTAGATCCCGCGGCGTCCGTCACCAACTCCACATCGAAGTTACTTACCGGTCCTGACATCCAAACAGCCCTACCGTTGTACCCTTCCAGGAACTGATCCCAAATCCGTAGGTCCTCTTTATGCTCCTTGTTCAACCTAATGAAATGCGTGGGCGCCCTCACACCCCTAGTCGCTGCCGACAACCGTCTACAAAATATCCTCCCCATAGGAATAATTCTACACGCGAAATTTAACTTCCCCAACAAGGATTGTAGCGTGCGCAACTGAACCTTTTTACACCCATAGGTTTTTTCCACCAAATTCCTCAGATCCACTACCTTTTCTTCCGGCAACCTACATTCCATGGCCATGGAATCTATCACTATGCCTAAAAAACTCAACTCTGTACGTGGGCCCTCCGTTTTATCAGCTGCCAACGGCACCTGAAATTTGTCCGCAATGTGCTGCAACGTGGACAACAATATCGCACACACATTGGAAGCCGGAGGACCCACGCACAAAAAATCATCCAAATAGTGGATGACGGAATCAATCCCTGTAACATCCCTCACTACCCATTCCAAAAAGGAACTAAACGCCTCGAACATGGCGCAAGAAATGGAACACCCCATCGGTAAACACCGATCTACGTAAAACTTTCCCTCCCAACAACATCCCAACAACCTAAAACTCTCCGGATGCACTGGTAAGAGCCGAAATGCTGCCTCCACGTCAGATTTCGCCATAAGCGCCCCTCTTCCATACCTCCTCACCCAACGTACCGCGGCATCAAATGACGTGTACGATACCGTGCACGCCTCCGGGTCTATAAAATCATTGACCGAACCCCCTTTGGAAACGATAAATGATGAATGAGCCTAAACTTATTCGGCTCTTTCTTGGGTACCACTCCTAACGGGGACACTACCAAATCTTCCAACGGCTTGACCTCAAATGGTCCCGCCATCCTGCCCAACCCCACTTCTTTGGCCAGTTTCTCAGACACTACTTCAGGGTGTTGCAAAGCTGATTTCAAGTTTTTGGCCAGTGGTGGAACCGCTGACAATGAGCATGGTATCTTGCAACCTTCCTTGAACCCCCTGCTCAACAATAACGCCGCCGCTCTATCCGGGTACCTATTTAGGAAAGGCTGCATCCTTTCCCAAATCACCGGCGTCGTCCCTCTTATGCCTAAAATCTCCAGCCCGCTTGCCCTTTTTAAAACATCTGGCGAGTGTGTGGCCCCCCCGCAACCTGAGCATTCATGTTTAAATTTACATGTTCCCCCAAATTTACAGGCCCCCTCATTGTACTGCCAACACACTCCCCACTTCTTTCCGGCCGGAGATCCCGAGGAGTGGCTACCTCCGGCCCCCCCTTGAAATGTCTGTGCCGGCGTCTTGGCAGACGCCATCAGCTTCATCCAAAGGCTGATATCTTTGTGGTCCCACCGTAATGCCGGCCGGACCGCCCTGCGCTGTCGGAACTGCTCGTCGTACCGTAACCACGCCGTTCCCCCGTAAACCCGATATGCTTCCCCGATGGCGTCCATATAACAGAACAACGCCGAACAATGTTCGGGGTTCTTCTCTCCAATCACCCCCGCCAATATAGCAAATGCCTGTAGCCAATTGGCGAAAGTCCGGGGAATCAGCCTATACCTCCTCTTTTCTTCATCGTCTTTTTTACTGCTATCCGGTTTAACCCCGTCAAGGTTGAATTTTTCCAGGGGCAGCAAGGAGAAAATCTCCACGTACTCCCCTTTCCAAATCTTCTCCCTGACCTCCTGTTTTAAGTGAGCCCCCAGGGGTCCCTCAAAACAGACGTATACCTCGCATTTTGCTGCATCCGCCATGCGCCCAATATCGTCCCTCGCCGTCAGTTCCTTCGTCCCCTTTTCCGTCTCACTTACCTTGTCCGTTCCCCCTTCCACCGAGGCAATCTGACTGTCTGACGTAGCGTCAGCTACCACCCCACACCCGGCGGCCGCCCCCGCCTCTGTTCCACCAGCTCTCGAATTTACCCCACCTTCTGGTGCCTCACCCCTATTACCAAAACGGCCTATCAACACCCTCAATCCCTCTAGCAATTCCTGTATCTGCCCCGACCCACTCTCCGCCCTCCCGCTCACCGCTCGCGGTTGGTCCGTTACTGCCAACAACGGCGCGGGAGATGGCCCTGGGCTCTCCCCACTAGTACCCGCACCCATCAATGACTGTAAAACTTTTACAAAAGCACTGTTGTCAGTGGACTTACCGGGCTGACCGGGCGGGGGTCCCACAGCCGCTGCACGAGCCTCCACCGGCGGGATAGGGCGACCGAGCTCCTCCTCCTCCTCTTCGGACAATTCTCCTTCCGACCGAGATTCTTCCTCCTGCCCACAAGACAAGGAACGCTCCCTCGGAGAGGGGCTCCGGTAAGTAGCATGTCTCCTTCCACCCGCACCTCTGTCTCGCTGCACGCCGCTTCCCGTCTGAACCGAACTCCCCCGTGCAGGTGGGCCGGTACGGGCTCCGCTCCTGCAGACCTGATTCCCTGCTCCGCTGGCTGGTGGTGCCCCGCCATCCCTCCCGCCCGCTGCCATGTGAGACCCCCTCTCACCGATGCTCCCCTGGCCCTTCTGTCCTCTCCCCCCGACTCGTGCAGAGCCGCCGGGGGATTCGCTGTAAAGGCACGTCTGGGGGCCGATGCCCCCCTCCTGGCCGTTGCCCGAGTGGCCTGTGAATCCCCACCCCCCTGCTCGTGCAGAGCTGCTGGGGGGGACGCGTTACTTGAAGAGCCTGTTGCCTCGGCCATCTTCTTCCCTTTTCCAGCCCTCCCCCCACCCCCCCCCCCCCCAGTGTTCCTACTTCCCCCCATCTCGTGTGGCGATGCTGGGGCCGTTGAGGCTGCTGAAGCACTGCCTCCTGGGGATCCTCTCCTTGGTAGGCCCACATCCCCCCCCCCCTGCACCAGGCCTGCCGCCTGTCCGTCTGCTGGCCAGTCCTGCATCCTCCCTCTGCACCCGTTTTGCTGGTGGGGTAGATCGGTCCCCCCTGGGGCTCCTTACCATGCCTGAAGGTCCCGCTGTGGCCCCAGGGGAGTACCGCTTCGGCGGCCTGGACCTGCGGCCGCGTGGCGCCGCGCCGCCATCTTGGATTTTTGCAGCTGCATCCCGGTCTTCTGTGGAGCTCCCCGCTCCATCCAGCAGCGCCTCGATCTGCCTCCTGACCCACTCGGGTCCTTGTTCCGCCGCCGCCGCCCGCACAAACGACGCAAACCCATCGGCCATGTTCTCTGTGAAGCGAGGAGCAGAGTAAAAACCTGCCTCCTCGTGTCCCGACGCTCCCGCACTGCCTGGCTAGCTCCGCCCCTCCCTTTTATATGGCCGCTCCCACCTTGTACATTACAGGGCCCTCCCCTGCCCTGTTAACTGTTTACTGGCCGGAGTGTGTCACTTGACACACTGTCATGTACGGCCCTCCATTAAGTTCCCCTTCTGTCCACTGCACTCCGGTCCTTTCTAAAAGGGCATTTTAGTGTAATATTTACCTCTATTGTCATTGCGAAGAGAGAGAGGAGTTGATAAAAAGTGATGACTGTTATATTCCAACTAATGGCATTATTGTAGACTGTGCACTTTTTATTTGAATGTATCTGAGAATTAGAACTGTTGAAATAATAAACTGACAGTAAATTGATTCTTATTGTAGAAATAAGCTTTACCCTTGAGTATTGGTTTCTTATGTTGTGCCAGACTGCCAGTGACAGTGCCTGTACTGTCTGCTGTGTGCTTGTAGCTGCTGAAATGTTTTGCTGTGTCCTATTCAGTTTCTCAAACTGTTAAATTCTATGCAAATGTGCACTGCACGGTGGCCCCTTTTTTTTTTAACATTACACTTCTGTCAAAAAAGCAATATTCTTGTAACGAAACTAGGTTTTCTTGAATAAAGATATTATATAAAGACTAAATCTGTGTCTGTAGTGCATGTTCAAACCTTAATACCATAAATAATAACATATTTGATTTTTCACTTCAGGAGTATATAATGAGTACAATTTAACTAAATCCATTCGATTTTAGATGACAAAAATTCGTTTTAATCGACTAAAATGTACTGGAGATTTTAGTCGACTAAATACGACTAAAATAATTGCAGATGACTAAAATGGGACTAAAACTAAAATGGCATTTTAGTCAAAAGACTAATGCCGCGTACACACGATCGGAATTTCGGCCAGCAAAAGACCGATTAGAGCTCTTCATCGGAAAATGCGACCATGTGTATGCTCCATCGGACTTTTGCTGGCCGAATCTCCGCATGAAAAGATTGAGAGCATGTTCTCAATTTTTGAAATTCCGATCCTCTGTAGCAATTCCGACGCGCAAAATTCCTACGCATGCTTGGAAATAATTTGACGCATGCTCGGAAACATTGAACTTAATTTTCTTGGCTTGTCGTAGTGTTGTACGTCACTGCGTTCTTGACGGTCCAAAGTTCAGCAAACTTTTGTGTGACCGTGTGTATTCAAGCCAAGCTTGAGCGGAATTCCGTCGGAAAAAACATCCAAGATTTTTCTGACAGGGAAAATCAGCTCATGTGTACGTGGCATTAGACTAAAACTGCATTGAAATTTGCTGCCAAAATTAACACTGGTCTCTCTGCAGATACTGCTTTGAACACCATTATCTCTTGAAGAAGAGAACACTATTTTACGAAACGTGTTGAGCTTTGGGATACCTATTGGCTTTTCTTATATGTATATATGCCACTATGCTATCATTCATTTTGGTTAATATTTAATGTATTTTATTATGATTTTATATATGAGAATACTTTATATATACTGTATTTATTGGCGTATAACACACGCTGGCGTATAACACGCAAAAAAAACTTACATTTAAGTGTCCATTGCAGCCTTGTCCCAGTGCAGCCTTGCCAGTGCAGCCTTGTCCCAGTGCAGCCTTGTCCCAGTGCAGCCTTGTCCCCATTGCAGCCTTGTCCCCATTGCAGCCTTGTCCCCATTGCAGCCTTGTCCCCATTGCAGCCTTGTCCCCAGTGCAGCCTTGACCCCATTGCAGGCTTATCCCCATTGCAGCCTTGTCCCCATTGCAGCCTTGTCCCCATTGCAGCCTTGTCCCCCATTGCAGCCTTGTCCCCCATTGCAGCCTTGTCCACATTGCAGCCTTGTCCACATTGCAGCCTTGTCCCCAGTGTCCATCGCCATTTAAAATTGGCGCCGACAGGACACCGGAGCGGAGCGAACGCCGCCGAGATAGCAGGGACTGGGCGGAGCCAAGATACACATGTACTCGGCTATTGTCGGCTCTTCTCGGCTCCGCTCAGGTGACTGTGAGCGGAGCAGAGAAGAGCCGAAAAGAGCAGAGTACACTCGCTATGTGCAGCTCGGCGGCGATCGCTCCGCTCCGCTCACAGCTAGCGGAGATCGGCGGGGGATTGCTGGGGATCGGCGTATAACACGCACCCACAATTTTTTCTCCTGATTTTAAAGGGGGAAAAGGTGCGTGTTATACACCGATAAATACGGTATATATATATATATATACTGTGAGGGGTTAGCTCGGCAGCGGGTGTGTGTGACACCCTGGATGGGTTCACAACACAAAATAAGGCACAGCAGACAGCGTTGTAGGTGAAAAAAAAACAAAGGTGCGATTTATTTATGCTACATGCAGTGTAAAGAAATCCTGGTCAGCTTGACCGCTTACTACACACGTAGATTCCCTGTCTAACAACTGGGTGCAGCCTTGTGCTGCCCCAGTCCCTATCTCTCTGTTGTAGAAGTTTGCCACACAGGCGTTAACTCACCGCACAGAACAGATACCACACTCCCCAGTCTACACAAACACAGAACTGGTTCCAGGATGGAGCACCTCCCTAAGCATGCTGGGGTTTTTTGTATAGGTCTTAATGAGCCCACTTACTTCAGCTGGGCTCATTAACTCTTTTCCTTCAGGACTCCCAGCACTCCCTCTATTGGTATAAGTCGGTATAAAGCCTGAATCTAGGGCATACATATTTTCCATCCTGGATGCAACCAGGTGACTTTACCTGCCTTCTGTCACAATATATATATATATATATATATATATATATATATATATATATATATATATATATATATATATATATTCTTTTATATATAAATTTATTTATTTCATCCTGGGATTTTTTTTCCGGTGTTGCAATGCCTATTATAGGCTTGATTTAAATAATTAAGTTTTTTAAATTTATATTTTTTGGGGAATTTTTATATTAGGGTGCAATTTTTTATATGGCCACAAGATAGCTTGTTGCATGCTCTATTATGAAGTCTTCCCATTCAATTACATTGTATTTAAATCAAGTGGTACCGAGTTGCTTTCCAGGCCACTGATGACATCAATTATGACAAAACGTGCTTAGAGCGGAACCGAAAGTCGCAACGTCACCACGTTCTGCATGTTCCCAAATTGCATAGTAGAGTTTGTAGAGTTTGGTATCCTAGCTGAGACCGATTGCAATACACTGTTTTTAGTGCTTTTTACTGTGTTTTATTACAATAAAGCATCCTAAAAGGATTTTATAGTATGCAAACCTGGTGCTCTGTTTTTTCTTCATTCCCAAGGACAATGAGCAGTGGAGAACCTGTGTGAGCAGGCCTGAGAGGAGACTCTTGATTCCAGCAGTAAGAATTTACTCACACAAGTCCTTGACTTCTCTTTGACAGAGAGTCACACATCTTCTAGTAAGCCGACATCTTCAGTGGGTGCAAGGGCACGTAGTGTTCTTCTTCAATAAGTGGAGCTGGAAGACGCAGAGATTTCATATGATACCGTTTGGATTCATCATATGGGTGTTGGACTTTTACATCATTTTCACAAACTTTTTTTATCACCAGTTTGCATTCTATGTATTCTCTTGCATTTATCAATTTTATTTAGAGTGGCATGTAGCTTATTGAACCAAGGTCTGCCCTGGCCATATCAGATAAAGCCTCAGCAGTAAAAAGCCACTATGGCTGCAGGCGAGTGAGATAATGGTTCTGCAGGGTAAGGCATTGAACTATGCTTATGGTCTTTGTGTTCAAATTTAGTAATCAAAATTGCATTTGGGCCATGGAATCCTTCATGACTGCTGTGAAATCCTCCTGGGTTAAAGTGGAGGAGGGGGCTCACCTGCCAGAGCTAATGAAGAAATCCAAGTTTAAAAGGTCTAAGTACACACGGTCGGAAATTCCGACCACAAAATCCGTCAGATTTTTTCGACGGATTTTGTCCGACACTGGTGTTGCATACACACGGTCGGACAAAGTTGTCGGAAAATTTGATCATTCTGAACGTGGTGACGTTTGTTGTGTATGACGGAACAACGTAGAGGCTAGTAGCCAATAGCTTTGGTCTCGTAATTTGATCTGAGCATGCGTGGCACTTTGTCCGTCGCAATTCTCGACACACGATCGGAAAAAGTCTGATCGGATTTTGTTTTCGGAAAATTTGAGATCCTGCTCTCAAATTTTTTCCGCCAGAAATTCCGACGGAAAAAGTCAGATGGAGCCCACACACGGGCGGATTTTCCGACAACATGGTCCGATCGGACATTTTCCGTCGGAATTTCCGACCGTGTGTATGGGGCATAAGAGAGAGCTATATGAAAAATCCTTAGGAGTCCAAAGTCTTTATTGTTCAAATGGTTCAGGGGCCACACAATCCCCTTCATCAGGCATGGAGGATAGGTTAAAAAAAAAACACATATAAGGACCCAAATTCCTTCTCTGACCTTGAAAGCATTCAAAACACCAAGATCTGTATTTTTGAATACTTTAGATTTTTGTGGTGCCCTTGACATCTGGGTAAACCGTAAGTGATGTCATGTAATCACTGGGTTACCATAGTGGAGACCCAATAAAAACTGGTCCTGCCTTGATTTGGGTGTCCGACTGGACGGCAGGTAGTTGGGATCTCTTGGGGGGGGGGGGGGGTCGCTCCCGCTGCTTGTAATAGCAATTGAGCGTCCAGTTAGCCACTCCGATTGCTATTATATGAGAGACGATCGTCGGCTCTAAAAAACGGTACCGGGGTAATGCCTGCAGCCAGTGCTCCTGGCTCCTCCCCCTGCTTAGTGCTCACCATAAGCTGCTTGCTATGTGAGCACTTGTGCAGCTCATTCCTAAGCTGGCTGTCTATGGACACACAAAGGGCAGCTTGGCCCCCCGCTCCCTCCTCACTCTCTGTGGTTGGCAGCAGAAGGAGCCAATGGCTGTCTATGAAGAGGGAGAGACCTGAGAGAGCCGCTGCTCCTATGCACAGTGCTGGGTCAAGATCCGGCCCAGGTAATTATAAGGTAGGGCTTGGGGGGAACTGCATTCAGGTTTTTTAACTGAATGCAGAGAATGCACTAAGGTAAAAAAAAACACCACAGATCGACTTCGGGTGAGGACATCGCAGGCGCCCTGGGCAGGTAAGTGGCCCAATATTTAAAGTCAGCAGCTGCAGTATTTGTAGCTGCTGACTTTTAATTATTTTTTTTCGGCAGAACACCGCTTTAAGAAGTGAGAGCCAAACAGTGAGAAAAGATTGTTGGGCCAAGACTTTACCCTTGATGGTACTCAAGGGGAGAAAAGACAAGATTCATCCTGTGGAATACATTAGGAATGAAAGTAAGTTTACTAACGTCATGATCGTTCCGATTAATAAGAGTAGCTTAGAAATAACTGAGATAAAATGTCAAAATGAATATATGACTTTAAACTTTGAGCATAAAAAGCTTTAAAAAGTAATATTAAACCCTCAGTTGTTAAGCACTTTAACGCGGTTGTATACCTGCACAGAATTTTTATTTTATTTTTTTAACTGCTTCCCGACCGCCTTGCTTCCCTTCCCGACCGCTCCCTGTCATGTTGCTAGGCAGAACAGGGAAATGCCATGTTTACATAGGCATCTCCCCGTTCTGCCTCTCCTCACTGCAATCGCGGGCCGCCGATGAACATTGAGTTTGCGGGACCTGCAGGCACGCTTCTGCGGCATGCGCCCGATAGGCGGCAAATTAAAAGAGATGTACGGGTAGGCCTTTTGCCTGCCCATGCCATTCTGCCGACGTAAGGCAGTCGGCAAGTGTTTAACGACAATTACAGCCTTTTTCTATTTTGCACATCTAGACTTTGCAATATTTGCTACCTCTTTTTTGCAGAGCTGCTCAAGTTCAGTTAAATGCGATGGTGACTGTGGACTGCAGTCTTCAAGTCATTCCACAAATTTTCAGTGGGGTTTAAATTGATGAAAACCCACTACAAAAAAAAAAAAAAAAAACAACCTGCAAGACAAATGCATAATGAGCTAGTATGCATAGCATACTAGCTCATTCTGAAATACTCACCTTAGATCAAAGCCCCCGCACACTGCTCCAGCTGGCGACATCGCTCCCGGAGTTATTTCCGGATATCGCGGGCTCTGGCGCTGTGATTGGCTGGAGCAGCGATGACGTCTCTCCCGTGCATACGTGCCGGTAGCGGCTACAGCTGAAGTAAAAGCACGAACAAGCCATTGCTTCAGTGCGCATGTGCCGATGACGTCCGCACATGCTGATAGAGGGGATATCTCCTAAACTGTGCAGGTTTAGGAGATATCCGGGGAAGCTACAGGTAAGTAGGGATGAGCCGAACAACCCCGGGTTCGGTTCGCACCAGAACCTTCGAACGGACCGAAAGTTTGCGCGAATTTTCGAACCCTATTCGTTACAATGGACGCGAACGTTCAAAATCAAAATTGCTAATTACAATGGCCAATATGCATGTTAATGTCATAAAACAGGTTTGGGGACCCGGGTCCTGCCCCAGGGGACATATATCAATGCAAAAAGAACTTTTAAAAACTAACGTTTTTTCGGGAGCAGTCATTTTAATGATGCATAAAGTGAAAAAAAAAAGTGAAATTTTCCTTTAAATATGGTACCTGGGGGTGTCTAAAGTATGCCTGTGAAGTGGCATGTGTTTCCCGTGTTTAGAACTGTCCCTGCACAAAATGACATTTGTAAAGGAAAAAAAGAAGCCATTTAAAACCACTTGCGGCTTTAATGTCATGTCTTGTCCTGGCCATATGGCTGAAAATCCTTGAGGAAAATGGCATGGCTACCCCCCCCCCCAGCCCCTTTGGGTCTTGTATGGATATTAAGGGGGACCCCGCACCCAAAATAAAACCCTATACCTACAACCCTATATACTCTGAACAGCAGTATATAGGCGGTGCAAACAAGACACGGACTGTAGGTTTGTTCTTAAGTAGAATCTGAACAGGTACATTATGAAGTGTAGCTCCATCCCAAAAAAATCTATTTTTAAGCTTTTTGGAGAACATGGGGAGGGGTTATCACCCCTGTAACATTTGCTGTCTTTGCACATCTGTTCAGAACATTTCACCTCACTTTCCGTCCCAATGACAAATGTTTTTGGAAAAGTGGGGTTTTAATTGAAACAAGGATTGGCGATAAAGCATCAGTAGAGAGGAGATACCTTTTTCCCAAATTAAATCTAACAGGATCGAATTTCCCTTCCTAGGGGTAGATTTCCTCTCACTGTTTTCTCTTTCCGTTTGCAAGTAGGAGTCGTTTGTAAGTTGGATGTTTGAAAGTAGGGGCCTGCCGTATATACTCTGCAGAAATTTGCCCTATTAGATGTTGGTGTAGCCACAAGACTGGTGGGCACAGGAATGGGCCCTGCTGTGAGTTAATAGATCAAGATTTGTACTTGCATGCACCTGTTGAACAGGGCAGAAAAATTGGGCCTTTGGTGGTGGTGGTGGACGGTGTTGCCACAAGACTGTAAGCCCTTACAGTTACTCTTGGTGGGCGCAGGAATGGGCCCTGCTGTGAGTTATTAGATCAAGATTTGTAATTGCATGCACCTGTTGAACAGGGCAGAAAAATTAGGCCTTTGGTGGTGGTGGTGGTGGACGGTGTTGCCACAAGACTGTAAGCCCTCACAGTTACTCTTGGTGGGCGCAGGAATGGGCCCTGCTGTGAGTTTTTAGATCAAGATTTGTAATTGCATGCACCTGTTAAACAGGGGCTGAAAAATTGTGCCTTAGGCATTGGTGCTGGTGCCACAACACTGCAACCCCTCACAGATACTGTACTTGGAGCACAGCAATGAGACCTATTGCAAAGCATTGCCTAAAAATTGTAATTACACGCCCCAACAAGGGCTGAAAAATTGTGCCTTAGGCACTGGTGCTGGTGCCACAACACTGCAACCCCTCACAGATACTGTACTTGGAGCACAGCAGTCAGACATGTTGCGAAGCATTGCTTAAAAAATTGTAATTACACGCCCCTGTTATACAGGGGCTGAAATATTGTGCCTTAGGCACTGGTGTGGTGGCACCCAGAAACAAAAATGTTCTTGCAAGCTATCAAGGAATGGATCATTGAGGAGGAGGAAGAGGATAGTCAGTGAACATAACAGGACAGTCACTCAGCATCAGCATAGGCAGTCTTGAAGGGATGTGATATTATAAATTATTCAGTTATATCCGCTTCAGGTGCCTGGTAGCTGGTGGTGATCCAAGACTGATTCATTTTTATGAAGGTCAGTCGATCAACCGAGTCGTCGGACAGGCGCACCCTGTGATCGGTGACAAATCCTCCAGCAGCACTGAATGTGCGTTCGGAAAGAACGCTGGATGCAGGACAGGCCAGTAGCTCAATTGCATACTGTGCAAGCTCTGGCCAGTGATCCATCCTCAAGACCCAGTAAGCCAGAGGATTTTCGATGGGAAAGGTGTCCAAGTCTGACCTTGCCCCTAGGTATTCCTGCACCATGTATATCAGACACTGGCGATGGTTGCTGGAACTGATCATACCTTGGGGCTGCGGACTAAAAAATTGTCTGAATGCATCGGTCAGACGTCCACCTTCCCCACCGCTCCTTCTGCTACTGACCGAAGCCTCAGCAACTCGTCGTCCAGGACCAGGAGTTTGTAACCTCCCAGTTTCTGGGAACGCGTTGCACAGACCTTTCTGCAAGGCCTCCCTGAGATGTCTCATCCTCTGCTCCCTCTGCGACGGCAAGATAAGGTCCACAACCTTACCCTTGTACCGTGGATCAAGAAGAGTGGCCAGCCAGTAATGGTCCCTCTCCTTGATCCGAAGAATACGAGGATCCTTCCGCAGGCTTTGCAGGATCAGGGAGGCCATGCAACGTAGGTTAGCTGAGGCATTCGGTCCGGAGTCTTCTGGGTCACTGAGGACGACATGATCGCCAGCCACCTCCTCCCAGCCACGTACAAGTCCACTGGTTTGTTGGGACTGTACATCATCCCTAAAAGACTGCTGCTGCTGATGCTGAGTGCCAGGCTCCACCTCCATGCTCACACAATCCTCCTCCTCCTCCTCATCCTCTTCCTGTGTGATGGGTGGGACAGAAGGAACACTGTCTGGATAAAGGGGGCCTTGAGAGGCAAGGAAGTCCTCCTCTTCCTGCCTCTTTTCTGCCTCAAGTGCCCTGTCCATTATCCCACGCAGCGTATGCTCCAACAGGTGGACAAGAGGTACAGTGTCACTGATGCATGCACTGTCACTGCTCACCATCCTCGTGGCCTCCTCAAATGGTGAGAGGACAGTGCATGCTATCCTGATCATGCTCCACTGGCGTGGGGAAAAAAAGCCAAGCTCCCCTGACCCTGTCCTGGTGCCGTAGTCGCAAAGGTACTCATTGATGGCCCTCTGCTGCGTGTGCAGTCGCTGCAGCATGGCCAACGTTGAGTTCCACCTGGTGGGCATGTCACATATTAGGCGGTTCTTGGGCAGGTACAGCTCCTTTTGCAGCTCAGCCAGCCGAGCACTGGCATTATACGATCGGCGGAAATGCACACAGACTGGCCTGCCTCAGGACATCCTGTAAGCCTGGGTACCTGCCCAAAAACCGCTGCACCACCAGGTTGAGGACGTGAGCCATACAGGGCACATGGGTGAGCTGCCCCTGTCGCAGGGCGGAGAGGAGGTTGGTGCCATTGTCAGAAACCACCATTCCTGGCTTAAGCTGGCGTGGCGTCAACCACCTCTCGGCCTGCCCCTGCAGAGCTGCCAGAACCTCTGGCCCAGTGTGGCTCCTGTCCCCCAAACACACCAGCGCAAGCACGGCATGGCATCTTTTTGCCTGCGTACTCGCGTAGCCCCTTGTACGCCTACGGAGCACCGCTGGTTCCGAGGACAGAGCACTCGAAGAGGCCATGGAGGAAGAAGAAGAGGAGGGGGTGGAGGAGAGAGGTGTGTCACAACCAGTAGTAGCATTTTGGAGGCGTGGTGGCGGAACAACCTCCAACACTACTGCACCTTGTCCTGCATCCCTCCCAGCTGCCAATAGAGTGACCCAATGGGCCGTGAAAGACAGATAACGTCCCTGTCCATGCCTGCTGGACCATGAGTCAGCGGTAATATGCACCTTACCGCTGACCGCCCTGTCCAGCGAGGCATGGACATTGCCTTCCACATGCCGGTAGAGAGACGGAATCGTCTTCTATGAGAAAAAGTGGCGTTTGGGAACCTGCCACTGAGGAACCGCACATTGAACAAACTCACGGAAGGGGGTCGAGTCTACCAACTGAAAAGGCAGCAGTTGAAGTGCTAGCAATTTAGCCAAGCTAGCATTCAATCGCTGGGCATGTGGATGGCTGGGAGTATACTTCTTTCGATGGTCCAGCAGCTGGGGCAGGGAAATTTGCGGACGTCAGTGTACTGCAAGTACTTGGTTGTGACACACCTAATTCTACACCTTCAGTCCTCTCAGAGCAGCTTTCAGAGAGGACTGAAGATATAGTGGGGATGGAGATCACAGCTGATGAGGAGCAAGGAGAGGTCCGCTTTGTTCTTTGGTGTGGGTCTTTAATGTGCGCTTGCCAACGAGCTGCTTGTGGTGCCCAAGCGGCTGATGTTTTGGCCACGCGAGATACGCTTGAGACAAATATTGCAAATAGCAGTGGTGTGATCTGATGCACTCGTCTCAAAAAAGGCCCACACCAAAGAACTTTTGTGATAACGTGCAGAGGCAGCGCCCTGCACAGGCGGAGCTCTGCGGTGTGATTCAGTTGGTGTGCTGGCCTCTAGCTGGCCTTCAGGGGGCATCCTGCCTCGTTGGACATGTGCCGCCGCATCCTCCTCCTCCTCCTCTCTCCCTTCAGGCACCCACGTGGAGTCAGTGACCTCATCATCCCCTCCCTCTTCACCACTAGAGCAAACCTGGCAGTAAGCTGCAGCTGGTGGAACATTACTGCCAGATTGCTGTCCTTCAGCATCCCCTCTCTCTGCGCGCACACTACTGCCTTCCTCAAGCTGGGTATCATCATCCGAGCCTTCAAATCGTTGGGCATCCTCCTGGAGCATGTACCCAACACTGTGCTCAAAGAGTTCGGAGGACTCCTCAGGAGGACATGGTGGGTCTAGGGAAGGGGTGGCTGATGATGCCATTGAGTACGCGTTGGCAGCTGCTCTACCAGTACCCTGAGCCTGGGTGAGAGAGGATGAGGAGGATGAGGAGGGCTTGGTCATCCATTCTACCAAGCCTTCGGCATGATGCGGCTCAACATGTCCAGTTGCCGAAAACAAAGACAAGCGTGTCCCATGGCCACGTGCTGATGACGATGCACGACCACGTCCTAGACCAGCACTGTTGTCTCTAGAAACAGAGCCTGCTTGCCCTGTGTTCTTGCCTCGGGACGGTCTGCCTCTCCTTGGCAGTCTTCCAGCCATTGTAGTGGGTAGTGTATATTGTATAAAAAATAGAGCTCCTATGTGTGCTCACAACACACTGTAGGTCCTATGGGTGCTGACACAAACACACTAGAGGTACTATGTGTGCTGACGAAGAAATAGAGCTCCTATGTGTGCTCACAACACACTATAGGTCCTATGGGTGCTGACACAAACACACTATAGGTACTATGTGTGCTGACAAAAAAATATAGGTCCTATGTGTGCTCACAACACACTATAGGTCCTATGGGTGCTGACACAAACACACTATAGGTACTATGTGTACTGACAAGAAAATATAGGTCCTATGTGTGCTCACAACACACTATAAGTCCTATGGGTGCTGACACAAACACACTATAGGTACTATGTGTGCTGACAAGAAAATATAGGACCTATGTGTGCTCACAACACACTATAAGTCCTATGGGTGCTGACACAAACACACTATAGGTACTATGTGTGCTGACAAGAAAATATAGGTCCTATGTGTGCTCACAACACACTATAAAGCCCCATACACACGGTCGGACTTTTTCATGGATTCTGTCCGATCGGACAATGTTGTTGAAAAATCAGACCGTGTGTATGCACCATCGGACAGTGTACGTCGGATTGTCCGACGGACAAAGTCTTATCTCCTGCTGGAAAGATTTGCCGACAACACGGTCCGATCACACCAAATCCGATCGTGTGTACGGTTGTCCAACCGGACAAAGTGCTACGCATGCTCAGATCACATTACAAGACCAAAGCTATTGGCTACTAGCCTCTACGTAGTCCCGTCGTAGGCAACAAACGTCACCATGTTCAGAATGATCTGATTTTCCGACAACTTTGTCCGACCGTGTGTACGCAAAACCAACATCAGACAAAGTATGACGGACAGGATCCGACCGACCTGGTCCGCGGATTGTCCGACCGTGTGTATGGGGCTTAAGTCCTATGGGTGCTGACACAAACACACTATAGGTACTATGTGTGCTGACAAGAAAATATAGGTCCTATGTGTGCTCACAACACACTATAAGTCCTATGGGTGCTGACACAAACACACTATAGGTACTATGTGTGCTGACAAGAAAATATAGGTCCTATGTGTGCTCACAACACACTATAAGTCCTATGGTTCCTGACACAAACACACTATAGGTACTATGTGTGCTGACAAGAAAATATAGGTCCTATGTGTGCTCACAACACACTATAAGTCCTATGGGTGCTGACACAAACACACTATAGGTACTATGTGTGCTGACAAGAAAATATAGGTCCTATGTGTGCTCACAACACACTATAAGTCCTATGGTTCCTGACACAAACACACTATAGGTACTATGTGTGCTGACAAGAAAATATAGGTCCTATGTGTGCTCACAACACACTATAAGTCCAATGGGTGCTGACACAAACACACTATAGGTACTATGTGTGCTGACAAGAAAATATAGGTCCTATGTGTGCTCACAACACACTATAAATCCTATGGTTCCTGACACAAACACACTATAGGTACTATGTGTGCTGACAAGAAAATATAGGTCCTATGTGTGCTCACAACACACTATAGGTCCTATGGGTGCTGACACAAACACACTATAGGTACTATGTGTGCTGACAAGAAAATATAGGTCCTAGGTGTGCTCCCAACACACTATAAGTCCTATGGGTGCTGACACAAACACACTATAGGTACTATGTGTGCTGACAAGAAAATATAGGTCCTATGTGTGCTCAGAACACACTATAAGTCCTATGGGTGCTGACACAAACACACTATAGGTACTATGTGTGCTGACAAGAAAATATAGGTCCTATGTGTGCTCACAACACACTATAAGTCCTATGGGTGCTGACACAAACACACTATAGGTACTATGTGTGCTGACAAGAAAATATAGGTCCTATGTGTGCTCACAACACACTATAAGTCCTATGGGTGCTGACACAAACACACTATAGGTACTATGTGTGCTGACAAGAAAATATAGGTCCTATGTGTGCTCACAAAGGAAACACTAGCTCCTATGTGTGCTGACACAAACACAATATGGCTCCTATAAATCCCTGCCTGGGATGGGACAGAAGGTTGGGACAGAAGTTGGGGTGCAATGCTGTTCTAACAGCACTACGATTGGTGCTACTGCAATGCTGTACTAACAGCACGCACACACCAGACTAATCCCCAGCAGCAGATAATATCACACTCTGTGCAATCAGCAGCAATGATCAGTAATGATTTTAATGACTCAGGTCATGAGTTAGCAATGGTTTAGCAAAGAAGAAAATCAATCAGCAGACTGCTCTCCTAAAAGCAGGAACACATGTGCCCTGGGCCGACGGCGTGGCGGCCTTTTATAGAGTGGGGCGTGTACTAAAGCCCCTGAGCTTTAATTGGCTACAGGCGTCATGCGGGGTCACAGTGCATGCTTGGCCAATCATCAGCCAGCAATGCACTGCGCCGGCCGCAATGCATTGCGGGCCGCTCGCATCACACGAATGTGATGCGAACGGCCTAAATAGTTTTGGGCTCGCCGAGCGGGCGAACGCCCGGTGCTCGATTCGAACGTGGGTTCGAATCGAGCACCGGGCCCATCCCTACAGGTAAGCCTTATTATAGGCTTACCTGTAGTAAAAAGTGGATTGTAAGGGTTTAAGTCTAAGCTCTGACTAGGCCATGCAAGGACATTCACCTTTTTCTCCTTCAAACACTGTGGACATTTTTGCTCTGTGCTTTGGGTCATTGTCATGTTGAAAGGTAAACCTTCTTCTCATTGACAACTTTCTGGCAGAGGGCAGCAGATTTTCCTCAAGAATCTGATGATATTGTGTTCTATCCATTTTTCCTTCTATCCTGATAAGTGCTGCAGCCCCTGCTGCAGAGAAACACCCCCATAACAGGATATTACCACCTGCACGCTTTACTGTAGGAGTGGTGTTATTTGGTTGGTGAGCTGTATTGGATTTCTGCCAGACTTAACGTTTGGTGTTGAGGCCAAATAATAACATTTTAGGGTCTCATCTGACCACAACACCTTTTTCCATGTGGCCTCAGAATCTTCAAGGTGCGTTTTGGCAAAGCTCAGCCGTGACTGCATGTGGCCTTTCTTGAGGAGTCAAATTTTTCTTGCAACCCTCCCATACAAGCCACATTTGAGGAGAATCTGTGATATTGTTGTCACATGCACACAATGCGGCTGATTTACCAAGCATTTGCGCCATGAGTTGCGGCGCACATCGCCGCGCAACGGCCGTTTTCGTATTCACAAAGCATTTGCGCCTGTAACAGCGTAATTCCCCATTTACTATCATGTTGCCGGCGCACGGGCGGCCGCGATCTGTGCGCCGCTATATAACTGGCGCAAGCATTCTTCAACTCAGAAAATAAAAGAAACTGGAAGTGCAATATTATGGGGGTGATGTGGGTGATGTGAGGAAGTATAGATATGACTGTCCAACTAACAAATATGCCCAAAATAGAACCGAAAATTACCTTTCTCTGAGCAGGCTTGCTGTGCCTGCAAATACACTTGTAACTGCGCTAGGTAAATTTATGTACTGCGCATGCGCAAGCGGTATTTGCGCCCGTTCATGTGCTCTGGTTCACTGCACCGGCAAAATCTTAGTAAATGTCAAGCCACGTAGGTTCATTTGCATAATAATAAGAACAGGCGCACATCTTAACTTGACTTTTTTTTTTTTGCGCTGGTTCACTACTATGGGTTTTTTTAAAGGCTATTTGAACACAGGTCATGTTAGCATTAAGAAATTAAAAAAAATGAAGAAAAAAAATGCGTGGGGGTCCCCCGAAATTCCATATCAGGCCCTTCAGGTCTGGTATGGATATTAAGGGGAACCCAGCGCCAAAAGAAAATGGCGTGGGGGTCCCCCTCAAAATCCATACCAGGCCCTTCAGGTCTGGCATGGATATTAAGGGGAACCCCGTGCCAAAAAAAGAAAATGGTGTGGGGGTCCCCCTCAAAATCCATAATAGACCCTTATCCGAGCACGCAACCTGGCAGGCCGCAGGAAAAGAGGGGGGACAAGAGAGCGCCTCTCCTGAACCGTACCAGACCACATGCCCTCAACATTGGAAGAATGCTTTGGGGTCCCCCACAAAGCACCTTGTCCCCATGTTGATGAGGACAAGGGCCTCATCCCCACAACCCTTGACAATTCCTTTATTAAAGTCTTCTTTCTTCTGGTCTTCTTCCTTATTCCTTTCTTCATCTTCTTCTTCCTCCAATTTGCTTCTTCTTGCTCCGGTGTTCTCATCCGGCATCTTCCTCCACGGCGTCTCTTCTTCGCAAGAAGTGGATCGGAGGAAGAAGATGAAGAGAAGCGTCACACAGCGGGAGCCTCCCATTGCGCGGAGCGGCCCGATAACGAAGAAGAAGCGGATCGGAGGAAGAAGAAGATGGAGGAAGAAGATGAAGAAACCGAAGGATGAAGAATGGAAGAAGGAAGACTTTAATAAAGGAATTGTCAAAGACCGTCTCCGGTCATTTTTAACTCTTTTGTCACTTTTTTAGTGAAATGGTAAGGGGTACTTCTGTACCCCTTACCATTTCACACAGGGGGAGGCCTGGATCTGGGGGTCCCCTTGTTAAAGGGGGCTTCCAGATTCCGATAACCCCCCCGCCCACAGACCCCCACAACTATTGGGCAAGGGTTGTGGGGATGAGGCCCTTGTCCTCATCAACATGGGGACAAGGTGCTTTGGGGGGAACCCAAAGCATCCTCCCAATGTTGAGAGCATGTGGCCTGGTACGGTTCAGGGGGGGGGGGCGGGCTCTCTCGTCCCCCCCTCTTTTCCTGCGGCCTGCCAGGTTGCGTGCTCGGATAAGGGTCTGGTATGGATTTTGAGGGGGACCCCCACGCCATTATTTTTTTTTTTGGCGCGGGGTTCCCCTTAATATCCATGCCAGACCTGAAGGGCCTGGTATGGATTTTGAGGGGGGCCCCCACGCCATTTTTTTTGGAGCGGGGTTCCCCTTAATATCCATACCAGACCTGAAGGGCCTGGTATGCTCTTGGAGGGGAACCCATGCCGTTTTTAAAGTCGTGTTGTAAGTCGCCCCAAGTCGTGTTGTAAAGCCCACCCCAAGTCACGCTGGAAGTCGTGTTGCCCGTGTGAATGGACTGTTAGCGTGCGCTATTATCAATGGCATTCTATTATCGCAGTGCGCCGGTATATTATGTGTTGAGCTTTTGTGTGCGCCGGTTCATACACTCTCTTAATAATTTATCTGGCGTACCAAATATGGTATGAACCGGCGCAGTGCATTCATTTTAGTAAATCAGCCCCAATGACTACTCTGTGTGAAAAAATCCTGCAACTTCTTCAGAGTTGCTGTAGGCCTCTTGGTAGGCTCTCTGAATAGATTCCTCCTGGCTATTTTCATTCAGTTTTGAGGGTTGTCCTGATCCAGGGAGGGTCCATGTTGTACCAAATACCTTTAAGTTTTTAATAATAGACTTCACTGTGCTTCTATGCATTGATAAAGCCTTTAAGGTTATTTTGTATCCATCCCCTGACTTGTGCCTGCCCACAACTTTATCCAACTTTAGACCTTTTGACAGTGCCTTGCCACCCATAGTTGATTGTTTGCCTCAGCTGCGCTGCCAGGGACTGAAATACTCCAGGAAATCTCTTTTCATGCTAAGCTTATCAAAATGAGCACAGCTGATGACAGTTGAAAGTCAAATAGATTTGTGCGTTATTTAGAAGGTGATTAGCTACACCTGATTGCGTTTACAAGTAATTTTTAGGAGGGGGGGTGATATATCTTTCACTTGGATGTTATAAGTTGCACTGAGAAAATACAGCTGGATAAAATAAAAACTGTGCCTGTCTTCATTTCAGGCTGCAAAGCAACGGAATGTGATTATTTGAAAGGGGGGTGATTCTTTTCTATACCCACTGTACAATTACCCTATTACATCATTATTACCCTAAACTATTAGCCTATTGCCTAATACACATTCAATACCCCGAGTGTCATCTTTTGTCAGTAGTTTTTTTTTTTTTTTTTTAGGGTATATGGATTACAAATATACCATATAGTGTCATAAAAAAAAAAAAAACACTGAAAAACTATAGCCAGAAATGCAAAATGTACACAATAAAAATAAAAAAGTTATAAATCGATTTGCATTTTAATGAGTGAAATAAATATTTGATCCCAAATCAGCAAGATTTCTGGCTCCCGGTGTCTTCTATACAGGTAACAAGCTGAGATTAGGAGCACTCCTAATTTGAGCTTGTTGCCTGTATATAAAAAAAAAAAATAAACAAAAAAAGACACCTGTCCACAGAGGCAATCAGATTCCAATCTCTCCAAGGATGTCAGGGACAAGATTTGCAAATGGACGAAACACAAAATCGAGCTCTTTGGCATCAACTCAACGCGCCGTGTTTGGAGGGGGGATGCTGCCTATGAACCCAAGTACACCATCCCCACCGTCAAACATGGAGGTGGAAACATTATGCGTTGGGGCGTTTTTCTGCTAAGGGGAATTGACAACTTCACGGCATCAAAGGGACGATGGACAGGGGCCATGTACCGTCAAATCTTCAGTGAGAATCTCCTTCCCTCAGCCAGGGCATTGAAAATGTTTCATGGATGGCTATTCTAGCATGACAATGACCCAAAACACACAGCCAAGGCAACAAAGGCACAGCTTAAGAAGCACATTAAGGTCCGAGAGTGGCCTAGACCAGGGGTCTCAAACTGGCGGCCCTCCAGCTGTTGCAAAACTACAAGTCCCATGAGGCATTGCAAGGCTGACAGTTACAAGCATGACTCCCACAGGCAGAGGCATGATGGGACTTGTAGTTTTGCAACAGCTGGAGGGCTGCCAGTTTGAGACCCCTGGCCTAGACAGTCTTCAATCCCATAGAAAATATGTGGAGGGAGTTGAAAGTTAGAGCTACCAAACGTCAGCCTCGAAACCTTAATGACTTAAGAGGATCTGCAGAGCGGGACAAAATCCCTCCTGAGATCTGTGCAAAGCTGATGGTCAACTACAAGAAACATCTGACCTCCGATTGGCAACAAGAGTTTTGCCACTAAGCCTGGGTTGACCCTTTTGCAAACAGACATCGTATGCAAGTCGCACCAACAAATCTGAGGGCGTCATCAACATTGTATTGACAACCACAGAGGGCAGTGTTAACTTCCTGCGGGAGAGATGCGATGCGGGAACCAGCGATGTAATCGTGCCAGGCCCGCATCACGTGTGAACCTAGCCCAAGTCATGTTTTGTCAAGGGTTTTACTTATTAAAGTGCAAATCAATTTATAGTTTTTGAAAAAAAAATTAATGGATTTTTTTGTTGTTAGTCTGTCTCTCACTTAAAATAAACCTACCAATAAAATTATAGACTAATCATTTCTTGAACAATGGGCAAATGTACAAAAACAGCAGGGGATCAAATACTTTTTTTCCCTCTGGGCCAGTTCACATCAGATGCAGTTCTGTGCGCTTTTTTTTTCCTGCACTAAAAATAGTGTTTTCTATGTATTCCAATGGCTCTAGTTCACACCATGCAGTCAGTTTCAGGTGCCGAAAGCCATTTGTGTGAGAAAAAAAAAAAAAATAAATAAAAAAAATAAAAACTTTGACTTCTGCCTATAGGTAGTGGAAATATCTCCTAAACGTGCACCGTTTAGGAGATATTTCACTTGTAGGCCGCTGAAAATTCCAACGGCGCATGTGCGGGGACGAAACAAAACTAAGTGCCATTTCTTCCCTAGCCTATGCCATTAATCACGCGGCTCCAGCATCATTTGCAGGATGTAGCCGCTAGCAAAAGAGGAAATAAAACCCATCAGGGTTTACTTCCTCTTTAAAGTAGCAGTGCGGAAAAGCAAAAAATGCCCTGTCTCAGGGGGTAAAACCTTCCAGAGGTCAAGTGGGTAATCATGACACTGGACACATGTGGGGGAGGAGCCATAGAGGACTATATTTTAGGGTGTGACCGGGGGGGGGGGTGCATTTGCCATCAGGCTCTTGGAATGGCACAGCTCTGTAGAACATTTTTCAGCACTCATTCACAACACTTCCAGGAGGTGGGCAAGTCATATATATGGGATTTATTTATTCCATAGACACCCTGTCAGCAATATCAAGTCTCCTGATGAGGTGAATGATTCCCAAAACATATTGATTTCTATGATGCATCTCTATTTGGAATTATGCTGTATGAAGAGTCCATCTTGTGTGGTATTATTGTGTGACAAATTGTAAGAACGATTCCTAGTGCACTTGTTTTTAAGCCTTTGGAACTTTTATATGTTCAAATAAAGATTACATTTTACATCCTAGTATCTAAAGGTTGGCCAGATTATACAATTTTCCTTTAGATTTACCAAAACCATATAATACGTCAAACCTAAACACTTTCCCTTTGTATGTCATCAGGCAGGCCCTTGCACTTCATTGTTAAAAAAAAAAAAAAAAAAAAAGGTAAATCTAACGGAATTTGAATAAGAAAACTGCATGTATAGGCAGCTTTACTCCTAAGAAGTCCCAGGGGTAATTTTTGTAAACTCTTGAACATTTCTAGGGATGGAAGATGCCTCCATAAATTAGACCCAGCTTTTCCAAATGTTTAGAAAAGTCACTGTTGGCATTTTCCATGCAGCCAAGTACATTTTATTTTATTTTTTTTAAGTTAAAAACTCGTCAAGCCAGGTAGTAGTGCTTGTAAGAACATCAACAGCTCAAACTGATAGACAAAATTCAAGTCTTCCATGGCCAGCCTAAGCTACACCTCAGATTTAACCACTTACTAGCAGATAATCTCAGCCAAGCAGCAACAAACAAGACAAACCATTCTATTGCAGCTTACCAATTCTTAGATTTAGTCTTCATTAGTTCTTTTAAAGCTCCATTTTCACCTGGTGATCCAGCAAGTATTTAACAGAACAAGCCGTTTTCCCAAGTCTATGCTCCATCCAGAGTGGAGGCACTGTGATACAGGTGGGTGGTGTTACTGGCCAGACCCAGGGGGGGTGGGGGGGATAGGGATAAGCTGCAATATAAAATTGTTGTTTTTAATACAACTATAAGCCCAGGTTCACATTTGGGGGGGGGGGTTTGAAATCGTGCAAGTTCAGCTGAACTCACGATTTCAGATCAGCAATGCAGTCAGACTTCTGGGGGAATTTGACAGGCATCTGTGTGTGTTCATGCACAGATATCTATTCAAAATAGCCCCCGAAGTCACCAAAAGAAGTACAGAAACTACTTTTGGGAATCGGTGCAGCCCTGTTCACATCAGACCGATTTGACATGTCAAATCGCAGCCTATTGCCAGTAATGGTACTGCCCAAATCAGTGTTACGATGACTTGGCTTGCGCCGCACCGATTTCCAAAAGTAGTTCCTACACTACTTTTGGCAACTTCAGGGGCGATTATAATAGACTTTCAAATCACCCCCGTACTCACTCAAATGCAGGTTTAAGATTTTAAACCCACCGCCAATGTGAACAAGGACTTTTAAAATGAAGCCAAACTTGCACGATGGCACAAACTGCTAATCGGGTGAAGACATACTACAAGCTATGTACTAAAACTGAAGTGTGGAAAATCTGGTGCTAGTAGAAAGTCTATCCAGTGGGAACAGACAAACTATTTACAATAAGTGCTAATCCTCTACAGATTCCAAAACCAAAAATAGTTTTGCTTGAAATACTCAAAAACCCACTTGCTTTAAAAAATGTAGCAACCATTGGAAAGCTGAACCACTTTCAGCATTGGGGGGAAATTTGACTAAATAGTAGCATGTATATTTATGCAAATTAAATACTTTTTTTTAATAAAACACACACTTTTATAGGTCCACATTGTTTAGTCAACCCCACCTATTCTGCATCCATTGGCAAGCGCTTCAGCTTTCCAATGCCTGGAGACAAATATATGGAGCTCCATTAAACTATTATGCTGCAAAAACCCATTCTTTACCACAATGCACCTTCCCATTGCACTCAGGTTGCAGTATACAGCTAAAAAAGGAACATTTCAGGATTGGCTTTCCTAATGCAATAAGGTGTCTAAACCAGCTGCAGAGGAGATAATTTTTCCTCTGAACCGCCAACTGGGGAAAAAAAAAAATTCATTTTATAAAATGTACACCTATATGTTAATACATTGCAGCATTTCAGCCTGGTATGAAATAGCCTTTAGATTATGAACACCCCCCCATTGGCCCTTAAGGCTGTTACCCAAAGTTACCAAACATTTTAATTGCTGAACTTTTGCAGTATTATTGGCAACCAGATTTCACAACTTAATAAAAGCAAAGATTTATTGGTCACTTTGGGCAACAATAAATTTTTCCTACACAAAAAGGAGGGACAACACTGGGCTCCCATCACAAGGAGCAAAGTGCAGCATCTCGCATACCACACACACACACACGTGAGAAAACACAAGTTGTTCAGTGTGCAATAAACTTTATTTTACTATACGGGTCAGTACCGCAGCATACAATACAGTGCAACAAAGAAATAGCAATGTGTGATACAAGTTCTTTTTTTGAGGTTTAAAAGCCACCTCTCAAACGAAGCACAAGGTGCAATGTGGATTCTTTCTGGATGTTGTAGTCTGAGAGCGTGCGACCATCTTCCAGCTGCTTGCCTGCAAAGATCAATCTCTGCTGATCTGGAGGAATACCTTCTTTGTCTTGGATCTTGGCCTTCACGTTCTCAATAGTGTCACTAGGTTCAACCTCAAGGGTGATGGTCTTGCCTGTGAGGGTTTTTACAAAGATCTGCATACCACCTCTCAGGCGGAGAACAAGGTGAAGGGTGGATTCTTTCTGGATGTTGTAGTCTGAAAGGGTGCGACCATCTTCAAGCTGCTTGCCTGCAAAGATCAATCTTTGCTGGTCTGGAGGAATACCTTCTTTGTCTTGGATCTTGGCCTTCACGTTCTCAATAGTGTCACTAGGTTCAACCTCAAGGGTGATGGTCTTGCCTGTGAGGGTTTTTACAAAGATCTGCATACCACCTCTCAGGCGGAGAACAAGGTGAAGGGTGGATTCTTTCTGGATGTTGTAGTCTGAAAGGGTGCGACCATCTTCAAGCTGCTTGCCTGCAAAGATCAATCTTTGCTGGTCTGGGGGAATACCTTCTTTGTCTTGGATCTTTGCCTTTACATTCTCAATAGTGTCACTAGGTTCAACCTCAAGGGTGATGGTTTTTCCTGTGAGGGTTTTTACAAAGATCTGCATACCACCTCTCAGACGGAGCACAAGATGCAATGTGGATTCTTTCTGGATGTTGTAGTCTGAAAGGGTGCGACCATCTTCAAGCTGCTTCCCAGCAAAGATCAATCTTTGCTGGTCTGGGGGGATACCTTCTTTGTCTTGGATCTTTGCCTTTACATTCTCAATAGTGTCACTAGGTTCAACCTCAAGGGTGATGGTTTTTCCTGTGAGGGTTTTTACAAAGATCTGCATACCACCTCTCAGGCGGAGAACAAGGTGAAGGGTGGATTCTTTCTGGATGTTGTAGTCTGAAAGGGTGCGACCATCTTCAAGCTGCTTGCCTGCAAAGATCAATCTTTGCTGGTCTGGGGGAATACCTTCTTTGTCTTGGATCTTTGCCTTTACATTTTCAATAGTGTCACTAGGTTCAACCTCAAGGGTGATGGTTTTGCCTGTGAGGGTTTTTACAAAGATCTGCATACCACCTCTCAGACGGAGCACAAGATGCAATGTGGATTCTTTCTGGATGTTGTAGTCTGAAAGGGTGCGACCATCTTCAAGCTGCTTGCCTGCAAAGATCAATCTCTGCTGATCTGGAGGAATACCTTCTTTGTCTTGGATCTTTGCCTTTACATTCTCAATAGTGTCACTAGGTTCAACCTCAAGGGTGATGGTCTTGCCGGTGAGGGTTTTTACAAAGATCTGCATACCACCTCTCAGACGGAGAACAAGGTGAAGGGTGGATTCTTTCTGAATGTTGTAGTCTGAAAGGGTGCGACCATCTTCAAGCTGTTTGCCTGCAAAGATCAATCTCTGCTGATCTGGGGGGATCCCTTCTTTGTCTTGGATTTTGGCCTTTACATTTTCAATAGTGTCACTAGGTTCAACCTCAAGGGTGATGGTTTTGCCTGTGAGGGTTTTTACAAAGATCTGCATACCACCTCTCAGACGGAGAACAAGGTGAAGGGTGGATTCTTTCTGAATGTTGTAGTCTGAAAGGGTGCGACCATCTTCAAGCTGCTTGCCTGCAAAGATCAATCTCTGCTGATCTGGGGGGATCCCTTCTTTGTCTTGGATTTTGGCCTTTACATTTTCAATAGTGTCACTAGGTTCAACCTCAAGGGTGATGGTTTTGCCTGTGAGGGTTTTTACAAAGATCTGCATACCACCTCTCAGACGGAGAACAAGGTGAAGGGTGGATTCTTTCTGAATGTTGTAGTCTGAAAGGGTGCGACCATCTTCAAGCTGTTTGCCTGCAAAGATCAATCTCTGCTGATCTGGGGGGATCCCTTCTTTGTCTTGGATTTTGGCCTTTACATTTTCAATAGTGTCACTAGGTTCAACCTCAAGGGTGATGGTTTTGCCTGTGAGGGTTTTTACAAAGATCTGCATACCACCTCTCAGACGGAGAACAAGGTGAAGGGTGGATTCTTTCTGAATGTTGTAGTCTGAAAGGGTGCGACCATCTTCAAGCTGCTTGCCTGCAAAGATCAATCTCTGCTGATCTGGGGGGATCCCTTCTTTGTCTTGGATTTTGGCCTTTACATTTTCAATAGTGTCACTAGGTTCAACCTCAAGGGTGATGGTTTTGCCTGTGAGGGTTTTTACAAAGATCTGCATACCACCTCTCAGACGGAGAACAAGGTGAAGGGTGGATTCTTTCTGAATGTTGTAGTCTGAAAGGGTGCGACCATCTTCAAGCTGCTTGCCTGCAAAGATCAATCTCTGCTGATCTGGGGGGATCCCTTCTTTGTCTTGGATTTTGGCCTTTACATTTTCAATAGTGTCACTAGGTTCAACCTCAAGGGTGATGGTTTTGCCTGTGAGGGTTTTTACAAAGATCTGCATACCACCTCTCAGACGGAGAACAAGGTGAAGGGTGGATTCTTTCTGAATGTTGTAGTCTGAAAGGGTGCGACCATCTTCAAGCTGCTTGCCTGCAAAGATCAATCTCTGCTGATCTGGGGGGATCCCTTCTTTGTCTTGGATTTTGGCCTTTACATTTTCAATAGTGTCACTAGGTTCAACCTCAAGGGTGATGGTTTTGCCTGTGAGGGTTTTTACAAAGATCTGCATACCACCTCTCAGACGGAGAACAAGGTGAAGGGTGGATTCTTTCTGAATGTTGTAGTCTGAAAGGGTGCGGCCATCTTCCAACTGCTTCCCAGCAAAGATCAATCTTTGCTGATCTGGGGGGATCCCCTCTTTGTCTTGGATTTTGGCCTTCACGTTCTCAATAGTGTCACTAGGTTCCACCTCAAGGGTGATGGTCTTGCCCGTGAGGGTTTTCACAAAGATCTGCATTTTGGCCTAAAATGAACAAAAAGCATAGTTTAGAGCAGAGTCTCCATAATAAAAGACATACCACACAAACTAGAAGACTTTTCACCAACCAAAACTTTTTAATGTACAATGGGGGGGGGGGGGGGGGGGATTTAGTAAAACCAGAGCAGCTGTGCATACTAACTCATCAACTTTTAGACTTGAGTGTTTACGTTGAACAGCTTTGAAAATGAAAGCTAAAATCCTATTAGTTGCCATGCAACACTGCTCCAGTCTTCAGCCCTGGTTCACATTGATGCTACTTCAAGTGAAGTACAGTAGCACGATTTCAAAGTAGCAGACCATCACAACTTCAGGTGCTACTTCATGCAATGTCTATGCAAGTAGCACCTGGAATTGCAGAAAAAAAAGTCAGAGTCACACCGATTTCATTACCGACAATAGGGTGTGACTTGCCATGCAATTAAGAAGCTGTCAAGATTGCATGACAAGTTGCACCAATGTGAACAGGGGCACAGTAGATTTCCCTCATTGCATAATTCTGGGCTCAGGGTTCACTGAGAAAATGAAAACTAAAAGCCTATTGGTAGCCATGCAACACTGCACCAGTCTTTAGCCCTGGTTCACATTGTTGCTACTTTAAAATCGTGCTACTTCACTTGAAGTAGCACAATTTCAGGTGCTACTTGGCTGACATCTATGCCACTTCATGCACAGATGTCAATGCAAGTAGCATCTGAAATTGCAAAAAAATATTTAGGAACCACTTTTTAACCACCTGCTTACTGAGCACTTAAACCCCCCTCCTGCCCAGACCAATTTTCAGCACTGACACACTTTGAATGACAATTGCACGGTCATACAACACTGTACCCAAATTACATTTTTATAATTTTTTCCCCACAGATGGGGATTGTTTTTGCTAAACAAAAAAGATGGAAAATTTCGAAAAAAATAAAAAAAAAAAGATTAATAGTTTGTTATAAAAACAGGTCATTTTTCTGATTCATTGATATGCGCTGATGAGGCGACACTGATAGGCACAGATAAGTCGTTACTGATGGGCACAGATGAGGCAGCGCAGTTGGGCACTGATGAGCTGGCAGCAGCTAGCAGTGATCGGTGATGTCCCGGTGATCAGCTTTTTTTTCTCCTCACGCTGTGTTGACATCACAGGATCAGCTGTCATTGGCTGACAGCTGATCACGTAGTAAGGGGTCAGGATCGACCCCTTACTCCGATCTGTGATCCAGCGAGTCTCAGACAGCGTGATCACAGCAGGGCGCACAGGCCGCTCGTGCACGGGGCCAAGTCAATAGACGTAGTCTCGGCAATGCAGGTCCACGCTGTAGCCGTCATTCGGCTATAGCGCTGATCTCAAGTGGTTAAAAATTGGTGCGGCACCACGAGATTGGAGTCAAGCCAATTTGAATGGTTCCATTGCTGACAATAGGGTGCCATTTGTCATGAAATTTGGCAATGTCAAATTGAATGACAAGTCACACTGTTGTGAATGGGGGCTCAGTGAATTTCCCTCATTGCATAATTCTGTAACAAAAAAAAAACACCACACACGGTTGTTCAATTGATACATGTACAAGGGTGTGAAAACATTGACTGCGTTCAGATCTGCAACAAAGCCACAAATCTGAGGACATGTATGCCAGATGTGGAAAAAAAAATGAGAATGAAGTAACATTTTTATGCAGTGTGAATGTAGCCTTAATCTTTACATCAAAAGGTGTGTGTGTGTGTGTATGTGTGTGTGTGTATGTGTATGTGTATGTGTATGTGTATGTGTATGTGTATGTGTATATATATATATATATATATATATATATATATATATATATATATATATATATATATATATATATATACATATACATATACACATATACACACACACACACACACACACACGGAGGACGTAAACATGGGGAGGTGGGACGGGGGAGGGCACAGGGGGAACAAAGACGGCCATGTCCAGCCTTAAAGGGGAAGTCCTAAGCTGGTCCCGAGTTCCTGGTCCCACAATAGAACAGCTTAGCAGGCTGGCCGGGCATGCTGGGACATGTAGTTCCACAGCCAAGAAGCTGCATCATAGGCTGTAATACGGAGATATTGCGCCTACAAGTGACTAAGAGGCTCTATTCACTAATCTATAATAGAAGAGAGCGCAGATATCATTGCCAGACATAATTCTCAGCTTTCTTAGCTGCAATGAGGATCCTTATGATAAACCTTCAGTAAAGGGGGGGGGGGGGGGGTTGCCACCTCATCCCTTGAACACGTGATCACAGGTTCTGAGGCGGGTTCAATGTAGATAAGGCCCAAGTGAGATCAATCACCTTATTCAGCCTCAGAACTTGTGTAATTCATAACGGGTGTTCCGTTTCAAGGGGACGAGGTGGCAACTCTAAAACATGGCCGCAGAGAACAGCACATTTTATCATACAAGGACACAAATAAAACCCCTTAAAAAAAAAAAAAGCCAACCCAGCGAACACAATACAACTACAGAAACATAAAGCATTCAATCTAACACCAACCCCCTCCCCCCACCGATAGTACAATACAATGTTATACAAATTCCCCTAAACGGCCTTTCACCTTATTTCAGCGTTCAGTACGACCAACGAACTCCTCTTGTAATAATACCGCTTGACGTCTACGCAGTTAGTATAAACTGGCGGCTTCCTATGCCCCTCCTATTTATAGAGAAGGCGGGCGACTCATCACAGCCCCGCCAGTCATGTGCTCTTACGCCACTAAAGAATCCCTAGCCCTCAGAACAGGGCGGGGTGGATCCCGTACATCTAGAATAGACTCGCTCTTTCCCGCTAAGTCAGCTACCTCTATCCGCCTACACTCACAAATAGCGATTAAAATAAACATCGTCGCTTGATAAAGACGTTTTTGCAACAAAAATACGTTACCTCACGAAATACCGGCGCGGAGGGATACCAGGCGGAGGGGGGTGAAGACGGCGGATTAGTTCTCTAGAAGATTCCAGCAGTTGCTGTGAGGGGGGGTGGGATGTGGTGTTCGCTGATTGGCGGGATGTGACGCAATGTTGTTGCTGGGGCTGGCGGGCAGATTCCAGACGTCCTGTTAGAGGACTTGCTGTGTACTTCCTGGTTGTTTCTTCTTCCTCAATGTGCTGGAATTGGGGTTATGAAACTGGATTATTCCTGAGTGTAAAGGGACACGACCTTGGCTGATATACACCTATTGTATGTGGAAAGGTTACAAAATAACAATTACATAATTTCCCCAAACTGTATTGTAAAGGAGCTATAGCAGCCATGGGAGTATTGGGGCCGCTTCTCTTCAGTGTCCCCAATGTCTGGTATTACAGGGCACCGCTTAGGTTCCATTCACATCTACGCGTTACAGGAACGCACGCAGAAATACACGAAAAATACATGTCACACTTGTGGTGCCATTAATTGTTAATGGAACCCAAAATACGCTGTAAAACCACACAAACCAGAACCCATACCAACAAACAACCTTCAGTAATAAAACTAAGCATGTGCTGCGCAGAATGCTCAGTGCGGTCAGATTGTGCTAACAGTGGGAGAGGGTCTTGTGCCCCTTCCACCCGGAGCGAAATCCATCCAAACGGATCCCTCAGCTCAGCGGGGAATCTCTCCGGGATCTCTCAGCGGGGATCTCTCCAGGATCTCTCAGCGAGGAATCTCTCCAGGATCTCTCAGCGAGGAATCTCTCCGGGATCTCTCAGCGAGGAATCTCTCCAGGATCTCTCAGCGAGGAATCTCTCCAGGATCTCTCAGCGAGGAATCTCTCCGGGATCTCTCAGCGAGGAATCTCTCCGGGATCTCTCAGCAGAGGATCTCGGCGACAAATCTCTCCGGGATCTCTCAGCAGGGGATCTCTCAGTAAGGAACCTCTCTGGCATCTCTCAGCGGGGAATCTCTCCAGGATCTCTCAGCAGGGATCTCGCAGTGAAGAATCTCTCTGGGATTTCTTAGCGTGGAATCTCTCCGGGATCTCTCCAGGATCTCTCAGCGAGGAATCTCTCCAGGATCTCTCAGCAAGGAATCTCTCCAGGATCTCTTAGCGAGGAATCTCTCAGCGAGGAATCTCTCCAGGATCTCTCAGCGAGGAATCTCTCCAGGATCTCTCAGCGAGGAATCTCTCCAGGATCTCTCAGCGAGGAATCTCTCCAGGATCTCTCAGCGAGGAATCTCTCCGGGATCTCTCCAGGATCTCTCAGCGAGGAATCTCTCCAGGATCTCTCAGCAGGGGATCTCAGCGAAGAATCTCTCTGGGATTTCTTAGCGGAGAATCTCTCCGGGATCTCTCAGTGGGGGATCTCCAGGATCCCTCAGTGGGGGATCTCTCAGCAGGTAATCTCTCTGGGATCTCTCAGTGGGGATCTTTCTGGAATCTTTCAGCGGGGGATCTATCCGGGATTTCTCAGCGGGGAATCTCTCTGGGATCTTTCAGCGGGGGATCTCAGCAGGGAATCTCTCCGGGATCTCTCAGCTGGGGATTTCTCCGGGATCTCTCAGTGGGGACCTCACCACTGATCCTCGCTGAGCAGGCGGATGACAGGTCCGTGTCCTCTCCACCATCCAGAGCGGACACAGCCCACTGCTCTCTATGGGGTGGTCGGATGGAAACAGACTGCACTCTATCCAATTGTCATCAGATCCGTGGGATGGATAGTAAACATATCCCCATCCATCTGCTTTTAGCAGATTGCATGCCGGCAGGCCACAGTCTGCTGCCCCATAGAGAACAATGGCTGGTCCGATCAGGATAAAAAAGGACAGGTTGACCCAATCAGTCCACAGGTGTGTCCACAATCACTTAAAGCAGAAGCAAACCCATCGATTAACCAGTTAAAAAAAAAAAAAAATTATATTTCCAGCACATGCCAGGAATGTAACTGTCACATTGGTTGTGCTCTCAACCAAACAGTCAAACCATCCAATTGCTGCTGTCATAACTGATCACATGTGCAGCATCATGGCAGTTAAGGATTAAACAGAGGCCAAAATGGCAGCTTCCTTGGCTGAAAAAACGATAGGAGGGTTTACTTGCACTTTAAAAGAAATTCCACTTTTCCATTAATTATACTCTTCGGGCCGGAAGATGGTTGCAGTGACTTAGCAGTATTCCCCCGGGACACACACATTGCACCCATTGATACACCACTGGCAAACGCATATGTAGCACCCTCCTAGGTCGGTGCTAGGATGAGTGTATTATAGTTTTTGGATTCTCTGCTTAACAAGGAGACAGCTAGGTAAATTTACGTACTCTCTGCTTAACAGAGAGCTGTGATTGGTTAGTGTAGGCTGATGCTGCTTATGCTGTCTAAGACCAGGTACACATATGTGTGGCCGTGGTTCCCTGAATTCTCACCTGAACCAGCCCGAAACACGCACAAGTCCCTTTTGCAATGCAGACCGCGGCCACCCCGGACATGTGTGAACTGGCTGCATTGAGAGCCGGTCACACTCGCATATCATGCATCCAATTTACACATATGTGAACCCAGCCAGAATGTCCCTGTGCCTTGCAACCTAGGAAGATTCTGGGCTATAGGTGGAGACTAGGCAGATGAGCAGCATGAATATGCATACAGCCCTGGCTAATTGTAAGGGGGGGTGCCCCTAGGCATGCTGGGTGCTGGTATTTATATTTGAGGAGCACATTGGCTCTGGGTCACTCCCAGAAGAGGATTTCTCCAGGCTGGGTGGGAGAGGCTTTGCCTCCCCAGCGCTTGTTGCCTCAGGTGGGCGACTTGAGGGCCTGAGTTGCTGACATGCAGCTTCAGATGGGAAATCTGAGAGCCTGAAGTCTGTGTGGCAACCCTGGACCTACCATAGCTGACAGAGGGAGAGTCTACAGTGCATCTGGTATCATGGAGAGAGAAGGCTGCCGGTGGAGCTGCAGGAGCCTTGTGAGTACAGACACCCTAAGGAACCTTAGACAGTTATATCCTCTTGTGCTCTAATGCCTCGTTTCCACTGAGCGGATCGGTTCGGGTCGGTACAGTTTGCAAGGGATAGAATGGTCCGGCCTATTCAGGTGAGCGTTTCCACTGCAAGTCAGACCACCAGGGTCCATACAGGGTTTTCGAAAAAATGCCTAGCGTGGCCTCACACTGATTGGCAGACGTTTTTCTGTCCGCCAATCAGTGGAATGTATCGTAGCTCCACCCTAACCGTACCGTTCCATTTTCTATGGCCCCACATCTGAAGCAGGACCCTAAATGGTGCGGTATGGTTCGGTTGTATGGGCCTCTTTCATAATGGAAACACTGAAAATAGCGTACCATACCGAACCGATCCACTCATTGGAAACGAGGCATTAGTCAGCTGAGGGCCCACACAAGGAAGAACCCTGGCTAGTGTTCTTAGAGCTTACTCCAGATCCATACACTACTTTACTAAGGGACATTGCTCTGTGCTGGTGTGAAGAAGTCTGCATGTGCCTTTACAAGGACTTCGGTCAAGATTCAGTAGGAAAGGAAGTTAGTCCTCGGTGTGAATAGTTCATATTGGAGTATCCTGTTCTATCCCTTCCCTATCCAAGTTCTTTAATAAACAAATCCCCTAGACTGGTTACTGGAGTAATGATGCCCCCCCGAAAAAAGTTCTGCGGACGCCCATGACCACAGGCATTGGCTAGCCTATGTTATGGTCCTAAATAGACTGGAACAAGATTGTATACCCTATTAAAACCCAGCATACGATAACAACATCCCTAAATAATAAAGTGGACACACGATAAAGGTTGTGGGAAAACTTTAGGCCAGAGCCCCTTAATTGAGTTTAAAAAACATTTTAATTCTGAAATAAACTTTAACCTTTATTACCGAACAGAACCACTGTTAACCATTAACAGACCAACATGCTTAGTCACTAAGGTGGGGGGGGAGAGGTTCCTCAAAAGGAAGACTAAAGGTAATCCAGAGGTGAGTACAGATAACACACCTGAGGTAAATGTTAACTCCACCCAAGGATAGGAGTGAATATACAGGTGAAAGATTACACTCGTTGCCCAGTTGTTTTCCCGCCATTAAAATTTGTCACCAATCCAGCGCTCCACTGGCTCAAGATCTGTCCAGCAACCAGAGAGACATGTACTTAACCACTTGGCGTCCGCCCGCTCACAATGTACTGTGGACGGGCAGCCGTTGTAGGCAAATGTGACGTACCCGTATGTCGCTGCCTACTTTCGGGTTTGGGGCAAGCACATGGCTGGGACCTGCTGATCGGCTGTGTGCAGTCACAGCTCAGAGCTCTGTGTTGGTAAACAAATCTGTACACAGGGAGAGATCTGTCAGTTTTTCTTCCCTGCAAAGCAGGGATAAAAAACTGAGAGATCTAATAGTAAAAGCAGCCCAATTTACACACAATACACATAGTTAGGCACACATTTAACCCCATGATCGCCCTAGATGTTAACCCCTTCCCAGCCAGTGTCATTGGTACAGTGACAGTGTATAGCACATATGTCAATCACAAGGCCCACGGGCCGAATCCCGCCCTCCAGGCCTTGTCATGTGGCCCTAGCACCCAGTTTTGCTGCCGGAATGTGACTGAACTCCATTCTGCCACCTCCAACTTTCACCCTCCGCTCCCTGCAAGGTGAGGCAAAGCTGCCTACAAAGAGAGGTACTTGAGCCAGGCAAGGTAGGAGAGAGATGCAAGTAAGCTCCGGGCTGGGGGTTGGTGTTGCCCCCCCATCCATGCGTCCGGCCCCTATGCATGACGCCGGACGCATGAATTCCAATGGCGGGGTTTTTTTTTTGACGCACCTAATTAGACCTAGAGGCTCTAATAGTCTTCATACCGAGCCCACCCAGGTGGGATACAATAGCAAATGAACATTCGCTATTTATAACACTGAACCTCCTCCCGGCCAATCAGGAAGTGGGAGACACACTGCGGAACCAACCGGCAGACAGTGGGCAGGCTGGGGAGGTGTTGCCCGAGGGGGGGTGTGTGGTTGTTTTCCGCCCACCAGCCGCCACTGCCCTAAACCCTGCACTCTGTACACAGCACAGCCCTGAACTTTGTATGTAATGCACTCCTGAACCCTACACTCTTTGCATAGCGCACTCCTGAACCCTGCACTCTGTATACAGCGCACTCCTGAGCTCTGCACTCTGTACATGGTATAATTCAAAGTTCTGCACTATGTACATAACGTACTTTTGAACCCAGCACTTTTTACGTATCGCACCCCAGGTACAACTGGCTTTTTTAGGGCAACCATACTGCTAATGCGGCCCGCGATGCAATGGAGTTTGACACCCCTGGTGTATAGTATCACCAGTGGCGGCCCATCCATTAGGGGCGCCAGGGCGCCGTCCCCTCTCTACACTCCACCCCTCCCTATATGCAATGGATAGATTCATGCATAGCATGAATCTATCCACGGCCACCCCTGCACCCCCTATTCATGCGTCCGGTCCCTTTCAGAGCATCGGGTGCATGAATTACAGCAGCATTTTTTTTTAAGCACCTGATTAGAGCCAGAGGCTCTGATAGGTTTCGGGCTCGGGTCGCAGAGGATGCACTCTGATCCCACCCAGGTGTGTTACAACAGCAATAGAATATTCGCTGTTTAAACACTGACCCTTAATCCGGCCAACCAGAAGCGGGTGTGAGACCCCTTTTCCGATTGGCCGAAAAAAGAAGCCTCCTGATTGACCGACGAGGAGGAGGGAGGAAACGGAAGCCGCCGTGATGACCTAGAGAAGGAGAGGCCGCTGCTGAGCAGGGGAAGCTGCAGGTGATGGGGTAAGTGCTACCGACCGACCCGGGGGGGGGGTGTCATACTGTTTGCCGCCCCTCCAAATTTTTTCCACCGACTGCCCCTGATTATTACTGTAGTAATGTTACTGACGTGACGTCAGTGGCAGTTAGTCAGTCCCCCCCCCCAGCATCAGTTAGTGTCAGATTGCCCGCCGCACTATCGCAGTCCCATTATAAGTCGCTGATCGCTGCCATTAGTAGTAAAAAAAAAAAAAATTCAGTATATATTCCATAGTATAGGCACTATAACTTTCACACAAACCAATCAGTATATACTTAATGGGATTTTTTTGAAAAAAGTTTTCGTTTATAAACGCAAAAAAAAAAAAAACCCAGTGATGATCAAATACCACCAAAAGAAAAAACAATATAAATTTCATTTGGGTACAGCATCGTATCACTGCGCAATTACCAGTGAAAGAAGTGCAGTGCTAAATAGTAAAAATGGTCTGGTCATAAAGGGGGTAAAATATTCCAGAGCTCAAGTGGTTAAAGTTATTCTTTTTTTTTTTTTTTTCTTTAAAATAACAAATATGTTATACTTACCTGTTCTGTGTGAGCCCTCGTTCACATTGCAGCGATTTTTCATGCGATTTGACTGGTCAAATTGCATGACAAGTAGCACCCTATTGTCGGCAATGGCCATGTTCAAATCGATTCATCCCCGACTTTGTGGGACCACATCGAGTTGAAAAAGTAGTTCCTGCACTACTTTTTCACTATTTCAGGTGCGAATTGAATTAACATCCATGTATGAAGCCGCACAGATGTCATCAAAGTCGCATCTGAAGTTGCACTGATGAATCACGGATTTCAAAGCCGCATTCAATGTGAACGAGGGCTAATGGTTTTGCACAGAGCAGCCCCGAACCTCCTCTTCTCGGGTCACCCTCGGAGTGCTTTGATATGGAAGCCCTCTTGTGGGCTCACTCCTGAGCCGCACTGTCTGTGTCTATTGACACAGACCAGGGACGTTTTTTCCACTGGGCATGCTGGGCAGTTGCCCGGGGGCCCCACTTGTCTGGCGGGCCCCATCAGGGCTGATCCTCAGCGCTGCAATCTGCTGCTTAAATTGACTGACTGCACTGGTTGCTCACTTCGCCGGCTGGCATCTAGCTAGCAACCAGTGACATCAATCAGAGGCCGCGGCCGCCCCAGCATTCATAGCGCACCGCAGCTGCCCCAGTGACTAGTGAACGAGCTCTGCCCACCTCTGCCATGTTCTTCAGACAGCATGGAGAGGGAGCGGAGTGGAAAGACGGCCCTTGATGGCTGGCGCTGCCTTGCTGCTGTGAGTGGCACACTGTACTGCACCAGGCCGGCGGCCTCAAGTAAGTCTAACAATGTCTACTTAAGTAAGTTCAAGTTGTGCATCAAACACCGCCACTGTCTGTGCCCCTCAAAAGCTGTCACTGTGCCCATCAAAGCTGCCACTGTGCCCATCAAACACAGCCACTGTGCCCATCAAAGCTGCCACTGTGCCGATCAAAAGCTGCCACTGTGCCCATTTAATGCAGCCACTATGCCCAAACGCTGCTACTGTGCCCATCAAACTTGTGTTATATTGTCCAAACGTTGTGTTAATGTTTAAACACTGATTTTGTTGGAAGTACCAATAAATATAGCCTTATTAATAATTTGCATTTTTATTCTCGTGCGTGATCCTGTAGACAGGGCCCCAGTGCACTGTATTGCCCGGGGGCCTATAATGCTCTTAAGATGGCCCTGACACAGACAGCAGGACTCGTCCCCGCCCCCCAGCTCCCTCGTGGCTGGCTGTGATTGACAGCAGCAGAAGCCAATGACTCCTGCTGCTTTTTCTGAGCCACTGAGAAGGAAGAGAGCAGACAGAGCCTCTGCTCTAGTGCACATTGCTGGATCAAGATCATAATGAGGTAAGTATAGGGAGGGGCTGGGGGAGGAGTTACTGCACGCAGAAGGTTTTTTACCTTAATGCATTCGATGCATGTAAAAAAAAAAACCTTCTGCCTATATAACCACTTTAACAATCACCATAGATCTCCATTAAGAATAAAAATAATTTAAAAACAAATGGGTAATAGGAGTGACAATCCTATAGGCCATGTTTCTAGTTTTTTGTTTTTTATTTCATAGCCCTATCAATGTAATTAAAAAACAATATTGGATCTGCTCCATGAATCCGGTGTAAGAAATGAGTGCAGTGTGTTTCATCAGCTTCATTGCCAAGTCATATGAGACAAACACATTTTTTAAGTGTGTGTAATATCCCGAGCTGAGTTCTCCGCTGCACTGCAACAAACAGCGAACAAATGAGAGTAAAAATACTTATTAGGTTAGAATACTGTACATGGATCATGACTGCTTCTGCTGGTAAGACTAATAAAAACACTACCTTGTAAATGAACCTCAGACGACTTTCAGTACCTTTAACAATTAAAGTCTAATAGCTATTAATGCACTTTAACAATTAACTAATAATAAATACAGTAGAGTGTTAAACATTTTATTATTTCTCTCAGTCAACATTAAATATTTTAATCTTTTAGTAAAAAGATAGGAAGGTCTATATTTACTTGTTTTAAAGCTCGTTTAGTTGTACTTCTCCTGTGGATCACAGGAGTGCAGTTCATTCGTCAACTCCTGTGACACGTTTTCAGCTGACAGCGGGAAAACACGCTGTGGGCTGACGTCAGAGCCGGTCCAGGCTTGGAAAGATCGTGACCATATGGTTGGAATCTGCCCACGTGCCTGGACTGGCACCCGGCTCAGCCTCTCAGAGAGCCACTGAGAGCAGCCCAGTGTTCCAGTGAGCGCTGGAGGGGCAGAACAGACAGCGGTGACTGACAGTCGCCAGCTCTCTGCTTAGGGATCTCTGAGAACCGAGCGATCGGCGGTGTCTGATCACTCGGTTCTCAATCTTAGAGCCAACATGGAACAGATGCAGCATCAGACCGATGCTGCATCCATGTAGGTAAATATGATTCTAAAATTCAAAACATTCCCATACTCCTCTTTTAGATTTTTTATTTTTACATTTCGTCAGTTACTTCCTGGTTTTATGCCTAGGCCAGAATGATGTCATACATCCCAGTAGTCCTCAGGAGGGGTTTTCTCAGCTTAGCACACCCTCCTGCCTGCATGCCCGAGTTAAGGGCAAATGTATTCCAAGAAGTAAATGCTGCATGAATCATCTGCCCTTACTCAAGATGGCCGAGGCTAAAAATGCTAGAGGGGTGTTTTTTCAAAGTGATTTCTCAACAAAATAAAGCATGGAGACATGGATAGATGGGTGAGTTTGCTATGAATTAAATGGCTTTTTCATTTTGTGGTGATCAGATACAGTTTTGTTCGCTGTAAGTCCCCTTTATATGTCATCATCTAAAATGTATATTTTGAGTATAGATGGAGTCTGGGAGGTTGCCCTCACTGATATTGTATACTAAAAGAATGGTAAGGGGTAAGGAGTCCACTTCCATGAGATTACAGCAGGATTTATTTTTCTCTCCTTTGTTAAATTTTCTCATCATAGGATGTTGGACTCAGCTGGAAAAGCTTCTCCTTGTGGAATGTTCTCTGGCTCCCTATAAAAGGATCATCTTGGCAGCTCAGCGTCACCCGGCTTAGTTCAGCCCCCAACCCGGGCTGTGCTCATGGGAAAATAAGAAAAGCAGTCAGATGACCAAGAAAAGAAGGATTGAAATATGCAAAACCTTTTTTTATTTTGGATAGAGTAAGGGAGGGTTATAACTCCTGTCTGGTTGTTTTTCCGTCTGTGTCCCATTGGGGTTATACCTGTCCTTCACTTCCTTACCCATAGCCAAAACAGGAAGTGAGAGGAAATCCCTCCAAAGTGAGGGAATTCCTTGTCGTCACCGGGGTCACTGGAACTCGTGTCCCCATTGGCAGATTTCCTCACTTTTCTTGTTCTGGTGAGAATGTTTGCAGAGCAGTTGGATGTCCAGGACTGCAGGTATGTGAGTTGCAAATAATCAGAACTCCTGTTGCAGATCATGTGCTGAAAGAAAGGCAGCTGGATTTGCACTCGATAGGGGCCCATTCTGTCAGCATCTTGCTTGGTTCATTTCACCATTATAAAGGAATTATTAAGGAAATATCATCTTACTGGGAACAGACAGTGTGGCTTTACGTAAATGTACACACAGCATTCATTCGGAGAACTTTAATTTACTTTGAATTCTTCACACTTTAGAGTACATTTTTATGGGTTTTTACTTCCAGCTAGGTTTGCCACCTTTTATTCAAGTCAAACCTGAATACTTTTGCGGCGCACAGCAATTTTTTTTTTTTTATACATATATTTTGCTATTAAATAACATTTCTAATCATATGAACTTAAGAACAAGAGTCCCCCTTTACATCAGAGTCCACAGAGTTACCCTTTTACATCTGAACTCGCAGAGTTCCCTTTCACTGTAAGAGGGGACTCTGCTGTAAGGGATAATTCTGGGGACTCTAACATAAGGGATCCTCTGGGAACCATGATTTAAGGGGGAACACTGGGGCCTCTGGTGTAAAGGGGAAATCTGATGTAAGGGGTGCTCTGAGAACCCTGATTTGCCATAGTGTACTTACTCTGAGGCAGGAGAGAGAAGGGGGAGACTTCAGTTACAGACAGGGATGGATGCTGAGCTCACTCACCCCTTGGCAGTCAGCACCTTTCATCCAGATGTATCTGAGGCTGCTGGACTTCAAATTTCCGGCCCCAACTTACTTTCCTATTCTGAGGCACAGCATCAGGGATTGGAGTGTGGGCAGACACAGAGGGGTAGAGGTGGGAGGGAAGAGGTGCAGATCGCGCCTTCTCTCCTCTCCTGTCTGTGTGTGTGTTTGGGGAGGGTTGTTAGTGCTGGCTTTGGGCAGTGTGAAAGAGTGTAACAGACACTCTCAGATTAGACAACTGCAGCCAGCAACCCTGCTGGGAAGCCATAGTCCAGTCTAAATAATGTGTCCGGGTTTCAGGCAGTCTAAAACCCGGACGCATGATTCCAAACCTGAACTGTCCAGGTGAATCCTGGACAGGTGGCAACCCTACTTCCAGCTACATAGCTACCAGCAGATCCAGCATTGTTCTAGCAGTATGAGGAACTAGTGACATACAAGAAAACATTTGGTAAACCTTCGCTCTCTGAAGGTACTTTCTGGAAGCTTCTACAGAGAAAACATTTCACCTAGTTGATTCATAGTCATGAGTTATAAGGAGGAGATTATTGTGTAATTTTGCTGCAGGTCATGCTTTTGGCAAGGAGCAGGCTGATCCCTATTACATGAAGTCAGTTTCATTTCACAGATATGAAGTCTACGCAAACGCCTGATTCTGTTTATCTAAAGACCTGATTGCCACGTGGAACATATTCTGTGAACTTTGAACTCATTTTATAGGCAAACTTTTTCCCTCACATCCTAGATCCTTTCTTCCATCTTATCATGAAATTCATACAGCCATTAAAACATTATAGCTGGCCATAAAATATACAATTACCTTTAGATTTAAACTTTCGTGCAAGGGCGTGCCTGATTGCATGCAAATTAAAAGTGTTTTAGTTTGAACTCATATTACAGGGGGTCCCCGGGTTACAAACTCGTTAGGGACTTTCCTTCTGTTTGCAAATCGGAAATGTCCGTAAGTCGGCCGCACATGCGCAGAACGACAATTACGGACATTTCCGATGTTCCGTTGAATGCCATTCTGCGCATGCGCGGCAAATTACGGACACTTTAAGTGCGATAACAGACTGTTTGCCTAAAATCCGACTGTTAGTACCATCCTTCAGACAATTGTTGTCCAACTTTCGGCCAACAAATGTTGAATGGCAGGCTAGTAAATTGTCGGCGGACAACGGTCTATTGTCAGATTTTCGTATCATCTGTAGACAAGTCGGTCACACAAAAGTCCAAAGTACAAACACGCATGCTCGGAATCAATGCTCGCCAAACACGACATTAGCAGAAGGTGCCCAAAGGGTGGAGCTCAAGAAATTCCACGTAGTACGTCACTACATTCGTGTTTGTTGGCTGACAATTGTGTGCCCTTAGTATGCAACACAAGTTCCTGGCACACGCCCTTCGGACAAAAGTCTGACGCTTTGTTGGCCAACAATCCAATCATGTGTACGAGGCTTAAGAAATAGTAAATAAGCCAGTGTTAGTATAGGACAGTCGACTCTGAAGTTTCAGTACATGAAGTTTCTGTACATACATTTTGGTTTTGATAAATGGAGCTCCAATACATCCAGAAACTACCAAAAGTACATGTACATATGAATACTGCTTTTTCTAAAAGTCATTGTTTAAGCATGCTCTCTTTCCCTCTATTATCTTAAAATGCAAATAGGAGTGCTGCTATTAAGCACAGCATGTAAGCAGGGCTACTCAAGGGCTGGGGTAATGTATCTTGTTCCCAGTTCCAGTGCCCACACTGTCTGCTCCTGTGTGTACAGATGGTGGGTGTGAAACCCCACTACGCCATCTGCTTGGTCCACCTTAGCACTAACCTCTCAGTTCAGCCAGGGCCTACTTCCATCCCAAGGCCTTAGATTCTCCTCGTGCTTGTAGGCTAAAGCTGGCCATAGATACCGTAGTATAAGCCGAGTTTTTCAGCACATTTTTTTGTGCTGAAGATGCCCCCCTCGGCTTATATTCGAGTCAAGCATTTTTCTGCAGTAGAAATTATATTTTCCGAACAGACTTTGGGTCCCCCGTATCTCGGGGCCACCTGGTGCTATGAACTCCAAATTTGGTGTGCAAACCCAGTGGAACTAGCACTATAACATATCTATCTATAACAAGCTGGGGTTCCTAGCACCAAGTGGCCCCGAGATACGGGGCCCCAAAGTCGGTTCGGAAAATGTCATTCTCTGCTGCAGAAAAGTGCTTGACATTTTCTGAACCGACTTTGGGGCTCCGTATCTCAGGGCCACTTGGTGCTAGGAACGCCAGCTTTGGATATGTGTAGTGCTAGTTCCACGGGGTTAGCGCTAAGTGGCCCCAAGATACGGGGCCCCAAAGTCGGTCAACTGTATCTATCTGCAGCAATGTCATTTTGGGACCCTTTGGGTCCAGAAACAATAACAGTGAATTACTGTGGTTTTGCACAGAGCAGCCCAGATCATCCTCTTCTCGGATCCCTCTTTGGTGCTCCTGGCCCCTTCCTCTTGTTGAGTGCCCCCACAGTAAGCAGCTTGCTATGGGGGCACCCAAGCCGAGACGCAGCTCTGTGCATCCATTAAAAAAATGGAGTCACAGCCCGGCCAGGCCCCCTCTCTCTCCTCATTGGCTCACTGACTTTGATTGACAACAGTGGGAGCCAATGGAGCTTCGCTGCGGTTTCAGCCAGTGAAGAGGGAGAGTCTCGGACAGCCGAGTCTCTCCTGCAACATCACTAGATCGGAGGGAGCTCAGGTAAGTATTGGGGGGGGCTGCTGGACACAGAAGGACACCGACTTTACAGCCACTTCAAAGTCACCCATTACAAACATTACAAGTATTATTTGCGAATTTCGACTTTGTTAATAATGAGACATTCACAAAGCATTTTTTAATTTTTTTTATAAATAGACCCTTTAGTGTCTGTTGATGCAATCACAGCTGTATGTTCTAAAAAACAAACAAACAGATCACCACCTGAATTGAGTTCCCTTGTCCAGTACTACATGTATTGCATATCCTATATCTTATAAACACAAGCCCACAGTCTTTCCTGTCCTGTAAACAGATTCATTCCCACATTTCAAATAGCGAAATAGTTTACAAGATCAGGGAGACTGTCACGTGAGGAGAGAATAGGCAAGCAGCCAAACCCCTGTGACTAGTCCAATGAAGATTCCAGGAACTGAGACCTTTTGGGAAGCAGATTACTGGCTTTTGTTTGCAACTTATTATTGAAATATTTTTGTTTTTACATTCCTCAAAGCTGAAACCTGGGAAACGAAAAAACAATTGATTGTTCCTTTACTCACAGTTGTCTAATAATTTTTAAAAAAAATCATTTGGAAGTGCTTTTATTCAAAGTGATACTTAAGGTAATTTTTTTGTACATTAAAATAAAAAAGAGAATATACTTACCTGCTCTGTGCAACAATATTGCACAGAGCGGTCGCTCACCTGCTGTTTTGCAGTCTTCTGCCTGCACTGCTCCTTCCACCTCTGGGTGACCCCTTAAGCCGAGTACGCACTGTATGTTTTTTTTTTTTTTTTTTTCGTTCAACCCAGTGGGCTGAAAGTAAAAAAAAACCTGACAGATCTCCTTACTAACACAAGCGATGTTGGTGCGGCGATCTCCCCCACTTTACCTTTATATTCTGATGGGCAACTGCCTTTTCCTGCCAGAACACACTGATCAGCGCTGGCAGCCATTGACAAATTGATCAGGTACCTGGGCATTTTGGCTAAGATCAAGTGTAGTATCTGTTCTTATCAGTTTCCGGGAGGGAGAATGCTGGTGCCTCTTGTTGAGTGGGGAGCTGGCGAGTATCCCTTCTGATGTAATTAGGTAAGGAATAGAGGTTGAATCTGGCCTGGTGCACCAGGCTTGTCCCCAGTTGTAGGTAAGGCTCTCCCTAAGCTTTCAAAGTTCTGACACCTTCCTGGCATGGATGAGGCTGCACTGGTCTGGCTGAGGCCTGAGCTGTGAAAGAAGCCCATGGTGTATGTGCCCTTGGATTGGCAGTCCAGGGGTGCCAGAATTCTCACAGTGGGGGAGCTCACCCTGTGTTTTTGGCACTATGGCCACTGTACACACTTTTTCACACCTGCCTCTAGACGTTTGGCCGAATTTTGTCAAAGGAGCATAATCAAAAAATGTCTGCCAATCAGCATCTGATCAGCGCTCACAGCAGGGGAGTTCGCTGTACTAATATTGCATAGTTAGTACAGCGGCTCCTCCTGAGCTCTCTGTTTTTTTTTTCATTCAGACCGGCTGGGTTGAACAAAAAAAATAAGTAGAGTGTACCTAACTTGGCTATAGGAGGGAAGGAGTCTTTAGACCTCAAAACTAACTTATGTTTGTATAAGACTAGAAAGAGTTCTTGACAGGATAATGCTGCCAGCTCAGACACATGTCTTGAAGAGATAATGGTGGCAAGGGCCGCAACCTTGTGAGTGAAAGTGATAAGAGGAATATCCTTGATAGGTTTAAAGTGCAGTCTTTGAAAAGCCGAAAGCACCAAATTTAGATCCTATGGACTCACAGGAGATTAAACAGGAAGAGCCACGTGAGAGACACCTTGTTTAAGAGTATTGATCAAACGATGGGAGGCGAGCCGAGATTTGACTCTTCATGGTACTCAAGGCCAAATGATGATTTAGAGCTGATTGTAAAAAGGTCAGGATTCGTCCAATTGAGTTGTTCCTGGGGTGAAACTTTCTTTTCTGACAGCTCCATGTCAGCCTACCACTGGATATGCTCCGCCCATACCCCCACCTGCAGGACATAATGCATACATTTGACTCCCTCTCCCAGGCCCGCATGTTAATTTTGGCAAAATGATTCTCTTCAGCCAGAGGCCATAAATAATCATATTTTGTTTCTGCATCATCCCACCCTGGTTAGCTAGTTAATGCCCAGTGGTAGGCTGACCTACCACATGGAGCTGTCAGGAAAACGGAAAATTGAATATCACATACTTACTGCAATTTTACTTTCCTGACGAGCTCCATGTCAGCACAAACTCCCACCCTGGTGCAGAAATCTAGCTACGTAATGCGGGCCTGGGAGAGGGAGTCAATTTATGAGTTAGGTCCAGCAGGTGGGGGTATGTATATACCCAGTGTTAGGTTGACATGGAGCTCATCAGACAGTCTGCCTGGAATTTGCCAAAAGGCATCTGAATGACTCTCAGACCATGCGTAACAACATTCTCTGGTCTGATAAAACAAACATTGAACTCTTTGGCCTGAATGGCAAGTGTCATGTCTGGAGGAAACCAGGCTCACTCATCACCTGCCCAATACCATCCCTACAGTGAAGCATGGTGGAGGCAGCATCATGCTGTGGGGATGTTTTTCAGCGGCAGGAACTGGGAGACTAGCCAGGATCGAGGGAAAGATTAATGCAGCAATGTACAAGGACATCCTTGACGAAAACCTGCTACAGAGCACTCTGGACTTCAGACTGGGTGAAGGTTTATCTTCCAACAGGACAATGGCCCTAAGCACACAGCCAAGATAACAAATGAGTGACTATGGGACAACTTTGTGAATGTCCTTGAGTGACCCAGCCAGAGCCCAGACTTGAACATCTCTGGAGAAATCTGAAAATAGCTGTGCACCGACACTCCCCATCCAACCTGATGGAGCTTGCAAAGAAGAATGGGAGAAACTGCCCAAAAATAGGTGTGCCAACCTTGTAGCATCATACTCAAAAAGACTTGAGGCTGTAATTGGTGCCAAAGGTGCTTCAACAAAGTATTGAGCAAAGGCTGTGAATACTTATGTACATGGTATATTTTTTTGTTTTTTTAAATAAGTTTGCAAAGATTTAAAAAACAAAATTTCACGTTGTCATTATGGGGTATTGTTTGTAGAATTTTGAGGAAGATAATGAATTTAATCTATTTTGGAATAAGGCTGTAACATCACAAAATGTGTAAAAAGTGAATACTTTACGGATGCACTGTAGTTGAAGTTAAATCTAAAGGAAATTGTATAATCTATGGCCAGCTTTTAATAAAGCCCAGACTGGTAACTGCCCTAATTGCCATATTGGGAGGAAGCAACATTTGCAGTTGCAGTTTGATAATTAGGGATGAACTGAACACTCCCCCCCCCCCCCCCGGTTCAGTTCACACCAGAACATGCAAACAGACAAAAAATTTGTATGAACATGCGAACACCGTTAAAGTCTATAGGACACGAACGTAAAAAATCAAGTGTTCATTTTAAAGGCTTATATGCAAGTTATTGCTATAAAAAGTGTATGGGGACCCGGGTACTGCTCCAAGGTACATGTATAAATGTCAAAAAAAGTTTTTAAAAACTGCCGTTTTTTCAGGAGCAGTGATTTTAATAATGCTTAAAGTGAAACAATTCAAATTAAATATTCCTTTAAATATCGTGCCTGGGGGTCCCCTTAGTCTGCCTGTAAAGTAGCACTTTTTTCACATGTTTATAACAGTACCGAAACAAAATTACATTTCTAAAGGAAAAAATGTAATTTAAAATTGCTTGCGGCTGTAATGTATTGCCGGATCCCAGCAATATACATAAAAAAATCATTGAAAAAAACGGCGTGGGTCCCCCCCCAGTCCATTACCAGGGCCTTTGGGAAACTCCAGACCAAAATTGAAAAAAAAATGACGTGGGGGTCGCCCCCAAAATCCATACAGATTTAAAGGGGAACCCCGCGCCAAAATGAAAAAAAAATGGCGCGGGGGCCCCCCCCAAAATCCAGACCCTTATCCAAGCATGCAACCTGGTAGGACGCAGGAAAAGGGGGGAGAGTGCGCCCCCCTCCTGAATCGTACCAGGCCACATGCCCTCAACATGGGGAGGGTGCTTTGGGGTGTTGATGGGTACAAGGGCCTCACTCCCACAATCCTTGCCTGGTGACTGTAGGGGTCTGCGGGCGGGGGGCTCATCGAAATTTGGAAGCCCCCTTTAACAAGAAAGCCCCCTGATCCCGGGACCCCCCTATGTGAATGGGTATGGTGTACATTCACCAAAAAAGTAAAAACGACAGGAGAGAGTTTTTGACAATTCCTTTATTAAAAAAAAAAAAGTGTCCCGCGATGTCCATCCATCTTCAATCACGGCACCGATGGTCCAGAGAAAAAAAAACGGAAAAACTCTGCCTCAATGGCGTCCCACTGACTAACGTCTTTTCGCTTTGACAGCTGTTATATAGCCAAGGGCGGGGCCACCCGGTGATGTAAACTGGTGACCCCGCCCCTCTCTGATGTCACATGACATTGTATGGGGCGTTTGTGGGTAATTCTGCGGCGCTCAAATTTCCCGCAAACGCCCCATATGTTCGGTTCGTTTTAGAACAAACGAACACCCGATGTACTGCGGGCTCATCCCTATTGATAAAATTATATTTCAAAATTGATATATACAGTATCTCACAAAAGTGAGTACACCCCTCACATTTTTGTAAATATTTTATTATATGTTTCCATGTGCCAACACTGAAGAAAGGATACTTTGCTACAATGTAAAGTAGTGAGTGTACAGCTTGTATAAGGCCCCTTTCACACATGCGGACCGCTCAGATCCGCCTGTCAGTTTTTACAGGCGGATCTGAACAGTCGCTCCATACAGCTCTATGGAGCGTCCGATGTCAGCGACGACATGTCCGCTCTGATCCCCTCCACAAAATCCAGATGGATGGATGTCCTATTCTCCATCCGTCTGGCGGATCGGATCAGATGAAAACGGACAGACGGTCTGTAATCATCTGATCCCCCCCATAGGGGAGAGCGGCTATCTGACAGGTCCGTCCCTGCACAGAGTCCCGAGATGGACTTGTCATCCGCCGGCTCAGCGGGGACCCCCTCTGAGCAAGCGGAGGCAGGGCCGGATTCCCCACAAGGCCACCGAGGCCAGGCCTCGGGGTGGCAGTGGTGCAGGGGCGGCGCCGCTTCTGCGGCGACTTCCCTGCTTTAGCTGGAAACTCCCACGGGGACCGATCGGGCTTGTGTATTCCCACTTCCTGGTGACTGGAACGCACCATAGGTCGGACGTGATGTCATCAGCCGGAAATGATGGGCGCATTGCCGCCCATGTCTTGCATCATTGCCGGCTGATGACATCACGTCCGCCTTATCGTGCGTTCCACCGCTACCAGGAAGTGGAAATACACAAGCCTGATTGGTCCCCGTGAAAAAAAGCAGCGGTGCCGGCGAAACGGGCTTGCTAGCGGGTGGGAGTTTGCCGCCCCCCTGAATGTGCCCCTGAATGTCCCCTGTCCACAGAGTCCCTTCTTGGTCCAGACACGACAGCCCACAGACAGTGGGCATCAGGGCTGCTGTTAGAAATGATGGGGCCCTGTACATCCTACCTGACGGGGCCCCCTTTGACCCGGTGGCAGGCGACATGGCAAGTGACACCCTGCATCCGCTGACAAGTGACGTGGCAAGTGACACCCTGCATCCGCTGACAAGTGACGTGGCAAGTGACACCCTGCATCCGCTGACAAGTGACGTAGCAAGTGACACCCTGCATCCGCTGACAAGTGACACCCTGCATCTGCTGACAAGTGACGTGGCAACTAACACCCTGCATCTGCTGACAAGTGACGTGGCAACTGACACCCTGCATCTGCTGACAAGTGACGTGGCAAGTGACACCCTGCATCCGCTGACAAGTGACATGGCAAGTGACACCCTGCATCCGCTGACAAGTGACGTGGCAAGTGACACCCTGCATCCGCTGACAAGTGACGTGGCAAGTGACACCCTGCATCCGCTGACAAGTGACGTGGCAAGTGACACCCTGCATCTGCTGACAAGTGACGTGGCAAGTGACAATCTGCAACATGTGGCAAGTGACAATCCGCATCTGAAGGCAAGTGACGTTGGCAAGTGACATACTCAGGCTCCGACATATTCTGCTTATGGTGAGTTGAACTATTTTATTTTATATAACAATGTAATAATAGAAATATTGCACTTCAATAATTTTTTTTTGCGATACGGCACTGTGTCGATTTAACTGACAATTGCGCAAATGTGATCTATTGTAGCAGTCATCGATAAAGGACGAGAATGGTGGGTGGGTGTGTGTGTAGGGGGGGGCGGCATTGAAGGACCCGGCCTTGGGGCGGCAAAGGGAGTAAATCCGGGCCTGAGCGGAGGAGTTAAAATGGACAGCCCGTGTGAAAGGGGCATAACAGTGTAAATTTGCTGTCCCCTCAAAATAACTCAACACACAGCCATTAATGTCTAAACCGCTGGCAACAAAAGTAAATACACCCCTAAGTGAAAATGTCCAAATTGGGCCCAAAGTGTCAATATTTTGTATGGCCACCATTATTTTCCAGCAGTGCCTAAACCCTCTTGGGCATGGAGTTCACCAGAGCTTCACAGGTTGCCACTGGAGTCCTCTTCCACTCCTCCATGACGACATCACAGAGCTGGTGGATGTTAGAGACCTTGGGCTCCTCCACCTTCCATTTGATGATGCTCCACAGATGCTCAATAGGGCTTAGGTCTGGAGACATGCTTGGCCAGTCCATCACCTTTACCCTCAGCGTCTTTAGCAAGGCAGTGGTCGTCTTGGAGGTGTGTTTGGGATCGTTATCATGTTTAAATAGTGCCCTGCGGCCCAGTCTCCGAAGCGAGGGGATCATGCTCTGCTTCAGTATGTCACAGTACATGTTGGCATTCCTGTTTCCCTCAATGAACTGTAGCTTCCCAGTGTCGGCAGCCCTCATGCAGCCCCAGACCATGACACTCCCACCACCATGCTTGACTGTAGGCAAGGCACATTTGTCTTTGTACTCCTCACCTGGTGGCCGTCACACACGCTTGACACCATCTGAACCAAATAAGTTTATCTTGGTCTCATCAGACAGGTTTGATTCCAGTAATCCATGTCCTTAGTCTGCTTATCTTCAGCAAACTGTTTGTGGGCTCTCTTGTGCATCATCTTTAGAAGAGGCTTCCTTCTGGGATGACAGCGATGCAGACCAATTTAATGCAGTGTGCGGCGTATGGTCTGAGCACTGACAGGCTGACCCCCCACCCCTTCAACCTCTGCAGCAATGCTGACAGCACTCATACATCTATTTCCCAAAGACAACCTCTGGATATGACGCTGAGCACATGCACTCAACTTCTTTGGTTGACCATGGCGAGGCCTGTTCTGAGTAGAACCTGTCCTGTTAAACCGCTGTATGGTCTTGGCCAACGTGCTGCAGCTCAGTTTCAGGGTTTTGGCAATCTTCTTATAGCCTAGACCATCTCTATGTAGAGCAGCAATTCTTTTTTTCAGATCCTCAGAGAGTTCTTTGCCATAAGGTGCCATGTTGAACTTCCAGTGACCAGTATGAGAGAGTGAGAGCGATAACACCAAATGTAACACAACTGCTCCCCATTCACACCTGGGCCCAATTTGGACATTTCACAAAGCCCGCTACAAATCTAAGGGAGAACGAAGATTCGCAGTACAGGGACGGACCTCGGCTATGGAATGCTCTATCAAACAACATCCACTTGGAAGAAAACCATCGGGCCTTCAGGAAAAAACTCAAGACCCACCTCTTCTAATATAGCAGGATAACAAGGACAGACCAAGCGCCTTGAGGCGATTTAGTTCGCATTTGCAGCGCTATACAAATCATTCATTCATTCATTTAAACTTAGGGGTGTACTCACTTTTGTTGCCAGCGGTTTAGACATTAATGGCTGTGTTGAGTTATTTTGAGGGGACAGCAAATTTACACTGTAAGGCCCCTTTCACGCGGGGCTGCCCGTATTTGGCATCCGCTTGCTCAGCGGGGGTCGCTCCGTTGATCCCCGCTAAGCCGGCGGATGACAAGTCCGTCTCTGCACTCTGTGCAGGGACGGACCTATCAGAGAGTCTGCTCTCCCCTATAGGGGGATCGGATGATTACGGACCGCCTGTCCGTTTTCATCCGATCCGATCCCCCAGACGGATGGAAAATAGGACATCCATCCGTCTGGATTTTGCGGATCGGATTGGGGCGGATCGGGTGTCAGCGGACATGTCACCGCTGACATCCGACGCTCCATACAGATGTATGGAGTGCCCGTTCAGATTCACCTGAAAAAACTGCCATGTGAAAGGGGCCTTATACAAGCTGTACACTCACTACTTTGTAGCAAAGTGTCATTTCTTCAGTGTTGTCACATGAAAAGATATAATAAAATATTTACAAAAATGTAAGGGGTGTACTCACTTTTGTGAGATACTGTATGTGTGTTCGTGAAATGATATAAATATATAAAACAAATTTGGAGTGGAGTTTTCTTTTAACGTGAACAGGTTTTTCTTGCTCCTTTACTGCTGTTATTGGAGATACTGGGAGGGGAACGTTTTGCTGAGTCACTTACAGTCTGCATGTTTCCAGAGGGCATAGAGGAAACAATAGGGCATTTATACGTAACATATTAACGTGTCACCTCACCTTATTTCTAGCACATACACAACCAAAATTATGTTTCTAGTTTTTGTTCTTCCTACCTTGTACAATGGTATGGTGATTAAAAGAGAGCATCTGCTCATCGAAGGTCAGCAATAAAACCATTGTTTCTAGTATAATATAATAAACTGTACTTTTACTTTATACTTTACTGCTCAACCAATGACAGGTACAAGTTCAGGGTGTACTATGACTTTTTTTTCCAGGAAGTACATAAAAAAAAAAAAAAAAAAAAAACAGTTTACTGTTTAACTACTTGCCTACCAGGCACGAACACCTCCTTCCTGACCAGGCCATTTTTCAGCTTTCAGCGCTGTCGCATTTTGAATGACAATTGCGCGGTCATGCAACGCTGTACCCAAATAAAAATTTTTGAATTTTTTCCCCACAGATAGAGCTTTATTTTGGTGGTATTTGATCACCTCTGTGATTTTTATTTCTTGCGCTATAAACAAAAGAAGAGCGACAAGTTTGAAAAAACATAATATTTTTTACTTTTTATTATAATAAATATCCAATTTTTTTTTTTTTTTTTAAACAAATTTTTTTTCTCAGTTTAGGCCGATACGTATTCTTCTACATATTTTTGGTAAAAAAAATCGCAATAAGCGTATATTGATTGGTTTGCGCAAAAGTTATAGCGTCTACAAAATAGGGGATAGATTTATAGCATTTGTATTATTATTTTTTTTTTACTAGTAATGGCGGCGATTTGCGATTTTTATCGTGACTGCGACATTGCGGCGGACACTTCGGACACTTTTGACACATTTTTGGGACCATTCACATTTATACAGCGATCCGTGCTATAAAAATGCATTGATTACTGTATAAATGTGACTGGCAGGGAAGGGGTTAACACTAGGGGGCGCTGCAGGGGTTAATATGTTCCCTATATGAGTGATTCTTACTGTGGGGGGAGGGGACTGACTGGGGGAGGGGACCGATCGGTGTCCCTATGTACAAGGGACACACCATCGGTCTCCTCTCCTCTGACAGGACGTGGATCTGTGTGTTTACACACACAGATCCACGTCCTGCTCGATTACCGAGCAATCGCGGGTGCCTGGCGGTCATCGCGACCGCCGGGCACGCGCATTGGGTCCCCAGCTACGCGGCGGGCACCCCTAGTGGCCAAAAATCGAGCGCCGTCATATGACGGCGGCCCGCCACAGGAGCTGCACCGTCCCGCCGTCATTTGACAGTGGGCGGTCAGCTACAGGTTAAAGCAGACCTGCTATTTTCATGTATCTGCTGGACCCCCCCCCCCCCCCCCCCTAAAAAAACAAGGTAAAAAAAACACAAGCTGTCAGCATCCAGGTTTGGCCATCAATCCTTAATTGCAGCTAAATGCTATGTGTGCGGCTTTGTGAACAGCGGCAGCCAATGTCAGCCTGCCATTGGTTTAAATGTGCCTCAGTCACTCCAGCCACAAAAATCCTCTGATTCTGGAACCCAGTGACCTCATGTAGCCAGCCATTTGAATGTGGCCTAAAACTGACCTAGCAGTTAAAGTAAATTCAATACATATCATTTATTTGCTCACTTCTGAAAGCATTTTTTTATATCTGTTCAAGAAGTGCAAAAAATTTAGCTGTGTTCATCTACCCAGAAAACTTGTGAGCTGATAACTTACTGTACTCTTTGCCTCTGGACTGTTATCGGTTAGCAATGTTCCCTGCTATCCCCGTGGACTACAAAACACCTCCCCCTGCTATATAAAAGAAAAGGAGGTGTTGTGTATCCTAAGACCAGCTTCACACTGGGGTGGTTTTTAGGCGCTTCAGCACTAGAAATAGCCTCTGCCAAGTGCCTGAAAACCGTCTCCCATTCATTCCAGTGTATCTTTCACACTGGGGCGGTGCGCTTGCGGGATGTTCTGAAAAGTCCTGCAAGCAGCATCTTTGAGGCGGGTTGGAAGCGCTGTATTTAGCCATCCCAAAACGCCCTGCCCATGGAATGAATAGGCAACTCTTTCAAAGCGCCTGAAAAGCGATGCAAAACTGGACTTTTTACCCTCTTTTTTGGGATAAAAAGCGCCCCACTAGCGACCGAAAAACCGCTGCTTAAACAGCGCTAAAGCGCCACGAGCAGCGCTTTAGCACTAACAGGCCTGCACTTTCAGTGTGAAAGCAGCCTTATACACTCCCTATTCCTTTAGGCTGCTCAGTATGGTTGTCACCTTAGGATAGGAAGTTAGGTAATGGCAGGGTTACCAGGTTAAATTAAAGGAATAAAATGTGGAAAAAGAAAGCAAGTGCTGTCACCACATCCAAGGACTTGTAAGCTGCAATACTATTATATTTTGTACATTAGATATTTAACTTTCTTAAAGTGGAGTTCCGCCTATTTTTTTTTTTTTTTTTTTTAAAGTCAGCAGCTACAAATACTGCAGCTGCTGACTTATGTAAGGACACTTACCTGTCCAGGGCGCCTGCGATGTCGGCACCCGAAGCCGATTTGTCCCTCGGCTCTCGGGTGCTGCCACCGCCATCTTTGGGTGCTGCCGGCTTCACTTCCTTTTTTTTTTTTTTTAATTCTTTATTTCAAGTTTTTTAAAATGCATACAAAATTATTCCATCCACAACAGATGAAAGAAAATTAACGTCAAAAACAAATATACAAAAGCATTTCTCATTTTCAACCCTCCCCCCCCTCCCTCCCTCCCCTGTCCCTGTCCTGCAGAAACGCATTACATGGGCGCGGCCCTTGCTAGGGGTCAATCAGCGCTTACGTCTCTACTTCATGATTTCTTCTGCGAATCTCCAAGAATCTTTGAAGAGTTCCCAACTTTCCCATTTCCCCCGAACCTCTTCTGCTCTGTATGCTTCTGGAGTTTCTATTTTTTGCTGTTGGTTTACTCTGTTTATCCATTCTGCTATGCTTGGGCTCTCTAGTTCCCGCCAGTGCCCTGCGATAAGGTTTTTTGCTTCATTTAGGAGTGTCGGGATTACTGAGGACTTGTATTGTCTCATGGGCATGTCAGTCCCATGAAACAGCACAGTCCAAGGGTCCTGTGGTGTGGTTTTCCCTGTAATTGTTTTAATTAAATCCAATATTTGCAGCCAATATTTTTTGATCTTGGGGCAATCCCACCAAATGTGGGCCATCGTTCCCGTATGCCCACAACCTCGCCAGCATTCCGCAGTTTTCTCTTTTTGGAACTTGCTACGCTTCACGGGGGTTAGGTACCAATCTGAGATGCATTTGAAATTAACTTCCAGTGTTTTAGTGTTCCATCCAGACCGGTGCATTAAGTGATATATTCTTTTGATTCTATCTTTACTACAAGTGATTCCCACTTCCCCTTCCCACCTCTTGACGCCTGGAGGGACCCAATCAGTATCATTTTGAGTCAGGATCTTGTAGATACGTGTTATGTTATTTCTGGTTGAGGTTCGCAAGCAAATTTTCTCTAAAAGTGTATGGTCCTCTCCGTATCGAATTGGTTGTGGAAGACTATCCACAAAATGCTTGAGCTGCGCGTACCTCCATGCGTCAATCGTCATAAGATCTCTTTTATTTTTTAAATCGTGAAACGTGTCAATCTTACCTTGCTTAATAATATCTCGTAACTGTGCCTCCCCGTCCTTAATCCAGTTTCCCCATATTTTACTTCTACCCGGCGTGAAAAAAATATTATCTTTTAAATATATTAAGGGTGAATTATAAGCCCATTTGTTTTTCCTGTGTACTCTGTCCCATTCTCTTAGTGTTACCCGTGTGATTTCATGTGCTCCTTCCCCCAGTTCTCTGTATTTTGGGGGGTTCCAAATAGTGTGACCCAGTTGCGTGTTACTTAGTGCATTCTCAATGTTAACCCATCTCTTGTTGCATCCCCCTTTAAACCACTCCATTGCTCTTGACATGACTATGGCGCTGAAATAATTCTCAAAGTCCGGGCTGGCTAGTCCTCCCTGTTGTTTGCCTTTAGATAGCGTGTTTCTAGATATACGAGGTTTTTTATTAGACCAGATAAATTTCGAAATAATTCTGTTTAAGATTCTGAAGAAGGCTTGGGGCACTGAGAGTGGGAGCATTTGCATTTTATAGTTTACTTTTGGCACTATAACCATTTTGACCGCATTTATTTTCCCCATCCACGACAGAGGGCAGGGTGACATCCTTCTAATTTCTGTTTTAACTTCATCCAGCAGGGGAGGGAAATTTAATTTATACATTTTTCTTATAGAGGACGCTAGTTTGACTCCCAGATATTTAACTTCCGCCCTCCATGGGAAATGAAACTCTTGCGCAAGGCGAACCGCTTCAGCTTGCTTAATGTTTATATTTAGTATTTCTGACTTAGAAAAATTGATTTTGAAATTGGACAGAGATCCATACAGTTTCAGCGTACTGAGAAGATTGGGGAGAGTGGTCCTGGGATGAGTGATGAAAAAAAGCACATCATCGGCGTACGCCGCCATTTTATGCTCCTCCCCCCCGACCTGTACTCCTCTTATATCAATGGTGTTCCTGATGGTGGAAAGAAGAGGTTCAAGGGAAAGCACAAACAGGAGGGGAGAAAGCGGGCACCCCTGACGTGTGCCATTTCTCATGACAAGTGGTAGTGATAAAGATCCGTTGATCCTTACCCTAGCCTGGGGAAAATCATACAGGACCTTTACCCAGCCAATCATTTTCTTTCCGACGCCCATAGCCTCTAATGTGTTGATCATATGCCCCCGGTCGATCCTGTCAAAAGCCTTTTCGGCGTCCAGTGACAGGAACAGACTGGGGGCCTCCTCCTGTCTAGCCGCTTGTACTAATAACAGGGCCCTAATCCCATTGTCCCTCCCCTCTCTCCCCGGGATAAACCCGACTTGGTCCGGGTGTACCAATTCTGTCATATGGGTCTTAAATCTGTTCGCCAAAACTTTGGCGAACAGTTTTGTATCGATATTGAGCAGGGCAATGGGTCGGTAACTGGAGCAAGTTGTCCTGTCTTTACCTTCTTTTAAGATCACTGTGATAGACGCCATTAGCGCTTCAGTTTTCATCGCTCCCCCCGCTCCCAGCCCGTTCCAATATCGACACAATCTTGGAACAAGTGTCTCCTTAAAACGTTTATAATATGTTATAGTGTACCCATCTGGTCCCGGGCTCTTGCCCGTTGGGGTGGAGTTTATAGCTTCCACTATCTCCTCCTCAGATATGGGTCTGTCCATGTTCGCACTGTCCCCGTCAGATAAAGAGCTAAGCAAGCTATTTTTTAAGAAGTCCTGACTCTGGGTAAGAGACCCCTCCTTGGTTTTGTTCCTTTGATTTAACATTGTAAAGTGATTCATAGTATGTTCTAAACTCATTAGCAATGTCCTTGGAAGAATGGAGCATTTGACCTGATGCATTTTGAATTTTCTCTATGTAGTTAATTTCTCGTTTCTTTTTTAGTATTCTTGCCAGATGCTTCCCTGATTTATTTCCAAAGTGGTGTCTTTCCTCCGCTATTTTATAGAACCATTTCCTTGCGTCTGCTTCGAGGATAGATTTGAGTTCCTCCCTTTTATTTAGAAGTCTATGGAATGTGTCCTGGCTTTGTACACTTCCCTGCCTATGCTTTTGTTCTAGGTCTTGGATCTCTTTCCTTATCCCCTCGGTAAGATCTTTTCTCTCTCGCTTCTTTGCAGCGCCGATCGAGATAAGTATACCCTGGATATAGGCTTTATGTGCCTCCCATAGTGTACAATCTGCTATTTCTCCCGTGTCGTTAGTCAAGAAGAAGGATTCAATCTCCCCTCTTATAGCTTCTTCCACTTCACGCTCTGAAATAAGACTATCGTTCATGCGCCATGTGAATGGGGGCCTTTGTACCCCTCGAAGCTTCATAACCATCGACACCGGCGCGTGATCCGAAAGGGTCGTTATCTCGATCTGCGTTGTCTCCAACAGTTCAAGTGTTTTGTGTTCTACTAAAAAATAATCTAATCGTGAATGGGTGCCGTGGACGGGTGAAAAAAAGGTATAGTCTTTAATACCAGGGTGTTGTACTCTCCAGGCGTCGATCAACTGGTGCTGAAAAATTTTTGATTTTATTTTTTTGAGCTTTACATAGCTCGTTCTCGGTGTGCCTGAGGAACTATCCAGTCTAGGGTCCAGAACAAAGTTTAGGTCCCCTGCCAGGATAATCTCGCCCTCACGAAATTTCACCAGTCGACCCAAGGCCCTGTAGAGATACTCCATTGGGTTTTTATTTGGGGCGTAGAGATTCGCTAAGGTCAACGTATGCTCCCCTATCTTACAATTAAGAAACAGAAACCTCCCCTCCATATCCATCAGTCTATTCAATAATTTAAATTTTAAGTTTTTTGCAACCCCTATGGCCACCCCTTTCGCTCCTCTCGTTGGGGAATCACTACAAAACCATGTAGGGTACTCTGGCGAGGAGATCATAGTATTGTCTTTATGTTGAAGATGTGTTTCCTGTAAAAAAACAATATCTGCCTGATACTCGCTCATTTCTTTAAGAATCTTAAATTTTTTCTCTTGTGCTTTAATACCCCTAACATTGTACGTTACAATTTTCACTGCGCCTTCACCCATGTTTAAACCGTACACTTTTGGCCCAAATGGGCCCTCTAATCTTCCTTTTTATTTTGCGTTTCTGCAGGACAGGGGCCGGTTCCCCCCCCCTCCCCCCCCCTTTCCCCTCCCCAAACCCCCCCCCGCCCCCCTCCCTCCTCCCGCCCCCTCCCTTCCACCCTCCCACCCTCCATGGTCTTAGCCCGACCCTATGTATACAGCAGGGCATCCCGTTGGGGTCCCCTCTGTATACTACCCAATCTAGGGGTGAAGCTCCATGTCAGGCGGAGACCACCTGATCTCCGTCCCCCTCCCTCTCCACTTGGAGGGAGGGGGGCGGAGTCGGCCAAGCTCTTGACCACCCCCCAGGTTACCCCCTGCTCCCCGTATCTTCCTCCCGCTCCTCGCCCCTTATTTATTGCCTGAACCCTGCTGCACCTGCCACAAACAAAAAAAAAAAAAAAAAAAAAAAGCAGATGAGCCAGTCGCAGATGAACCAGTCGCTCCTTATTTCAGAAAGGGAGTCTGGCTCCGACCCTCCCCCTCCCCCGCCCCCTCCGCCCATGTCCCGCTCATTTTTGTTGATCCGAATTAATCGGGGGGGCTCGGAATAATGGGTGGGGTGATCCCCAGTTCCTGGCAAAAATTAGGCATCTCGTCCATAAATTTCAATCGTGCTGTTCGGCCTTCTTTGGTGACAATCAAGGCAGCGGGAAAACCCCAGTTATATTTGATATTTAGTGTCCTTAAAGTTTCAAGAAGAGGTTTCATCTGTCTTCTTCTGGCTAGAGTACCCGCTGAGAGGTCAGAAAAAATCTGTAGTTCTGTGGTTTCAAAGATCAGGGGGGGGATTCCTCGGAGTTTACTCCACACCTGCGATTTCTCTTCATAAGGGTGGAACCGCACTAACACATCTCTTGGGGCCTCCTCTCTTACCCCTGGTGGTTTTCGGACCCGATGCGCTCGATCAAATTTAAAGTCCGAGACTTCAGTTATACCCAATAATGGTTTGAAAATACTGTTGATTTTTTTTGCCAAGTCTTCCCCCTTTTGCTCTGGAAGGGATCTAATCCGGAGGTTTTGTCGTCTGCTTTGATCTTCTAAGCTCTCCATCTTATATAGCATGTCCCGATGCTTAGATTGCAGTATTTCCGTTTGTTTTCTGAGGAGCTGCAGGTCTTTGGTTTGTTCAATGGCTACATTTTCCATGGTTTCCACCCTTTTTATTAGTTGACCCATATCCGCCCTAACGTTTTTTATTTCTGTTTTAATTGAGTTTTCTAGACCAGAAAGCATTTCAGCCATCTCCATTTTAGTAGGTATTAACGCCAGGTCGCTGTGTGTCATTTGGGCCCCGGAGCCTCCACCCCTCTCTTGTTCTGACTCTGTTCTGGGAGGGTCCGCTAGGTCTTGTTTCTGTTTTTCTGCATCTCTCGTCTTTCCCCCTGAGGTTTTTTTTTCCATCTCTGGGCTTTTTAAGCTTATATCCTTAAGATATTTTTGGATTGTGCTATTATTTAGACTGTCCTTAGGAGTCTTGGGTTCTGTTGCCTTTTGTGATCTTCCTTTCATTGTGAATGTGCCCTTCCTGCGTATCAGTTATTCATAAAGCCTTTATATACGTCTATCCACAATCTGTTGTGTGCTATTACAAACTCGTATTATGTTGGGTGGAAGAGTGGGAAAAAAAAAGACAAAAAAAAACAGAAAAAAAAAACGAGGAAAAGAAGTAGAAGGGGGGGAGGGGGCATATACCCTCCCTTTTGAATGAACTACTCCCAGGTGTTAGAATTTTCTTCCTTTTCTCTCTTTTTTTTTTTTTCTTCTCTTCCTTCCTTTGAGGGGGTGATTTGCGGCCTTGTCTCTGGTGTAAACAGTTCTGCCCACACTACTTGGCGTACTCCGGGCTGCTCCAGTGGATTTTTATTGGGGTCCAATATTGCTCTCAGCCCCACCGTATCTCTTTTTTTTTTTTTATCCTTTAACGGTCTTCTCAGTAGGTATGAGTATTAATTGGTGTGGTGGGGTGCTGTTTTTATGTCCCGCTAGATCCCCCTCTCTGCTGCCCCCCACCGGGGTGATTTGCTCTTATCCTGCTGGGTTCTATTGCCCGCCAAATAGTGTGTGGCTATAGAGTCCTGTTGCCCTATGCTTCTGGTTTCCCCTGTATCACCAATAGCCTGCCTAGGCCTTTTTAAGTTGTTCAAGTTCATACAGGAGAAAAATGGATTGCTTCTACGTTTGAACCAATGACCCGTCACCTCCCCAAAGCAATTGCCACCGAAGTATCCCTCTTTGAGGGGGAAACACAGTCAATAGAAGCAAAATCGTACCTGGACGGGGGGTACCCCCCGAGGGTATCCCCCCCCCGTCAGTTGTCTTTAGGTAAGTCCTGTTGTGGATTCCTCGTGGGAGCAGCACATTCGCGGACGTTTATCAGGTGTTCGGCAGGACGTGGCGTTCTAGAGGGTATGCGGGAGGGAGGAAGAGCCCGGAGCACCGCCGGCGCTGAGAAGTTGGCGTTTCCAAATGAGGAGGGAGCGCACGGCGTCTTCACCCGCCCGGCCTCTCATTCATCTTTCCTCTCCTGTCGGGTGATTCAGGCAGGCTTTAAGGCATTAGACCGCTCATCGATGGGCGGTATATAGCGGTGTTGTGCGGCTGATGGAAGGGCAGCTCGGTGGCACAGTGGGACCCGGGGGGGTGTCACGGAGGGTGATCCCGCTGTTCCTGGATCAGCTCGGCGGACTCTCACCACCGCTTCGCTGGGCCCGCTGGTTCGCCTGGCCCATCTCCTCTCCGCTCGGCTTGTGTCTCCGCCGTCTCCAGGCTCCTCCCCCTACGTCGGCGTCTCACGTCAGCATGCTGCCCGCCGGCTTCACTTCCTGATTCCCTACTGTGCATGCGCGACTCGCGCTGCGCGTTCCCACTGGTCCCTGCTGTCTCCTGGGACCTGAGTGTCTCCCAGAAGACAGCGGGGGGCACGACAGAGAAGGCGCCGGAAGTGGCGTAGATACCCGCAGGTGGCTCGGGTATCTATACCCAGAAGTGGGAGCAAAATACCTGTATTAGACAGGTATCTGCTCCCCCCCCCCCCCCCTGAAAGGTGCCAAATGTGACACCGGAGGATTCCGAAAAGCGGAAGTTCCATTTTTGGGTGGAACTCCACTTTAAAACTAACCCAACTTTATCCTTTACTCTTAAAGGATAACTAAAGGTTCCTTTTAAATTTTTTTTAAAAACAAACATGTCATACTTACCTTCTCTGTGCAGTTGGTTTTGCACAGAGTGGCCCCGATCCTCCTCACCTGGGGTCCATCAGCGGCACTCCTGGCTCCTCCTCTTCTCGAGTGCTCCGTCGGAAAAGCGCGCTCCCTTGGGACACACGTCCGGGCACGCTCCCTGTCCTGCTGCTGCATACAGGACTGCGATCCGCCCCCTGGCTCCTGCGTCATTGCATTTGATTGACAGCAGCGGGAGCCAAAGGCTGCGCTGCTATCAATCTATCCAATCAGGACCCGAGACATCTGCTGGAGCAGGTGTGCTCATCCCCGGCGCAGGAACGATCAGGCTCAGGTAAGTAAAAGGGGGGCTCTGGGGGACTGATGCACTACAAGAGGTTTTTCTCCTGCATTGAGGTGAAAAATCGGCAGGGTTTACAACCCCTTTAATCCCTTATTTTAACCCCGCCCAATCCACCCTAAGCTGAAGTAAAGTGCTTCCAGAGGCAGAAGGTTTTTTACCTTAAAGTGGTTGTAAACCCACTAAAAAACAAACAAAAACAAAACAAAAAATACTGCAAGACAAAGGCATAATGAGTTGGTATACTATAGCATAGTGTAAACACCCATGCGATTCGATTCTGGTGGGGACAAAAAAAACTTTTTCTAACACATTTTCAGAGGCTTTAAAATGTACTTTCTAGAAATTGTTGACAGACTGGTTTCCTATATCATCGGGTTATTTCAGGAGTTTCCATGCAAGATGATGTGGCTTTCAGTTAGCAAGATCAAAAATAAGCCCTGACATGTCCCAGCATTAGTCAGCAGTGACACGTCCTTACCAAGTAAATTTGTTTAGACATCCCAGTGTGTTCACTGACCAGAATAGCTTCTACTGCTTAGCACTCTTGTGGTCACAACATAGGCATATTGTCATGGTGATATCTACTATGGGATGTTACTAACGCTAAGTGAATAAACACAGGACTGATTATCCAATGCAACAGAAGCTTTTTATGGTGAGAGCCGACCTTTCAGATCTGATCGCTTACACCTACAGACAATACATCTCTTTGACCTTTTTCACATTTGACATGAATGTCCATGCCTTAGTGTATGTTGGAAGAATCGCCATTTTTTGCCTATGAGTATTTCTGCTCTATTAACGGAAACGACGGAAACAGGACTGAGTAAAGTTCTCAATCTACCTGTGGCACCCTTTGTGTGTTCAGTGTAGGAAAATGTAATTGGGCTCCTCTGTAGAGTTAGTTGGCAGAACTCCAAAGGCTGAGTCTCTGTCGCCTCCCCCTGGCTTCTAGAACCGTTGGAGAGTTTTAGAACTTAGATGGCGGAGGGGCAGAGATGAGGCCTGACTATTTATGGAGTCTCCTCCAATCCCTGGTTGAGGACAGCCCAGAAGGTGGAGAGATAGCCCATAAATATTCTGGAGCCTGGCCATCTGGGAGTGGAGTCCAGGGCCCGGTTGTCTGGAGGGGACCCCTGTGCTGGGGGGGCTCTGCCCCTAGGCAGATGGAGGGAGCCAAAGGAAGAGAGAGAGCAGCAGAAGAAGCCTCATACCCTTCCAGCTTCAGCTAGGCTTAGCTGAGCCATCCTGGGAGCCATTGGGTCCTGTCCCGCAGAAGGCCTCATGTGCCACAGGATTCGCCTAGAGCAATGTTTCTCAACTCCAGTCCTCAAGTACTCCAAACAGGTCATGTTTTAAGGCTTTCCATTATTTTGCACAGGTGATCTGATCAGTTTCACTGCCTTAGTAATTACAACAGCCGTTTCATCTGAGTGAAATCCTGAAAACATGACCTGTTGGGGGTACTTGAGGACTGGAGTTGAGAAACATTGGCCTAGAGGACTGAGTGAGTAGCTTCAACCACTACCAGAGCCTATAGAGGAGAAGCAGCCAGGTGCAATACCAAACCAGCTTTCTAACAAGGGGCAGGGGTCTTTAAACTATGGCCCTCCAGTTGTTCAGGAAGTTCAATTCTCATCATGCCTAGTCATGTCTGTGAATGTCAGAGTTTTGCAATGCCTCATGGGATGTGTAGTTCTGCAACAGCTGGAGGGCTGTAGTTTGAGGATCCCTGGCTTAGAGCCATTACATCCAACACCTCTTGCTTGGGGAACCTAAAAAGCAGCTAGGTGCCTTGAGCCCCTGTATCCAGTAATTGGAGATCTTTCTTTACCAATTGAGCTGATCCGTTTTTTTCCTACGGGAGGACAGCCTTGGGATTTTTTTTTTGGTCGTTTGTAGCCAGAGACAGTTTAAAGAGGAAGTAAAGCCTCCTCCAAAAAAAAAAAAAAAAACGGAACCTGCAAGGCAAAGGCATAATGAGCTAGTATGCATAGCATACTAGCTCATTATGAATAACTTACCTGAGAACGAAACCCCCGAAGTGACCCTCATCCACGACCTTCTCCGCCGCCATCAAGCCCAGAGTGACTTCCGGGTCTCGCCGCTCCAGCGCTGTCATCGGCGATGGATCGGCGATGACGTCACTCCCGCGCATGCGCACGAAAGCGGCATATCGCCGTGATCTCTCCTATAGGTTTAGGAGATATTTATTTGACCTACAGGTAAGCCTTAATCTAGGCTTACCTGTAGGTCAAAGTGGTTTGTAAGGGTTTACAACCACTTTAAAGTCCCCAAGTTGCATTCAAACTACACTTTCTGGGCATCCCATACCTTCCCATCCCTATCCAAGTGTATCCCCTAATAAACCAAAAACAAAACTAAAGCACTCTGGCCTGGATTTTGACTACCAAGTGAATGGCAGAAAATTCCTGCACGTAAAGGAGAACCCAAAAATCCAGCGGCCATTATGGGGGGGTAGCACTACATACCTGATCCCTCATAATTCTTCTAAGAGTAGTTGCCTAGTACAAATGTTCACTCTTTATACACAGCCAGACAAGTGTGCAAAGGAATACAATCCTGTCCCATAAATGGACATTTTCGGTGACTAATTTGCCCCCTGGCGAATCGCTTCAGCAGCGGTGCCCATTGATTCCAATGGCAGGGGCGGTGGAGGAGCGGTGTATACACCGCTCCTCCACCGCCCAAAAGATGCCGCTTGCAGGACTTTTTCTAACTACCTGCAAGCGCATCGCCCCAGTGTGGGGCAGCAGGGGAGGCGTTTTTCAGGCACTATTTTTAGCCCAAAAGCACCTCAAACACGCCCCAGTGTGAAAAGGGTCTAAGTGTGAACTACCTGTGCTTCTGTGTTATGGCAGACACAAACTGTAAAGGTCTTTGTGCACAGATGCAGACTGCCATCCCTGGGCACTCATTGTTATGTATGTGTATGCCCTTTTGCCATGATGCCCCTTGTCCTCAGCTTGTCTCCCTCAAGGATTTACAAGCTACCAACACCTGCCCATTCGGCCTTTGTTTCCTACCACAGCTCCCCTTTCGCTCTCCAGTTCTATCCACCACAGCACAAAATAGATTACTGCGCACACATACAAAAATTACATTTTAAATCCTGCAAGGCTATTTAAAAACACCTGAACATATTCAAAAAATATGGGGATTTGGTCACACTATATGGTCATATAGTGCTAAGCCCACCCACTGCGTCAAAGTACCCCATTATCAGTGGGTAGTACCCCATTATCCACCACTGCATCGCTTTCTGTAGACGACAAGCACCCATGGACTGAATTTAATGTTACATTTTCCTTTTACTAGCAAACGGTCATTTATAGAGCTGCCCAGATGGTCAAAAGTAGAAGCACTTGCTGCATGCTTAGCTGCTTGCCCTTCATTTCTTCCCTACAGCTGCCCAATAGACTTTTTTTTTTTTTGTAGGCCCCAGCCATTAGTACAGTCCACCCCTGTACCCGTGATTATGTTGTCGTTTGTAGTTTGTCCGAGAAATCCCCCCATGCCACATGTGCTACTGCTATATGGTTCTCTTTCCCTGAATGTCATTCTGTAAAATACCCCTCACTTTGGTCTGTATAAGAATTAGTATATAATATGCTTCCTGTCTTTTATTGCTGTAGCCTGAAGCAATGACAATTCTTTGTCTCTGTGTCAGTATAGGAAAACACTTTCTGACCGGATCTGGAACAAGTGAGTCACCTCCACTCAGCGTCGTACTGTATTTATTCTATGAAATGAAGGGCAATGTGTCTCTGACACTCTCTGCTGGTGGATTCACATAGTTCATGCAATAATACAGATTACATTCAGCACACTGGAGCCCTAGGCTGGAAATAATAAAGACGTATCCAAGAATAAGTCCAATAAATCTGTTTTTAGATACAGAAGGATTAGAAGCTCTGTAAAGTTTTTGCTGTCTGTGTCCCTCATAGGTAGGATTACCCTTTCTATTCGCTTGATAAACCATTGTTACCAAAACAAAATGGATTGGAAATCCAACATTTTAGGACCCACTTACATTACCACTTTGTGGGATTATCGAAATGCGCAGTAACGTGTGTAACATGCACTGCGGTGCCATTCATTTTGTACAGTACTCCAATGTACTAAAGCAACGCACCTGTGGTATTGTTGCCATGCATTGCATTTAAAAAAGGGTCATATCCAATTTCAGACACACTGGGGTGCGTTAAAAACCTATTAATTTCAATAGGCTGCCTTAACACAATACATATTAACACGTGATATAACAGGCCCTTAGAGTTGTCACCAGAACAAAAGGGCACACCTGTTTTACTGACAACAGTCTGGCCACACGTGGCTCATGCTTCGGCCTACTCCTGCTGAATAGGCTGAATTTCAAGACGTGGGTGGACCTGTCAGTACCACCTGGCTCAACAAAGATTGACCGTTCAGTGGACTTGTCCATGGAACTGGGTGGAAATGGTTGGCCCAGCAGTGACTGCATCCAACCAGATGCAGTCACTGTACAGGTATTCAGCAGCCACGGGTCCCGCTGCCAGGGGAGGTTCCTTTAGCCACACTGCTTAAAGGAGCTGTAAAGGCAGAAGGTTTTTTTTATCTTAATGCATTCTATGTGTGTAGCAGCCACCCCAGCACTCCCCTAATTACTTACCTGTGCCCCATCTCTCTCCAACGATGTCCACGAATGTCTAAGCCGTCCAGGACACTCCTCATGATTGGCTGAGACACAGCAGCGGCACCATTGGCTCCCGCAGCTGTCAATCAAAGTCAGTCAGCCAATCAGGGGAAAGAGGGGCGGGGCCAGGTCGGGGATCTGCGTCTGAATGTACACATGGAGCAGTGACTCGGTTCCAGTACACCCATAGGAAGCTGCTGACTGTGGGGGCACTCTCGATATGTGGGAGGGGCCAGGAGCAGCAAAAAGGGTCCAGAGAAGAGGAGGATCCGGGCTGCCCTGTGCAAAACCACTACACAGAGGAGGTAAGTATAACATGTTTGTTGGTTTTGTTTTGTTTTTAAACAAGACTTTACAATCACTTTAATGCAGATGGAAGAATCCATTAGATTTCCTTTGTGTAGCCTGTGGGCTGAGCAAGAGAAATCTGTATCTGTATGGCTAGCTTAAAGTGGTTCTAAAGGCAGAAGTTTTTTTTTACCTTAAAGCGTTTGTTACCCCAACACTTCATATTCCTGATATATGCCTGCTGTACCATGTACAAGTATCCTGTTCTCTTTTTATCACTTCCTTTGTGTGAAATCCCTGGTGCTCCTGCTAGACCCCTTGCTTCCCTTTTAAAAACTGACCACAAGCAGGAGAGCAACACAGTGGTCAGTTCTCTAGCTGTGTTGGGAACTCAGCCTGCTCTCCTTCAATGATCAGACTTTTCCTGCCCCCCCCCCCCCCCCCTGCAATGTTTTGCCTTTCATTTCTATTTTAAACTTAATGGGTTGTTTTACAAGGTGATGCTGTATCTGTCCCCCGGCACCTCTTCACTGAGAACCGAGCCACCGAACACCGCCGATGGCGTAGTTCTCACCGCTCCCTGAGTGGAGAGCTGCTGACTGTCAATCAGCAGCTCTCCTGCTCTGCTCCTCCACGCTCATTGGAGCACTGAGCTGTGGAGGGGTGGGGAGCGGCTGTCTCAGCGGGTCATTGAGAGGCTGAGACTGCCATCAGTCCAGGCACCTGGCGGATTCAGACTTCCAGAGTCAGGATGACTGGACTGATCTTGGTGACCTCAGCAGAGAGCGGACTTCAGACCGCTGTCTGCTGAAAACGGATCACAGCAGTGCAAAACCAATTGCACTCCTGTCACCCATAGCAGAAGCCCAGACGAATGAGCTCAGACTGGACTTCTCCATTAAGGATCGATCGATCAACTTGGGCAGGGGCGTCACTAGGGGGTGGCTATTGGGGCTATAGCCCCAAATCTGGAGCCCATAGCCCAGAGTCTCTTGCCGCAGGGTCCCTGTCTAACCAGTGGGTCGCGGCTGCGGTTGCTGCGGCTGGCGGGCTGGCTTCATGAGACAGGTGGAGGAGAGGAGAGAAGTAAGCGGGCGGACAAGCAGAGATGACATCTCTCTCTCTGCCCGCTCCACATCAGCGCTCTTCACAACCAGGACTCTTCAATGTGGGAGCAAGGTGCGGCGGGAGCACAGAGATGACATCAGCTCTCACTGCCCACCACACATCAGCACTCTTCCGACCCCAGTGGTGGTCACGTGCTTCCTGTCATTGGTAAAGCTCCACTTTGCAGCCAGACCCCCTTGCTTCAATGTCGGAGGTGCGGCGGGGAGCAGCAACATGACATCATCTCTCACTGCCCGCCCCGCTTCACCGCTCTTCTGACCTCACTAAATAGACCAGTGCTGCCAGCCTGCCACCAATGCAGCTGCAATGCACATCTGGTGGCACTGGTTGGCATGGCAAGTGACAATCCACACCAGTTGGCAAGTGACAACCCACATCTGGTGGCCGGTGACGTGGCAAGTGACAATCTGCAAATGGTGGCAGAAGATGTGACAAGTGACAATCTGCAAATGGTGGCATGAGACGTGGCAAGTGACAATCTGCAAAAGGTGGCAGGAGATGTGGCAAGTGACAATCTGCAAATGGTGGCAGGTGACATGGCAATCTGCAAATGGTGGCGTGTGATGTGGCAAGTGACAATCCACATCTGGGGGCAGGTGATGGTGGCAAGTGACACGCTGTATCTGGTGACAGGAGATAGGGCAAGTGGGACACGCCCATGGCTCCTACTGATTCTGCATTATGGTGAGTTAAACCACTTCATTATATATTAGAATGTAACAATAGAAACAATGCCCTTCAATCACCCTGACACCATATCAACCATGGTGCCATGATGATTGAAGCGCCAACACCAGCCATTGCCCGCGAAATATGGCTTACCACTGACATGACAACCCCCCCCCCCCCCCCCGCGCAGGCCTGCAAAAAGGTTGGTGACTGCTGCTATGGGCTCAAGCCCCAGATCTTTTGCAGCCCTAGCAACATCCCTGAACTTGGGTACATTTAGCGTGCCCAGGGCTTTTTTTCAGCTGGAACTTGGTGGAACTCAGTTCCACCACCTCTGGCTCAGGCCTTCTGTTCCCTTCTCACCAGTCACCACTATCACTTATACAAGGTCAGGTTCAAAGCACAAGAAATCAATGCGCACCAACTCCATTGGTCCCTGACTCTGTAGATGGCCCATTGGGGCTGCCCTGCCTGGTAAAGTCTTTCTCTGAATACATCTGATGCAAGAGCGACAGTAGCTTTCCACTTCAGCCCTCATGGACGGCCAATAAAATTGGTCCCTGACTAACTTAAAGGTCCTATCTTGACCTAAGTGGTCATGGTCTTAATGGAGAGTGGTCAACACTGTCAATCGGTGTTTCTCAGGATGGAACAATTGACGAACACCTTATAGTTCCTCAGATGGGCCTTTCCGGTATACAACTCTGTCTTCTAACCGCATTAGTTACCGCTCTTTATAGACTACTTTAGCTCACTCAATAGAACTACTTAGCATCTACGGATCCCCAGCTGACAAACATTTATTTATAAGGCTACCCAAGGGGTCTTCACGTTGGTCCCTCTGCATGTCCTCTCTGGTTAATTGAAGCAATTCTTAAATGCGCACTTGTGTCAAGTTACAATATCTTGGCACTCCAGCAGGGGAGACCCCCACAGCTTCGGCCCCTGTCGCCCTTTATGCCTGTTCTCTACTCCTTGACATACAGCCAGTAATCCCTCAAAGCACAAATGGGAAAGAGCATCAGCGTCTCGATTTCCCACTCCTGGCCGATATTTTAAACTGAACCGGAACTCAGACAGAGCAGCCAACCAACGATGTCCAGTGGCATCCAGTTTGGCAGTGGACAGCAAGTATGTCAACAGGTTATTATCCGTTTTCACCATGAACGTGGCCCCATACAGATAATCTTGTAGCTTGTCCACCACAACCCACTTGAGGGCCAGGAACTCCAATATTTTGTACCAGATAATTCTTCTCAGAGGAAGTGAGACTGCGACTTACATAGGCCACCGGGTGGAGTTCTCCTTCCGATTCTTGATACAACACCCCCTAGGCCAGTGATGGCGAACCTTGGCACCTCAGATGTTTTGGAACTACATTTCCCATGATGCTCATGCACTCTGCAGTGTGGTTGAGCATGATGGGAAATGTAGTTCCAAAACATCTGGGGTGCCAAGGTTCGACATCACTGCCCTAGGCCAGCTCAGCTAGCATCCATGTGTAATTCGTAAGGTTTAGAGGGATCAGCATAGGCCAACACAGGCGCTTCAATAAAGGCTCCCTTTCAAATGTTGAAAGGCTCTTTCACACTTCACTGTCCATTGCTCTTGAATAGACACATGTGGCTTCCTTGGGCCTCCAATGTGGACCTTCTGCAGGTCATCACTGTCTGCTTCTGCAATAACTCATTTAGAGGTTTGGCAATCTGTGAAAAGTTCTTCACAAATCTTCTATAGTAGAAGCAGAAACCTAAAAACAACCTCAACTCAGTGATGGTGCTGGGGCGGGGCCAGGAGGTAACAGCCTCCAACTTCTGAGGGTCAGTAGCTACTCCCTCGGCTGAGACCACATGTCCAAGATAGGTGACTGAAGTCTGATAGAATTGACACTTCTCTAACGACAACTTCAGCCCTTCGGCGTGTAATCATTGGAAAACTTTCCCCAATCGAGCTTCATGCTCCTCTAACGTTTTGCCAAAGACGATGATGTCATCCAGATACACCAGCACTTCTATCAAGTTCATGTCTCCCACGGTGTTCTCCATCAGTCCCTGAAGGTGTCAGGCGCCCCTGTTAGCCCCTGTGGCATTCAGTCGAATTCAAAGAATCCTAGAGGACTGATAAATGCTGTCTTCTCAATGATAGGTACAGACTCCATACTGACCGCGGACGTCTACCTGTGCCTTCCTACCAAGTTGGGGACAGGGTCTGACTGTCATCTCACAACCTCTGACTCCGTGTTCCCTCACTGAAACTGACACCACAGTTTATTGGGCCTGTCCGTATTCTCCGTAGGATAAACCCACTGGTTTACGCTTTAGACCTTCTTTCTAATATGCGTTTTTCTAATGTATTTCATGGCTCCTTATTAAAACCTTTGGTATGCAACTGCTTCACCACCTTGGTACCACGTCCTCACCCAGTTCAGGCTGAGAACCATGAGGAGTATGAAATACAATCTATCATTGATTCCCATAGGCTCTGTCGGCGCATACAGAATCTGGTCCATTGGGAAGGGTACTGTCCAGAGGAGCGCTCTTGAGTCTCATCCTTGGACGTACATGCTTCTGTCCTCCTTCCGTGCTTTCCATAGACGTTTTCCCCTCAAAACTGGTGGTCGTCTGAGGGGGAGGGGTCATTGAGGAGGGGGTACTGTCAGGGCTGGGCTCAGCCCTTCCTTCTCAGAACTCTGTGCTCAGCTGTCGGTTAATTGCCAGTACTCTTCATTCCACAGTGACTCACCTGGTCTTCATTTCCTGCTTGTCAGCTTTAAACAACCTGGATCAGATCTCCTGTGCCTTCCCTGGTCAACATATTCAGATACTCTCTGCAGTGCTTCCTGTTAAAGACTTTTGCCTGGCTGATTTCCCTTCTGGTTCCTGATCCTGTTTACTGCCTCTACTACGTTGATCTCTGGATTCCTGTTTCACTGGCTTGTTCTGACTACCCACTCTGGTTACCGAACCCTGGCTATGTTTTGACTACCTTTGCTCTGTTTGTACCATTTTACCATTTCATTAAAAAGTGTGATTTTTTACTGCACTTCTGTCTCAGTCTGATTCATGGTTCCTGACAGGTTCCCACTTTAAAGTGGAGCTCCACCCTAAAGTGGAACTTCCGCTTATCGGATTCCTCCCCCCCTCCGGTGCCACAATTGGCACCTTTCAGGGGGGAGGGGGTGCAGATACCTGTATAATCCAGGTATCTGCACCCACTTCCGGGACTAGCTAGCCGCAGCTGCCCCGCCCCTATCCGAAGATGCCCGCCCCTATCCGCAGATCCCGCCCCCCCCGTTGTGTCTTGGGAAACACACAGTTCCCAGGACACAACGGGGACCAATAAAGACGCACAGCACGACTCGCGCATGCGCAGTAGGGAACCGGGCAGTGAAGCTGTTGCGGCTTCACTTCCTGATTCCCTGACAGAGGATGGCGGCGGGGGCAGCCGAGAGACGAGCGGTTGCTCGTCATCTTCTGCCAACACTACTGGAACAGGTAAGTGTCCATTTATTAAAAGTCAGCAGCTGCAGTATTTGTAGCTGCTGACTTTTAATATTTTTTGTGCAGGTGGACCTCCTCTTTAACCCCTTCAATACCCGCGTATAGTCATATGACGCCCACAAGGTGGATCTACCATCCTGGGTGGGCGTCATATGACGTCCTCGGATTCCCGGCCGCCTGGGGGGCGCGCGCGCCGCCGGCGGCGCGCGCGCGCGCCCGCGGCATCGCTCGGGACCCGGTGCGAGTGCCCGGCGGCCACGATGTCCGCCGGGCACCCGCGATTGCCCGTTAAAACAACGGGACCGGGCGGGACCGTGGAGCTGTGTGTGTAAACACACAGCCCCACGTCCTGTCAGCGGGGAGGAGACCGATCATGTGATCCCAGTACAGAGGATCACATGATCGGTCTCCTCCCCTTAAGTCCCCTCCCCCTACAGTTAGAATCACTCCTATTACGGACACACATTAACCCCTCCAGCGCCCTCTAGTGTTAACCCCTTCCCTGACAGTCACATTTACACAGTAATCATTGCAATTTTATAGCAACGATCGCTGTGTAAATGTGAATGGTTCCAAAAATGTGTCAAAAGTGTCCGAAGTGTCCGCCGCAATGTCGCAGTCACGAAAAAAAAATCGCAAATCGCCGCCATTACTAGTAAAAAAAAATAAAAAAAAAATTCAATAAATCTATCCCCTATTTTGTAGACGCTATAACTTTTGCGCAAACCGATCAATATACGCTTATTGCGATTTTTTTTACCAAAAATATGTAGAAGAATACGTATCGGCCTAAACTGAGGAAAAAAATTGTTTTTTTTTAAAAAATGGGATATTTATTATAGCAAAAAGTAAAAAATATTGTGTTTTTTTTCAAAATTGTCGCTCTTCTTTTGTTTATAGCGCAAAAAATAAAAACCGCAGGGGCGATCAAATACCACCAAAAGAAAGCTCTATTTGTGGGAAAAAAATGACGTCAATTTTGTTTGGGTGTAACGTCGCACGACCGCGCAATTGTTAGTTAAAGCGACGCAGTGCCGAATCGCAAAAAGTGCTCTGGTAAGGAAGGGTGTTTAAAAGCCCTGTATTGAAGCGGTTAAGTGAAACAATAAAAATGAAAAAGTCCTTTAAATATTATGCCTGGGGGGGTCCCCTTAGTCTACCTGTAAAGTGGTGCATCTGTAGCATGTATAGAACATGCTGCAGCAAAAATGAAATTTCTAAGCCTAGGTTCACACTGAGTTCCATTCCCGCATGTCAGTCCCGATTTCAGCAAATGTGGCATCGCACCAATTAGGACGGTGTTATTGCTGGCAATTGCCACTGATTTGTCAAATCGCACCAATGTGAACCAGGGCTAAAGGAAAAAAAAATTAGTCAATGCACATTTAATTTGACTCGCGGTTGCGATTGCCCAGCACCTGGCTTTTTGAAAAAAAAGAGGGCCTCACCTGCCATGAACAAAAAAAATATATCGAGCTTCGAGGGTCGTAGCTCAGTGAGACACCAAATTTGGGCTGTATGTAGCCTACCGCACCACTGGTAAAAAATTGGGGCTCCTACGACCTATGGTTCCAGAGATAGGGGGCTCCTTGCGCAGCCTGTCAGAAGCTAAATACAGAGAGGCCCCGGATCGGATTTTGTTGTCGGAAAATTTTAGATCCTGCTCTCAAACTTTGCGTGTCGGAAATTCCGACGGAAAAAGTCAGATGGAGCCCACATACGATCGGATTTTCCAACAACACGATCCGATCGCACATTTTCCGTCAGGATGTTCGACCATGTGTATAGGGCATAAGTCTTTTAAAAATTAGCTGAGAGAGGTGGAAAATTATCAGCTGAACAGTGACTGCATCCTATCAGATTGCCAGTCTTCCATTGTATTCAGGCCGATGCGGGTGCTGCAGCTACTGATTACAATAGCCAGCAGTGAAGCTTCACCCCATTCATGCTGTTTAGAGTAAATGTGGTGATCGACTGAACTGTATATGGCTAGCTTAAGTACTAATTCCACCTTTTACAACAAAAAAAAAAATCATAAATGAACATATGTATACTATATGTGCAGAAAAAATTAGCATTTCCTGTTTTTTTGCAAATAAGCCAGCAAAGGATCAACAGTGCGGTGATCTATGCAATTGTGCTCCATTGAGAACTACAAATCCCTATGCCCTGATGGAAGATGGGACTTGTAGTTTATTCATTAACAGATCTCTGTGAATGGATGACGAAGCTATGTGGGTGGAACACCAATTTCACATCTGACAGCTATGGGGGAGTAAAACCCCTGCATAAGTAACATGGTCTTAATGGCGGAGATAGCAATTAATCCCACTGCTAATCAGTCAGGAGGCATCGGCGACAACTAACACAAAAGATCACATTTACTAAACATTGTTTTGTTTTACAAATCTTTGGCTAGCTGCATACTCTGAAAACAACAGACAACAAGCATTTTTTTTGCATTTTCTCACATAGTGAAGGTGATTTGTAAACATGACTCTTGTACATACAAGTGGACCAATTCATGGCAATACAGATCACAATGCTTCCATGAATATTCTGAACATTTCCATCTCACTGGGAGGAAGCAGCAAGTGTGAATGCAAACAGAGAGTCTATAGAAGTGTGTTTACCCTTCAGCACCTCCATCAGCCAAGCAGCGTGAGCAGATGGTAATACTTGTATTTATCTGCTTCTTTTCTTGACGTTCAACAGAGCAACAATGGCGTGAACATTGCGACAGCTGGCCAGATCCCAGATGAACATAACACTCCGGAAAATAACAGGTGTCACAACTGTACCAACACCAACAATGAGGGTTTGTCATTTTCCCAGGAAGGTCAGAACTGATTTAATATGTGTACAAGATAATATATATATATATATATATATATATATATATATATATATATATATATATATACATATATATAGATCTATATATATATATATATCAGGCACATGGGCGTTAATGGCATCCCAGTCTTATGCCCCGTCCGACGGATTTTGTCCGACACTGGTGTTGCATAGACACGGCGGACAAAGTTGTCGGAAAATCCGATCATTCTGAACGTGGTGACGTTCGTTGCGTACGACGGAACTACGTAGAGGCTAGTAGCCAATAGCTTTGGTCTTGTAATTTGATCTGAGCATGCGTGGCCCTTTGTCCGTCGGAATTAGCTACACACGGAAAAAAATTGAGATCCTGCTCTCAAATTTTCCGACAACAAAGTCCGATCGGACTTTTTCCGATCGGACTTTGTTGTCGGAAAATTTGAGAGCAGGATCTCAATTTTTTTCCGACGGAAAAAGTCCGATGGCGCCCACACACGGTCGGATTTTGCGACAACATGGTCCGATAGGACATTTTCCATCGGGAATTCCAACCGTGTGTACGGGGCATAAGTCTGTAGGCTTCAATATTGAGTTGGCCCACCCTTTGCAGCTATAACAGCTTCAACTGTTCTGGGAAGGCTGTCCACAAGGTTTAGGAGTGTGTCTATGGGAATGTTTGACCATTCTTCCAGAAGCACATTTGTGAGATCAGGCACTGATGTTGGACAAGAAGGCCTGGCTCACAGTCTCCACTCAAATTCATCCCAAAGGTGTTCTATTATGTTGAGGTCCGGACTTTGTGCAGGCCAGTCAAATAATTTGGTGGAGGGGGATTATGGTGTGGGGTTGTTTTTCAGGGGTTGGGCTTGGCCCCTTAGTTACAGTGAAGGGAACTCTTAAGGCGTCAGCATACCAAGACATTTTGGACAAACTCATACTCCCAACTTTGTGGGAGCAGTTTGGGGATGGTCCCTTCCTGTTCTAACATGACTGTGCATCAGTGCACAAAGCAAGGTCCATAAAGACATGGATGAGCGAGTTTGGGGTGGAGGAACTTGACTGGCCTGCACAGAGTCCTAACCTCAACCCGATAGAACACCTTTGGGATTAATCCACATCAGTGCCTAACCTCACAAATGCGCTTCTGGGAGAATGGTCAAACATTCCCATAGACACACTCCTAAACCTTGTGAACAGTCTTCCCAGAAGAGTTGAAGCTGTTATAGCTGTAAAGGGTGGGCCAACTCAATATTGAACCCTACGGACTAAGACTGGGATGCCATTAAAGTTCATGTGCATGTAAAGACAGGTGTCCCAATACTTTATAGTGTAGCAATATAGTGTATATATGTATATATGTATAGAGTATATATAGCTACTGTATGTGTCCTGTTTAACCTGTTCCTGTAACTTTGTCTTCACAGTGTACCATGGGCACAGGGCCCCATAGGGGAACGATCCTACATCCCAGCTTAACCTGTTGATTGTCCTCTGCACAACTGTTTCAGACCTTACATCAATGGAGTCCACTCTTCCCTTTGGGCACAAGTTTAATTTCCAGGCATATGGAGGTTAGGAGAAGTCCACACCATGAATGCTTTTAGCAGTATACTAAATCTATAGAAGCATAAATATTTCATATACTTCCCCTATCCTTCAAAAGGTGGTGGCACTCAGCTTAAAGCGGAGCTCCATCCTAAGGTGGAACTTCCGCTTATCGGATTCCTCCCCCCCTCCGGTGCCCCAATTGGCACCTTTCAGGGGGAGGGGGGTGCAGATACCTGTATAATCCAGGTATCTGCACCCACTTCCGGGACTAGCTAGCCGCAGCTGTCCCACCCCTATCCGAAGATGCCGGGGGGCGTTGTGTCTTGGGAAACACACAGTTCCCAGGACACAACGGGGACCAATAAAGACGCGCAGCGCGACTCGCGCATGCGCAGTTAGGAACCGGGCAGTGAAGCCGTTGTGGCTTCACTTCCTGATTCCCTGACAGAGCATGGCGGTGGGGCAGCCGAGAGACGATCGGTTGCTCGTCATCTTCTGCCGACATCGCTGGAACCTGGAACAGGTAAGTGTCCATTTATTAAAAGTCAGCAGCTGCAGTATTTGTAGCTGCTGACTTTTAATATTGTTTGTGCGGGTGGAGCTCCGCTTTAAGTTACAGACAGTCTAGAATAGAGAGATCTAGCAGATCTAGCAGGACTGGAGAGATGAGAGGCTGGCTACTCACAGGAAGGCAGTACCAGAGTCTGACATCCCATAACAAAACTCCTACCACTGCTCCAGACTTCCCCGCTAAGGGGAAACTAACGAATAAGGCCCAACATGTTGAACTGGTCTGGTCAACCCAGAAACATAACAAATAATCCCTTTCCACGTGACAACTAACCCAGGAGAGTTCTCTGCCTTCCTAATATACCCTTCCTCAGGGTGCCCCTCTCCAAGCAATTAAAGCGGTAATAAACCCGAAACCAAACAATTTAATATATAGCAGTTTACCAATCCTTAGATGTGGTGACTGCATTTGTTTTCTTTTTTAGACTTTATTTCCTGTTTTCACCTGTTGAGCACAGAGGGCACATCAGACAGCAGCATTCTTAATCTGGGGATAGGGAAGTGTAATGCCACGTACACACGATCTGACTTTTCGGCCGAACTATCCGGCGGACAATCCGCCGGACTTTCCGAACGTCCGGACTTGCCCACACACGCACGGACTTTTCCGGCGGACAATCCGCTGGAGTTTTGGCGGAGGTCCGCCGGACTTTTACACGGAGTAAAGTCCGTTCATTTAGAACGTGACTCCAGGTAGACGGTACTAGCAAAGGAAGTCAATGCCGCCGCCTCGATCAGCAAGATTGACTCGCTAGCCCCGTCACTTGGTATGGATTTAAAGGGGAATCCCTATCCCCCCACAAATCCATATCAGACCCTTATCCGAGCACGCAGCCTGGCCGGTCAGGAAAGGTGGTGGGGACGAGCGCGCGCCCCCCCCCCCCCTCCTGAGCCGTACCAGGCCCCCCTCCTGAGCCGTACCAGGCTGCGTGCCCTCAACATGGGGGGGTGCCTTAGGGAAACGGCTCCCCACCCTATGTGAATGAGTATGGGGTACGATGTACCCCTACCCATTCACCTGGTAAAAAAGTGTAAATAAAAACACAACACAAGTTTTTAAAATACTTTATTACATAGCTCTGGGGGGTCTTCTTCCGGCTTGGGGGGGTCTTCTCGCCGGGCTCCGCTATCTTCTGCTAGCTCTTTTACTAGCGGAGGAGCCCGGCTTCTCCTTCGTTGCTGCCGCCGCCTGGGGGTCTTGTTCCGACTTCGGGGGTCTTGTCCCGCTCTTCTGTTCTTGCCGGGCCTCTGCTATCTTCTTGCAGCTCTTTTACTAGCGGTGGCCCGGTCTTCTGTCGCCGTCGCTGTCGCCGCCGCCTTCTGCTTCTGCTTCTTGTTCTTCTTTCTTCATCCGATGTTGACACGACGCTGTCTTTGCTTTTAATGGCCCAGACGTGTTGCACGGCCAGTTATATAGGGACAAGGGGCGGGGCCGTCTCATGTCACATGGTGACCCCACCCCTTATGATGTCACAGTCCCAGCATCCTCCAGGACTGTGACATCATATGGGGTGGGGTCACCATGTGACATGGGCCGGTGGCCCCGCCCCTTGTCCCTATATAAGTCACAGCACAACTTGTCTCTGCCATTACGGCCAGAGAGAGCGTCGTGTCAACATCGAAAGGAAGAAGAGAAAAAGAGAAGAAGAGAAGAAGGAGAAGAAGGAGAAGAAGGCGGCAGCGACACAAGACCAGGCCACCGCTAGTAAAAGAGCTATAACAAGATAGCGGAGGCCCGGCAAGAAGAACCGAAGAGCGGGACAAGACCCCGATGTCGGAAGAAGATCCCGGACGGCGGCGGCGGCGACGAAGAAGAAAGCCGGGCTCCTCCGCTAGTAAAAGAGCTAGCAGAAGATAACGGAGGAGTCTGGCGAGAAGACCCCCCAAGACGGAAGAAGACCTCCGGAGCTGTGTAATAAAGTATTTTAAAAACTTGTGTTGTGTTTTTTATTTACACTTTTTTCACCAGGTGAATGGCTAGGGGTACAACGTACCCCATACTCATTCACATAGGGGGGGGCCGGTATCTGGGGGCCCCCTTATTAAAGGGGGCTGCCAGATTCCGATAAGCTCCCCGCCCGCAGACCCCGACAACCAACGGCCAGGGTTGTCGGGAAGAGGCCCTTGTCCTCATCAACATGGGGACAAGGTGCTTTGGGGTGGGGGGGCCCAGGGCCCCCCTTTCCCCAAGGCACCCCCCCATGTTGAGGGCACGTGGCCTGGTGCGACTCGTCCCCACCCCCTTTCCTGACTGGCCGGGCTGCGTGCTCAGATAAGAGTCTGATATGGATTTGGGGGGGGGACCCCACGCCGTTTTTTCTGCGTAGGGATCCCCTTTAAATCCATACCAGGTGACGGGGCTAGCAAGGTGTCAATCTCGCCGATCGAGGAGGCGGCATTAACTTCCTTCGCTAGTCCTGTCTACCTGGAGTCACGTTCTAATGAACGGACTTTACTCCGTGTGGGGCAAGTCCGTTCATTTCAAAAGTCCCGCGGACTAGCACACAGACGGCCGGATTGTCCGCCGGACTGCTGAGTCCGGTAGACAATTTTGAGTCAAAACTTCTTACTAAGTCCACCGGACCCACACACGGTCGGATTGTCCGGCGGACTCTAGTCCGGCGAACAATCCCGCCGGATAGTCCGATCGTGTGTACGGAGCATTAGATCGACTAGCAGATTTAGATATAACAAACTCAAGACAAACTTCAGCCCTCACTGCAGTTAAACAAGCAGGTACAGCAACCGTTTTTTGTTTTTATTGTTTTAGTTTTGGGATAAAAGTTTTACATGAATAAATGATTGTAAGCACCCCTGTCAGTAATACATGGTTTGCCTCAACACTCTTAACTGATACATTTTTGTATGAGAACTTGTTCTTTGGGGGGAAAAACAACAGACTTACTGGCTAGATCACCAGATAAAAATAAAGGAAAGAAAATCTAAAAAGGAAAACTAATATAGTCAAAATCATCTAAGAATGGGTAAGCTGCAATATAAAAAATGTTTCCTTTTAACTCTGTTGACTCCTGAGTCATCCCTGACTCCTTGTTTTGGGGAAATCTAGTGGCTTAAGAGGGAATTACAACAGGGTCACCCTGTGTCCTATCCTAAATACAGTGCCTTGAAAAAATATTCATGCCCCTTGAAATTTTCCTCATTTTGTCATGTTACAACCAAAAATGTAAATGTATTTTATTGGGATTTTATATGATAGAGCAACACAAAGTGGCACATAATTGCAAAGTGGAAGGAAAATGATAAACGGTTTTCAACATTTTTCACAAAGAAATATATGAAAAGTGTGGCGTGCATTTGCATTCAGCCTCCTCTATGCTGATACCATTAACTAAAATCTAGTGGAACCAATTGCCTTCAGAAGTAACCAAATTAGTAAATAAAGTTCACCTGTGTGTAATTTAATCTCAGTATAAATACAGCTGTTCTGTGAAGCCCTCAGAGGTTTGTTAGAAAACCAAAGTGAACAAACAGCTTAACGAAGGGCAAAAAACACACTAGACAGGTTAGGGATGAAGTTGTGAAGATGTTTAAAGCAGGGTTAAGTTATAAAGAAAATATCCCAAGCTTTGAACATCTCACAGTGCACTGTTCAATCCATCTTCTGAAAATGGAAATGGTATGGCACAACCGCAAACCTACCAAGACATGGCCGTCCACCTAAACTGACAGGCCGGGCAAGGAGAGCATTAATCAGAGAAGCAGCCAAGAGGCTCATGGTAACTCTGGAGGAGCTGCAAAGATCAACTCAGGTGGGAGAATCTGTCCACAGGACAACTATTAGTCATGCCAGACTCTGGCCTTTATGGAAGAATTGCAAGAAGAAAGACATTGTTGAAAGAAAGCCAGTTTGCAAGAAGCTATGTGGGGGACACAGCAAACATGTGGAAGAAGGTGCTCTGGTCAGATAAGACCAAAATTTTACTTTTTGGCCTAAAAACAAAATGCTATGTGTGGCGGAAAACTAACACTGCACATCACCATGAACACACCATCCCCACTGTGAAACATGGTGGTGGCAGCATCATGTTGTGGGGATGCTTTTCTTCAGCAGGGACAGGGAAGCTGGTCAGAGTTGATAGGAAGATGGATGGAGCCAAATACAGGGCAATCTTAGAAGAAAACCTGTTAGAGTCTGCAAAAGACTTCAGACTGGGGCGGAGGTTCACCTTCCAGCAGGACAATGACCCTAAAAATACAGCCAGAGCTACAATGGAATGGATTAGATAAAAGCATATTCATGTGTTAGAATGGCCCAGAAAAAGCCCAGACCTAAATCCAATTGCGAATCTGTGGCAAGACTTGAAAATTGTTGTTCACAGACGCTCTCTATCCAATCTGACAGAGCTTGAGCTATTTTGCCAAGAAGAATGGGAAAAAATTTCACTCTCTAGATGTGCAAAGCTGGTAGAGCCATCCCCAAAAAGACTTGCAGCTATAATTGCAGTGAAAGGTGGTTCTACAAAGTATTTACCTGGGCAGGGCAGCCATTGTGGGGCCCCTTACAAAGCTTTAGGCCTGGGCCCCCCCCCAGCCTGACCACCAACATTCCCGCCCACTGGCCCTCCCACTCAATCTGCCCACTAGCCATCCCACCAAGTCCTTCAGTGCCTCAGCCCCCCTCACACCTGTACGCTCTCAGCCCCCCCTCACACCTGTACGCTCTCAGCCCCCCCTCACACCTGTACGCTCTCAGCCCCCCTCACACCTGTAAGCTCTCAGCCCCCTCACACCTGTACGCTCTCAGCCCCCCTCGCACCTGTACGCTCTTAGCCCCCTCACACCTGTACGCTCCCAGCCCCCCTCACACCTGTACTCTCCCAGCCCCCCTCACACCTGTACTCTCTCAGTCCCCCTCACACCTGTACGCTCTCAGCCCCCGCTCACACCTGTGCGCTCTCAGCCCCCCACACACCTGTACGCTCTCAGCCCCCTCACACCTGTAAGCTCTCAGCCCCCTCACACCTGTACGCTCTCAGCCCCCCCACACCTGTAACCTCCCAGCCCCCCTCACATCTGTACGCTCTTAGCCCCCCTCACACCTGTACGCTCTCAGCCCCCTCACACCTGTACGCTCCCAGCCCCCTCACACCTGTACGTTCCCAGCCCCCCTCACACCTGTACTCTCTCAGTCCCCCTCACATCTGTACGCTCTCAGCTCCCCCCCCCCCTCACACCTCACACCTGTACACACACACAGGCATGTACACACACTCACACCTGTACGCTCTCAGCCCCCCTCACACCTGTGTGTTCTCACCCCCCAGCGCCCCCCCCCACACCTGTACGCTTTCAGCCCCCTCACACCTGTATGCTCCTAGCACCACTCACATGTGTGTATATGACAAGCACGTACACACACACACAGGCATGTACACACACAGAGACATGTACACACAGGCATTTACACACACACACAGACATGTACACACACACAGGCATGTACACACACACAGACATGTACACACACAGAGATGTACACACACAGAGACATGTACACACCCAGGCATGTACACACACACACCAGGCATGTACACACACACAGAGACATGTACACACAGAGACATGTACACACACACAGAGACATGTACACACAGAGACATGTACACACCCAGGCATGTACACACACACACAGACATGTACACACACACAGACATGTACACACAGGCATGTACACACACAGAGACATGTACACATAGGCATGTTCACACACAGAGACATGTACACACAGGCATGTACACACACACAGGCATGTACACACACAGAGACATGTACACATAGGCATGTTCACACACAGAGACATGTACACACAGGCATGTACACACACAGAGACATGTACATACACAGAGACATGTACACACACAGGCATGTACACACACAGAGACATGTACAGACACAGGCATGTACACACACAGAGACATATACACACCCAGGCATGTACACACAGAGACATGTACACACACAGGCATGTACACACACAGAGACATGTACACACACAGGCATGTACACACACACACACACAGACACAGGCATGTACACACACACAGACATGTACACACCCAGGCATGTACACACAGGGACATGTACACACCTACGCATGTACACACACAGACATGTACCCACATAGACATGTACACACCCAGGCATGTACACACACAGACATGTACACTCACAGGCATGCACACAATCAAACACACAGCCCCCCTGCCCAACAGCCCTTACCTTTGTAAGGTGGTCCTAGTCCCAGCTCTTGTTTTCATATGCAGAGGGGAGCACATGCAGGAAATAGCCAGAGGTGGCAGCAGAGAGCCCAATGTCCGCTCATGACAGAGCAGCGGCCTTCCGACGACTCACACACATACAGGAGCTCCTCTGCATCCGACCCTGCCTTCTCATATCCCTGCCAGTCGGCCGGGCCCGTCCAGACAATGGCGCCCCTTACAAGTGTATGGGCTGTACCCCCCCCCCCCCCCTGATGGCGGTCCTGGACCCGGGGGCTGAATACAAATGCACACCACACTTTTCAGATATTTATATGTAAAAAGTTTTATAATTTTCACTCCACTTCACAATTATGTGCCACTTTGTGTTGGTCTATCACATAAAATTCAAATAAAATACATTTACGTTTTTGGTTGTAACATAACAAAATGTGGAAAATTTCAAGGGGTGTGAATACTTTTTCAAGGCACTGTATATACAATATACACTGCATATATAGTTTCCAGGAAGGAAGGGAGGGTGAGAAGTATGTTATATATCATTTCTGGGAATGGGAGGTAAGAATAAATAATGTATATATGATTTCTAGGGAGTGGGGAAATAATTTATATATGGGTCTTGGAATGGGGGAGACCAGAAGAAATATTGTACTGTATATAATTTCTGCGAGTGGAGTAATGTAAATAAGATATAGACGAAGATAGGGTGAGTGGGAATGGAAATGTATATATGGTTTACAGAAAGGGGTGATGGTGAAAAATAGGAATGAGCCGAACACCCCCCCGTTCGGCTCGCACCAGAACCCGCGAACGGACCTAAAGTCCGTGCGAGCATTAGAACCCTATTAGTTATAATGGATGCGAACGTTCGAAATCAAAAGTGCTAATTTTAACCACTTCAGCCCCGGACCATTTGGCAGCCAAAGGACCAGAGGTCTTTTTTCAATTTCGCACTGCACTGCTTTAACTGGTAATTGCGCAGTCATGCAATGTTGTAACCAAACGAAATTTGCGTCCTTTTCTTCCCACAAATAGAGCTTTCTTTTGATGGTATTTGATTGCCTCTGTGATTTTTATTTTTTGCGCTATAAACGGAAAAAGACCGCAAATTTTGAAAAAAAAAGATATTTTCTACTTTTTGTTATAAGAAAAATCCAATAAACTCAATTTTAGTCAAACATTTGGGCCAAAATGTATTCAGCCACATGTCTTTAGTAAAAAAAATGCCAATAAGCGTATATTTATTGGTTTGCGCAAAAGTTATAGCGTCTACAAACTAGAGTACATTTTCTGGAATTTACACCGCTTTTAATTTATGACTGCCTATCTCAATTCTTGAGGTGCTAAAATGGCAGGGAAGTACAAAACCCCCCAAATGACCCCATTTTGGAAAGTAGACACCCCAAGCTATTTGCTGAGAGGCATGTTGAGCCCATTGAATATTTTTTTTTTTAGTCCCAAGTGATTGAATAAAGACAAAAAAAAAAAAAAAAAATAAAGTAAAGTTGTCACTAAATGATATATTGCTCACACATGCCATGGTTATATGTGGAGATGCACCCCAAAATACATTTTGCTGCTTCTCCCGAGTATGGGGATACCACATGTGTGGGACTTTTTGGGAGCCTAGCCGCGCACGGGGCCCCGAAACCCAATTAATGCCTTCAGGGTTTCTAAGGGTGCAAATTTTTGATTTCACTCCTCACTACCTATCACAGTTTCGAAGGCCATAAAATGCCAAAATAGCACAAACCCCCCACCCCCCCCCCCCAAATGACCGCATTTTGGAAAGTAGACACCCCAAGCTATTTGCTGAGAGGCATGTTGAGTACATGGAATATTTTATATTTTGCCACAAGTTGCGGGAATATTACAAACTTTTTTTTTTTTTGCCCAAAGTTGTCACTAAATGATATATTGCCCACACATGCCATGGGCATATGTGGAATTACACCCCAAAATACATTCTGCTGCTTCTCCTGAGTACGGGGATACCACATGTGTGGGACTTTTTGGGAGCCTATCCGCATACGGGACCCCGAAAACCAAGCACCGCCTTCAGGATTTCTAAGGGCATAAATTTTTGATTTCACTCCTCACTACCTATCACTACCTATCACAGTTTTGAAGGCCATAAAATGCCAAGATGGCACAAAACCCCCCCCCAAATGACCCCATTTTGGAAAGTAGACACCCCAAGCTATTTGCTGAGAGGCATGTTGAGCCCATTGAATATTTTTTTTTTTTAGTCCCAAGTGATTGAATAAAGACAAAAAATAAAAAATAAAAACATTTATTCAAAAAGTTGTCACTAAATGATATATTGCTCACACATGCCATGGTTATATGTGGAATTGCACCCCAAAATACATTTTGCTGCTACTCCTGAGTACGGGGATACCACATGTGTGGGACTTTTTGGGAGCCTAGCCACGTACGGGGCCCCGAAACCCAAGCACCGCCTTCAGCATTTCTAAGGGTGCAAATTTTTGATTTCACTCCTCACTACCTATCACAGTTTCGAAGGCCATAAAATGCCAAAATAGCACAAAACCCCCCCAAATGACCCCATTTTGGAAAGTAGACACCCCAAGCTTTTTGCTGAGAGGCATGTTGAGTACATGGAATATTTTATATTTTGCCACAAGTTGCGGGAATATTACAAACTTTTTTTTTTTTGCCCAAAGTTGTCACTAAATGATATATTGCCCACACATGCCATGGGCATATGTGGAATTACACCCCAAAATACATTCTGCTGCTTCTCCTGAGTATGGGGATACCACATGTGTGGGACTTTTTGGGAGCCTATCCGCATACGGGACCCCGAAAACCAAGCACCGCTTTCAGGATTTCTAAGGGCATACATTTTTGATTTCACTCCTCACTACCTATCACAGTTTTGAAGACCATAAAATGCCAAGATGGCACAAAACCCCCCCAAATGACCCCATTTTGGAAAGTAGACACCCCAAGCTATTTGCTGAGAGGCATGTTGAGCCCGTTGAATATTTTTTTTTTTAGTCCCAAGTGATTGAATAAAGACAAAAAAAATAAATAAAAAAAATGTATTCAAAAAGTTGTCACTAAATGATATATTTCTCACACATGCCATGGTTATATGTGGAATTGCACCCCAAAATACATTTCGCTGCTTCTCCTGAGTATGGGGATACCACATGTGTGGGACTTTTTGGGAGCCTAGCCGCGTACGGGGCCCCGAAACCCAAGCACCGCCTTCAGGATTTCTAAGGGTGCAAATTTTTGATTTCACTCCTCACTACCTATCACAGTTTCGAAGGCCATAAAATGCCAAAATAGCACAAAACCCCCCAAATGACCCCATTTTGGAAAGTAGACACCCCAAGCTATTTGTTGAGAGGCATGGTGAGTATTTTACAGCTCTCATGTGTTTTTTGAAAATGAAGAAAGTAAAGAAAAAAACATTTTTTTTTTTTTTTTTCAATTTTCAAAACTTTGTGACAAAAAGCGAGATCTGCAAAATACTCACCATACCTCTCAGCAAATAGCTTGGGGTGTCTACTTTCCAAAATGGGGTCATTTGGGGGTGGTTTGTGCCATCTGGGCATTCCATGGCCTCCGAAACTGTAATTGGCAGTGAGGAGTGAAATAAAAAAATTACACCCTTAGAAAGCCTGAAGGCGGTGCTTGGATTTTGGGGTCCCGTATGCGGCTAGGCTCCCAAAAAGTCCCACACATGTGGTATCCCCGTACTCAGGAGAAGCAACAGAATGTATTTTGGGGTGTATTTCCACATATGCCCATGACATGTTTGAGCAATATATCATTTAGTGACAACTTTTTGTAAAAAAATATATTATTTTTTTTTTTTTCATTATTCAATCTCTTGGGACCAAAAAAAAAAATATTTAATGGGCTCAACATTGCTCTCAGCAAATAGCTTGGGGTGTCTACTTTCCAAAATGGGGTCATTTGGGGGGGTTTGAACTGTCCTGGCATTTTATGCACAACATTTAGAAGCTTATGTCACACATCACCCACTCTTCTAACCACTTGAAGATAAAGCCCTTTCTGACACTTTTTGTTTACATGAAAACATATTTTTTTTTTGCAAGAAAATTACGTTGAACCCCCAAACACTATATATATTGTTAAAGAAAAGGCCCTACAGATTAAAATGGTGGGTGTTGCATTTTTTTTTCCACACAGTATTTGCGCAGCGATTTTTCAAACGCATTTTTTGTGGAAAAAATACACTTTTTTTTATTTTAATGCACTTAAACACACTATATTGCTCAAATTTTTGATGAAATAAAAAATATGATCTTAGGCCGAGTACATGGATACCAAACACGACATGCTTTAAAATTGCGCACAAACACGCAGTGGCGACAAACTACATACATTTTTAAAAGCCTTTAAAAGCCTTTACAGGTTACCACATTAGATTCACGGAGGAGGTCTACTGCTAAAAAATTACTGCCCTCGATCTGACCTTCGCGGTGATACCTCACATGCATGGTGCAATTGCTGTTTACATATGACGCCAGACCAACGCTTGTGTTCGCCTTTGCGCAAGAGAAGGGGGGGCAGGGGTGCTTTTTTATTTTATTTTTAAACTGTTCCTTCCATTTTTTTTTCTTAGTTATGATTTTTATTGTTATCGCAGGGAATGTAAATATCCCCTATGATAGCAATAGGCAGTGACAGGTACTCTTTTTTTGAAAAAATTGGGGTCTATTAGACCCTAGATCTTTCCTCTGCCCTCAAAGCATCTGACCACACCAAGATCGGTGTGATAAAATGCTTTCCCAATTTCCCAATGGCGCGGTGGGTATGCCCACCATTAGAATACCTCCCTTCATCCACCCACTTCTAATGATGGGCATACATGCACCATTTATATATGCCGAAGCATGGGGCATCCTCCCGCAAAAAAGTTATGCCACGTACACATGGTCGGACTTTTCCACGGGCAAGCCTCCGTCGGAATTTCGACCGTATGTACGTGGCATTAGGAGCAAAATCGCTCCTCCGCCCCTGCTGCCCCCATGCTTCGGCATATATGCTCTTTTTTTTAACTGTCGTGGTGAAATCACCTCCTACAGCGTTGGAGTTGCGGCTTTATGTATCGTGGGAGCAAACGCTGTTGCTGTCAAGATAAATAAATCCACGCTGCAACTGAATGGCGTACCTGCTAAGCAAACCACGCTTGCTGGGAAGGAACTGTTTGAAAGACAAGCGGCCAGAAAACGTAATCAGGGACTCGTCAACGCAGACAACTTGATTGGGAGTAAACAAGGCTGCAAAACGTTGGTTGAAGTGGTTTATGAGGGGCCGAATTTTGTAGAGCCGATCAAATTCAGGGTCTCCACGAGGACGACAGAGTTCATTGTCACTGAAGTGCATGAACCGCAAGATCTGTTCGTATCGTGCCCTGGACATGGAGCGAGAGAACACGGGCATATGGTGGAGTGCGAGGGTGGACCAATAAGTCCTCAGAGTCGGAAATTTATGCATGCCCATGTTGAGGGAAAGGCCCAGAAAGGACTTAAATTCGGAACCGTAATTGGTTTCCAATCTCTGGCAAGGGAAGGCAACTGGGGATTAGCGGCGATGTATTGACCAGCATATACAGTGGTGTGAAAAAGTGTTTGCCCCTTCCTCATTTCCTGTTCCTTTGCATGTTTGTCACACTTAAAGCCCCATACACACGCTCGGACAATCCGCGGACCAGGTCGGTCGGACTTTGTCCGACGTACTTTGTCTGATGTTGGCGTTGCGTACACACGGTCGGACTACGTTGTCGGAATATCCGGTCCGGAAGAACGTCGTGACGTAAGTCGTCGTCCACGAGATTACAAAAGGGAAGTTCAGCACCACGTCAGGCACCCGTTGGGCTCCTTCTGCTGATCCCGTGTTTATCGAGAGTTAGTGGAAGTTTGGTGACTTAAGATTCGCGCTTCTCAGTTTTCTGACTCAGATCGTTACTGCTCTTCAGTTTGTGCTTGTCGTGCGTATCTGTTTATTAGTGCGTGTAGTCAGTTCGCATTTGTTGGTCATTGCGGCCTATATCTTGATATAGGACGCTTTGATTTGCACTGCTTATTGTCTGCTCGTTGCTGGTATTCACTTCGTTCTTTCAGGCCTTGCTGTTTATCGGTGCTTTCTGTTTGTCCGTTCTGACCAGCCGACCTTTTGTGACCTTCTGAGCGATGTTTCCCGTGCGTACTCGTCGCCGAGTTCGTGCTGTACGCGGAATTGGTGTCGGGCTTTTAGCTTTGAGCCAAGACCCGTCCATGAACAGAGTGACGAGGAGTATGTGGACCAAGAATTGGTTGCTTCAGCGTGACCAGTTCTCGCACATGCCTTTGCTTCGTGAGATCCGGGAGAATAATCCTGATGATTTCAGGAACTTTCTCAGGATGACGGACCCCGATTTTCACCGTCTTTTGGCTTTGCTGACCCCCTTTATCAGCCGCAGGATACCTGCATGAGACAAGCCATTACTCCGGAGCAGAGGCTTGTTGCCACGTTGAGGTACTTGGCGACAGGGAGAAGTCTTCAGGATTTGAAGTTCTCTTCAGGTATCTCTCCCCAGGCCCTGGGAATCATTATTCCAGAGACCTGTTCTGCCATCATCGAGGTCCTGCAGGAGGACTATATTAAGGTAACATTTCTACTTTACTATTCCCTTCTATGTATGCTCTGTTTGCTAATGTCTTCTATTTTTGACCTCCTTCCTAATTACCATGATTGCAATATGTTCTAATATGCTGTGCCCCTTTTCTCCTTCATGCATTTTTCCCTTCACTTACCTCCCCAGCATGCTCTTCTGCCCCAATAGACACCTATGGCCTAGTCACTTAAGCAATGTCTTTTGTCTGCTGCATAGTATTGTTTGCCCCAAAACACCCCCTAAAATATGCACAAATGTTTGCTGTGTGGTTTACTTCATGTAGAGCCCCCTTTTTTTTTTTCTTTTGGTGGGGGGGGGGGGCAAACTCATTAGGAACCCCCTCCCCCAACTGCTCTGTCAGATGGTACCAATCCTTTATCTGCTGGCTTTCCCAAGGTCCATACACACTATATACCTACCTCTTTATAGTGCGCATCTTTAGGGATGAATTCAGCAAAGCATGTAGTGCAAGGGGCTGCCTCCATACATTCCATTTCCTATTTTTTTGTCTTCTTTCCCTCCTATTAGCTTGCTTGGTAATTTAATAATGTCACACTGTGCCTGCCTTTTTTTGGGGGGGGGGGGGGGTTTAAATGTTATTTGATATTTCCTGTGGCCGGCCAATAGTGTTAAGTACAGAGGGTCTGGCCAAACTAGCCCACATTATTGAGCCATTTGCCAAACAATGAAGTGCAGAGGGTTAGCTGTCCACCACCCCCCCCCCCCCCCCCCAAAACCCTAGTTATTGCCAATGTCCCATCAGAAGGGGGGGGATTGATGGGGGGGGTGAGTAATCTGTGAAGGGGAGCCTCTACTTTTCTGTGCAAATACTTTCCAGCCTCCAATTTTATACAATGCTCTTGTTCCAAGATGTTGATTGTCTAATCTGCTTGCAATGTTTAGGTGCAAAGTGACTAATTTTTTTTTCTTGTTTCACTCCACAGTTCCCTTCCACGCCACAGGAATGGCAGACTGTGGCCTCCCACTTTGCCAGCCGTTGGGACTTTCCTAACTGCGGAGGGGCAATTGATGGGAAACACGTCCGCATCGTCCCACCGCCCAACTCGGGGTCCTACTATTATAATTATAAAGGGTTTAATAGTGTAGTGATGTTGGCGGTGGTGTCGGCAACATACGAGTTTATGTATGTGGACGTGGGGATGAACGGCCGGATATCGGATGGTGGGGCCATTACGCACACGGAGTTCTACTGGCGTCTCCAAAGTGGCAGTCTGTGCTTGCCACCTCCAGAGGAGAATGCCGAAGGACTCCCCTTCGTCTTTGTCGCAGATGAAGCGTTTGCGTTGACTCCCCATGTGATGAGGCCGTTCCCGATGAGGACCCTCACCCCGGACCAGAGGGTCTTCAACTACAGGCTGTCCAGAGCCAGAAGAGTTGTGGAGAACGCTTTTGGCATCCTGGCCAGCCGCTTCCGCCTGTTCCTGACGGCATTTAACTTGGCGGAATACAAACTGAACCACATAGTTCTTGCCTGTTGCATATTGCACAACTTCCTCAAAAGACATAACAGGAACTATGTGGTGCCCGTTGGCCCAGATGTGGAGGGCCCTCCAAATGCGGAACTCACAGCCCTTCGAGTGGCACGTCCAGGCTTGCCCCCTCTAAATGCCCGTGTGGTCCGGGACCAATATATGGAGTACTTTGTGGGTAGGGGGGCCATTGCTCTGCCTGACGATGTGTGAGAGGCATTTTTTAATAAATCTGATATTTTAACCAACCTATGATTTCTTGTCATTTCAGTCTTCTTTTTAGCTTATTTTACTTTGACATTTTTTTCCCTTTGCCTTCGACAGTGGGAATGCACTTTCTGGCAAAAGGAGGTAACAGTCTCTTCTTCCCAAAAAGATTATTCTCATGTTGTGTGTTTGCTACCTAATCTTTGGTCTAGAGAAGGTTTGTACTGCATAACTGACACCCAAAATACTCCTTTTCATCACCAGGTCTGACATGTGTGTATTCTCCAAAATGCTGTGCTCCGTGTTTTCGTACAAAGCACTGTGGGTGTCATTTACATAAGTCAAATCCGCTATGCTCTACAAGTGCATTGAAAAAGTTCCCAGGGAAAGAAAATTGGAGTGCAAAGTGGATTTGCCTTTAGTAAATAACACCCATTGCCCCCCATATCCTTTTCATTTTACATACATAATGCATTGTGTTTTTTAAATAAGGAAGCCACACATTTAGAAAAATAAAAGTTTACTAGGAAAACATTCACAAGTGCGTTTACAATCTTCACGCCAAAACTGACAACATCTTGGTTATTTACAACATTGTTTACAAACATTCCGCAATTGGTAAAACCAGGCATGGAGCAAAACAGAACCTAGGAACTTGGAAAGTTCAACTTTGTAAAGTGAAGACAAGATCAGACATGACTATATGTTCAAAGTGTGTTTGATCTTGCCTTCATCACATGGGGGGGTCACCCCCGAAAAGTGGAAATTTGGAACATGCACACAATTTGGGTCTGAAAATGGTCATTAGATGGGAAAACACATGCCTAGAAGCTTCAAAAGTGCCATTTTCCATCATGGGGATGAATGGACGTTTTTTGGGGGTGCAACCCCTTCACCACAACCACTTTCGTAGTTCGTAAAGTGTTTGCACCCCCAAAAAAACGTTGCCATTCATCCACCATGGTGGGAGCTAGCACATGTAGACACAATGTGTGCATGTTCCAAATTTCACACAGTTTTTAAGTTGCAAATGTGTTCAGAAGCTGGCACAAATGTGTGTTAATTACTTGGTGCGTTTTCATATTTTTCCTAAAACATCAATGATGTTCTTCAATTTTTGTTGAACATCATTGATGTTTTGCTTTATGTAATCTAGATCTCGATTGCAGACCATTATCTCTCCGATGAGTACGTGGGCACTCTCTGTGGTAAAGTGCGATTTTTCTTCCACAACATCCACGTCACCTAAAAACCACAAACAAACAAAAATGGGGTGTTGGAAATGAGGCAGCCATACATGGATTAGCTTACCAGTAGCTGTGTTCTCCCACACTCACCTGTTGTGGTGACAATTTCTCCAAGTTCGATGATCTCTCCTTCCTCCTCCTCCTCCTCCTCTGCTTCTGCTCTTTCCCCTTTTTTGGGAGGTGTTGGTTTGGGGGTTTCCTCAGACGGCCCAAGTTTTCGCTCCCCTATGAGAATGTCCAAAAGGAAGATTTAGCAACACAAGCTATTGAGGGCAGAAATAGGAAATGACAAACATTGCTTGAAAGTGACGGACACTATTTTAGTTTGGCCAGTTACAAATGTCAACTACATGAATGTAGTCACTTTGTAAAGGTGCTAAACTGACTAGCTTTTTGGTAGAAGTTTGTGTGATGGAGACCCCCCTCTAGTATCCACTGGAGCACATGTGTGGAAAAGCATAATAAAAAGGGGGTTTGGGTGTCCCAGCACTAGTGCTCTAGAGTCCAGATGGGTAAACAGCTACTGAGTGACCTCTCCTTTACATTGAATAAATTGGCTTTACATTCTTGATGACATTTCTAGTGAGAACAAACTTCCTTTCCCCAAAAAAAACACCAAACATCGTATTATAAGTGGCCGAACGATCGAGGTTGCGTACGATCGAATGCACACACACGATCATGACAGTGGCAGAAAGATCGAGGCTGAGTACGATCGAATGCACAGACGAACCTGAAAGTGGCCATTTTGGAATGTACAACTTGGTAAAAATCAAAACACAATGGAGCAGTATGCAAGCAAGAAATCAAACACAAAACACAACTACTTACTTTTTTGAAGAATTCTCTTGATCTTTCTGTACTGATCGGCCTCCCTCAGTTTCAGGTCTGACCAGCGTTTCCTCAGTTGCTCCTTGGATCGTTGTACCCCAAAATGATTGTACAGCCTTCTCACAACTTTAGACATGATCTTGGCCTTGCGGACATTGGGGTTGAGGTAAGGCCCATACTTCCCATCATAGTCGCTCCTCTTTAATATGTCCACCATCTCCAACATTTCTCCAAATGACATATTGCAGGCCTTGAATTTCAGGCTCCGGGATCGGGACGTTTCTGCCTCCGGACTTTCCTCGTCCTCCTCCTCGTTGGTGGGATATTTGTGGCGCACCTGCTGTGTCCCCGCCATGTGCTCTCCCCACTACGCCGTAAAGAGAAGGGGTGGGGAATAGACGAGAAAGATCGTCAGGGGCGGGCGGAGTTTGAAGCATGCGCAGTGTATATAAAACGTCACACGCCTGTGTCGTAGCCACGATCTGGGAGACGAGGGGAGAGAAAACTCACACGAGACGATCGCTACAAACGAAGGTACAATTTAACGTTGGTACATAACTAGCCTAGACTGATTTGAACTTGAGGCTTCTTTATGGAGAAGATTAGGAGAGTTTAGCCTGACATAATTTATAGGGTTTGGTGTGTTGTTGTGTCTTGCAGAGATTGATATGAAGGGATTCAACGACATGAGTTTTCTCCCCCTCTTCATTGCCAAATACAGGGATTTTCCCATATTGTGGCAGGGTATACACCCACATTACACCAACAAACCAAAGAGGCACGCAGCCCTGGAGGAACTTGTGGAATTTGTCAAGCCAAGGTTCCCCACGGCAACTGTTGATGATATTAGAAAGAAAATTGGCAGCCTGAGGAGTGCGTATATCAGGGAGCGGAAGAAGGTCGTGAAGTCTGAGGAAACTGCAACTTCAGCAGATGAGGTCTATGTCCCCAAGCTCTGGTACTATCAGAGTCTCCATTTTCTGAAGGACCAGGCTGATGTCACGGAGCCAACCTCAACTCCTCCTTCCACGCTTCCTTGCGCGCAGCCCACCCCTGATGAGGCTTCCGAGGAGCAACCTGGGCCTTCCAGTCTGGAAGAGGTGGAGGAGCCCAGCTTGTTCCAGGTATAGTAGTTTTGTTACCATTTATGGGAATAATGAATGATGTTCACTTAATTCAGGATCGCCAATTGCTTAGTTCCTAACGTGTTTGACATATCAACAGACAGTGGTGTGGGAGACATTTGGGGCCAGAATCTAAACTGCAGGGCTGAGAATTGTATGGTTTTCTATTTGTAAACATTTTGCACCAGTCACTAGATGAGAATTGTGTGTGTTTGATGAACAAATAACTGAAACTATGTCCCTTTTTCATACACAGGAAGACCTCAGCCAGGAGGTGGCTGTGGAAGGTGGCAGTCAGGAGGAGGCAGGGGTTAGTGGCAGCCACCAGCTGGGTAGTGGCAGCCAAGAGGGGGCTAGGCCTCGGAGCCTGACTGACACCCAAACCCCTCCCCTCCGCCCTCCGTACAAAAGGGCGAGAAGGGGGGGTTATGCGGCAGAGTCAGCGCTCCGGATGATCAGAGAGGCTTCAGACTCCCTACATGCCACACCCGCCGACGAGGAGACCTTTGGCTCGGTGGTTGTCACAAAAATGATGGGTATGGAGGTGGGGCAACGCAACATGTGTGAGGGGCTCATCCTCCATGTCCTAAATAAGGGTAGGGCTGGGGAGATGACCCCAGTCACACATGTTTGCCATAGCTACCATGCTCCGCCTCCTCCTCCTCCTCCTTCTGCCACCCCACCAGCACGACAGCCACAGCGTGGAAGGAAGCGTGGAAGGAAGACCTGAGAGTGACGACCTGCAATCAGTCTGGTGTGAGAGAAGATGGAGCCTCTTGTAGTACCAGAGCCTGGGGACCTAGATGGCATCTGCTGCAGTTCCGGATACTTTGGACTTCACGACCAGATTGCACTCCCCTTAATATACGTACTCCTCAGGCCCCCAATTTTCTACGCTTGGACAATGATGGTTGCCGTGGGGGGCCAAGACTTTGCAAATTCCCCAAGTTTCACCATGGCTGCGTTCCTCTTTGGTTTGTTGGTGTGACCTAAATAAAGGTTTTTTTGATTTGAAATAATCATTGACTATTGTGTTTTACTTTGCTACAATGACAGTTTTTCTTTGAGTAGGCAGGTACATTTCACTAATCCTAAAGTAGAATTAACAAGGGGCAACAACAACAAACAACCTCCTAGTAAATTTAAGCAAGAAATACAAATGTAAATAATGTGTTTTTGGTAATTTGAGACACACAACCCCCCTCCAAAAAAAAAAAAAAAAAAAAACATTCAAATATGTATTCCCCCAAAAAAAAACAAAAAAGACAAATCATGGTAAAAAAATAACAAAGATTCTTTTCCGTTCAGAGTAAAAATAAACATGTAGTGTATAAATGCTGCAAAGTAATAAAGAAGTAAGTTTGTGAGAAGTGCGGGTGAATAGGAGCAGCTAAAAGATGTCATTCTTGTTGCATTGTAAAGAAAAAGAGAATGCGCTGCATTAAAGACATTTTAACATTGCAGCGTGACGAATGTGCTGTGTCGATTAGGAAAGGTAGTTTTACCTGACCGAGCGCTTCCGTCACAGAATTTCTTCTGAGCATGCGTAGCACTTTGTCCGTCGGACAAGCGTACACACGCTCGGATTTGGTGTGATCGGACCGGGTTGACGGCAAATCTTTCCAGCAGGAGATAAGACTTTGTCCGACGGACAAACCGACGAACACTGTCCGATGGTGCATACACACGGTCTGATTTTTCAACAACCTTGTCCGATCGGACCAAATTGATGAAAAAGTCCGACCGTGTGTATGGGGCTTAAGTGTTTCGGAACATCAAACCAATTTAAACAATAGTCAAGGACAACACAAGTAAACACAAAATGCAATTTGTAAATGAAGGTGTTTATTATTAAAGGTGAAAAAAAATCCAAACCATCATGGCCCTGTGTGAAAAAGTGATTGCCCCCTAAACCTAATAACTGGTTGGGCCACCCTTAGCAGCAACAACTGCAACCAAGCGTTTGCGATAACGTGCAATGAGGTTTTTACAGCGTCCTGGAGGAATTTTGGCCCACTCATCTTTGCAGAATTGTCCTAATTCAGTTACATTAGAGGGTTTTCGAGCATGAACGGCCTTTTTAAGGTCATACCACAACATCTCAATAGGATTCAGGTCAGGACTTTGGCTAGGCCACTCCAAAGTCTTCATTTTGTTTTTCTTCAGCCATTCGGTGGTGGACTTGCTGGTGTGTTTAGGATCATTGTCCTGCTGCAGAACCCAAGTTCGTTTCAGCTTGAGTACACGAACAGATGGTCGGACATTCTCCTTCAGGATCTCTTGGTAGACAGCAGAATTCATAGTTCCTTTTATCACGGCAAGTCTTCCAGGTCCTGAAGCAGCAAAACAGCCCCATACCATCACACTACCACCACCATATTTTACTGTTGGTATAATGTTCTTTTTCTGAAATGCAGTGTTCCTTCTACGCCAGATATACAGTGGTGTGAAAAAGTGTTTGCCCCCTTCCTCATTTCCTGTTCCTTTGCATGTTTGTCACACTTAAGTGTTTCGGAACATCAAACCAATTTAAACAATAGTCAAGGACAACACAAGTAAACACAAAATGCAATTTGTAAATGAAGGTGTTTATTATTAAAGGTGAAAAAAAATCCAAACCATCATGGCCCTGTGTGAAAAAGTGATTGCCCCCCTTGTTAAAACATACTATAACTGTGGTTGTCCACACCTGAGTTCAATTTCTCTAGCCACACCCAGGCCTGATTATTGCCACACCTGTTCACAATCAAGGCATCACTTAAATAGGAGCTGCTTGACACAGTAAGGTCCACCAGAAGATCCTTAAAAGCTACACATCATGCCGAGACCCAAAGAAATTCAGGAACAATTGAGAAAGAAAGTAATTGAGATCTATCAGTCTGGAAAGGGTTATAAAGCCATTTCCAAAGCTTTGGGAATCCAGCGAACCACAGTGAGAGCCATTATCCACAAATGGCGAAGACATGGAACAGTGGTGAACCTTCCCAGGAGTGGCCGGCCGCCCAAAATTACCCCAAGAGCGCAGCGACGACTCATCCAAGAGGTCACAAAAGACCCCACAACAACGTCCAAGGAACTGCAGGCCTCACTTGCCTCAGTTAAGGTCAGCGTTCATGCCTCCACCATCAGGAAAAGACTGGGCAAAAATGGCCTGCATGGCAGAGTTCCAAGGAGAAAACCACTGCTGAGCAAAAAGAACATCAAAGCTCGTCTCAATTTCTCCACAACACATCTTGATGATCCCCAAGACTTTTGGGACAACATTCTGTGGACCGATGAGACAAAAGTGGAACTCTTTGGAAGGTGTGTGTCCAAGTATATCTGGCGTAGAAGGAGCACTGCATTTCAGAAAAAGAACATTATACCAACAGTAAAATATGGTGGTGGTAGTGTGATGGTCTGGGCTGTTTTGCTGCTTCAGGACCTGGAAGACTTGCCGTGATAAAAGGAACTATGAATTCTGCTGTCTACCAAGAGATCCTGAAGGAGAATGTCCGACCATCTGTTCGTGTACTCAAGCTGAAACGAACTTGGGTTCTGCAGCAGGACAATGATCCTAAACACACCAGCAAGTCCACCACCGAATGGCTGAAGAAAAACAAAATGAAGACTTTGAAGTGGCCTAGCCAAAGTCCTGACCTGAATCCTATTGAGATGTTGTGGTATGACCTTAAAAAGGCCGTTCATGCTCGAAAACCCTCTAATGTAACTGAATTAGGACAATTCTGCAAAGATGAGTGGGCCAAAATTCCTCCAGGACGCTGTAAAAGCCTCATTGCACGTTATCGCAAACGCTTGGTTGCAGTTGTTGCTGCTAAGGGTGGCCCAACCAGTTATTAGGTTTAGGGGGCAATCACTTTTTCACACAGGGCCATGATGGTTTGGATTTTTTTTCACCTTTAATAATAAACACCTTCCTTTACAAATTGCATTTTGTGTTTACTTGTGTTGTCCTTGACTATTGTTTAAATTGGTTTGATGTTCCGAAACACTTAAGTGTGACAAACATGCAAAGGAACAGGAAATGAGGAAGGGGGCAAACACTTTTTCACACCACTGTACTTGGACACACACCTTCCAAAGAGTTCCACTTTTGTCTCATCGGTCCACAGAATGTTGTCCCAAAAGTCTTGGGGATCATCAAGATGTGTTGTGGAGAAATTGAGACGAGCTTTGATGTTCTTTTTGCTCAGCAGTGGTTTTCTCCTTGGAACTCTGCCATGCAGGCCATTTTTGCCCAGTCTTTTCCTGATGGTGGAGGCATGAACACTGACCTTAACTGAGGCAAGTGAGGCCTGCAGTTCCTTGGACGTTGTTGTGGGGTCTTTTGTGACCTCTTGGATGAGTCGTCGCTGCGCTCTTGGGGTAATTTTGGGCGGCCGGCCACTCCTGGGAAGGTTCACCACTGTTCCATGTCTTCGCCATTTGTGGATAATGGCTCTCACTGTGGTTCGCTGGATTCCCAAAGCTTTGGAAATGGCTTTATAACCCTTTCCAGACTGATAGATCTCAATTACTTTCTTTCTCAATTGTTCCTGAATTTCTTTGGGTCTCGGCATGATGTGTAGCTTTTAAGGATCTTCTGGTGGACCTTACTGTGTCAAGCAGCTCCTATTTAAGTGATGCCTTGATTGTGAACAGGTGTGGCAATAATCAGGCCTGGGTGTGGCTAGAGAAATTGAACTCAGGTGTGGACAACCACAGTTATAGTATGTTTTAACAAGGGGGGCAATCACTTTTTCACACCACTGTAAATTACTTTGGTCCACAATAGATCTATAGAGATCTTCCGTGAAAAACAGCGATAAAAAATCGGATGGCTTAAAATCAGCTGTTTCCACCTGAATACCGGGTTGGCCAGTGAATGGGGGAAGTACGGGTCCTGCAGAAGTGGTGGGCACCCAATCAGGATTGGCGAATTCTGCAGGAAGGACACTATGTGATCGACGGGCCTGCCTTTGTCTTCTTCTTGGTGGCAGCGGGACACTACTTGTGCTTGCCACCTCGCCAGCTTGAACTGCACTTATGGGACTCGCCACGTCACCAAGTGTTACTGCAGTGCTGGTTTGACTACGTCCAGGGTGTACTAGGCCGCTGGTGCTTGCCAGTTCACCAGAAGGAATAGCGGCGCTAGTACTTCTCTGCTCCATACGAGAGACCTGCGGTTCCTGCACCTCAACAACATCAGAAGATTGGGATCGGGTACGCCTGACCTTAGCAGGGACCTCACCTCCGTCGCCAGAGCTATCTGTCATGGAGCCGCTGTCGTCTACTGGATCGTATTCTGAGCCTGATTCTGACAGATGAGTGACCTCCTCTTCACTATCTGACATACTCAGAAACAAGTAGGCCTGTTCACTAGTGTACTTGCGATTTGCCATTTTGGGCTCTAAATTTAGTAGTACACTAGTGAGATTCACAGGAAAAAAAGCTCCTAGGCTGCTGGCGACTGAATCAAAACGCTACCAAAAAACCTGTTAGCGATCGCAGGGATCAGGCCTGACTCATGACTTATGTGTTTAGTGTTTTGTAAGTGACAGTGATCGATCGATACTGCACTTGGGTGGGCTGGGCTGGGCTGGGCTGGGCGGAGGGGGAAAACGCAGGTGCTAGCAGGTATCTGGGCTGATCCCGCTAACAATGCGTTTTTTGGAACCCTAAACTGCTGGGACGCTAGTATAGATCTGATCAGATCAGATATTGATCTGTTCAGATACTATACCACTAAGGGAGGTGTATGCTTTGCGCGTGGGTGTTTGCGGTACTGGCACTAACCTGGGGCGACGCAGACCTTATTTGACCCTAAAACCTAATTGATATCACCCGCCGGGCGATCAGGGGGTTAAACCGATAGTTGGGTAATAAATGGCGGGTGCCCTGACAGTATAAAAAAAAACAAGCTAACTAACCAGCGTCACCAGTAACAGTTATACGGTGATCACTGGTGAAAGGGTTAACTAGGGGCAATCAGGGGGTTAAAACCTTTATTAGGTAATATATGGGGGTACCTGACGCTATATAAAAAACCTGACGGGGAACCTAAATAACTAAATAACTAACTGGCTAACCAGCGTCACCAGTGACACTTATACGGTGATCACTGGTGAAAGAGTTAACTCTAGGGGCAATCAAGGGGTTAAAACCTTTATTTAGGTTGTAATATGGGGGTACCTGACCTATAAACCTATTTATAAACCTATATAAACCTGGCGGTTAACCTAAAAAAAACTGGCTACCTAGCGACACCAGTGACACTAATGCAGCGATCAGAAAAACGATCGCTTAGTGACACTGGCAAAAGGGGGTGAAAGGGTTACCTAGGGGGCAATCAAGGGGTTAAACCTTTATTGGGGGGGGGGGGGGGGGTAGGGGGCTACCTTAGACCTAAAGGGGCCTAAAACTAACTGCCCTGACAGTTATTGCAGTCACACTGACACTAAATGCAGTGATCAGTAAAATAAATGATCACTGCAATCAGTGACACTGTGACTGGGGGGGCAAGGGGTGATCTGGGGGGTGATCAGGGGGTGACAGGGGGGTGAAATATGTGCCTATGTGTGCCTGGTGTCAGTGTAGTGTTGGTGCACTAACCTGATGTCTTCTCCGCTCGGCGTCCCGGTCAGAAAGACCGACACGAGGAGCGTGACATCACTTCCCCTTGCTGTGTTTACAATTACACAGGTCGGGAAGTGGTTAAAGGCTAATATGCATGTTATTGTCATAAAAAGTGTTTGGGGACCCAGGTCCTGCCCCAGGGGACATGTATCAATGCAAATTTTTTTTTTAAAGACGGACGTTTTTTCAGGAGCAGTGATTTTAATAATTCCTAAATTGAAACAATAAAAGTGTAATATTCCTTTAAATTTCGTACCTGGGAGGTGTCTATAGTATGCCTGTGAAGGGGTGCATGTTTCCTGTGCTTAGAACTGTCCCTGCAAAAAGTGTAATTTTTGCAGGAAAAAAAAGCTATTTAAAATCACTCGCGGCTAATTTATTGACGGCTCCCGTAACACAGAGAACAGTCATTCATTGAAAGCCATTCATAAAAAAAAAGTCATTGATAAAAAAATAATTTTTTTTTTAAAAAAAAAGCGTGGGGGTCCCCCCAAATTCAATAACCAGGCCCTTCAGGTCTGCTATAGATATTAAGGGGGACCCCAGCCAAAAAAAAATTAAAAAATGGCGTGGGGTCCCCCTCAAAATCCATACCAGACCCTTGAGGTCTAGGATGAATTTTAAGGGGAACCCCAGCCAAAAAAAAATGGCGTGGGGTCCCCCTCAAAATCCATACCAGACCCTTATCCGAGCATGCAACCTGGCAGGCTGCAGGAAAAGAGGGGGGATGAGAGCGCCCCCCTCCCTCCTGAACCGTACCAGGCCACATGCCCTCAACATTGGGAGGATGCTTTGGGGGTCTGAGACCCCCAAAGCACCTTGTCCCCATGTTGATGAGGACAAGGGCTTCTTCCCCACAACCCTGGCCATTGGTTGTTGGGGTCTGCGGGCGGGGGGCTTATCGGAATCTGGAAGCCCCCTTTAACAAGGGGACCCCCCAGATCCCGCCCCCCCTGTGTGAAATGGTAAGGGGGTACAAAAGTACCCCTACCATTTCACCAAAAAAGTGTCAAAAATTGTAAAAATGACAGGAGACGGTCTTTGACAATTCCTTTATTAAAATCTTCTTTCTTCTGGTCTTCCTTTCTTCATCCTTCGGTTTCTTCATCTTCTCCTTCCGGCATCTTCTTCTTCCTCCAATCCGCTTCTTCTTGCGATGGTCTTCTCGTCCTTCTCGTCCTTCTCGACATCTTCTTCCATGGCGTCGGCATCTGTTCTTCTGTCGGGCCGCTCCTCGCAATGGGAGGCTCCCGATGTGTGAGGCTTCGCTCCGTCTAACAGGTCTTTTATAACGGAGGGCACCTGGTGACCCCGCCCCCCTCTGACGTCATGGGGAAAGCCATAGGGAATTCCCCATGACGTCCCAGTGCGTCAGAGGGGGCGGGTTCACCAGGTGCCCTCCGTTATAAAAGACCTGTCAGACGGAGCGAAGCCTCACACAGCGGGAGCCTCCCATTGCGTGGAGCGGCCCAGAATAGACGCAGACGCCATGGAAGAAGATGCCGGACGAGAAGGACGAGAAGACCATCGCAAGAAGAAGCGGATCGGAGGAAGAAGATGATGGAAGAAGAAGATGGAAGAAGATGCCGGAAGGAGAAGATGAAGAAACCGAAGGATCAAGAAAGGAAGACCAGAAGAAAGAAGATTTTAATAAAGGAATTGTCAAAGACCGTCTCCTGTAATTTTTACAATTTTTGACACTTTTTTGGTGAAATGGTAGGTAAAGTACCCCCTTACCATTTCACACAGGGGGGGGGGGCCGGATCTGGGGGTCTCCTTGTTAAATGGGGCTTCCAGATTCCGATAAGCCCCCCGCCCGCAGACCCCCACAACCAATGGCCAGGGTTGTGGGGAAGAGGCCCTTGTCCTCATCAACATGGGGACAAGGTGCTTTGGGGGTCTCAGACCCCCAAAGCATCCTCCCAATGTTGAGGGCATGTGGCCTGGTACGGTTCAGGAGGGCACGCACACACTAATCCCCAGAATCATAGCACATAATGTCAGCAGTCAGCAGCACATAACACTGACACTGACGCTGGAACACAACACACTATGCGAGGCCGCTGGCGTGGCGGCCTTTTATAATGTGGGGCGTGTACTAACCCCCCTGAGCTATAATTGGCCACAGGCAATCCTGCCTTTGGCCAATTATTGCTCTCCTCGCCGCTGGCTCTTTGATTGGCCAAGCATGCGGGTCACAGTGCATGCTTGGCCAATCATCAGCCAGCAATGCACTGCAACTGGCGCAGTGCATTGCGGGCCGCTCGCATCACATGAATTTGATGCGAGTGGCCCAAATAGTTCTGGGCTCGCCGAGCGGGCGAACGCCCGATGTTCGATTCGAACATGGGTTTGAATTAAACACCGGGCCCATCCCTAGTGAAAAATAATGCAAGTATGTTTCCCAGGGAGGGGGGTGGGGAGAAGTAATGTGTATTATATATATATACTTCTTTATTGTACATCACGGGACACAGAGCCATAGTAGTAACTATATGGGTTATATAGGCCACCTTTAGGTGATGGACAATGGCATTCCCTAGACAGGAAGTTTACCCCCTATATAACCCCTCCCTATACCGGGAGTACCTCCGTTTTTTCGCCAGTGTCTAAGGTGTTGGTCACGAGTAAAGATGTGCTGTGCTGAGCTCCGCTAGAGTAATCTTTGCTGGGGCAAGCTTTCAAGCTGGATCCATTCAAAGTGTCTTTTTAGGCCAAATTGGATGATACCCGGGCCTCGTCATGGAAGAAACGAGGTTTAGCCTGTAAAGCTTCTCTTTGAGAGCTGGACCCTGGTATCCAGTCCTTTTTTTTTCAGCCATAAAGCTTCCTGGCAGGGTGCTATACGGGTCCAAGGGCAGTGTGCATGAGGCCTAAAATCCTTTAAATCCTCAGGGGACTCCAAACTATGGCCCTCGTGTTCAGGAACTACAATTACCATCATGCCTAGTCATGACTGTTAATGTCAGAGTTTAACAATGCCTCCTGGAATGTGTAGTTCGGCAACAGCTGGAGGGCCGTAGTTTGGCGATCCCTGCGTCTAATTGTTTAACCACTTCAGCTCCAGAAGACTTAGCCCCCTTCATGACTAGGCCATTTTTTGCGATACGGCACTGCGTTATTTTAACTGACAATTGCGACGCTGTACCCAAATAAAATTTGTGTCCTTTTTTCCCACAAATAGAGCTTTCTTTTGGTGGTATTTGATCACCTCTGCAGTTTTTATTTTTTTTTGTGCTATATACAAAAAAATGGCCGACAATTTTGAAAAAAAAAACAATATTTTTTACTCTCTGCTATAAAACATATCCAATGAAAAAATGTAAAAAATTTTATTTTTTCATCAATTTAGGCAAATATGTATTCTGCTACATGTTTTTGTTAAAAAAAAAAAACCCAATACGTGTATATTGATTGGTTTGAGCAAAAGTTATCTCGGCTACAAACTATGGTATATTTTTCTTTCTTTCTTTTTTTACTAATAATGGCGACGATAAGAAACTTATAGCAGGGGGGGGTGGTTTGACTGGGGGAATGTAAAGATCAGCACATTCCCCTCTCACAGAACGGTGGTCTGCCATGTTTACGCCATTCTGCCTTTCTCCTGAACGATCAGTGGGTCCCAGCAGCCATCACATCTGACGGACCTGTTGATTGGCTCCCCCTGTGTCCAAGCACAGCGGGGGGGGGGGGGCACCCTGCCGCAGTAAATCTACAGTGGGTGGTCCGCAACCGCTTAAATAATTTGTGACAGAAAAAGCTTTTATAAAATACATTTGATTGTTTCCCCTATGTCCTAATTTGGATCCAATACCAGTTCACCACAGACCAATATAGCAACCTGTAAGAAGAAAAAGGAAACCAAACCTATAAATGTAATTTATTTACTTTATTAATAATTTACAGCAACATGTAGATATAAAGAAAGTGGTAGAAAATGTCAGCCCATGTCTTTATGTTGTCTGTGTCATGTGTTCTAATGGGAAAAGGTGGTATGATTAGAAAATTCATGACTTTTGACTAATGATATCTATTGTTTGGGGGTTCATGTTGAACCCTATTGCCAGTTCACTTTAGTAAAGATATGTGGTGTGGGAGAGCTGCCAAATACAATAAAGTTACAAAAAGCTGATTATTTTCTTTTTCTCTACTCTTTGACCTTTGCTGTGATATTCATCTAAATGTTGTATGTGGAATATTTAGATAACAGCAAGGCTAAGGAGGCACCAGCCTCAGAACATTGCTAGGAAATGTTGTAAGACCAAATGAAACTAATTTTAAAGTGATTGTAATATTGCACACATTTTTATACAGGATGGTTTTAAACAATTGTTGCGCAAACTCTAACAGTATATATTTGCATCAACAAATTATAAACATTCCATAACCTGTGATATATAACATAGTACAAATAAATCAAGGCATAAGAATAGTGCAGTCCGTTTCCAAGTGCATTAATATATTATAGCGTGTGATAGTTCATTTTCCAGCGGTGATGTGACTATTATAATCACTTTCTTCCAGAAAAAACACTTTCCGTGTAAATATGTGTAAACGAATGGTGTGCTTCCAGCTCCTTGTGACACCTCTGTGCTACCAGAACTCTAACCTTAATGAGTAATCAAATAGGCCTTTTGATTACAATACTCAGGGTGATGTTCCACCGATCTTAGCCAGATTCCAGATCTGTCAGATATGTCTAGGTGATCCTTGGTAGTGGTCCCTTTAAGGTGCCGTCCACCGCGGTTATACGTATGTTTAGGATAAAACAAAGTGACCTCCAATAGTATAGTAAGTAAAAAAAAATGAATTGATTAAAAAACATAAGCAACATGCAGGTCTCCGACATCACTTCCAGTCCGGTATGCCCTATGCGTTACGTCACGTGATGTGACTTCATCAGGGGACCACCTGGGCATCATAATTATTATTATTATATTTTTCATTGTACACACATGAATTGTACTCAAATACTGCATTTGGATCACTATTTTGCACTATGGTAGCGCAGAGGTACACATTTGTTTATTTCAAACACAACATAACCTACAAAATTCCTGCTAAATCTAATGCCGCGTACAGACGATCGGAATTTCCGACAACCAAACCGTGGATTTATTTCCGACGGATGTTGGCTGAAACTTGTCTTGCATACACACGGTCGCACAAATGTTTTCGGAAATTCCGATCCGCTAGAACCAGCGGACGTACAACACGTACGACGGGACTAGAAAACAGAAGTTCAATAGCCAGTGCGCCACCCTTTGGGCTTGTTCTGCTAATCTCGTGTTGGTAGAAGAGAGACGATTCGCGCTTTTCAGCCTTGTGCTTTCCCGATGGTTACTGCTCTTCAGTTTGTGCTTGTGGGTTCGTATCTGGTTTTCAGTGCATGTAGTCAGTTCGCATTTGGTTTTCAGTGCATGCTATTTCTAGTACGTATCTGATTTTCTTTGTGTTCTTGTCCGCTCGTTTCTGAGTTTCAGCTCGTTCTTCTCAGGTTTTTTCTGATTTTCAGTGCGTTCTGTTAGTTCGTTCTGACCAGCCAACCATTTTGAAGCCATGTTGCGGTTACGTACTCATCATAGAGTTCATGCTATGCGGGGACTTGTTGTTGGGGTTCTTACTTTGACCCAAGCCCAGTCCATGAACCGGGGGAGGAGGAGTTCATGGACGAAGAATTGGTTGCAACAGTGTGACCAATTCTCGCACATGCCTTTGTTGCGGTAGATCCGTGAGAATAATCCTGATGATTTCAGGAATTATCTCCAGATGGCGGACCCCGTTTTTCACCATCTGTTGGCTTTGTTGTCCCCTTATATTACCAAGCAGGACACCTGCATGCGGCAAGCCATCACTCCTGAACAAAGGCTAGTCGCCACCTTGCGGTACTTGGCGACGGGGAGAAGTCTGCAAGACATCAAGTTCTCGACAGGCATCTCCCCCCAGGCTCTGGGGATCATTATTCCAGAGACCTGTTCTGCCATCATTCAGGTCCTGCAGAAGGATTATATTAGGGTAAGTTTTCTCCTTTAACATCACATTCTATGTATTAAATGTTTGCTAATGTATTGTATGTATTTCATTATTCCCTAATCACCATGAATGTAATATGCTGTGAATGTCCCCTTTATCCTCATGCATGCTTGAATTTTTTTATGTTCCTTTTTTGTCCTTCATGCATATTTCCCTCCCTAGCATGCTATCCTGGGCCCATACACACCTAGCCTAGTCACTTACCAATGTATTTTGTCAGCTCCATAGTAGTGCTTTACCCTAAACACTAGGGTTGTCCCGATACCACTTTTTTAAGACCGAGTACAAGTACCGATACTTTTTTTCAAGTACTCGCCGATACAGATTACCGATACTTTTTTTAATGTCATGTGACAGTGACGTACTGATGGCTGGCACTAAAAGGTGGCACTGACTGATGTCTGGGACTGATTGCTGGCAGTGGCAGTGATGGATGGGAACTGATAGGTGGCACTGACTGAGGGGCACTGATAGATGGCACCCACTGATGGCTGGCACTGACTGATGAGCACTGATAGGTGGCAGTGCACTGATAGGTGGCACTGATTATGCAGCACTGATGAGCACTTATAGATGACATTGATAGGTGGCACTGACTGATGGCTGGCAGTGGCACTGATGGATGGGCACTGACTGATGAGCATTGACGAGCACTGACTGATGGCTGGCACTGATTGATGGCTGGCACTGTTGGATGGGCACTTATAGATGGCACTGACAAATGGCACTGACTGATGAGCATTGACAGGTGGCTGGCACTGATGGGCAGGAACTGAAATAAACGACATGAGAGGAAAGGAAACTAAACTATTTTGCTATGCTGCCTGTGATGCCCATCTTGGTACACCCTGGACTGGGCCGCATAAAAGCAGCAGCGGACATCTTGTTACACCCAGCCCGAACTATATGGGCTGGGTGTAACAAGATGTCTGCTGCTGGCTTAATGTGGCAGAGTGCAGGGTATACCAAGATGGGCGTCGGGATTATCAAGCACTGACGAGGACGAGATGTGTAACGGCAACACGGAGCGTCATTGCATTACCGAATGTGACGGCTCCGGTCGCCTATCCAGATGCAGCCCTGCACTACCTGCTTGAGGACACGTAGACACGGAGGACTCACTTTCCACTCTCCGCTCTACGCTCCGCCCTCCGCTCCGCCCGCTGACTCCGCCCGCTGACTTCCAGGTATCGGCTAAGGCATCGGGAGCATTTGCGCGAGTACAAGTACTCGTGCAAATGCTCGGTATCGGTCCCGATACCGATACTAGTATCGGTATCGGGACAACCCTACTAAACACCCCCTAAAATATGTACAAATGTTATTGTTGTCCTTAAATTCAGGCAGAGTGCAAGAGGCTTTTTTTGGGGGGGCCCAAACTCATTTGGAACCCTCCCCCCAACCACTAAGTCAGACGAGACCGATACTCTATCTGCTGACTTACCTCTTTTGTGGTCATGTTTATGGATGCATTCACCAACCAGTCTTGCCTGAATACTTTCAAATGGTACTGTTTAAAGTTTTGTTCTCCTATTATCTTGATAGGTAATTGCAGAATGTAAAAATGTGCTTCAATTTGGACAGTGTGTATTCATATTTTTGGATTATGACACTTCTTACCTGTCCAGCGGGCTGCCAATAGTGTAAGTAAGGAGGGGCTGGCCAAAGTAACACACATTATTTATGCATTCAGCTCTCAATGAAGTGGAACGGGTTACTTGTCCAAAACATCTCCCCCCCTAGAATTTTGAAATGGGCCATCAGAGGGGGTGAGGAATCTGAGTGGACCTTATATTTTTGTCTTTAAATACTCCTTAAAATAAATGTTTTATACTTATGTTGGCCAAGAATGTGTCTAATCTGCTTGCAATGTTATGTGCAAAAGTACCATTTTTTTTTGTTTCACTCCACAGTTTCCTTCAACGCCACAGGAATGGCAGACCGTGGCTTCCCAATTTGCCCAACGGTGGGACTTTCCCAACTGCGGAGGGACAATTGATGGGAAACACGCCCACATCGCCCCACCCCCCAACTCGGGGTCATACTATTATAATTACAAGGGGTTTAATAGTATTGTGATGTTGGCGGTGGTATCTGCGACATATGAGTTTCTCTATGTGGACGTGGGGAAGAATGGCCGGATGTCGGATGGTGTCATCGCCCAGACTGAGTTCTACGGATGGCTCCAGAGTGATGGCTTGGGCTTGCCACCTGCAGAAGACAAAGTGGCTGGTCTTCTATTCATCTTTGTGGCTGATGAAGCATTTGGGCTGGGTGATCACCTAATGCAGCCGTTCCCGATGGGGACCCTCACCCCGGACCAGAGAGTTTTTAACTACCAAAGGAAGCATGTAAGGAACACAAGAATGCAGGCTATTGTAAGACCACAGCCTCAGGACCTACATGTCATCTGCTGCTGCTCCCGAGTGCTTCTGTCTCGTACTTGATTCAGAGCATGCATGGAATTTTGTGTGCCGGAATTGTGTACACACACTCGGAATTTACGACAACGGATTTTGTTGTCGGAAAATTTGAGAACAGCTCTCAAATTTTGTTGGTCGTAAATTCTGACAAAAAATTTGTTGTCATAAATTCCAATCGTGTGTACGCGGCATTAAGGGTAAAACTGTATTGAGTTAATAAATAAAGCTCTATGTGTGAATGAGGTATTGGGGGAGTTGTGGCTTGTACAGTGTAAATCATTTTTTTTTTTTTTTGTGGTTGGAGCTGTGTGCAGGCAGCCAATGTTATGCTACGGGGACTCAGAGGCTGTACAAACACAGCTACAGGTCCTAATTTGACAAGTGTGTGGGTGCAGGTCTATAACCCCGAACGTAGACAGTGTGCATTCAGGTCCACTCACCTACTCCTGTGAGATTAGGCCCTGTGGCTTTGTTCGTACAGCCACTCCATTCCCACTGAGTAACAGGCAGCTCCAGTTGCACAAACAAACCACTTATTCACACTGTGTGGGCCAGAGAACCTGTATAAATGACCCATTAATGATGTGTATTTTATCTTTAATTATTATTTTAGAATTCCATTTTCGGTTATTTTTTTTATTGTATATATATATATATATATTTTTTTTTTTTTTACATTTTTTAACAGCCTTTTGAGGGGCTTTGGTTAAATCTTAGGGGTCTAGACACAGTTCTCAATCTTTATCTCTGCAGCCTCAGCTGCACAGAATGGATGAACAGAAGTAGCTCTGTAGCTTCTGTACGGAAGCATAGTATACACTGTTTACTATGTTTCAGCTATGAATGAACACAGTGAGTGATCGGCACTGACATATTTACCGGCCCCACTTTGCTTTTCATCCTGCAATGATCTCCTGTGCTCTGCCGGAGAAGCTGGTAGTGCTGCAGGGGTGCCTGGGCAGCAGAAGGAAGGGGAACTTAGAGAGGAGGGGGTGATCGGAGGGACAATCAGAGGAAGCAATTCCCTTGTAGTACCCCTTGGTAGCAGCTGAAAGCAGGCTGGAGGAAGAGGAAGAGAAGCAGGCTTTCAGCTGCTGCAGTGGGGGAATAGAGGGGGATCGGCTCCTGTATGCCCCCCCCCCCCCCACATTGATCACCCTTTCCTGTAGAGGATGCCCTTTCTTCTTGGCAGCTGCCTGAGCTCCCCCATTGAACTGATGAGACCTAAGCCCCATACAGGAGGCCCAGTGGTACCCCTTATTGGCAGCCCTGCTTCATATCCTAGGGTGACAATGCTCACTCACTGTACTGTATCTATGGATCAACAGCATTGTCACCCTAGTCTGCTCTCCTGATTTAGATTACAAATGCCTCACAGATGAGGTTACAAGGACCCAGGATTTCTGCAAGGATCAACAGCATTGTCACCCTAGTCTGCTCTCCTGATTTAGATTACAAATGCCTCACAGATGAGGTTACAAGGACCCAGGATTTCTGCAAGGATCAAAAAGTATTTTCTGTATGTGCAGAAAATGTACATAGCCTGAAAAAAGGACAACTGTTGCAACCACCACCAAATATAACAACTTGTAACCTGCAATATATTACATTTTTATTTTAATTTAATCACTTCAGCACTGGGCCGATTCTGACACTTCATATTTGTAAGACTCTAATTTTTTTTTGCTAGAAAATTACTTAGAAACCCCAAACATATACATATATATATATATATATATATATATATATATTTATATGTGTATATGTGTTTAAGGCCCTAGAGAACAAAAATGGTTGGTGTTTAAATTTTTTATCTTACTGTATTTGAGCAGTGTTTTTTTTAAATGCAATCTATTTGGAAAAAATACACTTATAATACCAATATAATACCCAATTGTATGGTAAAATATAAAAGATGATGTTACGTCAAATAAATAGATACCTAGCATGCCACATCTTAAAGAGGAAGTAAAGCCTCTGGAAAAAAAAATACACCCTGCAAGACAAAGGCATAATGAGCTAGTATGCATAGCATACTAGCTCATTATGAATTACTTACCTGAGATCAAAGCCCCAGAATTGGCCCTCGTTCGCCTCCTCAGACGCTGCCATCTATCCCAGAGTGACTTCCGGGTATTTTTAGGGGGGGAAATGGTTTTACATGAATAAATAAAAGCAGATACAGGGGGTCCCCGGGTTACAAACAAGATAGGGACTGTAGGGTTGTTCTTAAGTTGAATCTGTTTGTAAGTCGGAACAGGTAAATTTTTTAAGTGTAGCTCCAGCCAAATATTCTATTTTTAAGTTTTTTAGATAACATAGAGAAGGGTTATCACCCCTGTAACATTTGTTTTGCTGTCTGTGCCCCTGTTCAGAAGATTTCACCTCACCTTCTGTCCCAATGACAATTGGATTTTAAAAATTTTGGGTTGTTAGGGAAGCATGGACTGGTGATAAAGCATCAGTGGAGACACCTTTTTCCCATAATAACTTTTACAGGAGTGAATTTCCCTTTCTAGGGGTAGATTTCCTCTCACTTCCTGTTGTCTCCCTCCGTTTGTAAGTAGGAGTCGTTTGTAAGTCGGATGTTTGTAAGTCGGGGACCCCCTGTAATTGTGAGCATCGCTGCCAGTGGTAAATGGTTTGTCTCAACACTCTAAACTGATACATTTGCAGAAGAGCTTGTTCTTACTTACTTACTGTCCAGATCACCAAATGGAAAGAAAGACAAAAAATAACAAAACAAATACAGCTAACAGATCTAAGAATTGGTAAGCTGCAGTATAATAAATGTTTGCTTTTGGGTTTAATACTGCTTTAACTTACACACACCCATACATATGGCTTATTGTCACTGTCCATTCTCTCTCGGTTTTCCCACAGGAGTGAAATGTATAATATCAGTAGTTTGAGGTATGGTAAGCATATGGCTCTGTCCCTGTTTTCTCACAATGCAGTGCTGGGTGCCTATGCCCTTTGACTTGGAACTTTCACAGTTCTCCTTCACTATGCTGTTAAGGGGAAATGGAGAGCTGGGGGCATGGGGTGGACAATTAAAAAAACACATATTTTTGAGTAAAGAACAGGTTCACTTTAAAGCTGGCTATAAGCTTGTAGAATTTTGTTGATTTTTTTTTGAGATTGTTCGTTTGATTTTCTCATCATTAGTGGGGTCAAATCAAATTGTTTCCATCACAATAGTGAGAAAAGGAGCAGGACAGAACATTTTTTTTGATCAAACAAATTTCCAACAGTGTACCGTATGTGGTTTTTGTTTGGGAAATTACATTCATTCCAAAATCAAATGTTAATGCAAACAAAAATTTTGAAGTACAAAGAATTTTCGTACAAATGTTTGTATGAATATGTGTGTTTTGGGTATGTATCACATTTCTGTAAATGTAGCATGCCCCATACACTATATCTACAGAAAGTTCTTGTAATGTGCACATATAGTAAAGGTCATCCATTCTTCCCTATAAACCTGATTTATTATTTCTTCATCTGACTTAGTACTGGGACTGACACCTAGTAAGTACATTAACTCAAATATATGACTATAAAATTCCATCTGGAACCCTATGGTTCTTTTGTGATGGTACAGAGACAAGCTGACTTTCTCGTGGGATTCACTCTTCTAATGAAACTATTCTAAGACCCCTTTCACACCGAGGGCGTATTGCGGCGTTTTGCCGGGGGTTTTAATCCTTTCTCGGCCGCCAGCGGGGGGTAAAAGCGTCCCGCTAGCGGCCGAAATGCGCTGCAAATCCGACGGTAAAACGCAGCTAAAAATAGCGGCCCTTTTTTTACTGCCGACGCTATTGGCGTTGTGGTGTGAAAGGGGTCTTAGTCCCTTTTTTCTATATAAGAGCCCTTTCACACCGAGGGCGTATTGCAGGCGCTATAGCGTTAGAAATAGCGCCTGCAATCCGCCCTCAAACTGCTGCACCATTGTCTGCAATGTGAAAGCCCGAGGGCTTTAACACTGCAGCGGTGCGCTGGCAGGGCGTTACAAAAAGTCCTGCCAGCAGCTTCTTTGGAGCGGTGAACTCACTGCTCCTCCACCGCTGCTCCCCATTGAAATCAATGGGGCAGCGATGTAATACCGCCAGCAAAACGCCACTATTGCTGAATTTTGCCGGGGGTTTTAACCCTTTCTCGGCCGCTAGCGGGGGTAAAAGCGCCCGGCGAGCGGCCGAAATGCGCCGCAAATCTGACAGTAAAACGGCGCTAAAAATAGCGGCATTTTACCGCCGACGCTATTGGCGTTGTGGTGTGAAAGGGGTCTAATAATTGTATTTTCATTGCTTTTAGCACAGGGCGCATCTTCCCTTGTGTTGAAATAAAGTTCCATACTGCACCTAGTGCTCCTTCTACCATTCTTTTCAGACACCTGGTGCCCCTCCACCCTCTATTCCAGGTACATAACCCCCCATAGACACCTGGTACCCCTCCACCCTCCATTCCAGGTACATAACCCACCATAGACACCTAGTGCCCCCTCCACCCTCGATTCCAGGTACATAACCCCCCATAGACACCTGGTGCCCCCTCCACCCTCGATTCCAGGTACATAACTGCCCATAGACACCTGGTTCCCCCTCCATTCCAGGTACATAATCCCCCATAGACACCTGGTGCCCCCTCTATTCCAGGTACATAACTCCCCATAGACACCTGGTGCCCCTCCAACCTCCATTCCAGGTACATAACTCCCCATAGACCCCTGGTGCCCCTCCACCCTCGATTCCAGGTACATAACTGCCCATAGACACCTGGTGCCCCCTCCATTCCAGGTACATAACTCCCCATAGACACCTGGTGCCCCCTCTATTCCAGGTACATAACTCCCCATAGACACCTGGTGCCCCTCCAACCTCCATTCCAGGTACATAACTCCCCATAGACACCTGGTGCCCCTCCACCCTCCATTCCAGGTACATAACCCACCATAGACACCTAGTGCCCCCTCCACCCTCCATTCCAGGTACATAATCCCCCATAGACATAGAGACCTGGTGCCCCCCACCCTCCACCCCCCATCGATTCCAGGTACATAACTGCCCATAGACACCTGGTGCCCCCCACCCTCCATTCCAGGTACATAACTCCCCATAGACACCTGGTGCCCCTCCACCCTCTATTCCAGGTACATAACTCCCCATAGACACCTGGTGCCCCTCCACCCTCCATTCCAGGTTAACCCCCAGGTACATAACTCCCCATAGACCCCTGGTGCCCCTCAACCCTCCATTCCAGGTACATAACCCCCCATAGACACCTGGTGCCCCTCCACCTCCATCCCAAGTACATAACTCCCCATAGACACCTGGTGCCCCTCCACCCTCCATTCCAGGTACATAACTCCCCATAGACACCTGGTGCCACTCCACCCTCCATTGCAGGTACATAACTCCCCATAGACACCTGGTGCCCCTCCACCCTCCATTCCAGATACATAACTCCCCATAGACACCTGGTGCCCCTCCACCCTCCATCCTCCCCATAGACACCTGGTGCCCCCTCAACCCTCCATTCCAGGTACATAACTCCCCATAGACACCTAGTGCCCCTCCACCACAGGTACATAACTCCCCATAGACACCTGGTGCCCCTCCACCCTCCATTCCAGGTACATAACTCCCCATAGACACCTGGTGCCCCTCCACCCTCCATACCAGGTACATAACTCCCCATAGACACCTGGTGCCCCTCCACCCTCCATTGCAGGTACATAACTCCCCATAGACACCTGGTGCCCCTCCACCCTCCATTGCAGTTACATAACTCCCCATAGACACCTGGTGCCCCCTCCACCCTCCATTCCAGATACATAACTCCCCATAGACACCTGGTGCCCCTCCACCCTCCATTGATGGTACATAACTCCCCATAGACACCTGGTGCCCCTCCACCCTCCATTCCAGGTACATAACCCCTCATAGACACCTGGTGCCCCTCCACCCTCCATTCCAGGTACATAACTCCCCATAGACACCTGGTGCCCCTCCACCCTCCATACCAGGTACATAACTCCCGTAGACACCTGGTGCCCCTCCACCCTCAATGCACAGCCTTCATGCCAGCCTCGCTCCGTGCTCCGCGCTCTCTAGCGCCCCCTGCTGGATGTTCAGCGAAGCGAGAGAAGGCGATAGAAGAAGCCAAACAAAGCGAAAAGCGTCTTTCCGTCCGTCCTGTGCCCGATCCGTCCCTGGCAGCCTCCGATCTCCGGGAACACACACCGGGAGGGAACAGTCACCAGTCCACCAAGGCTTCCTATTGTCCCGGGGGGCAAGACAAGGACAACCACCACCCGGAGCCAAGATGGTGAAAGCGAAGAAATCCCCGGCGAAGCGGGCACCCGCGGAGCGGCACACCAGGGCATCGGGGAAGCTGGAGGCGCCCAAACCGGCGGCGAGGGCCCCGGAGCCCAAGAAGAGCAAAGCCAAGAAGGCGGCGATGAAGAGGCAGGTGGAGGAGGAGGAGGTGAAGGAGGACGATGTGCTGGAGATGGGCGCACAGACCGAGCGATGGATCAACTTTATCCGACAGCACAGTGTCAGCCCCGAGGAGGCGGCCAAACTTCTGCTCGACTCCTAGTGAGTATATAGAGGGCTCTTCAATGGGGCCCTCCCACTGGGGGCCACATGGACACCCAACACCCTACTGGGGCCATGCTATAATACAGGGCTATAGGGGGTACTGAGGTCTGATGGATCACCTATAATAGAATCCAACTCATCTCCATCAATAGTACTATAGGACATGGGGGGCAAAAAGGGCAGATACATGGAGATGGAGTTACCCCTTGGCCAATGACAGTTGCTCCATTACCTGGACACAGGGCTGTAGGGGGGTTCTGCCCCCCCCCCCCCCCCCTGAGCTCAGGTCTGGTGGCTCATCTATAATAAAACCCAACAAACCTCCATGAATAGCACTATAGGTTATGGGGGTCATCGGGGCAGAAAAATATAGATGGGATTTGGAGGCTCATCTATAATAGATAGAATACAACTGATCTCTATCCGTAGTACTATAGATCATGGGAGCAATAATGGCAGATAAATGTAGATGGAGTTACCCCTTGGCCACTGCCACTTGCTCCATTACCTGGGCGTATGGCTGTAGGGGGGTTCTGGGGTCCCCCTGAGCTCAGGTCTGGTGGCTCATCTATAATAGAATCATCTAACCCCCATAAATAGCACTACAGGTTATGGGGGTCATTAGGGCAGAGAGATGTATGTGGAATTACCTCTTGGCCAATGGCACTTGCTCCATTACCTATACACATGGCTGTAGGGGAGTCCTTGGGTTCAGCTATGCTTGTGTTTGGAGGCTCATCTATAATCCGTAATCTTTATCCGTAGTACTATAGATCATGGGCGCAATAATGGCAGATAAATGTAGATGGAGTTACCTTGGCCATTGGCACTTGCTTGATTACCTGGACACAGGGATGCAGGGGGTTCTTGGGTCCCTATATGTTGGGGGTTTGGTGACATATATAATAGATAAATGGCTGAACTAATAAACTGATCTTCATCAATAGCATTGTAGGTTTTAAAAGGTTATTGGGCAATAAGGGTAGATATATGTAGAAAGACTTACCCTCATGGCCAGTGTTGTTTGCTCCATTGTCTGGACACAGGGGTGATGTTTGGTCCCCTCTATGCTAGGGTTTGGTGGCTCATATATAATATATGGCAACCGATCTCCATACTTAAGACTATAGGTTATGGAGTCAATAAGGAAGGATTAATATAGAAAGAGCTACCCCATGGCCAGTGGCGATTGCTCCATGGACACAGTTATTGGGTCCCCTCTGTGCAGAGGTTTGGTGGCTCTTCTATAATATAAATGGCCACTGATTTCCGTAAATAATACTATAGGTTATGGTAGAGAAATGTAGATGGAGTTGAACCATGGCTAATGCTCCTTGCTCCATTATGGGGATGCAGGGGTGTTCTTAGGGGTACCCTATGATGGGTGGCTTATATATAATAGATGTTAACTGATCCCCATAGCAAGTGGATAGTACTATAGGTTCTTGGGACAATAAGGCACATAAATGTAAAGGTTACACCATGATCAATGGCTCTTGCTCCATTACCTGGAAACAGTGTTAAATGGTTGTTTTTAGGTTCCTCCATGCTGGAGGTTTGGTGGCTCTGATATAATGGATGGCAACTGATCTCCTTGAATAGTGCTATAGGTTATGGGAGCAATAAAGGCAGACAAATGTAGAAGGAACACCATGAGCAAAGACGCATGTTCCATTGCCTATACACAGGGTTGCAGGGGTGTTTTTCGTTCCCTCTGTGCTGGAGGTTTGGTGGCTCATATATAATAGATGGTAACTGATCTCATTAGTAGTTTTATAGGTTATCCCAGGTTATGGGAGCAATAAGGAAAATACATGTAAAATGAGATTACACCATGACCAATGGTACTTGCTCCTCTAGCACAATTGGCACCATTCATGTTTACACAGTGAGAGTAAGAAAAAAAAAATCATTCCAGGCACTATAGAGTCTTTTTTGTTTAGGGTCTTCCATGGTGTCTTTGTTTGGCCAGCAATCGTTATTGCATGGCAGTGGGCTGGCAGCTGAAGAGGCAGATTGATCTGTGAATATCACATCTAATTTATGCTACCAGAGCTCTGCCCATCATCAAAACCATCCAAAAAATGATCTATAGGATCAGAAGATGCAGAAGTCATACAACACGTATGAGTAATTCTATGGGTTTTATCACTTTCTTTGTCTCCAGTGTGTTAGATTATATCAGATTATATTCCTGTTTTGCTTCTAAAAAAAAAAAAATATATATATATATATATATATATATATATATTTTCTCAGCCAGTCTTTTAGGAGTTCCTATATAACGGAGCACAGTGCAATTTGTTTCACATCACAAAATGGCAGCGTGGTGTCTCTATAGACAAAGCTGGGGAATCCTGGAGGTGTAAATACATATAGATTATAAGACCTAGCAGAATAATATATGAATATATTTCACTCTGCTGTGTAATAAACATTATTTCTACAACGAGGAGAAGAAATCAGCAGCTACACTGGCCCTCTTCTGTAAATGATTTGTCTCTGCAGGTCGCCATGTCCTAATTACAGGTATATTCAGGGTCATCTCGGTGATGGAGAGGTGAGGATCCTGTAATTAGATTGCAGGACTGGGTATCTGATTGGATTCATTGTCAGAACCTTATGCTATACTGTATTCCGATTAATGTCAGTCTTTTATTACGTGTGTGTTTGGATCAAGTGATGTATAGTGAAGTGTGAGCTCACTGTTTCATTATCATCTGCTATCAACCTATATCTGAGAAGGGGATGCTGTATATAATGATTTCATTTTTTTTAATGGGAAAAAAATACTAAAAGGTGAGAAATACAATATGCATAGAGGTTGAAGTGGAGGAAGAAATATTAAAACATAGAATTTAATTTATTTAAAACTATTTTATATATTTTATCATTTATTTTTTTTATTTTTTTTTTACCTTGTACAGCTCTGCCTATAGTATCTGTATCCCTCTATCTGCTCATATAACTCAGGTTACATTATATATACTTGCAGCCATGATGTGATGATGGGGACTCCTGGACCTGGAACTGGAGGAGAGATATAGGAAATGGGAGACAAAATGTTAATTTGATTAATTTGAATAATAATAAAAAAAATAATAATAATAAATTACCCATTGGATAATAAATGAAGAGCTGGGATTTTTTAAACTGAAATAAATGAGGATTAAACACCCTTGAATGAGCTCCGTGTCTCAAACATTAGGAATTGTCCTTTAAATTTTATAGCTGGAATCGGGTGGCCAAGATCTTTATTTGTAAATAATAGAGAACAATTGTGAACAATAACATTTCTTGTGTTTGGTCAACAAAATTTCCCAGCAAGTCATCTAAGAGCCTGCTGTTATACTGCATGTAGATTGTAGTCCTCCAGGGGAAATGAAAGTGTGACATCAAAAGATACGTGAAATCCGTTCATCTGAATGTATGTGATGAGGAGCTGTTTAGGTGAGTACAGCAACAGGGAAAACGTAGGCAGTGTTCACATCGATGTGTATTAGTGTGTTTTGTGTAATAAAAATCCTTCTTGATGTGGTTTACAGTAAAGCTGGCCATTGATGGGTACAACAAAAAAATCTTAGAAAATAATGTTCTATGAGGTTTTTTTTTTTCTAATCATTAGTGCATCAAATCGACATTCGTTTTCGAGCGCAGTGACGAGAAAAATCGAAGGAGCAAGATGTAAATTTTTTTTTGATCAAACAAATTTCTAAAGCCTAGTACACATGATGAGAAAATTGGACAAAAATCAGAGAGATCGTTCAATAATCTAATTGTTAGTACAGAGCTTCCGACATCTGAACATGACATTGATCTTTGTCGGTGTTGTTTATTTGTTATAAAAATTTTCCTCCCAAAAAAATTTAAATAAATAGAATCTAAAAAAAGAAAGAAAAAAAGATCAAGGGGTTAAGTGTGTCCTAGGGAGGTGTTTCTAACTGTAGGGGGTGGACTAACTGGGAGTACAGAAAGATTGTTGTTCCTGATCACTAGGAACAGACGATCTCTCTGTACTCCCCCATCAGAACGGGGATCTGCTTTGTTTACACTGGCAGATCCCCGTTCTGCCTCTCTGAGGAGCGATCGCAAGTGGCCGGCGGACATCGCGGCTGCCGGACCCGCGCATCGGCTCCCCCGGCGCAAGCAGTGTCTCTTGCACGAAACAACATGCGGGTACATCGTTTTGCACAATAGGGCCGCCCTGCCACAGTATATATGCGGTGGGTGGTCCTTAACCGCTTGCCGACCAGTGCACGCCAGTTTATGTCAGCAGAATGGCACTGGTGGGCAAATGGGCATACAGGTACATCCCCTTTAAGAAGCGGCGCGCGTGCACCTGCCACGTTCTCCGTGACTGCGGACTCGCTGTCCGCCGGGTGACCGCGATCGTGTCACGGAGAGGTAGAATGGGGAGATGCTTTTTTAAACAAAGCATTTCCGTGTTCTGCATAGTGTCATGACAGAGATCACTGCTCTCTGTCATCGAGAGCAGTGATAGCTGTCGTGTGTGTTGAAGCCTCTCCCCCCCACAGTTAGAATCACTCCCTAGGACACACTTAACCCCTTCATTGCCCCTAGTGGTTAACCCCTTCACTGCCAGTGTCATTTACACAGTAATCAATGCATTTTTATAGCACTGATCGCCGTATAAATGACAATGGTCCCAAAATAGTGTAAAAAATGTCCGATGTGTCCGCCATAATGTTGCAGTCCCGATAAAAATCGCAGATCACTGCCATTACTAATAAAAAAAAATTAATAATAAAAATGCCATAAAACGATCCCCTATTTTGTAGACGCTATAACTTTTGCGCAAACCAAACAATATACACTTATTGTGATTTTTTTTTCTTTAACAAAAATATGTAGAAGAATACATATCGGCCTAAACTGAGGAAAAAAAATTTTTTTTTTAATATATTTTTGGGGGTTATTTATTATAGCAAAATGTAAAAAATATTGAGTTTTCTTTTTAAATTGTCGCCCTTTTTTTGTTTATAGCGCAAAAAATAAAAAATGCAGAGATGATCAAATACCACCAAAAGAAAGCTCTATTTGTGGGGAAAAAAGGACGTCAATTTTGTTGGTGCAACGTCACACGCCCATGCAATTGTCAGTTTAAGCGACGCAGTGCCGAATCGCAAAAAGTGCTCTGGTCAGGAAGGGGGTAAAATCTTCCGGGGCTGAATCGGTTAAGTGGTTAAATAACAAATATGGTATATTTACCTGCTCTGTGTAATGGTTTTGCATAGAGCAGCCTCAATCCTCCTCATTCTCTCACCGACGATCTTGGCTCCACTCCCCTGCTTAGTGCCCCCATAGCCCGACGATCTTGGCTCCACTCCCCTGCTTAGTGCCCCCATAGCCCGACGATCTTGGCTCCACTCCCCTGCTTAGTGCCCCCATAGCAAGCTGGGATCTGGAAATGACTTTATTAGTCACGGCTACAACAGTAAATTCTAATAGTTTCTGCATCTCATGTCAAGCAGCTGCCCTGCTGCATTGTGAACACTGCAGGTTGCTTGCTCAGCGTTGGTGCCATTCAGGGAACACTTTGCATTTTCTCAATGAATGCAAAAAGTTCTCTGATTGGATGAGGTGGTGATTACTATCCTGTCTACCTCATCCAATCAGAGAATGCCTTGCCTTCAGCATGGAAATGCGATGCGTTCTCTTAATGGCCCCTGTACCGAGTGTGCGGCTTCCTGTGTTCACAATGCTTCAGGGCAGCCACTTTACACAGGACCCAGAAGCTAGTGGAGATCACTGTTGTAGCCGTGCCTATTATGCAATTACTGGCTCTGACCAGCCCTGGATAAAGTTTGCACCCAGTGATGATGTTTCTCACTGTATACAAAGTGGCTGTAACTAATTGTCCAGTTTGTACCGTATGCAGGACTGGTGCTACCACTAGTTGAACTAGGCAGCTGCCTAGGGCGCACTGCCACCTAGGGCGTAGCCATGGTCTGTGCCATATTCCTCTCCTGTCACCTCTTCACCTTCAGTGGGTGTCACCTCTAGAGCCGCCGTCCCTCCCCCGCACACTCCAGTGCACTTGCACACAGCTAAAGTGAGCTGAGATCCCGGCACCGAACAAGGTCAGTCACTGGATGATGGTGATTGCCGGCTCACTGCAGCTGAAGTCAGCCCAAAGCCCCGATCGCCGCCTGTCATTGGCAGCTGCCATGGAGCTTGGGGTGGAGATGTCTGTGTGGCGGATCTGGAGGAGTGTACTGGAGGAGGAGAGGAAATGTCCTGTACAGGGGACTGTATAGGGGCTGCGAGCTGACATGAAGGAGTTCAGGCACAGGATGGACAGGCAGCTGGAGGACAATTGCTGCGCTTGACGGGACCCCTGTCCTGGGCTGTCACCGACCTGCAGTGTGAGAACCGGAGGCTGTGGGAGCAGGTGGGCAAACTCTGCTGTCAGGTGGAACTGTGAAAGCACTGACCCGGGTGGCAGGACTGAGCTGGGACTGTTGTTACAGAGAAACTTGGATCCAGCGTCTGATTTCACCGGGTATCGGTTTAATTGGAGTCTGATTGCAGGAATTTGTGTCCAGCAGAGAGGAAATAATTCAATCAAACTTCATTCATCTGATAAATATACCCCATTAGCCCGCTCCCCATCTGTCCCCTCTCGCACTGGTCACACCGCGGCTCGCCTTGTCATCTCTGTGCTGCAATCATTCCGTGTAAAATACGTTCCTATAGCAGGTACAGCTCTCCGATATGTTATTGTCACATTGAGAGCCGAGGGGTTGAGCTTATGTTACCGAAATATGACATCAAAGCAAAATTCCAGGAAATAAAAAAAACAGGCGTTTTACCCAAGTTATTTATTTTTGCAATCATTCAAGGCAGTCTGTCGCAGAGGTAAATAAATAGTGTGAGAAGCCTCAGATGGAAGCTGCTACAATCTGCCTGCCAAGTCTGCACAGTGGTTCTGGAGCTGTGGTTGTTAGCAAGTCATAATAAAGTGGCTCTCCGATCTCATGTACAGTATAGGAACCTGTATAGGATTCTGTTAGGACAGTCAAGAGCGTGCATTCGTTCCCTGGGTGCGATGCCGATCCACTGACTCTTTCAGTCATTGACCCAGAACAGGAATGCAATTTGGGAGTTCTGTCTTTCCCAATCTGCATGTTTGTTTGCGATTAAGGGCTCTTTCACATGGGGCGGATCAGTGCACATCCGCCCCGTGGATAGCCGCTTGCTCAGCGGGGATCACCGGAGCGATCTCCGTTGAGCAGAAGATGACAGGTCCGTCTCTGCACTCCGTGCAGGGACAGACCTGTCAGAGCGCCGCTCTCCCCTATGGGGGATCGGGTGACGACGGACCGTAGAGTCCATCGTCACCTGATCCGCTCTGCAGACGGATGAAAAAATAGGGTTTTCCTCCGTCTGCAGAAACGGAGCATAGCGGGCACGGACGAGAGCGGGTGTCAGCGGATGCTCATCCGCTGACACCCACTATCCCATAGGGATACATGTATGTCCGTTTTTCATCCGAAAACGGAAGGATGAAAAACGGACATACGGTCCGTCCGTGTGAAAGAGCCCTAAGACAGTATGGAAGCCAGAGACATATAAAGAGAACAGAAGAGGGCGCCAAAATCTAAGTGTAGAGAATTTATTAATAGGGTTGTCCTGATACCACTTTTTTAAGACCGATTACAAGTATCGATACTTTTTTTATAGTACTTGCCGATACCGATACTTTTTTTTTAATGTCATGTGACAGTTTTCAAAGCACAATACAGACTAATGATATCTTCTGGCACTGATTAAGCAGCACTGATAGGATTAGGCGGCACTGATGGGCACTAATATGCAGCACTGATGAGTATTGATAGGTGGCACTTATGCAGCACTGATAGGATTAGGTGGCACTTATGGGCACTGAAATGCAGCACTGATTGGCAATTGCTGGCCTGGCATAATAAATGACATGAATGGTGAGAGGAAAGGGAGGACTTTGCAATGCTATATGGCACATAGCATTGCAAAATCCTTCCTTTCCTCTCACCATTCATGTAATTTATCATATAGTATAAGCTGCAACGCCCATCTTGGTGCACCTTGCGCTCAGCCACAGTAAGCAGTAGCGGACATCTTGTTACACCCAGCCTGAACTATATGGACATACGTGGGTGTAACAAGATGTCCGCTGCTGACTTTCTGCGGCCGAGTGCAGGGTGTACCAAGGTGGGCATCTGGATGTTCAACCTCTGACGAAGACACAGAACGTCACTTCCGTTACCGAATGTGACGGCTCCGGTCACCAATTCTGATGGAACATGCGGCTGAGGACTGGCTCTGCGCTCCACCCGCTAAGTTCCGGTTGTGAGCAACGCCGCCTCATTCCCAGGTATCAAATTAGGCATCAGGAGCATTTGTGCGAGTACTCGCGCAAATGCTTGGTATCTGTACCGATACTAGTATCGGTATTGGGACAACCCTATTTATTAAAAGCAAGAATAAAAGGGTTAAAATCACAGGGTAGTGCAGATCCCATACCCTATGACTCCACAGACGGCTTTAGCCTGATGATATGCAGTTTATTCTTCTTATGTAGTAAGTTACTTTTAACCCTTTTATTTTAATACATCCTCTACACTTAGATGTTGGCGCCCTCTTCTGTTCTCATTACTTGTGTGCAATAGGTTACGCAAGACCATTCTAATGCCGCGTACACACAATCGGACATTTCGACAACAAAATCCCATGTTTTTTTTCCGACGGATGTTGGCTCAAACTTGTCTTACATACACATGGTCGTACAAAGTTGGTCGGAAATTCCGAACGTCAAGAACGCGGTGACGTACAACACGTACTACAAGCCGAGAAAAATGAAGTTCAATAGCCAGTGCTGCTCTTCTGCTTGATTCAGCGCATGCGTGGCACTTTGTGCGTCGGAATTGTCTACACACGACTGGAATTTCCGACAACGGATTTTGTTGTCGGAAAATTCGAGAACCAGATCTCAAATTTTGTGCGAAGGAAATTCCGATGGAAAATGTCCGATGGAGCCCACACGCGGTCCGAATTTCCGACAACAAGCTCTGATCGCACATTTGCTGTCGGAAAGTCCGACCGTGTTTACGCGGCATAAGAGCAGCTTTTATGGATTAGCTTGTCTAGTTTAACAAATAAAGCTTATCAACATAGTGCCATAGTTGTCAATATACAGTATTTCTCACCAATGGAAGCCAGAGACAGCCTGGCCATGAGCATTTTCAGAATGAGGTCAGTAATGGCAGACTTCGCTTCTCAGTAAAGGTTTTCTTTTGAAGGGAACCCATGAGGACAGAATTTTGGTAGCTGCCATTGCACTTTTTTTTCTGAAGGTGCATGTTCCAGGGCTGTTATCTTTAAGGAGAAATCAAACATACATTCTGTATATGGCTCAAGCATTGATCTGATGCTGCAGCTCCCCCCTGCCGGCTCTAAGACCAAGAACTATTATATCAAATCATAAATTGAAGCAACAGCTCTGTGGATGGGTTTTGCAGGGGATTCTACATGACGATGTTATTCCTCTTTTAATCGCTGTGGATGCCTCAATGTACATGCAAAATGATTATGATGTAAGGGCTGCAATACCCTCAGTATTCTGTATATGATTACCTAGCAATACTCTTTAAGGGTCTAATAATTTTTTGATCACTCTGCATTTAAATTCTATAGATTTTATACTCCCTGAGAAATACCCTAATGAAGGAGACCACATTTCATCTCTGAAACGCGTTGGGTTAAGGAAGTTATATCATTTATTTTTGCATTTTTTGTGTATATAACTTGTATCCATGGTTATGTGCTATATTTTACCCATGTTATGTCAATAAATATTTTCAATTTTTTTTTACTATTTCTTGTTTATGTGGTAGTGCCTCCAAAGTCGCACCCCTAGGGGGTCTTTCTCTTTCACAAGACCTAGAACTGAGCGATCACATGACTGTTGATCACTCAGTTTTCAATCCACTCTGAGCAGAGAGCAGGAACTGTCAATTACCGCTCTCTGCTCTGCCCCTCCAGCACTCACTGGAGCGCCAGGCTGTGGAGGGAGCCGCTGATTCAGGCTCTTTGTGGCGTGCTGAGAGGCTAAGCCAGCTGCTGGTCAGGCATCTGGGTGGATCCCGACCTTAAAGGTGTTGTAAAGGTTTGTTTTTTTATTTTCTAAATAGGTTCCTTTAAGCTAGTGCATTGTTGGTTCACTTACCTTTTCCTTCGATTTCCTTTCTAAATGTTTTTTTTCTTTGTTTTCTTGTTTGTCTGAATTTCTCACTTCCTGTCCGTCCTCAGTAAGCTGTTCTGGCTGACTAAACACCGCTCGGATGATGGTGTGAAGTTTACTGAGGAGAAACAGGAAGTGAGAAATTCAGACAAAGAAAAAAAAACATTAATGCCGCGTACACACGGTCGGAATTTCCGATGGAAACAGTCCGATGGGAGCTTGTCATCAGATTTCCGACCGTGTGTATGCCCATCGGTCTTTTTCTGTCGGAATTTCCGACGGACTTTGGATTGAGAACCTGTTCTTAATTTTTCTGATGGAAAACCTTTCTATCGGATTTTCCGATCGTATGTATGCAATTCCGACACGCAAAATTCCGACGCATGCTCGGAAACAGTTTGACGCATGCTCGGAAGCATTAAACTTCCCTTTTATAGTGCCGTCAAACGCGTTGTATGCCGCGGTGTTATTGACCGTCGGAATTTGGTGTGACTGTGTGTAGGCAAGACAGTTTGAGTGAAATTCCGTCGGAATTCCGACGGGAAAACCATCAGAGTATTTTCCGACGAGAATTCCGACCGTGTGTACGCGGCATTAGAAGGGAAATCGAAGGAAAGGGTAAGTGAACCAACAATGCACTAGCTTAAAGAAACCTATTTATAAAATAAAAAACGAACCTTTACAACCCCATTAAAGTCAGGATCCTTCAAGAGTCTGGACCGGCTCTGTGATGTCAGCGGAAAGTGGCTTTAGACCACTCTAGGCTGAGTCTGGGTCACAGGAGTGCAGAATTAAGTGTACTCTTGTAACCCAAGTATGACCAAAAAAGCTCCGGCCACACTTCTCTTTTATCTCACTATTTAGTGCATCACCGACCAAAAACAGCATGCACATTTCTCACACCTAGGGATGTATTTATAACAAATTCACAGGGCTATTCATCTTGTGAAACTGCATGTACATTTGTTCTATGACAGCAAGAATTGAAAGGCATTTGGCTATTTTCAGAATGGCCACTAGATGGAGCTGATGATACTTATTTACTGTGAGCGTCAGCGCCATCTAATGGCCATAATGCAGAATTTTCCTGATTCATTTTATTCTCTATGAAGAATAACATTTACAAGTTGAAAATTCAGCTTTATATATATATATACCGTCTAGTGGGTACACATTCTTGTCTCAGGTCAGTGACTAACCAAGTAATGAGGTAAGGATGAGGATGACAGGCCCTGGAACGTGCACTTTCACAAACAAGTTAGTGACAGCTCCCATAATCCTGTCCTGACAGGTTGCTTTTTACAGCTGCTTGTATTCACATCCATGACCCGCCCTGGAAAGTTTCAAATGCGTGAAAGCAAGCTTTGACACTGACAGGTTGCTGTAATGCAATACAGACATTTCTTGTTTCAGGTAACTTGTTGAATGAGACCCAAATTAGAATAGAAAAGCGTTTTATGAACCTTTGGTTTCTGATTGACAATGGTTGGGACCTAATCCATAGAAAAGAATGACTATGAATGTTTCTTGTGCTGTGTGTATACAGTGAGTACAAAGGCCTGGTGAAGCACAGCGGAGGATGTCACTGCGGAGCCGTGCGATTCGAAGTTTGGGCATCAGCTGACATTCACGTCTTTGACTGCAAGTAAGTTATTAATGAGACACAACCAAATATTGTATCACCAAATACATTCTTCTGTGCCATGAAATCCCCGGGGCTCGGCCTTCATCTCCCTTCACACTTTCCTGCCATTTAAATGCCGATCGATGCAATTCCTTATTATGGCTCTTACAAAAACATGTTTCCAAATTGCAATTTCACATCCCGCATGGAAGCTGAATTGCTGTAATAAATCTTGATAAGTAGTATAGAAATGGAATGAAAAGATTAGCCACAGTTGGAATATTTTTTTCAAGAATCAACATTTCATTATTCCACATCACGGATATTAATCGTTTTTAAATGCTGATTTATTGTTTTTTAAACCAAATTTGATATTGCTTTGAGAAGTTTAGTGAAATGAAAAGAATCGTGGAGAAATGTCCAATGGTGCATACACGCGGTCTGACTTTCCGACAATAAGCTCACATCGAACATTTCCCATCGGAAATTCCAACCGTGTGTACGCGGCATTAGTCTGTAGGGTTCAATATTGAGTTGGCCCACCCTTTACAGCTATAAAAGCTTCAAATTTTCTGGGAAGGCTGTCCACAAGGTTTAGGAGTGTGTCTAAGGCGGGGGTCAGCAACCTGTAGATTGCGGACAGGTGACTGGTAAATCGCGGTCTGGGCTTGCTAACCAGCCATTCCAGAGCATCAAACAGAGTGCAATGTAGAGGGACTACTTGTAAAGTTGGAGATATAGTAGGGAGCAAGAGATGCAAAAGCTGATGTCCCCTCTGTAGCGCTGGCTCCTCTCGCCTGTGGAGTGATACCAACTGCACTCTACCTCTTATCCCGGCTGGTGGTCTCCAGAGTGATGCCAGCAGCAAGAAGAGATCTTCAGTTCAGCGTGAAGCAATACACTGGGCATAATAGTATAGGGCTGATTTCACACTGAACCGCGACTCCACCGCAGGGATCTACCACCCCCAATTTTACATGTTAACGAGCCCCAAGGGTGCCACTGCAGGAATGCAACTAAGGGCTCATTCACAAGTGCAGCAGGCACTGCTGCTCCTCTGAAAAGTGATCCGAGTATATTTGACAGGTGGCGAGGAGGTGATATGTTGCCTCCTCACCACCTGATTTAAACCAATGATTGCCTTGCAATTTCGACACGGTAGTACATCAATTAGACGTTTAAAGGTGGGGGGGTGAAGGAGACACTGTGCTCGGTGATCTTTGACTTCTCCCATGTTGTTCAGGTAGATCTCCACCTCTTTAAGGTTGCCTACCCTGGTCTATGGGAATGACCCATATGACCATTCTTCCAGAAGAGAATTTGTGAGGTCAGGCACTGATGTTGGACGAGAAGGCCTGGCTCGCAGTCCCTGCTCTAATTCATCCCAAAGGTGTTCTATCAGGTTGACTGGTCAGGTGCAGGCCAGTCAAGTTCCTCCACCCCAAACTCGCTCATCCATGTCTTTATGGACCTTGCTTTGTGCACTGGTCCAAATCATTTGGTGGAAGGGGGATTATGGTGGGGTGTTTTTCAGGGGTTGTTTTTCAGGGGTTGGGCGTTGGCCCCTTAGTTCCAGTGAAGGCATCGGCCCTTGTTCGCCTCCTCCGGGCCTGGCCATGTGGGCTGCTGCTTAGCGAACTCAGGGCCAGGATAAGATGTAAACAATGGCTTTGATTTATTAAAGGCAAATAGAGTGTGCACTTTGCAAGGGCATTTTCTCCAGAGCTTAGTAAATGAGGTGACACTTTACTTTGCAAATAATACCCAATCACATGCAAAGGAAATACATTTTTTTTTCTAGCACATGATTGGATGATGAAAGTCAGCAGAGCTTCCCCTAATTTATAAGTTCTAGAGCAAATGCCCTTGCAGAGTGCAACCGCAATTGCAAAACTTACAGTCTATTTGCATTTAGTAAATAAACCCCAATGCGTAGGTAGCAGGTGCAGAATTCCCTTGACCTTTATTCATTCTGCATGCCTGAAGGTCCAGGTCATTCTACAATTTCACTGCTACCTAATCATTGTTGATGTTTGGATCTCCCCCTGAAGGAGTCATTTACACGGTGCAGGGCAAGAAGGGACTTGGCCATCAATCATTCAGAATGGTTAAAGCGGTTGTATACCCCCAAAAATGTTTTTTTTTTTCATATACCTGTAAGGCAAAAGGCCTAATGAGCTAGTATGCACCGCATACTAGCTCCTTATTAAAATACTTACCTTAGAACGAGGCATCGGTAACTCACTTGGTCCACGCCAAGGTCGCTCACATGTTGCCTTGGCGTGTCTTCCGGGTATTGCGGCTCCAGCGCTGTGAGTGGCTGGAGCCGCAATGTCGCATGCCCGTGGGAGACTTCTGTCCGGCGATGCCCGGCGTCTCCTGGGTTTTCAGCCGAGAATTCCCTGTGCGCATGCACCGCTGAAGTCAGCGGCTCATTGTGAGGGGAATATCTCCTAAACCTGTACTTATTATAGGCTTACCTGTAGGTAAAAGTAATAAAATTTACTATACTACCGCTCTAAAGGTGAAGATTATTCTATGTCTGTGCTGCCACCCCTGCCTAGTCTATATCGAACATGTGTAGGTATGGGCGGAAACCCAGGTGCAGAATTATTGTACATAATAAGCATATCAGCTCATATGAACATAAGCAAGACACTACCCAAGGCTGGCCATAGAGAAGTCCTTTCCTTCATTCAACCAGTTGGTTGAACAATAAAAACGGACAGGATTCCCCCAGCCAAGCCAATCTGTTTCTCCTCTTTCCTAGATAAAACAAGCCATTAACCCTTGCAGTTCAGGAACAGGCCCACTGCAAGGGAACTTTTTTTTTTATTTGCCCCGGGTTGGGCTTTAAGTGCATCCCCAACTTAGATCTTTGTACAATTGAACTGACCAGCAGTGGATTATGCAGTCAAGCTTGGCAAGGTTTGATCACACAGGTATGATGGTGGATATTTGGCCCTTAGCAGGTTTTGTAGTTACAGATACAGTACATAGAAATATCTTACACAGATTTGAATTTTGTAAAAAATGTAAAAGTTTTTTTTATTTTTTGGTCATTTATTCTTTTTTTTGTTTCAGTTGCAGCATATGTGCAAAGAAGCAAAACAGGCATTTCATCGTACCTGCGTCACGTTTTAAGTTACTGAAGGTGAGTGTTCATGCGTTGTCTGAAACTGACTTCTATACATGTGATACCTTCCCTAGAAACGAAGAACAGTCAGAGAGAGAGAGAGAGATAACCCCCAGTCACCTGTCAGAGTGAATGATTAAACATTATTGGCTCCTATGAGTTGATGCTGTAATAAACAAGGGTACATTTCACTACAGTAATACCTTGGATTACAAGCATAATTAATTCCAGAAGAAAGCTTGTAATCCAAAGCACTCGTATATCAAAGCGAGTTTCCCCATAAGAAATAATGGAACCTCAGATGATTCGTTACACAACCACTGCTGGTGTATGCAGTACTGTATGTGGCCAGAGGTACGGGGGGCGCTGGTGACGCTCAAAGACACTCAGGAACTGTTGACACTTTAAGGTGCTCTGATGTACGTTACGCCTGCCCCACCCAGCTGAGAGTGTCTCTGAGTTCTCCAGCACCCCCCGGACCTCTGGCCACATACGGTAATACACACACCAAAGGCTTGAGTCTTGTGAAACAGAGCTTGCAAATCAAGTCAGGATTTAAAAAAAAAATATAGCTAGTCTTGCGAAACGCTCATATACCGCGTTACTCGCAAACCGAGGTCTCACTGAAATTGTGTTTAACATCTTCACGCCTTTTTTTTACGTGGGGCCCTATATATATGTGTTTCTTTCTTTCTTTCTTTCTTTGTGCAGCATGCTCCCAGCACAGGAATCGGGGCCTCACGAGAGCCCTGACACCGTACTAACAATTGGGACCCGGATCTCCTGATTCTGGGTCACCTGATCGCTGTGATCAGTCCTTTATGTGAATGCAGAAGGATACAATGTATCTTTCTCATTCCTTGCACAAAGAAAATAAATAAAGTGTTTGTAAAAAAAAAAAAAAAAATGTAAAATAAATAATCAAAATTTAAATAAAACAAATATCTAGATCAAGGTTTGATGTAGGTCAGTTCCAGGGTTAGTGTTTGAGTCAAGTAAGGGTCAAAGGTCAGGATCGGTATATTTTGGGCAGGATTAAATAAATAAAATAGCGTCAGTATCGGTATGTTTTAGGTAGGACATAAAAATGCGCACTATTGTTTCTGGGCTGTACTAAACAAACAACAACAAATAACATACGCATGTGTGGTATTAGCTGTGATCATCAGGAGCAGGAGAATTTATTGTGGGTTGTTCTTTGGTGGTAGGTTGTGATAGTAATAAGAAATTAAAGCGGAGTTCCACCCAAAAATGGAACTTCCGCTTTAAGCACTCCTCACCCCCTTACATGCCACATTTGGCATGTCATTTTTTGGGGGGGGGGGGGGGAGTGGGGGCTTCATTAGAAGGGGGACTTCCTGTCCCACTTCCTCCTTCTGCCCAGGAACCGCCTAGGCGACTCCTCCCTCTAGGCGATCTCCCGGGACACGTGACAGGTCCCAAGAGATCGCCTATCCACTCCCCTTTAACAGCTATATTTAAAATTATTTTTTATTTTTTTACTATTTTGGGACAGTTTTTCTTTGACAATAAAAAAAAAAATCAGGAGATATCCACAACTATTTACTACCAAATGAAAGCCCAATTTGTCCTGAAAACAAGGTATAACCTACCTGTATGCACAAAGTATTTGTGATATGTACAGTGTTACTAACACATGTCAAAATTGCAAAATTGGACTTCTTTTACCCTTAGGCGTGAAGGGGTTAAACTTTGCTATTCCCACTGAAAACCTTTTTTACAGTTGCAGTTAGAAAGGAGGTAAAACCATCAGGTGTATCACCCTAAAAACAAACAAAAAAAAAACCCCACACTGCCTTCCAATCTTCAATTCCCATTTGTGATAAATTCAGAGCAGCTAACACTGGTGTGTACCACCACACCACAATTAAACTGACGATGTCACTTTAAAATTGTGCAGCGCTCTAATAAAGAGCTATCAAGAGATATTAAAGCGCTGCACAATTTAAAAGCGGTAAGCCCAGGTGGATGAGCTGCAGTTTTACCGCCCTTCCCCTAAGCTGCAAAGGCAGCCGGACTGGACTGTACACATGTAGCTGTGATGCTTTGCTTCATGGCAAAAATTATCCCCTTTGTCATGTTTGGCAGGCGTGGAACATGCTTCATTCTCCATGGTGCTACTGTATGCAAGAATGTAGCCACCTTCTCTTGCTTGCTCCCTTGATGGACTAGGGACAATGGGATATGTAGTGAGCATAGAGCTATGTTCATGACCACAACTAATGTGCACTGATCATTCCAAAAGTAAGTGGGGGAAAGGAGAGGTTTGGGAATTCAGAGGATGTTACAAGGTAGCCATGCTTTTTGCCTTTTGCAGAAATGCAGGACATTTTTTTTAACATGGGTTCCTATGGAGCATGTTCACCTCAATGCACTTTTATGCCTCTGCGTTTTTGGAAAGGGTCAGGGACTTTTTTAATTGCAAAACAGTGATTTTTGATTTTTTTGGTTCAATAAAGTTCAATGGAGAAGCTGCAGAAAAGCATTAAGTGCGTTTTTTACAGCGATTTGTGGTTTTAACAAATTTTCCAAAAAAAAGGCATAAGAACACAAATCGCCATAAAGTTGCATTAAAAAATTGCGGAAAGCACAGCAAAAAGCACTGCAGAAACGTTCAAAAGCAATTTGCATAGATGTGAATCGAGCTTGATGCCCCGTACACACAGTCGGACATTCCGACCACACATTCCGTCGGATTTTTTCCAACGGATTTTGGCCAAAATTGTCTTGCATACACACGGTCGCACAAAGTTGTTGTAAAATCCGATCGTTAGGAACGAGGTGACGTATAAAACGTACGACGGGACTACGTAGAGGCCAGTAGCCAATAGCTTTCGTCTCCAAATTTTTTCTGAGCATGCGTGGCACTCTGTGCGTCGGAATTCTCTACACACGATCGGAAAAAGTCCGATAGGATTTTGTTGTCGGAAAATTCCGACAGAAAAAGTCCGATAGAGCCCACACACGATCGGATTTTCCGACAACCTAATCTGAACAGACTTTCTCCCTGGGAATTTCCGACCGTGTGTACGGGGCATAAGAGGTGATTTCATGAAAAATAGGTTACAGGGCCATTAAAGCGGAGCTCCACCAAAAAGGGGAAGCTCAGCTTGTTCGCACCCTCCCCCCTCCACTGCCATATTTGGCACTTTTGGCAGGTGGGGGAGTCCTAGTTTTGACAGGTACCTGCTCCCCCTTCCGGGTAAGATAGCCAATCAGCGATCTACGACATTTCCTCCTTTACCCCGCTGCCTTCTGGGACACACAGAGGTCCCTGAAGACAGCGGGACCATTCAAAAAGCGCAGCACAACTCAAACATGCGCAGTAGGAAACAGGCTGTGAAGGGATGTGGACATCGCAGGATCCCTGGAAAGGTAAGTGCCCTTATAATAAAAGTCAGCAGCTAAAGTATTTGTAGCTGCTGACTTTTTACATTTTTTTTTTTTTATATACAGACTGGAGCTCCTCTAAGTAGTGGATGTGTATGGATCATTTTTGGAGAATAAGGATTTTGTTTAGTGTCACTTTAATCTTTACACCAACTACACGATTATCATATCAAAACTGAAAATCACACTAATGGAATCAGCTGCAGTCTGCTTTACATAAACTAATCCCAACAGATTCCACGGTTTACTGATCAAAAGTATGCAGAAAAGTACCAGGAATTGTGTTAAAGGGTAAGTCCACAAAAAAGGGATATTCAGTTATAGTTGGAGCCTGGTGGGCTGAGTCAGCCGCTGGATTCTAAAGCCGCATACACTCAATCGGATTTTCCGACGGGAAATGTGTGATGACAGGCTGTTGGTGGAAAATCCAACCGTTTGTACGCTCCATCGGACAATTGTTGTCGGATTTTCCGCGGACATATGTTGGATGGCAGGCTTTAAAATTTTCCGTGGACAAATGTTTGTTGTCGGATTTTCCGAGCGTGTGTACACAAGTCTGTCGGACAAAAGTCCAAAGTACAAACACGCATGCTCGGAAGCAAGGACGAGCCAGAAGCGGTCAGTCTTGTAAACTAGCGTTTGTAATGGAGAATTAACATCGGTGACGTGGCAAATTATGAAATCTCGAAACGCAGCGCACAATTCTCTTCTTCTTTAATGGGATAATGAAGCTGATTTGCTGGTGATACTGATGGAGTTATTGCAAATAAATTTTCAAAGGCTTTTTTTTCTAGTGATATCAAGAATTATATTATTATGCTTGTTATTTTTTATTTTTATTTTTGGTGCAAGTTACTGAAAGGAAATAAAATGTAGATTACTTTAGGGGTCCCTTTTTGCTTTGGTGTGCCGTGCAATTCCGAAACCAGGCCTGTGAGATTTGCCCTTTGACAAAGAAACATACAGCAAATGTCTCCAAGCAAATCTAAATCTTTATTCTTGGGTGTGAATATAAGAGGGGCTTTCAGAAAGTACCGCCCTTTGACAAATTATCCAGTCATATACAGAGACATATAAGTACAGTTTAACGCCCACAGTGAAACTAATTTTTTCTAAAATATCACGTGCTTTACAAGAAATGAAACTCAACAGAAGATTACAGTATTATGGAAAAACGAAACTAGATTAGCAAGACTTGAGCATATCTGACAAAATGGATGTTAGAGACACACAAAATGGAAACTGACTATAATACAAAGAAGTAGTTAAACTAAATATCCCTTCAGTTACCACAACACCATCAGTTTTTAAGATCAAAGATACAACTATGTTGGTGTCCCTTGTCAATTTTACATTGTATTTTTTAAAATGTAACTGCCGACTCCCAAACTGTCATTTGAAGTAAAACACATAGCCAAGTATTATTCTCCACAATTTTTTTATTGTGAATTCAAAAAATAAAACAAATAAATTAGACATGCTATCTGCCAAAAGAACTTAACCAAAAAGTGCATTCTAAAGCCACGTACACACGATCAGACTTTTTGGTCGGACTGTGGTCCGCCGGACTTTCCAGCGGAGGTCTGCCGGACTTTCCGAACGTGTGGACTTCCCCACACACGCCCGGACTTTTCCGGCAGACAATCCGCCTGAGTTTTGGCGGAAGTCCGCGGGATTTTTGAAATGAACGGACTTGCCCCACACACAGAGATAAGTCCGTTCATTTATAACGTGACTCCAGGTAGACAGGACTAGCGAAGGAAGTCAATGCCGCCGCCTCGATCGGCGACATTGACACCTCGCTAGCCCCGTCACCTGGTATGGATTTAAAGGAGAATCCCTACGCCAAAACGGCGTGGGGGTCCCCCCCCAAATCCATATCAGACCCTTATCCGAGTGGCCCCCCCACCCCCCAAAGCACCTTGTCCCTATGTTGATGAGGACAAGGGCCTCTTCCCGAGAACCCTGGCCATTGGTTGTCGGGGTCTGCGGGCGGGGGGCTGATCGGAATCCGGGAGCCCCCTTTAATACGATGTACCCCTACCCATTCACCTAAGGGAAAAAAGTGTAAATAAAAAAAAACAACACAATTTTTTAAAATACTTTATTGCACAGCTCCGGGGGTCTTCTTCCGTCTTGGGGGGTCTTCTCGCGGGACTCCTCCGATATCTTCTGCTTGCTCTTTTACTAGCGGAGGAACCCGGCTTTCTCCTTCGTCGCCCCTGCCGTCTGGTGGTCTTGTTCCGACTTCGGGGGTCTTGTCCCGCTCTTCTGTTCTTCTTGCCGGGCCTCCGCTTTCTTCTTCCAGCTCTTTTACTAGCGGTGGCCCGGGCTTCTGTCGCCGTCGCTGTCGCCTTCTGCTTCTTCCGATGTTGACTCGTCGCTGTCTCCTCTTCTAATGGCTCAGACGTGTTGCGCTGCCAGTTATATAGGGACAAGGGGCGGGTCACCGGCTCATGTCACATGGTGACCCCACCCCCATATGATGTCACAGTCCCAGCATCCTCCGTGACTGTGACATCATAAGGGGCGGAATCACCATGTGACATGAGACGGTGGCCCCGCCCCTTGTCTCTATATAACTGGCAGCGCAACACGTCTGAGCCATTAGAAGAGGAGACAGTGACGAGTCAACATCGAAAGAAGAAAGAAGAAGAAGCAGAAGGCGACAGCGAAGGCATCAGAAGCCCGGGCCACCGCTAGTAAAAGAGCTGGAAGAAGAAAGCGGAGGCCCGGCAAGAAGAACAGAAGAGCGGGACAAGACCCCCGAAGTCGGAACAAGACCCCCAGATGGCGGCGGTGACGAAGGAGAATGCCGGGCTCCTCCGCTAGTAAAAGAGCTAGCAGAAGATAGCGAGAAGTCCGGCGAGAAGACCCCCAGAGCTGTGGAATAAAGTATTTAAAAAATTTGTGTTGTTTTTTTTTTTTATTTACACTTTTTTCCCTTAGGTGAATGGGTAGGAGTACATCGTACCCCATACTCATTCACATAGTGTGGGGGGCCGGGATCTGGGGGCCCCCTTATTAAAGGGGGCTCCCGGATTCCGATAAGACCCCGACAACCAACGGCCAGGGTTGTCGGGAAGAGGCCCTTGTCCTCATCAACATGGGGACAAGGTGCTTTGGGGTGGGGGGGGGGGGCCGCAGAAGAGGAAATAATATAAGGAAGCCCTCTATTCAAAATCTATGGAGATTCTTGTGTGCAAACAGAACTCCATTGTTTGACAAGTTTACTGTGCTGACACCGTTTATGGATAAGCAGCAGATCACCCAAGGTAAACAACGGAGTTCCAGGACACCTCCCGAGCCTCTCCCATCTTCTAGAACTTCCTACCCCAATCTGTCCCACTATCACCTAGTCTGTCCACTTTTTTTTTTTTTTTTTTCTTTTAACAAACAGGAGTGCTTTATTTGAGAAAAAGTTGTACAGTATAAACATACACAGTTTACATTTGAGCAATAAGTACAGTTAGCACATACAGAACTTAACATCAAGACATGCTGTGCAGATAATAGAGACAAAGAAATCAACATAGGTTATTCAACTAGTCACCATGTGGAAGTATCCGTTCAATTTTGTCACCAGCAGACACCACATGCATCCCAGTAGAGGGGGTGGTGAGAGATAGAAGAGAAGGAAGAGGAGAGATGTAGTGGGATGTGGACATAGCGAGGGTGGTAAGAAGTGGGATGGGGGGCGGGAGGGAGAGAAGGGGGGGAGAGGTGAAGAGAAGGGCTGAGCACACAATGCGGTTGCTGATGTCACCACTAGCCGAGGTGGGGGGACAGTAGAGAGGAGGAAGGCAGAGAGGGTAAAGATCCCCCCCTGCCCTCTATCCCGCTCAGAATGACGTCCATGGCAACCACACCTTGTCATATTTCCACGGACACCCTCTGTTGGTATACGTTAGTTTATATAGGGGGAGTGCAGCATTTACCTTAGCCTCCCATGTAGCAACCACAGGGGGAGAGGGTGAGGTCCAGTGACAGAGTATTTCTTTTTTGGCATAAAAGAGGAGGTACGAAATCAACAATTTGGTATGATGTGGGCGCTGATCATCATCATGTATTCCTAGCAAGGCTACCTCTGGAGACCTGACAACCGCTAACTCCAGGCGCACATTTAATTGGTCGAAGATGTCCGTCCAGTATGTGGATAGCTCGGGACAGTCCCAAAACATATGTAAGTAAGTACCCGGATGCATCCTACAGCGGGGACATTGGGGGTCCTTACCCGGATACATCCTAGCCATGCGCTCTGGAGTGAAGTACACCCTGTGGAGGAACTTTGTTTGGATAAGCTTATCGCTGGCTGCTATGACTAGTCTCGGGCCTTGATCCAAGCAGTCCTCCCAGTCCTCCCTCTCCAATGTAGGTATATCCCTCTTCCAGTGTTCCCATAATCTGTCCATTCTGGGGAGGTCTTTAGGCAGTAGGGTGCTATATAATAGAGATAGGTTTTTTTTGAGGTTGTCGTCTGTTAGTAAGTCTTCCACTGGATCCAACTGTAACACCAGTGGATCAGGGAATTGAGCCCTGACAGCATGCCGCAGCTGGATGTAGCGGAAGTACATCCATCCTGGCAAAGCAAACTTGGCAGTCAACTGGGAGAATGATAACAGGCTGCCCGAGTGTATAATGTCTTTCAGCGTCTTGATGTTGAACCTTGCCCACACCTGCGGGTCAGGAACCGATCGCAGATGCGGCAGATTCGGATTTCCCCAGAGGGGTTGGGCCGGGGACCAACAGTGTGGCTGAGCAAACCGACGTCTAGCCCTTACCCATACTTTAGCTGGGGCCCGGTAAATCCCCATAGGCCTGCGTGCCTCTATACGCTAGGTTTTGTAGGTCTTGTAATGAGCCCAGGGCCGTTGCCTCTAAGCAAACAGCCGCATTAGAGCATCGAGCCTCAAACCACCAGTGCGCCGTAACTAACATTGCAGCCCAGTAATAAACCTGTAGGTTTGGGAGGGCCAGGCCCCCCAGCTGAATTGGTAATTGCAATACGGATTTCGCAAGTCTCGGGACAGCCCCATTCCACAGAAAGGACATAACACACTTGTCCATTTCCCGGAAGAGGCTATTGGGCTATTTCGAAAATAGTAGTTGAGCTTGGGCAGCATAATCATTTTGAGAATGGCTATACGCCCTATGAGATTTAGCGGGAAGTTGGACCAGGCACGACACCTGTCCTTAAGAAGATGTACCTGTGGGGTGATGTTTAGGGTGCAGTATTGCGCATTATCCCTGCCGACCTGGATCCCCAGGTATTTAAATTCTGAGACCCACAACAATGGGGTGGGTCCGGACGTAGTCCGGGCCTCCACATCAAGCGGGAACAATACAGACTTGGACCAGTTGATCCGAATACCAGATAGTGAGCCAAATCTGTCGAAGAGCTCAAGAGCCGCCGCCAGAGATGGACCAGCATCGTTCAAATATAGCAGGGTGTCGTCCGCGTAAAGGGAGATTTTTTCTTCCAACTGACCAATCCTGAGTCCCTTAACCATCGGGGCCTCCCGGACCAAAATTGCCAGGGGCTCCAGTGCCAGGGCAAAAAGGCTGGGGGACAGGGGACATCCCTGTCTAGTGCCCTTCTGGAGCGTGAACGGGTCGGACACGTAGTTGTTAGTACGCACTCTGGCTCTGGGTGCTCTGTACAGCACCTGGATCCCCCAGATGAAAGCGGGACCGAATCCGAAGGACCCAAGAACCCCCCACAGATACACCCATTCCACGGAGTCAAATGCCTTCTCGGCATCGAGAGAGGCAATGACCCTGGATCCCGTATTGTCATGTGTTTAGGAATAGACGCCTAATATTAATGTCTGTGCCCTTGCCCGGCATAAACCCAGTCTGGTCAATGTGGATCAAGGTGGAAATCACACCAGCCAAGCGAGTGGCGAGGATCTTAACTAGGATCTTCGCATCCACATTGAGCAGCGAGATGGGCCTGTATGAACCACATTCTTGCGGGTCCTTGCCGGGTTTGGGGATTAATACAATTATTGCCTCCTCCATGGACTCTGGAAGAGTCCCAGACTTGGCGAGTTCTGCAAACAGAGATGTCATCCTAGGAGCGAGAAGCTCCGCGTGCTGAGAATAAAACTCTGTGGGCAGTCCGTCCGCCCCCGGAGTTTTTCCACACTGCAAGCCCCCGATCGCAGCCTGCACCTCCTCCAGTGAGATATTGCCATCTAGTGCCTCCCTATGTTCTGTTGAGAGGGTCGGGAAGGGAACTCCCTCCAGGTACTCCCGTAGCTCTGCAGGGGAAAAATTAGCCCTAGAGGTGTATAGTTCCCTAAAAAAGTCAAGAAATCTACCACTAATGTCCTCCGGTGTTGTCAACAGTTGTCCTCGTACGTCTTTGATGACAGCTATATGTGTAGTACTCGTTTGCCCTCTTGCCAGCCATGCCAACAATCTCCCGTTTTTATTGCCATACTCAAAAATCTTCTGCTTAGAATAAAGCATGGACTTATGAGTATGTTCCACATTATGCGTGGAAAGGTCACGAAGTGTCCCCTGCCAGGTTTTATGGTTGGCGTCAGTGGGATTCTGAATATAGTTGGTTTCGGCCCTAGCTGCCTCCATTTCCAGGGATTCTAATGTCTTAGTTGCTTCCCTCTTCAGGGAGGATATCTGGGAGATATATTCTCCCCTTGTCCATGCCTTGAAGGTGTCCCACAGCGTGGCTGCACTAGATGGTTCCCCATTAGTAACCCAGAAGTTACAAATAGCTTCCTCCATTGGCTCTTGTAGCCTCTCATCAATTGCCCAGAACCTGGATAGCCATAGCTTCACACCCGAATTTGGGGCCAGAGAGATAGTAACATGTATAGGGGCGTGGTCAGAGATCCCACGGGGAAGATGTTTTGCTGCTCTCGCATATCCCAAGGCACCAGAGGAGGCATATACCAGGTCTATGCGGGAGAGAGCCCTGTATGACGTTGAGTGGCATGTGAATTCCCTCCCGTCTGGGTGGAAATGTCTCCAGACATCTGTGAGAGAGAAAGTGTCCGCCCAGCTCTGAAGCCCAGATGGGGGCCGGGTCCCCGTGTGAAGCCTATCCAATGTCTGTGAGGGAACCATATTAAAATCCCCAAAGAGGAATACCTCAGCCGTGTTAAATGCTAGTACAGCACGCATAATATCATACAGTAGCTGCGTGTCAGCCGGAGGGGGGAGATATAACCCCACCAGGACCAATGGCTTGTTATATATTAACGCATGCATAATCACATACCTGCCCCCTGGGTCAATCCGCACATCCAGAATCTGTATAGGGAGGGACCTGTGCACCAAAATGCTCACACCCCTGGCATAATTGGAGTAAGTTGAGTGATGGTGCGTTCCTACCCATGCCCTCCTTAAGCCAAGTATTCGTGAATCTGTCAGGTGCGTTTCTTGGAGGACACAGATGTGGGGGTTATATTTTTGTAAATACTTAAATACTAGGGACCTCTTAATGGCGGAGTTTAACCCCCGGACGTTCCAAGACACTATGGATAGATTAGCCATATAGCTTAAAGGTGATATAAATGGGGTCGGCCCACAGGTCCCCCCCCAGATCAGGCAGCACAAACCCATCAGGATCCCCCACATAGCACTGCATCATAGGCCTGTATGTACAATATGCAAACAATATACACATTTGTAAATTCTCAGCAAGCGACTCCAAACACAACAGTTCAACAAAAATAGTCCTCCCGAACCGTGAGGACAACAATTTCCCCCCCCCCCTCCCCCACCCCCAAAAAAGGTTGAAGGTGCATGGATCCCAAAAACTCCCAACTAGAACCGTAGATCAGAAGGGGCGCTCGCTCAAGACGAGAGGTGTCTTAGTGCAGGTCAGCAGAGATGCTGATATAAAAAAGCATACGTGATCTCCTAGTCATGTCTAGGGGCACAAAACTTGGTTACAGTAGAAAGTAGCTTGTCCAGTAACTACCGCCACAACAATCAGTGCCGCCATTTATAGGAGGCTTCCCAGCCTACTTTATCTCCAGTATCACCGGCAATGCAGTTCCGCATAAATGTGTATCAGTGATGTCCCAGTCCACCTCCTAGCTCTCCGGGAAAAATGTTCCAGGGTTCTGCCCGGGCCATGACCCCTTATAGCAAGGGGAGACATGTTCCCTGTGCCTCTGTATCCCCTCGGGGAGAAAGGTTGGTAGCATCGCCGCCCCGCAGAGCGGGGGCATGAGGGGAGGGGAGGCCCGGGCCGCGCCACACATGGATGTCACATAAGGCCGGGCGATACAAGCAGGGGGGACAATAACTAGAAAAGCGGAACAGTAGTACATACCCGCCCGACAGTGACGCCAGGTAGATGCTTGGTCTAAATTCCCCCTTCCTGGCTGCAATCCGAGGTCTCCCGGTGTGTTCCAACACGGTTAGACGAGGATGAGGGTGTGTAGCCGGACTTCAGCGATGTCATCACCGGTGCCGCCAAGGCCAGGGGGATTAGCCGGGTAATGCGCTCCTTGCGTCTCGCGACAGCCGCGTGGGTTAGTCATCCACAGCATCCTCGCATCCTGGTAACAATATACAGGCACAGTGGCACAAGGGTCATCTGTTTAGCAACACACTTGGCATTGTCCTCGGCGGTTGTTGAAGTGGCAGGATACAAAAAGGTAGTAAAACAAATAAGGGAAAAGCAAAAAACGGAGGGGTAACATCATGGTCTGTAGCGGTCCAGAGCAGCATGCCTAGCGGGCAGGAGGCAGTGATTCGAGCCATGCCGCCGCCTCACGTGGTGTAGTAAAAAATTTTGCAGAATCTCCCAGCTGGACTCTCAGTTTAGCCGGGAAGAGAATGCTGTACTTAAGGTTGCGGGACCTTAACTCTGCTTTTATCTGGTCGAACGATCTGCGCTGTTTCTGCGTTTCCAGGGAGTAGTCAGGAAAAAACATCAGTTTGATATTCTGGTACTTCACTTCGCCATCCCTGCGGGCCGCTCGGAGGGTTTCATCCCTGTCTCTGAAGTTCAGCAATCTGAAGATCATGGTGCGGGGATGGGAGCCAGGCGGGCCGGGGACAGGAGGGATCCGGTGTGCTCTCTCCACGGTGAAGTAAGGGGAGAATTGTGTGGATGGAAGAACGGCACGCAACAGTTCCTCAACAAACAGGGGAGGGTTCGTCCCCTCCACTCCCTCCGGTAAACCAACGATCCGGAGGTTATTCCTCCGGTTCCGGTTCTCGGCGTCGTCCACCTTGTATTCTAGTGCTTTGACTTTCGTCTGCAAGGACCGGATAGACGCCGTGTGCTCCCCAACCAGGTCCTCCGTCAGCCCCACGCGGTGCTCTGCCTCAGAAACCCGGGACCGGAGTTTGTCCAGGTCCTGCCGAATTAGTCCCACGTCCAGCTGCACCGCCTCGATTTTGTTGGTCATTGACAAGATGCAATCGCCGTCATGACCTCCTGGAAGCCGATCTGAGCTTCTGCGGCCTTGTCTTCTGGCTCCGTCTGGGACGCCATGTTGCCACTTCGCGGGGCAGAGGCCACCACGTGCAGAGCCACCGGGGCCGGTAAATCGCCCGCTCCCTGCGGGAAATGCAGCTTTTTCCCACTGCGCCGCGTCCGGTATGGCATCCGGCTTGCGCCGAGTGTTCTTGCCAGTCGTTTTTGTAGATAGGAGTCAGGATAAGTGCAAATGGTCAGCAGAGCTCCGGATCCTGCTTCCTCTCAGTTCGCCATCTTGGCCACGCCTAGTCTGTCCACTTTTAGACGACCCCTAAAAAACTCTTCTCTTCAGAGAGGCTCACCCTGCCCCCACCCAACACCTGTACTTTTATTTTTCTCCATTAGCTCATCCCCCACAGTTATTACCTTTTTGTATCTCTTGACCCTCCCTCCTATATTGTAAGCTCTAATGAGCAGGGCTCTCCGATTCCTATTGTATTGAATGTTATTGCCCTTATGTTGTAAAGCGCTGCGTAAACTGTTGGCGATATATAAATCATGTATAATAATAATAATTTCTACAACATTGTATCAATTATGTATAGCAGTTCACCCTCTGATTGATTACACTGTTGGTGGTGAGCACAGGAATCTCCATACACTTTGTACACAGTGTAGAGGTCTTCCTCTTATTTCCTCCTCTGGTCGAATATTTTTAGCCTATAGTGTTAAGCTGGACATAGGCTGATCAACATTCGGATGGTTCAGAAGGGACCGGCCACATTTCGATCAGTGTGTGTCCATCCCTGCTCGACAGCAATCAATCGCTTGATCGACTTCTGGCGAAGGGACATGCTGGAAAACATTTGTTGATCAGCTGTTGATCAGCGACTGCAGCCACTGATCAGTATGTTCTGATAGCGCCAGGTGCCACCTGTCACAATACAATGTCCTGGCAGAAATTGCTAGGACATTGTATCCTGGATGAAGGAATCCCCCATTCCTTCATCCACCTTGTTTGTATGGATGGAGAAATCTCTTAAAAAAAAAAATGACCGGTTAATAGCCAGCTTTAGGCATTTTTTTCTATTGATTATATGTACAATAACTCGTTGAATATTCTTAAGGATTTTTTCTCTTAGAATTGATTGATTTGCCCTTCAAAATGTAACAGATAGAAACTGACATATGACACACATTATAAACATAATTGGTATTATTCATGACTTTGGAATGAATGCGGAGGCAACAATTTGGTATAAATAAACCCCCCTTTTTGTTTTAACACTCAAAACTGTAAAACAAAGCTGAGACATTCACATGGCAATGTTTTATAAAGAGACTCCAAAATGTTTCTGTGTATTTTTTAAATAATGCTCCAAAAATGTAAATCAATAAAAAAAAATTGTATGCTAAATCTAAAAAAAAGGCATAAGCAAAAAAAAAAAGGGAAGGAGACAGAGGAGGAAGGAGGATGAGGTTGATTAGTTGAAAAGGAAGAAACTTTGAAGAGGAACTGCAGTCTGCTCACATAATTTGTAATAAAAACATCTTTGCCATTCTGAAGCTTCCCTTCAACCACTTTGCATATTATTTTATATATACTGTGATTCTGTACTTGCAAAATATGCTGCAGAAAGCTCCCTCCACTGAACGTGGCTGCATCCATTTTAACTGTGGGCAGCTGAAGCTGCTGCCTGTTCACTTCCTGGATTTACACAAACACACAGAGGCACATCTCCATCTCTGCAGCTCTCATTGGCCCTCTTATGACTTATCCCCCCTCCCTTCCTGATAAACTCTCACAAGAGTGAGAAAGAACTGTACACCATGTCATAAGCCTAGACTAATGACCAGACAAGAAACAGGAAGTGGGCTGTATACGGTATTTACTGGCAGAAAAAAATGTTTTACTATCCAAAGTTAAAACAACAAGGGCAGAAGATTTGATAGATGGAAAGATGAAAAAATGACTGAAGTTCTGCTTTAATGAAAACAATTTATTTTTCACTTTACAAGTCTGTGTTCTGCACGAATAAGGCAGCGGGATAACTTCATTAATAGTTTATAAACTTACGCTGAAGAATCCCTATAACTGGCTGTTTGTCTGTCACATGTCATTCAACCAAAAACCACATTGATTTGCTTACATATCATAAAAAAATTTATAGCACTTTTCTTTTTCTTTTTTTATTTATAGCATTTTTTTATCATATTTTATTTATTTATTTTGTTCAGCACAAAATAATAAATAAGACCCATGGTATATGACTATTTTACATGTACTTCTTGAGCCACTTGATGGAGCTCTATGCAAGGCCTATTGCTGTGTGAAGTCTCTTTATTTGAGGCCCCTGCGGTGATAAAGCTTTTTTAAACACCAAAACATCAATTTAATATATTGCAGTTTACCAGATTAGATGCAGTGGGTGTATTTTTTATTTATTTTTGGCTTGTTTTTACCTGGAATCTTGCGAATAACTGGCTTACTTACCTTGGGTGGTTACGCTTATTTCTCTACTGGATCTATTGGTGAAGTGATAACAGTATTGTTGGCACACAGACTAGTCTTCCAGCATGTCTGTCTTTGTTAATTTCCATTAAAGTAATACTAAAGGCCTAATTTCTTTTTTTTTTAACCACTTTCAGACCGGACCATTTGGCTAGCCAAAGACCAGAGAACTTTTTGCGATTCGGCACTGCGTCGCTTTAACGGACAATTGCGCGGTCGTGCGACGCGGCTCCCAAACAAAATTGATGTCCTTTTTTTCCCACAAATAGAGCTTTCTTTTGGTGGTATTTGATCCCCCCTGCAGTTTTTTATTTTTTGCGCTATAATCAAAAAAAGAGCGACAATTTTGAAAAAAACACATTATTTTTAACTTTTTGCTATAATAAATATCCCCAAAAAATATAAAAAAAAAAAAATTTTTTCCTCAGTTTAGGCCGATACGTGTTCTTCTACATATTTTTGGTAAAAAAAAAAATCGCAAAAAGCGATTATTGATTGGTTTGCACAAATCTGATGATGCAAGAACTGGGGTGATCTGAGGTATGAAGGTGCAGGAACTGGGGTGATCTGTAGGGTGAAGGTGCAAAAATTGTGTCTGTAGGTTTATTGGTGCAAGAATTGGGGTGTGAAGGGGCAGGAATTGGGGTGTTTTGAGGTATGAAGGTGCAGTAATTGGGCTGATTTGAGGTATGAAGGTGCAGGAATTAGTGTGATCTGAAGTATTTAGGTGCAGGAATTGGGGTGTTTTGTGGTATGAAAGTGCAGGAATTGGGGTGATCTGAGGTGTGAAGCTCAATATTAATTTCTTACTATTATTCGTTGTTTACAGCATTTCCTTTATTCAAATTTCTTTTCATGATCGATAGTGGAAAGTTGACTTTTCTGTAGCTGGCACTCTAAATTTTTTTGGAAAACATTTTTCGACACACTATCATTTTGGGTCCCTGTGTCCAGGATAAAGAGGAGAAAATTATTTTTGTGAATTTATTAATTACAAAATGCTTTACACATAACAACAAATTAATTTTTTTTTTCACATTTTGTCCCATTTCCCCGCTGGTTATAATTAGGGTTGAGCGAACCCGAACTGTAAAGTTTGGGTTTGTACCAGACTTTTGGGTTTTTGGGTCCCAGACCCGAACCCGAACAATTTACTGTATGTTTGGGTTAGAGTTCGGTGTTTGGCAATGTAATGGCGCTTTTTAAAAAGTTATTGTCAGTTTGTCACAAAGTGTCATTCCTGCAGGAAAAAAAGTCTTTTAAAAGCACTCGCGGCTATAATGAATTGTCGGCTCCTGTCCCCGTAATACAGAGAACAGTCATTGAAAGTCATTGATTTTTAAAAAGTTATTGTCATAAAAAAAGTGTTTGGGGACCCGGGTCCTGCCCCAGGGGACATGTATCAATGCAAAAAAAAGTTTTAAAAACTGCAGTTTTTCAGAAGCAGTGATTTTAATAATGCTTAAAGTGAAACAATAAAAGTGTAATATTCCTTTAAATTTTGTACCTGGGGGGGTGTCTATAGTATGCCTGTAAAGGGGGGCAGGTTTCCCGTGCTTAGAACTGTCCCTGCACAAAGTGTAATTTCTGCAGGAAAAAAAGCTATTTAAAAGCACTCGCGGCTATAATGAATTGTCGGCTCCTGTAATACAGAGAACATTCATTGAAAGTCATTGATTAAAGAAAAAAAAAAAAAAGCGTGGGGGTTCCCCCAAATTCAATTACCAGGCTCTTCAGGTCTGGTGTGGATATTAAGGGGAAGCCTGCGTAAATTAAAAAAAAAAAATGATGTCGGATTCCCCCTAAATATCCCCGCCCCCCTCTGACGTCATGGGGAAAGCCATAGGGAAGTCCCCGTGCGTCAGAGGGGGGCGGAGTCACCAGGTGGCCCCGGCATCCGTTATATAAGACCTGTCAGAAGAAGAGAAGCGGCACACAGTGGGAGCCTCCCATTGCGCGGAGCGGCCCGAGAACGAAGAGACGCCGTGGAGGAAGATGCCGGACGAGAACACCGGAGCAAGAAGAAGGGGATCGGAGGAAGAAGAAGATGGAAGAAAAAGATGAAGAAACCGAAGGATGAAGAAAGGAAGAAGGCCAGAAGAAAGAAGATGAAAGAAGACTTTAATAAAGGAATTGTCAAAGACCGTCTCCTGTCATTTTTAACACTTTTGTCACTTTTTTGGTGAAATGGTAGGGTACTTTTGTACCCCCTTACCATTTCACACAGGGGGGAGGCCGGGATCTGGGGGTCCCCTTGTTAAAGGGGGCTTCCAGATTCCGATAAGCCCCCCGCCCGCAGACCCCCCCACAACCACCGGGCAAGGGTTGTGGGGATGAGGCCCTTGTCCTCATCAACATGGGGACATGGTGCTTTGGGGGGACCCCAAAGCATCCTCCTAATGTTGAGGGCATGTGGCCTGGTACGGTTCAGGAGGGGGCGTTCTCTCGTCCCCCCTCTTTTCCTGCGGCCTGCCAGGTTGCGTGCTCGGATAAAGGGTCTGGTATGGATTTTTAGGGGAACACCACGCCATTTTTTTTTTAAAATTTGGCGTGGAGTTCTCCTTAAAATCCAGTCCTGAAGGGTCTGGTATGGATATTTAGGGGGAACCCCACATCATTTTTTTTTTAAAATTAAGAGTTCCCCTTAATATCCATACCAGACATGAAGGGCCTTGTAATTGAATTTGGGGGAACCCCCATGCTTTTTTTTTTTTTTTTTACCAATGACTTTCAATGACTGTTCTCTGTATTATAGGAGCCGACAATTCATTATAGCCGCGAGTGATTTTAAATAGCTTTTTTTCCTGCAGAAATGACACTTTGTGCAGGGACAGTTCTAAGCACGGAAACATGCGCCCCTTCACAGGCATACTATACACACCCCCCAGGTACAAAATTTAAAGGAATATTACACTTTTATTGTTTCACTTTAAGCATTATTAAAATCACTGCTCCCGAAAAAAGGCCTTTTTTAAAACTTTTTTTTTGCATTGATACATGTCCCCTGGGGCAGGACCCGGGTCCCCAAACACTTTTTATGACAATAACTTTTTAAAAATCAATGACTCTCAATGACTGTGCTCTGTATTACGGGGACAGGAGGCGGCAATTCATTATAGCCGTTCGGGTCCCCATTGACTTCAATGGGGTTCAGGTTCGGGGTCAAGTTCTGTCCCGAACTCAAACTTTTTTGCAAAGTTTGCCCGAACCCCTCGAACCCGAACATCCAGGTGTCCGCTCAACTCTAGTTATAATATATATTCAGGATTTTTTCAAAACCCATTACTTTTAAAGGCCCCATATGTACTAAATTAATGGTGTGAAAATTATTTTGTTATACAAATCGTTTAAAAAGTTATTGTTGAATAAACCATTGTATACAAAAGGTGAAAAATTAAGCCTGGTCACAAAAGTTTTACCAAAAAAGTTTTTTTTCCTAATCTTGGATAGAATAGGAAAGGGCCCCCCAATATCTGCCAGGGTGACTGTTTTTATTCATTGACACAAATATTGATTAAGATATGTGTCTGCCTGTGTTGTTTCTGCAAATAGTGTGATATTTGTAATCTTTCTGTATGCAGGGTGCTAATAATCTCACCACTTACACCTTCAACACCAAAAAAGCACAACATACATTCTGCAAAACGTGCGGAGTCCAGAGCTTCTACACACCTCGCTCTAACCCTGATGGCTATGGTAAGTACCATGTTGGAACCACAGTTTACTCATATTGCACTGCTATATAAAAGGGACAGATTGTAGTTAAAGCGGAGCTCCACCCTAAAGTGGAACTTCCGCTTATCGGATTCCTCCCCCCCCATCCGGTGCCACAATTGGCACCTTTCAGAGGGGAGGGGGGTGCAGATACCTGTATAATACAGGTATCTGCACCCACTTCTGGGACTAGCTAGCCGAAGCTAGCCGGAGGATACCCGCCCATATCCGAAGATGCCCCGTTGTGTCTTGGGAAACACACAGTTCCCAGGACACAACAGGGACCAATAAAGATGCGCAGCGCGACTCGCGCATGAGCAGTAGGGAACCGGGCAGTGAAGCCGCAAGCTTCACTTCCTGATTCCCTGACAGAGGATGGCAGCGGGGGCAGCCGAAAGACGAGCTTGTCATCTTCTGCCGACATCGCTGGAACCTGGAACAGGTAAGTGTCTATTTATTAAAAGTCAGCAGCTGCAGTATTTGTAGCTTCTGACTTTAAAAAAAAAAAATTCAGGTGGACCTCCTCTTTAAAGTATAACTAAAGGCAAAACTTTTTTAGGTTTGGATGGAGTGGAGAGGGATTAGAACACCTGTCAGTTTTTATTGCTGTCTGTGCCCCAGTTAGGGAGACTCAACCTCTCAGTTTGTCCTGTTTAACATTATCAAAATTAAAAAAAAAAAGTCCTACATTTTGGGTTGACACCAGAATAACAAAGGGAAAATCCTCCAATGGGGACAACCAGGGATTCCCCTTACTTTGGAGGCATTCCTGTTTTGGCCTGTGCCTACTGTCACTTATGCTGGCCATACAGGAAGAAATTTTTCCTTCGAAATTTTTATTTTTAAGAAAGTTTGTTCAATTTTCGAATTGTTAGTGGGGTCAAATCGACGTTCGTTTTTGATCACAGTGATGGAAAAATTTGCAGGAGCAGAATAGAATGCTTTTCTCAATGAACTTTCGGACAGTGTATGTGGCTTTTGTTCAGAAATGACATTCATTTTAAAATTGAATGTTAAAAGCAAGTGAAATTTTCAAACAATTTCAAACAATTCATGGAATGTACAAAGAAATTTCCTACCAATATTTTCATTTAAGGTCAAATTCAAGTTCTTAGGTACTTACTGACATGTATGTACAGTGTACTGAGCTGTATGTGTGCTGCACTCTATTTCCTTATATGTAAACTAATAATGCATTCTTTATGCAGGCCAACTAATCGGCTGACCAACTATTTTAATATGAAAATACTTCACAACTATTTTCATAATAGATTTTAATCAATTATGTTGATTAGTTATTTCGGCCCTTTCGGTCTGTGGAATGTAAAAGCATCTGAAACTGGTCAAATGCATCTGCAGTGAATTGAACAATGCTAATTCCTGTGTACAACATTTACAAACTGGAGTTGAATGGTACTTTTAAAAGCTTTAACAAAGCTTGCTGAAAGCTCTGCAAATGCTTTGTCAAAACTTGCTGTTCGCACTGCGCTTATACAGGCTGAAGCCTGTGTGAAATCGGCCTTAGAGAGCCTGAGTCAGTAGTCAGAGAGTATCCTTAATGATTCTGAACACCCACTGTTCCCAGTCTGACATCTGTGTGGGTGCACAGCCCCAAGCATAAGACAGGGTACTTTTGGGGCAGTGCACCCACACAGATGTCGAATTGAGAGCAGTGGCTGTGTACGTGCAACATGGAACATCTATGCATTCCTATGTGGGTAAACATGGGCCTCACATGGGCATACCCTGTAGTAAAATCCCATGTGCACAAGGCCTTATCAGTACTTGGTAACTGCTTCCCTCTAATCTATTATCTGCGTAATCCAACAAAGAGCCACCAATCTGACAACATTGTTTTAACATGATTGATTGAGATTATTCAATTGACCTTTATAGTATGTAAAAATGTTATACCAAAATTAGGACGCCTTCTAGACACTGGACATTCCACCATTGCCAAATGAAAGGATATTATCAGTGTTTTAAAAAATGAAAAATGTAAAGCCAGCACTGGGAGAAGAAGAGGGCAGCCAGCAAAAACAGATTGATATACAAATCCTAAAGCGGAAGTAAACCCATCGATTTAACAGTTTCAAAAAAAAGGCATGCCGGGAATGCTAACTGCACATTGGCTGTGCTCTCAACCAAACAGTCAAACCATCCAATGGCTGGTGCCATAACGGATCACATGTGCAGCACCGTGGCAGTTGAAAATTAAACAGAGGCAAAGATGGCAGCTTCCTTGGCTGAAAACGATAGGGGGGTTTACTTCCACTTAATGAATCTAAAAACTGTGTAATGCGGCACCTATATCATCATCAGTATTAAAAGTGTGTCACTACCGGTATGCATATAAATTATGAAATTATTCATAGACTAAACAAAATCATAAATGGCTTATACAATACATAACACATTTTGAAATATTGTATACATAAAGCATGCAAAGCAATAGTGACAGCTGTGTCTTGGTAAGGCATTAGATCACTATGAAGGAGCTCGGCGTTGTATTATTTCTATGCACTGCTCCTCTGGGTCCTATTGACTTTTAGTTTCCTCTACCTAGGTTTCAGATTCATATAGTCTAGGGGAAATTTCAGTGGCTATTTTGTGGTTCTTTGAAGTGCCTACAACAGTAAAGTATTCACCACAGGCAGTTCAGCTTCCAGCAGAGTTAGCTGGAGGGTGACAAAATACAAAATGCATAATGCAAGAGACCAGAGCAAAAGATTTTTTAAACCTGGGCATGAAAGTGTTTTTTTACACTTCATTCTCACTTCAATCAACTGAAACCAATTTAAGGAACTTCTGTTTAACTTGCATTGTGGATAATCAGACTACTCTTCCTTTTAGGTATAGCAGCACATTGCCTGGATGAAGGGACAGTCCGTAGCATCCATGTGGAACAGATCAATGGGAAGGAATGGGAGAAGGCTATGAAAGAACACAAGACCATTCGCAACATGTCAAAGTCTTGAGAATGTTCTGTACATCTGTTTTATTTCTGTATGTTTCTGCGTTTCCGTCCATTACTAGTTTTATACACCTTCTGCCTTAGTGGCACGTCTCCTTCAGTTAATTGAAATAAATCTTTTCTATACACTCATTCATACCTCTTCTAGTCTCTTTATGTAACTGTGGTGGCTCCTTACCATATGATACATTCGACACAGATTCACAAATCAGATAACGCAACACACTATTTTCTAAGATTTTTTATTTTTAATAAGAGAGAATGAATAAAGTCATTGAACACACCAGCTTTCAGACACCCAGTACTGTACTTCTAATAGACTGTATAGCAATGGAACACAATTCATATGCTTTGTACAAAAAAGTGTACATTTATATTAAAATTACAGCCCTGCAGTAGACATTCAATGTATAAGTGCCCTTATACAAAAGTAAGTGACATGACAGGATGTGGCAGTACCTCTACGCGTTTCGTCAGTGTGACGTCCTCCATAAGAATGTCAACTAGACTGCTTCCCAATGACGTCAAGCAAAATGCGTAGAGGCGGGACTTCCAGTTGCCACGTTCAGTCACGATACTTCTGGCATTTGGAGCACACGCCAGCTCCAGGTCTGAGTGGAGCGGCGGCGCTCACAATAGATATACAGATGGGTTGTTCTTGTGCCGAGTTTTGGCACCTATTAATGTGAGCATTATTTATACATGGTTTTATTCATTTATATACAATAAAATACTACACTATATTAGTGCTTATTTCCTTGGGTTTTCTGTGTTAAGCCGATGGAGTGGAAAGAGTGACATGAGGACACAGACATCCAATCTCCCGGGGCTGCAGTGGATCCAGAATTTAAAAAAACAAGCAGACATAGATCTTCTTTTCAACTAAAGGGGTCTAGGTGGTACGGTGAGTGATTTAATTATTGAGTCCTACTGGGTGCATTTGCATGTCGATTCTGGTGGAGGAATTATTGAAAATTTTAAAAAAATCATGAATTTGTGTCAAAGGACTGCTACACGTAGTGCATGAAACTAAAAATATTGCAGCGCTAATAAAGTCAATGAAATAGTGAACAAACAATACCACAATGTGCAAGTGAAATCCCCAAAATAATGTAATGACCAATAAAGTTCATACAGTGGTGCAAAAATAGTAGTTAACAGATTATGTGCGTGATCCAACAATCCACCAACGTGCTCCACCACCCAGTGTAAGATGGACTCTTACCAGAGGTGGGAGGACTCTGTCACAGAGTCAAATACGCTCAAATAAATGAATTATCAGCAATCAGCCATCACAGATCCTTCCAGGAATAGATCTATTCAGTGATCCCAATAAAAGGCAAATGGACATAGGGCAAACGATGTGTCTCATATATGTAAATGAAGGAGAACATCCACATAGTGTATTAATGTAAAACACTATTTTTTTTCACACAAACGGATAAAAGGTTCTCTCATCTCAGAAGATAAAAGCAGCCATGTATGCAATGTAAACCATGCATAGAGATCAATCAGTTGGTGTACACAACAAAGCAAGCGTGGCGACGGCAAGTGCACAGGCTCCGCCTTACATGTTTCGTCACAACTGACATCATCGGGGGCATGGACTGATTTCTCATGAGAGCATGTGATCCATTTGTTATTTGTTTATTTAATATATTTTGAGGAATTTGTAGTTCTCTACAGGATTGTCATATTTATATGAAAATATTTGCACATCTATAATGGTTTATTTGAGGTATTACATTTTAGGCGCTGACACTCTCTGATATTGTAGCACATAGCTTCCCCATTTTTCTTTCCCACTTTTAGGGCCCGTTCACACCAGATGCAGTTCTGTGCACTTTTTTCTGCGCTAAAAATGCATTCACAGTGTTTTCCATGTATTCCAATGGCTCTTGTTTACACCATGCAGTCAGTTTCCGGTGCAGAAACTGTCCGGAAACTGACTGCATGGTGTGAACTAGGGCCATTGGAATACATGGAAAACACTGTGCATGCATTTTTAGTGCAGAAAAAAATCGCACGGAACTGCATCTGGTGTGAACTGGCCCTAAGTGTACATAATACACTGGGTAGACAGCTTACATATACAATCACATACACAGTGACACAGAGTTTGTTTTTGTTTTTTTTATGTTTTCTGAGTACTGAAGGATATTAACATTGCCCCGGGTTCATACAGGACAAGAAAGAGGGATTTTGAAAGAAAAAAAACGACATATTCATAGTTTAGCAGAGTATTAAATGCCTATTGTCAGGATGCATTTTTAAACCACTGAACAGTATTTTTGCAATAAACCAAGATTTAAATCGAAGCGGTTTATAATGAGGTAGCTGATGGTTTATGGCATTTTCCACTTGAGAATCAGACATATTCAGGCATAAAGTACAAGGATATCGAAGACTTTTTGGTTAAGGGTTCTTTACTTTAAGAGCAGTGAAGCACCAGAGACCATAATAAACTGATCTAAAAGGAGACATTCGTTACTTACAAACCTGGTGGACCTTTGCACATTCACGCTGTTGTCTTTTTTTGATAATAAACAGAGAAATCATTTTTACGATTACGAACATTACATGAACAAAGTACAGATGTCACAACCAAGACGCAGTGACTGCTGCTGGAGTGTACAGCAATAATAATTAACTAAACATTGGCTATCCATAAAGTCAAGATATACAGTACATAAACTTTATATTTTATTTCAAATGTAAAAATACAACAAAAATAGGCAAACAAATTTCAGCAGCAGAAAAACAGTGTTGCTGTCCATAGTAATAAGCCAGATGAATGCTGTCACAGTCTTGGAAGATGTTGCTGTAATCTGATTACTGCAGGCACCCCCCTATTTCTTTGAGCTCCAATGTAAATGTATTATGTTACCAAAATGCCCACATATAGATAGATAGATTATTCCATTTACCCGACCAACCACACTTGTCTTTTATCTCCAGCTTGTCTCTAAAGATGAGCCATGCTCATTGACTTACATGCAGCAATAAGTCTTATGACAAGTTCAGCTTTAGATCTGAGTGTCAGCTTTCCTTTTCTGTTTCCTGGCCATGAAGAAAGTGCAATGAGTTGATAGCCATGTAATGGGAGAACAGCAGGTAAATATGACGAAACCAGAGCAGCTGGCTTTGATGACACATCATGGCGTCCTGGAACACAAGCAGACATAAGATGAAAACACACGCTCCCAGAAAACGGACATATGGATATTTATAGTTCAGAAAAAAATGGAAGTTCTTTTAAAAATCATTAATATCTTTATTCTGTTAATATCATTTTATTTATTGATCTGAAATTAATATATAGGTGGTCTGAAAAATGTATCCAGCTGTGAGGACTAACGACCTATATTCACACAGCTTGCTAAATGCAGGATTTAAAACCCAAAAAACAAACCTGTAACATATTGTAACTTAGCAGCCCTTAGATCTTATCCAAGGCAGTTCCTCTGATTTGGTCTAGAGAATACCTCCCCCTCCTTTCATATCCATTACACAGAGGGGAGGGGGGATTATATTGTTTATAAAAGAGAAGTGGGCAAGTCTAAAAACACTGTTCTCAGCTCAAAGAGTGAGAACAGGAAGTTGGAAGCTCATTGGATTAACTACTTGCAGGCCGCCCCTCTGCAATGTACTGTGGATGGACCGCCCCCCTGCAATGTACTGTGGATGGGCCGCCCCCCTGCAATGTACTGTGGATGGGCCGCCCCCCTGCAATGTACTGTGGATGGGCCGCCTGCACAGGCAAAGCAGGGATGAGAAACTATGAGGTCTATTAGTAAAAGCAGCACACTTTACACATAGGCCCCTTTCACACTGGGGCAGTGCGGGCGTCGGCGGTAAAGCAGCGCTATATTTAGCGCTGCTTTACCAGCGGTATTCGGCTGCTAGCGGTGCGGTTTTAACCCGGCTAGGGGCCGAAAAAGGGTTAAACCCCCCCGCAAAGTGCCCCCATGATTTCAATGGGTAGGAACAGTGAATACACCGCTCCAAAGATGCTGCTAGCAGGACTTTTTTTATCGCCCTGTTAGCGCACCGCTCCAGTGTGAAAGCCCTCCGGCTTTCCCACTGGAGTGAAAGGATCCGCTTTTTTCAGGCGTTATTTTTAGCGCTGTAGCGCCTGAAAAACGCTTCAGTGTGAAAGGGGCCTTAGTTAGGCACACATTTAACCCCTTGATCGCCCTACATGTTAACCCCTTCCCAGCCAGTGTCATTGTCATTAGTACAGTGACAATATATTATTATTACAGTATAGTATTACCACTAAATTAGTGTCACTGGTGATGTTAGTGACAGTTATGCCCTGTACACACGATAGGATTTTTCCGACAACAAATGTTGGATGTGAGCTTGTTGTCGGAAAGTTCTAACGTGTGTATGCTCCATAGAACATTTGTTGTCGGAATATCCACCAACAAATGTTTGAGAGCAGGTTCTCAAATTTTCCGACAACAAAACTTGTTGTTGGAAATTCCGAGCGTGTGTACATAAGCCTGACGTACAAAAGTCCATGCATGCTCTGAATCAAGCAGAAGAGCAGCACTGGCTATTGAACTTCATTTTTCTCGGGTCATTGTGCGTGTTGTATGTCACCTCGTTCTTGACGTTCGGAATTTCCGACAACATTTGTGTGACCTTGTGTATGCAAGACAAGTTTGAGCCAACATCCTTCGGAAAAAAAATACACGGTTTTGTTGTCGGAAAATCCTATCGTGTGTACAGGGCATAAGTGTCAGATTGCCCGTTGCACTATAGCAGTCCCATTATAAGTCACTGTCCACCAGTATATATTCCAGTATATATATGCTATAACTTTCACGTAAACCAATTAATATATGCTTATTGTATTTTTTTTTTTTTTTTATCAAAGACATGTAGCGGAATACATTTTGGCCAAAATTAATTAAGAAATTAGATTTTTTTATTTTTTATTTATTGGATATGTTTTGTAGTAGAAAGTAAAAAATATTGTTTTTTTTTCTTCAAAATTTTCTGTCACAAAAAATGAAAAACCCAGTGGAGATCAAATACTACCAATACTACTATTTGTGTGAAAATACAATTATACAAATTTTGTTTGGGTACGCATACAATTCACACACATTCCCACCCACATATATGTGAGCCTTAATAAGGATTCTGTACTTGGGGGAGACGAAGGGATGGGGGGTGTCTGTATGGAGGGTTCTGCACTGGGGGGGGGGTGTCTGTACTTAGGGCTCTGTACTGGGGGGGCTGGAATGGGGGATTAGGGATTTTAGGGGAGTCAGTCTGTACTGAAGCGTCTGTGCTGGGGTAGGGGGTCTGTACTGAGGGTTTTATGTTTTTGCTGGGTGGGGGCATCAATACTTGGGAGTCTTTGCTTGGGGAGTAGTCTATGCTGGGGAGGTCCATCTGTACTGATGTGTCTGTTCTGGGGGGGGTGTTCAACTGTACTGAGGGGTCTGTGCTTTGGGTGTGGTCCATCTGTGCTGGGAAGGTAGTCTGTACTGTGGGGGTCTGTGTTTGGGGGGGGGGGGGGCTGTACTGAGGGAGAATTTAGGGAAGTTCTTTTCTAAGGTCAGCAGTGTGTAGAAAAGGATGTGAGTAAGCACTCTTGGTAGTGTGAAACGCGTTAGCCATTTTCCTGCTTTGCTGTGACCAATTTTTGTGTGATTCAACATTTTACCAATAAAGGCTTTTGAATTTTTGGAGTGCCGCCGTCCACAGTCCTTAATTCGCATCACCATTAAAGTCGAGATCTCTCCAGAGTCTGGACTGGTTCTGTGATGTCAGCCGACGGCGGATTTTAGCCCGCTGTTGGCTGAAAACAGGTCATGGGACTGCAGAACTCAGTGCACTCCTGTTACCCAGAGGAAAAGTAGAGCCAAAAGAGCTTTGGCCATACTTCTCCTTTAATTCTTACAAGGAAAGGCTAACTCATACTTTTAAAGCTGAAGTTCAAACAAAAGGCTAAATGCACAGTTGAAATATATATTTATTACTTGTTGTACATAAGCCTCCTTTCATACTAGTGTGACTTGGGATCCAACTTGGGAGACCCAAAGTCGCAGGACACGTGGAAATTCCTACTGACACTACAGAAGTAGCTACGACTTCAGAAAAGGTTCCTGCACCACTTATGGTCCGACTTTTGATGCGACTTTGGTCTAGAGATTGTAAAGTCAGATCAAAGTCGCACCAAATTTGCACTGGAAATCATGCCACTTTGGAGACATCCTAAGGTAAAAGGAGCCTAAATGGTATCACCCTAAATCCAAACTTTTGTTCTACATGACAATTTTTTTTAAATGTTGTTATGCCATGCACGTTAATGTAGAAGTTCCCTCTAAAACTAAAATCTGTAAATCTACTGGCATCCACAATCTAAGACTAACCTATCTAGCCCTGTAAAGAAGAAATCACTATACATATCTTTTCTGAAACCACTCCGATCAAGTCCCACACTGAGCTGTCAGCGGTGGCGTTTCTGTAGAGACAGGTGAAGAGGAGGCAGCCGACAACGGGAAGCCCCATAGTTACTCTATGGGTGACGTCACTTCCTAGGCATTTCAACAGCCATTGTCGGCTGTCTTCTGCACAGAGCTTGGGCCGCTGGAGAGTGGACCGGTTCGGCTTCAGAAAAATTAGGTATAGCAATTTCTTCTTTACAGGGCTAGTTAGGTTAGTCTTAGATTGTGGATGCCAGTAGATTTACAGATTTTAGTTTTAGGGTGAACTTTTACTTGAAGGCTCCATTCACACTTGTGAATGGGGCCCTTTGCGTTTAGCTGCGGAAGACCCAGCTAGGATTCCCTACAATTAGCTGTGTGCAGGAAGCCTCAATAAAGCAATGGGAGCAAATGATGCAGCATCCAGGGTCGATCATTCACAAATAATCGCTGCATGAGCGATTATATGCGATCGGCCACGAGTAGCTGTGGGTGCTGTCAGCCTCCAATTGCTTTTAATGGGCTTCCATCCTGCACCTAATCGCAAACAGCCAAATTCGCAAGCGCAAATGGGGCCAAATTCAGACAGCACACCCAGATTCTGGACCTCAGATGTCTATATTACAGGTAGACAATACCACCTGGTCCTGAACATCAGGCAACTGGACAATGAAGGAACAGCAGCACACTGACACTGTGTTCTCTTCTATAAGCATGTTCACAGTGTTAGAATGACAGGACTTTGTAAAGCAGTAGACCCCTAAAAGGCTGACCATGCCTCTAAAGCCCCATACACACGGTCGGACTTTTTCATGGATTCTGTCCGATCGGACAATGTTGTTGAAAAATCAGACCGTGTGTATGCACCATCGGACAGTGTACGTCGGTTTGTCTGACGGACAAAGTCTTATCTCCTTCTGGAAAGATTTGCCGACAACACGGTCCGATCACACCAAATCCGATCGTGTGTACGGTTGTCCGACGGACAAAGTGCTACGCATGCTCAGAAGAAATTCTGTGACGGAAGCGCTCGGTCAGGTAAAACTACCTTTCCTAATGGACACAGCACATTCGTCACGCTGCAATGTTAAAATGTCTTTAATGCAGCGCATTCTCTTTTTCTTTACAATGCAACAAGAATGACATGTTTTAGCTGCTCCTATTCACCCGCACTTCTCACAAACTTAGTTCTTTATTACTTTTCAGCATTTATACACTACATGTTTATTTTTACTCAGATCGTAAAAGAATCTTTGTTATATTTTTAGCATGATTTGTCTTTTTTTTTTTTTTTTTTTTTGGGAATACATATTTGAAGGAGATTTTTTTTTTTTTTTTTTGGAGGGGGGTTGTGTGTCTCAACTTAGCAAAACCACATTATTAACATTTGTATTTCTTGCTTAAATTTACTAGGAGTTTGTTGGTTGTTGGTGCCCCTTGTTAATTCTACTTTAGGATTAGTGAAATGTACCTGCCTACTCAAAGAAAAACTGTCATTGTAGAAAAGTAAAACACAATAGTCAATGATTATTTCAAATCCAAAAAACATTTATTTAGGTCTCAGCAACAAACCAAAGAGGAACGCAGCCATGGTGAAACTTGGGGAATTTGCAAAGCCTTGGACACCCACGGCAACCATCATTTTTCACGCTTAGAAAATTGGGGGCCTGAGAAGTACCTATCTAAATAATAAGGGAGTGCAATCTGGTCCTGAAGTCCAAAACATCCGGAACTGCAGCAGATGCCATCTAGGTCCCCAGGCTCTGGTCCTACGAGAGGCTCCATCTTCTCTCAGACCAGACTGAATCTAGGTCGTCACTCTCTTGTCTTCCTTGTACTCTTCCTTCCACGCCGTGGTGCTGGTGCTGGTGGGGTGGCAGAAGGAGGAGGCGGAGCAAGGTCACTCTCGCAAACATGTGTGAGTGGGGTCATCTCCCCAGCCATCCCCTCATTTAGGATTTTGAGGATGACATCCTCACACATGCTGCGTTGCCCTGCCTCCATACCCGTCATTTTACTGCCAACCAAGGAGGCAAAGGCCTCCTCGTAGGTGGGTGTGGCATATAGGGAGGCTGAAGCATCTTTGATCAGCTGGAGCGCTGACTCTCCCACCTCCCCCATGCTTTTCGCCCTTCTGTAGGGAAGGCGGAGGGGAGGGACTTGGGAGACAGTCAGGCTCCTAGGCCTACCCCCCTGTTGGCTGCCACTAACCCCTGCCTCCTCCTGACTGCCACCTTCCACAGCCACCTCCTGGCTGAGGTCTTCCTGTGTATGAAAAAGGGACATAGTTTCAGTTATTTGTTCATCAAACACACACAATTCTCATCTAGTGACTGTTGCAAAATGTTTACAAACAGAAAACCATACAATTCTCAGCCCTGCAGTTTAGAGTCTTCCCAAAAATGTCTCCAACACCACTGTCTGTTGATATGTCAATCACGTTAGGAACTAAGCAATTGGGGATCCTGAATTAACTGAACATCATTCATTATTCCCCAAAATGGTTACAAAACTACTATACCTGGAACAAGCTGGGCTCCTGCACATATTCCATACTGGAAGGCCCAGGTTGGTCCTCGGAAGCCTCATCAGGGGTGGCGTACGCGGAAGGACGCGTGCAAGGAAGAGTTGAGAGTGACTTCCTGACATTAGCCTGGTCTTTGAGAAAGTGGAGCCTCTCATAGTACCAGAGCGTGGGGACATAGACATCAGCTGCTGCAGCTCCAGATGCTAGGGACTTCTGGACCCTATTGCGCTCCCGGAAATAGGTACTCTTCATGTTATTTATTTTTACTTTTAAGTTTGCCACGGTTGCCATGGGCAGGTTTGGCTTTACAAATGCCACAAGTTTCAGCAGGGCTGCGTACCTCTTTGGTCTGTTGCTGTAGTCACGGTGCTTTGGTTGCCATAAGAGGGGAAATTCCCTGTATTTATCAATGAAGAGGGGGAGAAAACTCACGTCGTAGAAGCCCTCCATCACCTCTGCAAGACATAACACCACACAAAACAATATAAATAATGTCAGCCTAAACTCTCCTAATCTTCTCCATAAAGAAGCCTCAAGTTCGAATCAGTCTAGGCTAGTTAGGTACCAACGTCAAATTGTACCTTCGTTTGTAGCGATCGTCTCGTGCGTGAGCTTTCTCTCCCCTCGTCTCCCAGATCGTGGCTACGACACAGGCGTGTGACGTTTTATATACAGTGCGCATGCGTCAAACTCCGCCCGCCCCTGACGATCTTTCTCGTCTATTCCCCACCCCTTCTCTTTACGGCGCAGTGGGGAGAGCACATGGCGGGGACACAGCAGGTGCGCCCCAAATATCCCACCAACGAGGAGGAGGACGAGGAAAGTCCGGAGGCAGAAACGTCCCGATCCCGGAGCCTGAAATTCAAGGCCTCCAATATGTCATTTGGAGAAATGTTGGAGATGGTGGACATATTAAAGAGGAGCGACTATGATGGGAAGTACGGGCCTTACCTCAACCCCAATGTCCGCAAGGCCAAGATCATGTCTAAAGTTGTGAGGAGGCTGTACAATCATTTTGGGGTACAACGATCCAAGGAGCAACTCAGGAAACGCTGGTCAGACCTGAAACTGAGGGAGGCCGATCAGTACAGAAAGATCAAGCGAGTTCTTCAAAAAAGTAAGTAGTTGTGTTTTGTGTTTGCTTTCTTGCTTGCATACTGCTCCATGTGGTTTGATTTTTACAAAGTTGTACATTCCAAAATGGCCACTTTCAGGTTCGTCTGTGCATTCGATCGTACTCAGCCTCGATCTTTCTGCCACTGTCATGATCGTGTGTGTCCATTCGATCGTACGCAACCTCGATCGTTCGGCCACTTATAATACGTGGTTTGGTGAAGTTTTTATTGAAAGGAAGTTTGTTCTCACTAGAGATGTCAGCAAGAGCCTAAACCAAATTTTGTCAATGTAAAGGAGAGGTCACTCAGTAGCTGTTTACCCATCTGGACTCTAGAGCACTAGTGCTGGGACACCCAAACCCCCTTTTTATTAGGCTTTTCCACACATGTGCTCCAGTGGATACTAGAGGGGGGTCTCCATCACACAAACTTCTACCAAAAAGCTAGTAAGTTTAGCACCTTTACAAAGTGACTACATTCATGTAGTTGCCATTTGTAACTGGCCAAACAAAAATAGTGTCCGTCACTTTCAAGCAATGTTTGTCATTTCCTATTTCTGCCCTCAATAGATTGTGTTGCTAAATCTTCCTTTTGTACATTCTCATAGGGGAGCGAAAACTTGGGCCGTCTGAGGAAACCCCAAAACCCACACCTCCCAAAAAAGGTGAAAGAGCAGAAGCAGAGGAGGAGGAGGAGGAAGGAGAGATCATCGAACTTGGAGAAATTGTCACCACAACAGGTGAGTGTGGGAGAACACAGCTACTGGTAAGCTAATCAATGTATGGCTGCCTCATTTCCAACACCCGATTTTTGTTTGTTTGTGGTTTTTAGGTGACGTGGATGTTGCGGAAGAAAAATCTCACTTTACCACAGAGAGTGCCCACGTACTCATCGGGGAGATAATGGTCTGCAATAGAGATCTAGATTACATAAAGCAAAACATCAATGATGTTCAACAAAAATTGAAGAACATCATTGATGTTTTAGGAAAAATATGAAAACGCACCAAGTAATTAACACACATTTGTGCCAGCTTCTGAACACATTTGCAACTTAAGAACTGTGTGAAATTTGGAACATGCACACATTGTGTCCACATGTGCTAGCTCCCATCATGGTGGATGAATGCCAACGTTTTTTTTGGGGGTGCAACCACTTTACGAACTACGAAAGTGGTTGTGGTGAAGGGGTTGCACCCCCAAAAAACGTCCATTCAGCCCCATGATGGAAAATGGCACTTTTGAAGCTTCTAGGCATGTGTTTTACCATCTAATGACCATTTTCAGACCCAAATTGTGTGCATGTTCTAAATTTCCACTTTCCAGGGGGGACCCCCCCATGTGATGAAGGCAAGATCAAACACACTTTGAACATATAGTCATGTCTGATCTTGTCTTCACTTTACAAAGTTGAACTTTCCTAGTTCCTAGGTTCTGTTTTGCTCCATGCCTGGTTTTACCAATTGCGGAATGTTTGTAAACAATGTTGTAAATAACCAAGATGTTGTCAGTTTGGGCGTGAAGATTGTAAACGCACTTGTGAATGTTTTCCAAGTAAACTATTTTATTTTTCTAAATGTGTGGCTTCCTTGTTTAAAAAACACAATGCATTATGTATGTCAAATGTAAAGGATATGGGGGGCAATGGGTGTTATTTACTAAAGGCAAGTCCACTTTGCACTGCAAGTTTCTTTTCCAGGGCACTTTTTCACTGCACTTGTAGAGCATAGTCGATTTGACTTATGTAAATGACACCCACAGTGCTTTGTACGAAAACACGGAGCACAGCATTTTTGAGAATACACACATGTCTGACCTGGTGATGAAAAGGAGTATTTTGGGTGTCAGTTATGCAGTACAAACCTTCTCTAGACCAAAGATTAGGTAGCAAACACACAACATGAGAAGAATCTTTTTGGGAAGAAGAGACTGTTACCTCCTTTTGCCCAGAAAGTGCATTCCCACTGTCGAAGGCAAAGGGAAAAAAATTCAAGGTAAAATAAGCTAAAAAGAATACTGAAATGGCAATAAATCATAGGTTGGTTGAAAAATCAGATTTATTAAAAAATGCCTCTCACACATCGTCAAGCAGAGCAATGGCCCCCCTACCCACAAAGTAGTCCATATATTGCTCGCGGACCGCGCGGGCATTTAGAGGGGGCAAGCCTGGACGTGCCACTTGAAGGGCTGTGAGGTCAGCATTTGGAGGGCCCTCCACATCTGGGCCAACGGGCACCACATAGTTCCTGTTATGTCTTTTGAGGAAGTTGTGCAATATGCAACAGGCAAGAACTATGTGGTTCAGTTTGTATTCCGCCAAGTTAATTGCCGTCAAGAACAGGCGGAAGCGGCTGGACAGGATGCCAAAAGTGTTCTCCACAACTCTTCTGGCTCTGGACAGCCTGTAGTTGAAGACCCTCTGGTCTGGGGTGAGGGTCCTCATCGGGAACGGCCTCATCAGATGGGGAGTCAACGCAAACGCTTCATCTGCGACAAAGACGAAGGGGAGTCCTTCTGCATTCTCCTCTGGAGGTGGCAAGCACAGACTGCCACTTTGGAGACGCCAGTAGAACTCCGTGTGCGCAATGGCACCACCATCCGAGATCCGGCCGTTCATCCCCACGTCCACATACATAAATTCATATGTTGCCGACACCACCGCCAACATCACTACACTATTAAACCCTTTATAATTATAATAGTAGGACCCCGAGTTGGGCGGTGGGACGATGCGGACGTGTTTCCCATCAATTGCCCCTCCGCAGTTAGGAAAGTCCCAACGGCTGGCAAAGTGGGAGGCCACAGTCTGCCATTCCTGTGGCGTGGAAGGGAACTGTGGAGTGAAACAAGAAAAAATAATTAGTCACTTTGCACATAAACATTGCAAGCAGATTAGACAATCAACATCTTGGAACAAGAGCATTGTATAAAATTGGAGGCTGGAAAGTATTTGCACAGAAAAGTAGAGGCTCCCCTTCACAGATTACTCACCCCCCATCAATCCCCCCACTTCTGATGGGCCATTGGCAATAACTAGGGTTTTGGGGGGGGGGGTTGTTGGACAGGTAACCCTCTGCTCTTCATTGATTGGCAAATGGCTCAATAATGTGTGCTAGTTTGGCCAGACCCTCTGTACTTAACACTATTGGCAGCCCCCAGGAAAGCTAAACTAACATTTCAAACCCCCCCCCCCCCCAAAAAGGAAAGCACATTGTGACATTATGAAATTACCAAGCAAGCTAATAGGAGGGAAAGAACACAAAAAAATCGGAAATGGAAAGTATGGAGGCAGCCCCTTGCACTACATGCTTTGCTGAATTCATCCCTAAAGATTCCCACTATAAAGAGGTAGGTATATAGTGTGTATTGACCTTGGGAAAGCCAGCAGATAGAGGATTGGTACCATCTGACAGAGCAGTTGGGGGAGGGGGTTCCTAATGAGTTTGCCCCCCCACCAAAAAAAAGGGGCTCTACATGAAGTAAACCACACAGCAAACATTTGTGCATATTTTAGGGGGTGTTTGGGGGCAAACAATACTATGCAGCAGACAAAATACATTGCTTAAGTGACTAGGCCATAGGTGTCTATTGGGGCAGAAGAGCATGCTGGGGAGGTAAGTGAAGGGAAAAATGCATGAAGGAGAAAAGGGGCACAGCATATTAGAGCATATTGCAATCATGGTAATTAGGGAAGGAGGTCAAAAATAGAAGACATTAGCAAACAGAGCATACATAGAAGGGAATAGTAAAGTAGAAATGTTACCTTAATATAGTCCTCCTGCAGGACCTCGATGATGGCAGAACAGGTCTCTGGAATAATGATTCCCAGGGCCTGGGGAGAGATACCTGAAGAGAACTTCAAATCCTGAAGACTTCTCCCTGTCGCCAAGTACCTCAACGTGGCAACAAGCCTCTGCTCCGGAGTAATGGCTTGTCTCATGCAGGTATCCTGCCGGCTGATAAAGGGGGTCAGCAAAGCCAAAAGACGGTGAAAATCGGGGTCCGTCATCCTGAGAAAGTTCCTGAAATCATCAGGATTATTCTCCCGGATCTCACGAAGCAAAGGCATGTGCGAGAATTGGTCACGCTGAAGCAACCAATTCTTGGTCCACATACTCCTCGTCACTCTGTTCATGGACGGGTCTTGGGTCAAAGCTAAAAGCCTGACACCAATTCTGCGTACAGCACGAACTCGGCGACGAGTACGCACGGGAAACATCGCTCACAAGGTCACAAAAGGTCGGCTGGTCAGAACGGACAAACAGAAAGCACCGATAAACAGCAAGGCCTGAAAGAACGAAATGAATACCAGAAACGAGCAGACAATAAGCAGTGCAAATCAAAGCGTCCTATATCAAGATATAGGCCGCAATGACCAACAAATGCGAACTGACTACACGCACTAATAAACAGATACGCACGACAAGCACAAACTGAAGAGCAGTAACGATCTGAGTCAGAAAACTGAGAAGCGCGAATCTTAAGTCACCAAACTTCGACTAACTCGCGATAAACACGGGATCAGCAGAAGGAGCCCAACGGGTGCCTGACGTGGTGCTGAACTTCCCTTTTCTAATCTCGTGGACGACGACTTACGTCACGACGTTCTTGCAGACCGGATATTCCGACAACGTAGTCCGACCGTGTGTACGCAACACCAACATCGGACAAAGTACGACGGACAGGATCCGACCGACCTGGTCCGCGGATTGTCCGACCGTGTGTATGGGGCTTAAGAGGAATATCTACTGATATCCAGTCATATTAAAATACATAAAATCTTTTTTCTGTTTAGAACTGAACTACAGATATTATCTGTATTGGATACTTACATTGGTACTTCCCTAATAGCTCATCGGGTATTAAATGTGCATACATACATTGTAGTGAGCTGGACCAATGTAATTATACAATAAAGAAAATTCCCAAAATTCACCTTTAGACCCCTTTCACACTGAGCCGCCCCGGGAGTCAGCGGTAAATCGGTGCTATTTTTATCGCCGCTTTACCGTTGTTTTAGCGGCGCTATGCGGCCGATAGCGGGCGGATTTAACCCCCCCGCTAGCGGACGAAAAGGGGTTAAATCTGCCCGCAAAACGATGCAGCAGCAGCAGCGTTTTGCCAGCGGTATAGCAGTGCTGGCCCATTGTTTTCAATGGGCAGGAGCGGTGTAGGAGAGGTGTAGGAGAGGTGTATTCACCGCTCCTACACCGCTGCAAAGAAGCTGCTGGCAGGACTTTTTGTGATGCCCTGCCAGCGCAGCACCCCAGTGTGAAAGCACTCGGGCATTCACACTGAGTTTGCAGCTGAAGCTTTTTTCAGGCGCTATTTTTAGCGCTGTAGCACCTGAAAAACGCCTCAGTATGAAAGGGGTCTAGGGCTACTTTCACACTGAGCTGCTTTACAGGCACTACAGCGCTAAAAATAGTGCCTGCATAGCGCCTGTAATGAGCCTCTCCAGTGTGAAAGCCCGAGGAGCGGTGCGCTTGCAGGAAGGTAAAAAAAATTCCTGCAAGCCACATCTTTGTATACACCGCTCCTAAAGCACCCCTGCCCATTCAAAACAATGGGGCAGCGCCGCCAAACCGCTGGTTTTAACCCTATTCCGGGCGCTAGCAGGGGTTAAAACCGCCCACTATCGGCCGAATAGCGCTGCTAAAACAGTAAAGCGGTGCTAAACATAGCGCCGCTTTACCGCTGACGCCCGCCTGCCCCAGTGTGAAAGTAGCCTTAAAGTTCAGTACAGTCTGTGTCATAGTTTGTCACACTGGACAGCATGCATACAAATAATACTATCATTTGAAATATTAATCCCACAGAGTTATGCACACAAAATATTTTGTGATAGTGGCCCTATAATACTAACATATTTGACAGATTGATGGACAGCAAATAAATATATGAAAGTCATATAAAAACCACTGTCTGACCATGACTGACAAAAGTGCTGCAAAACAGTCCCACCAACTATTTTTAAGGTTTATTAACCCCACAAGCAGCCCTTCCCAGGTGTAGACCTGCACTTTACCGGTGTGCCGAGTTCAGTGGAAACCATCACAGTAGGACATGTTCCTATTTAGATGTTTTCCACTGTGCTTGGCCAAACATTCAGTCTCAGGTGTACACCTTAGGATCAATGCTTGTACAAAGCTTGTGTAAACCGTATACCGTGCCAATAAAACTCTACATCCCAGTCGGATCTGACAGTGGGGTGCCAAAAAAATAACTAACATCTCCCATGCCTTATCCCACCTAGAATGTGAGACAGCAGTGTGTTATCTATACAGTGCCTGGCAAAGGTAAAAAGTAGAGAAGGCATGTCTACGGTATAAACATCTCCATTAAACATGGTCTGTGTGTGAGCCCAGACTGCGTATATCCCCCTAATCAACTAAATAATTAGAACAAATACAGCACATACAGTTACCTTGGCCTGTCTGTATTGTGCCCTGGATGATATATAGAGGATATCACTATGGAATAACCAGCTGATTGGTAGATCTAGAACAGAAAGATATTTCCTGAAGATGTTAACCGATTCCAAAACCACAGCAGAGCACCCTGCAGAGAGGAACACACAGATATTCATTTATAACAAATTGATATGGAATAAAGTTATGCCAAATTATCATGATTTCATTTAGAATCAAACATATACAGTGGATATAAAAAGTCTACACAGGTTGTCAGGTTTCTGTGATGTAAAAAAATGAGACAAAGATAAATAATTTCAGAACTTTTTCCACCTTTAACCACTTGCCGACCGGGCCATAGCCAAATCACAGCTACAGCGTGGTCAGATAACTCTGGGAGGGCGCTCTATAACGTCCCGGTAATGTCACACCCGGTAATGTCCATGACCGTCGGGGTCTCCCAGACCCGCCGTGTCATGGATAGGGGTAAAGGGCCAATGACAGAGGCCCTTTACCAAGTGATCATGCCGTCCAATGATGACGTGATCACTTGTCAACAAACCAAAGCATGTCCGGTTCGGCTCCTCCCCTCACACCAATCGGTACAGCATGCAGCAGCGCCGTGAGCTGGATCTGAAGTGCCCACAGCGCTGATCTGTGCCCATCCCTGGCTCATCCATCCATCCCTGGCTCGTCCATACACATTCATGCTCAGCCATGCTCCATCCCTGGCTCATCCATCCTCATTAATGCTCCATCCCGGGCTCATCCATCCACATTCATGCTCAGCCATGCTCCATCCCTGGCTCATCCATCCTGATTCATGCTCCATCCCTGGCTCGTCCATACACATTCATGCTTAGCCATGCTCCATCCCTGTCTCATCCATCCACATTCATGCTCATCCATGCCCCATCCCTGGCTCATCCATCCTTATTCATGCTCCATTCATGCTTAGCCATGCTCCATCCCTGGCTCATCCATCCATCCATTCATGCTCATCCATGCCCCATCCCTGGCTCATCCATCCTTATTCATGCTCCATCCCTGGATCATCAATCCTCATCCATACTTCATCCCTGTCTTATCCATGCTCAACCCCTGACTCATCCATCCTCATTCATGCTCCATCCCTGGCTCATCCATGTCATATCAGTGCTCATCTCAGCCACATCCGTGCCATATCAGTGCTCATCTGTGCCACATCCGTGCCACATCAGTGATCATCCGTGCCACATCAGTGATCATCCGTGCCACATCAGTGATCATCCATGCCACATCAGTGATCATCCGTGCCACATCAGTGCTCATCCGTGCCACATCAGTGATCATCCGTGCCACATCCACACCACATCAGTGATCAACCGTACTCATCCATGCCGCATCAGTGCTCATCCGTGCCACATCAGTGATCATCCGGGCTACATCCATGCAACATCAGTGATCATCCGGGCCACATCAGTTCTCATCCATACCACATCAGTGCTCATCCATGCCACATCCATGCCACTACAGTGCCTATTAGTGCCTTACAAAAGTGTAATAGTCAAATTAGATTTGAAATGTATGTCCCTAGAACACCTGATGGTGCTCCCTGCATGTTGGGCCTCTGTATGTGGCCAGACTGTGGAAAAGTCTCACACATGTGGTATCGTCATACTCTGGTGGAGTAGCAGAATGTATTTTGGGGCATCATTTTTGCTATGTACATGCTATGTGTTAGAAATATCTTATAAATGGACAACTTTGTGTAAAAAAAAAATTTGTTTTCATTTTCTTAACACATTTTCCAAAAACTTGTGGAAAAAAATGACATGTTCAAAAGACCCATTATTCCTCAAAGATTATACGTTGGGGTGTTTACTTTCCAAAATGGGGTCATTTTTGGGGCGTTTCCATTGTCCTGGTGCTCCAGGGCCTTCAAAAGTGTAAGAGGTAGTCAAGAAATGTAATGTGTAATTTATGTCCGCAGAAGGCCTGATGGTTCTCCCTGCATGTTGGGCCTCTCTACGTGGCCAGGCTGTGTAAAAGTCTCACACATGTAGTATTGCCATACTCAGGAGGAGTGGTAGAATGTATTTTTGGGGTGTAATTTGTGGTATGCATAAGTTGTGTGTGAGAAATAACTTGTGATTATGACAATTTATTGAAAAAAAAAAAAAATCTTAATTTTGCCTCTTACTAAATACCTTGTACTGTCTACTTTCCAAAAAGGGGTGATTTGGGGGGGGGGGGGGGGTATTTGTACTCTCCTGGCTTGTTAGGATCTCAAGAAATTAGTTAGGCCATCAGTACATCAGGTGTGATCAAACAAGCCTGGGAGTCTCTGTCTCTGGGGTGCTTTGCATCCTTATGACAGCCTGCAGGTTCAGACTGTAGCGAATTGGATGTGGATTTCCCCACATCCAATTCACATAGCAGAAGATTGTGACCGGCTCTCTATGGAGCCGGTTCACACATTTCCGCAGTGGCTCCTGAGCTAATTGCACGGGAGTGCTGTGCATCTTTTGGTCCATTTCAGGTCCGAATTCAGCCAAAAATTCAGGCTGAAATTGGACCTGAACCGGTGAACAGGGACACACCGGACCCCTGCTGTGAGCCAGAGCATGCTGCAGTGTGAACCCAGCCTCAAAGTCAGATACTCAGCCTCCACAGATTCCCTGTAGTTAATTCATTCAAAGTGGAACTCCAGATAAACAGCCCAACTCCGTGTATGAAAAAATAATTACCCTTGTACTGCCCCCCCACAGTCAATGTTTGAACTCTACCTGCAACGATTCAATGCCACAATTTATTTTTTCCTTCTAATTGACCTTGCCTGCATTTCACACTGTAAGCTGAAAATCAAAACACTTATATACAGTGGATATAAAAAGTCTACACACCCCTGTTAAAATATCAGGTTTCTGTGATGTAAAAAAATGAGACAAAGATAAATCATTTCAGAACTTTTTCCACCTTTAGGGCTCTTTCACACGGACGTGTCCGTGTACGGAGCCCGCTCTGCACCTGTCAGAGCGCCGCTTTCCCCTATGGGGGGATCGGATGACGACGGACCGTAGAGTCCGTCGTCACCCGATCCGATCCGCAGACGGATGGAAAAATAGGATTTTCCTCCATCACACTTTTTCGGATCGGAGCGGGGCGGATGTCAGCAGACATGTCACCGCTGACATCCGACTCTCCATAGAGGTCTATGAAGCGTCCGTTCAGGTCCGCCTAAAAAACTGACAGGCGGACCTGAACGGACCGTCCGTGTGAAAGGGGCCTTAATGTGACCTATAAACTGTACTCAATTGAAAAACCAACTGAAATCTTTTAGGTAAAGGGAAGTAAAAATAAAAAAATTAAATAATATGGTTGCATAAGTGTGCACACCCTTAGCCACTTCAGCCCCTTCAGACACTTTTGGCGCTATTTTGGGACCATTTACAGTTATACAGCGATCATTGCGATTTAAAATGCACCGATTACTGTGTAAATGTGACTGGCAGTGAAGGGGTTAACCACTAGGGGGCGCTGCAGGGGTTAAGTGTGTCCTAGGGAGTGATTCTAACTGTGGGGGGGGGGGGCTACGTGTGACACAACACTGATCACCACTCCAGATCACAGGGAGCTGTGATCAGTGTCCTGTCACTAGGAAGAATGGGGAAATGCTTGTTTACATCAGCATTTCCCCATTCTTCCTCTCCGTGAGACGATCGCGGGTATTCCCGCGGGACCCGCGATCACACTCATGGAGCTTGTCCACAAGGCTGCGTCTTAAAGGGCAACATACAGGTACGTTAATATGCCTGTACGTGCCCTTCTGCCGACATATATCGGCGTGAGCCGGTCGGCAAGGGGTTAGACTAATACTTTGTTGAAGCACCTTTTGATTTTATTACAGCACTCAGTCTTTTTGGGTATGAGTCTATCAGCATGGCACATCTTGACTTGGCAATTTTTGCCAACTTTTCTTTGGAAAAACACTCCAAATCTGTCAGATTGCGAGGGCATCTCCTGTGCACAGCCCTCTTCAGATCACCCCACAGATTTTCAATGGGATTCAGGTCTGGGCTCTGGCTGGGCCATTCCAAAACTTTAATCTTCATTCCTTTGTTGATTTGGATGTATGCTTTGGGTCGTTGTCATGCTGAAAGATGAAGTTCCTCTTCATGTTCAGATTTCTAGCAGAAGCCTGAAGGTTTTGTGCCAATATTGACTGGTATTTGGAACTGTTCATAATTTCCTCTACCTTGACTAGGGCCCCTGTTCCAGCTGAAGAAAAACAGCCCCAAAGCATGATGTTGCCACCACCATACTTCACGGTGGGTATGGTGGTCTTTTGGTGATGTGCAGTGTTGTTTTTGTGCCAAACATATCTTTTGGAATTATGGCCAAAAAATTCAAACTTGGTTTCATCAGACCATAACACATTTTCCCACATGCTTTTGGGAGACTTCAGATATGTTTTTGCAAAATTTAGCCTGGCTTGGATGTTTTTCTTGGTAAGAAAAGGCTTCTGTCTTGCCACTCTACCCCATAGCCCAATGAAGAATACGGGAGATTGTTGTCACATGTACCACATAGCCAGTACTTGACAGATATTCTTGCAGCTCCTCTATTGTTGCTGTAGGCCTCTTGGCAACCTCCCTGACCAGTTTTCTTCTCGTCTTTTCATCAATTTTGGAGGGATGTCCAGTTCTTGGTAATGTCACTGTTGTGCCATATTTTCTCCACTTGATGATGACTGTCTTCACTGTGTTCCATGGTATATCTAATGCCTTGGAAATTCTTTTGTACCCTTCTCCTGACTAATACCTTTTAACAATGAGATCCGTCTGATGCTTTGGAAGCTCTCTGCGGACCATGGCTTATGCTGTAAAATGTGACTAAGAAAATGTCAGCAAAGACCTACTAGAACAGCTGAACTTTATATGGGGTTAATCAGAGGCACTTTAAAGTGGTTGTAAACCCTTACAGACCACTTTGACCTACATGTAAGCCTAGATTAAGGCTTACCTGTAGGTCCAAAAAATATCTCCTTAACCTACACGGTTAAGAAGATATTTTACAAATAAAGGGCATCACTCTGGGCGTGCCGCAAGTAAAAGCAAATATGCCGTCACTAACAGCTCCCGCGCGCATATGCCAGAGTAATGTCATCGCTGCTCCGGCCATTCACAGCGCCGGAGCAGTAATACCCGGAAGGAAGATGGAGGCTCCGTGGAAGAGGGGAGAACGGTGACATCGCTGGCTCCTGTGTCAGGTAAGTGACACATAATGGGCTACTATGCGATGCATAGTAGTCCATTATGCTTTACCTTTACCGGGAAACAAAGAGGAAGTAAATCCTTCAGGGTTTACTTCCTCTTTAAATGATGGCAGGTGTATACGGACTCCTATTTAACATGAGTTTAAATGTGAGTGCTTAATTCTGAACACAGCTACATCCCCAAATATAAGAGTATGTGCACACTTATGCAACCACATAATACATTTTTTTTATTTTTACTTCCCCTCCACCTAAAAGATTTCAGTTTGAGTTTATAGGTCATATTAAAGGTGGAAAAGTTCTGAAATTATTTATCTTTGTCTCACTTTTTTTTACATCACAGAAACCTGACATTTTAACAAGGGTGTGTAGACTTTTTATATCCACTGTGTATAACTTGAATAATAGCAAAAAGCTGTAAGGTAAGCATTGGGGGTAATTTACGAAAGGCAAATCCGATTTGGACTACAAGGGAAAACTACAAGTGCAGAGTGCACTTGAAATTGCACTGAAAGTGCAGTCGCTGTAAATTTGAGGGGTAGATCTGAAATGAGGGGAAGCTCTGCTGATTTTATTATCCAATTACGTGCAAGCTAAAATACAGTTTTTTTATCTTCCTTGCATGGCCCCTCGGATCTACAGTGACTGCACTTCCAAGTTCACTTTCAGTGCAATTTCAAGTGCACTTTGCACTTGTAGTTTCCACTTGTAGTACAAAGTGGATTTGCCTTTAGTAAATAACCCCCAATGTTTATAGTCCCACTTTTTTAGCACAAAGGCCTAGAACAAGGCTTTATACATCTACATCAGGGGTGTCCAACCTTTTGACCTTCCTGGACCACATTGGAAGAAGAGGAATTGTCTTGGGCCACACATAAAATACACAAACAAAAAGTATAGAGGATGTGCAGAAAAAGTTGGGCAATCTGAGGAATAAAACTTATTTTTTTTATCATAATATTAAAAGGCAACATAAAACTAGTGCGATATTTGTTTTTGATACTTTTGCATCAGTATCTGGTTTGATGGATGTAGTAGCAATTCTCAATGAATTCTCAAGGTGCGCATCAGATATTGTGGTTCTAATCATCCTTGAAAATAGTTTCTCACAAATATAGATGCTATGGAAAACTGAATACATGAAAAAGGCGTGATTATGAAGAGTGGGATATTTTTTTTTGGGAAGATAAAAAAGAGGCCCTGTCAAATTTTTCTTTGACCCCATGTGTTGGCTAAGTGTGAATGCATTTTTCCAAAGTTTACAACGTTGTGTCGGGCTGCATTCATAGCCATCGTAGGCTTCATGCGGCCCACGGGTCACATGTTTTACACCCCTGATCCACATCATCAAGGTCATCAAGTATTACACAGCAACCAAAAATCTATTTTTTTTGTAACCTTACCTACACTCAGATTTTAAAATCTGAATTCCAATTCCAATGTTTTGAGTTACTATACATTACACTCCCTGTTTCAAGTCCATAAATAAAGCCACTGTGCCCAAGACCCGTCACTGATCATTTATATTGTCACTGTTGCTATACTGTAGAATTGTAGCCATGTTGGCTGATTCTAATACAAGTATAGTAATGGAAAGGTGTCTCTTGAGTTATTTTAAATGGAAACATAATATCTGAAAGTACATGCACCTAGACACAGTGATGGCCAAGGCTGGGCCAACTCTTTGTAAGTAGAAGCTAAAACAGATATTTATACCATAGGATACAAATAAAGAAAGGCTGTGTACCTTTAGGTAACTTTCTTGAATCATGCAGAGATCTGTAAAATAAAAGAAGAAATACATTTAGTACCTATTTTTTCAGATATACAGTATGTCAATGTGATTGGCCTAGCCAACAAAAGAAAGTTCTGCAAATGGATAACTTGCCTATAATGACCAACAAGGCTTTATTTGTATTCTCTGGGAAGACTGATATGTCATTTTGATAAATCCTTTGCTTCAGGTCCTATTTATCTTTTATCTAGTAATTCCTGTTGTAAAACCTTCAAAATAAGCAGCTGCTGCCCTCTAGTGGTTGGTGTTGTGCATAACCTCACATGCAGTTAAATAACACATTTGAAGTATGTCTAAAGCCCAAACTTTTTTTTAATTTTAGAGCAGGGGTCTCCAATGTGGCCTGAGGGCCAGGTGTGGCATTTTCCAGCCTTTATCCGGCCTTTTAAGCACTATTCCTCCCACTGAAACCAACAATAGGGCACCATTTCTTCCACTGATACCAATGATGGGATACTATTCCTCCTACTAATAGGGGCACTACTCCTCCTCCTATTTACCATCAACCCCGAGGCCATATTTATTCTCACTGATGTCGGGCCTGGGACATTATCTGTCCCCCCCTGGCCACAATTCAGCCCTCCTAAAGTGTGAAGGACAATAAGCTGGCCCTTTATTTGAAAAGTTTGGAGACCCCTGTTTTAGAGTAAGAGAGGGATAAAACCAGTCTGTTTTTGTTTTTTGCCATCTGTGTCTTATGAGGGAGATTTCCCTTCACTTCTTGTGTTGCAGACTGGCTCTTACAGCAGTCACATGCGTGGAAGCCCATCCTGCTGGCTCCCGATCAGAAGCCTTGACTGAGTGCTGTTGGCACACTCAAGTGTGCCGTCCATTGAGAGTGCAGTGCGCATGCCCCGGTGACACCATCAGTAGCTACAAATGTAAATGTCTCCTAAACTGTGCACATTTAGGAGGCAAAGCCTTATTATAAATGGAAAAGTGGAGTTTACTACCGCTTTAATGTACTGCGTGTTACAAAATATATAAGTACATGTATGGTAAAGCCTATAAAACCAGATACAATGAATTTAAATAAAAAATCTAAAATTAACTAAACATTCCTCGACATATTGAGGAAAACTATTGTTGTGAATGAAAACATTTTATCAATGAAAAGCAAGCTGAGAAATGGAGAAAAATCCCAGAACCTCTGACACCAATGAAGCTACATGATCTCTCCAGAGATCCATATGACTGAAGATTAAAGTGGCAGTCAGCCCATCAGATAGCACAATCCCATTATGCAATCTTCCAACCTTGTGACTGTATAGTGAGATCATGGAAAGAGGTGTGTCCTGTAATAGGCCAGTTGGATGAAATACTGCTGATCAGAAGAGTAGCTTTCCAATAAACATAAATGGCTGTTAAAGCTAAACTGCAAATTTGTTTAAAAGGCAAACTAGGAGTTCGTTTTCACAAATATGAATGAAATATCTCTGCTGAGACTAAGGCCGGCCACAGACAAAGTCAATGTCTTGGAGGGTTGCAGGATCAACTTGGGTACATTCAGCCTGTCCATACATGATTTGAATCGCGGCCTGTTCCTGCTCTTCCAGCCAAGATTCAAACTGTCTATGGCCGGCTTAATAAACATGCATGCAACTAATTTGGCTTCATGATAAAGACAGTTTAATTTAACCTGGAACTCCACGCCCACGTTTTGGTTAGAACTGGGCAGTGTAGGTCCTCTGGCAGGTTTTATTGTTGGCTGTGTCACTATTAATGAGATTTACCCTCTATTGATGTCCCATCGGAACCAGGGCACTACTAGACAATGACTTTTCTTCATGTATGGTTATGGAGAATCCACTAAGCAGCCATAAAATTGCCACCTGCCCCTAGTGAATTTTCATTCATGTATGAAAATATATTCCAGAGATAAGGAAATAGTATGTTAAAGTAATCCTAAACTCATATTGTTTATAAAATAAAAAAATGCTATATATTTAAATATAAGTAGAATGTGCCTTCTATCTCTCTTGCAAGCTTAGGCCAGTGACTCAAAAAATATTGAAGCAACTAAACTGGCATGATGGCCAAGCAGCGAGTCAGCAATGGCAGTCCAGGTATTTCTCTCTCCATATTATCTTGTTAAATAAAAGCCATTACTCCAATCTTTAAAAAAAATATATGAAGCTGGGGTATGAGCCTCTTTAAAGTTTCACAAGCTCCATTATTTGACATTCTCTTGGTGGACTTTAAGTATCTCTGCTTCTTTTCTCCTTTATTAAAGTAGCTCCAGTTTGGCATAATGCAAAGCCAGATTGTGGTGGTATAGTTAATCTCAGATGGCACGTCCCCCTGCTGGCATTCCAGAGAAATGTAAAGCTAGAAAGTGTGATCACGCCCTGCACCAAGCAACTCAACACTAAATGGCTTACGGGTGAATTTATCTTTACTGTACCTAATGTAAAAAAAATTATAATTTAAAAAATATCAAGTTGCTCCTGCTTCATATGGTGCATTAGTTAAAAATAACATTATAAATGACCAAAATGAAAACAAGTGAAAAGATCAGTGAGTAAAACAACACGTCCTGCTGTTGTGCATAGTCTGAGGAATTGTACATTGGATTGGCAATCAGGTTAGCTACTTCTGTTTCCTTGAAGTTAAACATTGACGTGGCTTGTGATTCCAATTTGGCAGAGAAGTTTGAACGTCAACGCCTTCTGTCTGGCTATGGGACCCAATCCAACTAGAGTAAAGGTTTCTACTTTATATAAGCTGGTTTAGTTAGTACTGCAGTAGTCTAACAGGATTCGTGCACCCAGTATTTAATTCCCAAATTTCCACAAGGCAACTGGTCAGACAAAAGTATTTTATTTTCGTTTGCCTTCATATCAAAAACAAACAGCCTCACTGTGCACATCAAACGCTGCCACTGTGCCCATTAAACGCTGCCACTGTGCCCATTAAACGCTGCCACTGTGCCCCAAGTGCTGCCACTGTGCCCCAAGTGCTGCCATTGTGCCCCAAGTGCTGCTATTGTGCCCCAAGTGCTGCCACTGTGCCCCAAGTGCTGCCACTGTGCCCCAAGTGCTGCCACTGTGCCCCAAGTGCTGCCACTGTGCTCTAAACACTGCCACTGTGCCCCAATCGCTGCCACTGTGCCCCAATCGCTGCCACTGTGCCCCAAGCGCTGCCACTTTGCCCCTTAAGTGCTGCCACTGTGCCCCTTAAGTGCTGCCACTGTGCCCTTTAAGTGCTGCCACTGTACCCCTTAAGAGCTGCCACTGTCCCCCTAAGTGCTGCCACTGTGCCCCTTAAGTGCTGCCACTGTGCCCCTCAAGTGCTGCCACTGTGCCCCCTGCCTGCCCTCTGCACTTACCTTGTCTCGGTGTGCAGCTGGTGACGGCGGCGAGCGGTGTCTCCTCTTCGTCCGATGTCTTCTCCCGCGCTCCTCCTGTCTTCTGCTATGATTGGACGCCTAGCGTCCAATCACAGCGCCTGTGACTTCAGCCAATCAGGTGACAGGTAACAGACCCGGCAACCTGATTTGCTGAGAGGCGGGTCTGTGTTAGGGAAGCGATGTATTCGCTTCTCTAACACACTACTGTGTAAACAGCGAACGCACAGCAGTGCGCCCGCTGTTTACACTTATGGAAGCCTATTAGAGCCAACCGCTCTAATAGGGCGATTCCAAACCCCCCCCCCCGCTGTAATTCAGACTATTCACCCGACAAGGGGCCGGACACCTGAATAGGGGGCGGCAGCGGTGCATGAATCTATCTATTGGTGATAGAGCGGTGCAGGAGAGAGGGGGCGGCGCTCCTGCGCCCTCTATGCACGCACCACCACTGATTGTGACGCCTGCCTTTACACACACATGAACTTTAATGGCATCCCAGTTTTAGTCAGTAGGGTCCAATATTGAGTTGGCCGTACCTATAATAGCTTCAACTCTTCTGGGAAGGCTGTCCACAAGGTTTAGGAGTGTGTCTATAGGAAAGTTTGACCGTTCTTCCAAAAGCGCATTTGTGAGGTCAGGCACTGATGTTGGACAAGAATGCCTGGTTCGCAGTCTCCATTCTACTTCATCCCAAAACTGTTCTATCGGTTGAGGTCAGGACTCTGTGTAGCCAGTCAAGTTCCTCCACCCCAAACTTGCTCATCCATGTCTTTATGGACCTTGCTTTGTGCAATAGTCCAAATCATTTGGTGGAGGAGGGATTATGATGTGGGGTTGTTTTTCAGGGGTTGGGCTTGGCCCCTTACTTTCAGTAATTTCAGGGAACTCTTAAGGCGTCAGCATACCAAGACATTTTGGAAAATTCCATGCTCCCAACTTTGTGGGAACAGTTTGGGGATGGCCCCTTCCTGTTCCAACATGACTGTGCACCAGTGCACAAAGCAAGGTTCATAAAGACATGGGTGAGAGAGTTTGGGGTGGAGGAACTTGACTGTCTGGACAGAGTCCTGACCTCAACCCGATAGAACACCTTTGGGATGAATTAGAGCGGAGGCTGCAAGACAGGTTTTCCCGTCCACATCAGTGCCTGGACCTCACAAATGCGCTTCTGGATGAATGGTCAAACATTCCCATAGACACACCCTAACCTTGTGGACAGCCTTCTCAGAAGAGTTGAAGCTGTTATAGCTGTAAAGGGTGGGCCAACTCAATATTGAACCCTACAGACGAAGACCAGGATGCCATTGAAGTTCATGTGCATGTAAAGGCAGATGTCCCAATACATTTGGTAATAAAGTGTATGTGCTCATATTTATAGGCTGAAAGCATCCATAACATCTTACCTCTTCACTGCCATAACTTGAATACCTATGAGAACGTATTTTTACCTATAGTGATCATTGGTATTCCATAAGCTGCCCTTTTGGCCCTACAAACCTCTTAAAATCCATAACATACCTATTCTCTATATATCAAAATTATTTTTAGTAATAATTATGACATTCTATCACTAATTATAATAATAATGGCCACAAAAAAAGCATGTACAGTAAAAATTTAAGTGTTACTTTACAACTGTGGCCAGTGGAGAAGGTCCCTCTTACATTGGTAGTCAGTGAAAAATGTCCCCCTTTACATTGTTGGTTAGTAAAGAAATACCCTTTTACATTGTTTGTCATCAAAAAAATGCTTTCTTACATTGGCCAGTGGAAAAGGGCCTCCTGTTACATTTGTGACTAGTGGAAAAGATGCCTCTTTACACTGGTGGTCAGTGGGAGAAGGGCTCTCTTACAGTGGTTAGAGTACTGCTGCTACTTGACAATGGCGGTTATTGTAGAAGGGCTTCCATTAAATTGGTGATCTGTCTGCTTTCATTGGTGGTCAGTGGAAGAAGGGCCTCCTTAAATTGATGGTCAGTGAAAAGAATGCTCTGAATGCTAAGAATCAAAAGCAACCAATGTAGGAACCTTGGGGTTCCACAGTACTCTGGGTAAGAAAGGCTGGGTTAGAGCCTTCTGTTTTCACTGTTGAAAAGAATATATATGATTTGTAACTCTTCCCAGTATATCCAGCTCTCCAGAGTTTGCAATGTGACATTAGACTCTCAATGCTTAAAAATATGTTATTGTAAAACTGTGCACCTGTGGTCAAATAAAGTTATTTAAATCTGTAAGCCCATCAGCACACCTTAGAACCTCACTACATGTACAGGTGAAGGTGAAGGTAGAGGTGAAGACACCAAACTTGCAGACATTTTGTGGATAGACTCAGTACATCATTTGACATTTGCTGTGAAGATCTTTTGATGTTAGTGACCCAATTTCAAGAACAGACACAAGTTTGCTTCTTGTAGAAGATATATTTGACCCGTGTGATTATAACAACCCTTGGCTGTTTTAACGCTGAACTCCAGTCAGGTATAAAAAGAAAAAATGAATGCAGTTATGAATTATTAAAAAATCATGATATTAATTTTCATATATAAGTGTATCTGAATTGGTTTGATATCAGTTTCTAGTAATCCTCTGCACAGAGATTGATAGCGAGGAATGGTAATTGTTTTCTAGCGAAGTAGTTCTCAAAGTACAGTGCCTTGAAAAGGTTTTTATACCACTTGACATTTTCCACATTTTGTCATGTTACAACCAAAAACATAAATGTATTTTATTGGGATTTTATGTGATAGACTAACACAAAGTGGCATATAATTGTGAAGTGGAAGGAAAATGATAAATGGTTTTCCAAATGTCTTACAAATAAATATGTGAAAAGTGTGGCATGCATTTGTATTCAGCCCCCTTAACTCATACCCCTAACTAAAATCTAGTGGAACCAATTGCCTTCAGAACTCACCTAATTAGTAAATAGAGTCCACCTGTGTGTAATTTAATATCAGTATACATACAGCTGTAGTGGGAAGCCCTCAGAGGTTTGTTAGAGAACCTTTGTGAACAAGCAGCATCTTGAAGGCCAAGGAACACACCAGACAGGTCAGGGATAAAGTTGTGGAGAAGTTTAAAGCAGGGTTAGGTTATAAAAAAATATCCCAAGCTTTGAACATCTCACGGAAAATGGAAAGAGTATGGCACAACTGCAAACCTACCAAGACATGGCCATCCACCTAAACTAAAAGGGCCGGGCAAGGAGAGCATTAATCAGAGAAGCAGCCAAGACGCCCATGGTAACTCTGGAGGAGCTGCACAGATCCACAGCTAGAGGCAAGAGGAAAGCCATTGTTGAAAGAAAGCCATAAGAAGTCCCGACACAATGTGAGGGACACAGCAAACATGTGGAAGAAGGTGCTCTGGTCAGATGAGACCAAAATTGAAATTTTTAGCCTAAAAGCAAAACGCTATGTGTGGCGGAAAACTAACACTGCACATCACCCTGAACACACCATCCCCTCCGTGAAACATGGTGGTGGCAGCATCATGCTGTGGGGATGCTTTTCTTCAGCAGGGACAGGAAAGCTGGTCAGAGTTGATGGGAAGATGGATGGGGCCAAATACAGGGCAATCTAATGCCGCGTACACACAACCGGACTTTCCGTCCGATCGTGTGTGGGATAATCCGATTGTTTTTCTTTTTAAAATTCAGACGGACCTAGAAATAGAACATGTTTCATATTTCAAAACGAACAGACTTTTCAAACGGACTTTAGTCCGTTCGTTCGGAAGTCTGTCGTAACTCTGTCGAAAGTCCGTCGGGAAGACCGTCAGACCTTTTCTGCCGGAAAGTCCGGTCGTGTGTACGCGGCATTAGAAAGTCCGTCGGGAAGACCGTCAGACCTTTTCTGCCGGAAAGTCCGGTCGTGTGTACGCGGCATTAGAAAAAAAACCTTTTAAGGGTCTGCAAAAGACTTGAGACTGGGGTGGAGGTTCACCTTCCAGCAGGACAACGACAACAGCCAGAGCTACAATGGAATGGTTTAGATCAAAGCATATTCATGTGTTCGAATGGCCCAGTAAAAGTCCAGACCTAAATCCAATTGGGAATCTGTTTGCAAGACTCAAAAATTGCTGTTCACAGACGCTCTTCATCCAGACTAACAGAACTTGAGCTATTTTGCAAGGAAGAATGGGCAAAAATGTCACTCTCTAGATGTGCAAAGCTGGTAGAGACATCTCCAAAAATACTTGCAGCTGTAATTGCAGTGAAAGGTGGTTCTGCAAAGTATTGACTCAGGGGGGCTGAATACAAATGCACGCCACACTTTTCACATATTAATTTGTAAAATGTTTTGGAAACCATTTATCATTTTCCCTCCACTTCACAATTATGTGCCACGTTGTGTTGGTCTATCACATAAAAACCTAATAAAATACATTTAAGCTTTTGGTTGTAACATGACAAAAAATTTCAAGGGGTATGAATACTTTTTCAAGGCACTGTACATGTATGTAAACTGTCTATCTAGATCAGTGGTTCTCAACCTAGGGGTCAAATGACGATTTGCCAGGGGTCACCGAATCCTGGGCTGTTCCTGAAGCCTGCACCGCTCTCCTAGCCTTTTCGCTGCCACCCAGCAAGACTGTCCCTGAAGCCTGTGACCGCGCAGCTGGGCTTTTCCTGGAGCCCGCCGCTGCCCACTAAGCCTCTTTGCAGCCCTCCATTCAGTTCATGGCATGGCTGGGGGACAGAGACTAGAGGTCAGCTGACTGGTGAGGAATGTGAAGTGGGTGGGGCTGGAGGAGACCCTATCTCCTGATTTCGGCATAGGTGTCACTGCTACGAGACACCACAAAGTCGGAGACCCAGTGAGTAAGACTACCTGTGATTATAGTTGCCATTAAAAGTCCCCACTACAGTTCTCAGATCAGCAGATGACTTTGATCAAGAGCACCTAAGTTGGCTGATCAGAACTCCCCCCCAGCACTGCCACTCCTCCCACCTCCCCCCAGAACTGCCACTCATCCCAACTCCCCCCCAGCACTGCCATTCATCCCAACTCCCCCCAGCACTGCCACTCATCCCAACTCCCCCCAGCACTGCCACTCGCCCCAACTCCCCGCCAGCACTGCCACTCATTCCAACTGCCCGCCAGGACTGCCACTCATCCTATTCCCCACCAGCACTGCCACTCATCCCACCCCTCACCAGCACTGCCACTCACCCCACCCCTCACCAGCACTGCCACTCATCCCAACTCCCCGCTAGCACTGCCACTCAGCCCATTCCCCCCACCCCCCACCAAGGCATAAGAGAAGGAATAAAAATAAAAAATACATGGAAGGGAGAGGAAAAGAGGGGGAGGAACAAAGAAAAAGGGAGATAAAGAAAGACAGCTAGAGAGAGGGATGGGGGGAAAAAAAAACAAGAAATTAGGATAGAGAGAGATAAAAGGGAAAGAAAGGTGAACAAAGAGAAAGAGTGGTACATACTAAAATGTACCAGAAGGGGTTTTAATACTGTACTGAGTGGAAGGGACTCAGTGAGCGCTAAATGTCCATGGGTTAGGGGTGCAAATTGCTTGTCTTGCCTTGGGAGCTGACAACCCACGCTACAAAAATTTTACTGTTAGGGGTCCCCACAACTTGGGAAATCTTATCAAGTTGCTTTCTCACTGACTGTTTTTATCCTGAAAAGGCTGAACCACTGGATATTCATTGCACGTGGTTGCAGTGCAGCTTCCTATACTAAATGGGCCACTTTCTGCAGCAGTACCACCCACAAAATGTTATTAGGGATTTTTAATTTTTTTGCATGCATGTTTAAAAAATATTTTTAGCCCAGAAGGTTACATTAAACCCCCAAACATTATATATTTTCTGAAAGCAGACACCCTAAAGAATGAAATAGTGGTAGTTAAATTTTTTTATGTTACATGATATACATGCAAAAGTCCAGAAAATGCAAAAGTTCAGTAATAAAAAAAACTATAGTTAATTTTAAGGCACACAGTATATAAAAGATGAAGTCGGGCTGAGTAAATAGATACCCAACATGTCAAACCCTAAAGGTGCGCCCGTGAAATGGAGAAACTTCAGTACCCTATATTTTCCATAGGCAACGATTTTAAAGCCCCTACAGGTCATAAGTTTAGCGTTACGCAGAAGATCTGGGGCTAAAAGTATTGCTCTCACTCCAGCGTATGTAACATGTGTATTGCAATCAATGTTTTCATGCGTAGACATCCCCAAAAATTGCGTGTATGTGAAGGTGGGAAGACCTCAAATTTTTTTGGGGCGGGGGGCGGTCTGCATTTGATATTGCCCAGGTGATACAGGCTGGGGAAACTGACATGGGGACACGGAAGTGACATTTTACATGTCTCTTCCAGGTCAGCAAGAAAAAGGAGAGAAGAGTGCATGCATGTCCACTTGGCTCCCTCCCCTCTACCCAGTGGTACCGGCCATGCCAATATCAGGCGTGTTGGTGTGCATGCAGAGCCCCAGATGCATGACAAGAGCACACAAGGGGGGTTGGGATTTCAATGATTACTGGGGGTGTTTGAAAGCAATCAGATAGAAGTCACAAAACCGCTATATACTGTGATGAGAACAGATATTTAGCAGTTTGTATTTACTAAAATAATTTCATGTCCATGTTCTGTGTACTGTGGGAGGCTATATATAGTGAATGCAGGGTCCTGGGTTTAGTAACACTTTAGTAACTACCAAGCATGTTAAGCCTCAATAAATACCAAACATGTGAAGCCCCCAAAATCACAAATATATTATGGTATCCAAAATTCTTGTTAGATGACGGTTAAAGCCTTTAAAGGTTATCAGTTTAGCGCTAACATTGAATTATGGTTCTAGAATTATTGCTCCTACTTTGATGTTCGTGGTGATACCTAACGTGTTGCACAGTTTTTGCTTACATACGGGTGTACCCTATACTGCGAATTCACATTGGGATATGTATGGGGGTAAAATGTAATTTCTTTTTGTTTTATTACAATTTTTTTTCATTGCATTTTATTATGTCACAGGGGGGTAAACAAGCCCTCCATTATGTGATAGCAAGAGCAAGTGACAGGCTTTCTATATGGAGAACAGATCGTACATGATTAGCTGCATCCTCAGCTATATAATAGCCATTTCTGCGTTTAATAGTTGCAGAGGTTATCGGGAAACATATGTTCCCTGATCACCTCCTGCTTTATTAGCTACTACTGTACTCTAACCACAACCCTGGGCTCCTCAGTGGAGCAGAAGAAGATAGTAACCCTTGTGGGTGCTGGTGGAGGGGCTTTTACCTTAAAGCTCCTCGCCGGCTATGTTTGAATCAGAAAAGGGCTGGCGACTCGGATGCTCTTGAATAAAAGTCCTTTTTTTTATTACATGGGTACACGGCTACAGGCTACTCTGACGCGTTTTGGGTAAGAAGCCTTCATCTCCCCAGCTATTAAGAAGATCAATACCAAGCTTATTTTGACTCCCGTTTACCCTGCTGTTTAACCACTTGGCAACCGTCCACCCACCGTGTACTGCAAGCGAGCGGCTGCTATAGGCAAAGCGATGTACTGGTACATTGCTGCCTACTTCCATGAATAGGGCATGTGCACGCCCCGCCCAGCACCCACTGTGATTGTACAAAGTGGGAGCCTGTCAGCAAGTAATGGGCAATGATTCATGTGTGATTTATTTGGCTGTGTGCAATAACAGCCCAGAGCTCTGTGGTGTCAAACACCATAGAGCTCTATACAGAGGGAGCGATCTGTCCGTTTTTCGTCTCTGGCAAGCATGGCTGAGAAACTAAGAGATATGTTAGTAAAAGCAGCACACTTTACACACATTACACATAGTTAGGCATACATTCAACCCCTTCCCAGCCAGTGCCATTAGTACAGTACAATGATCACTGTATTAATGTCACCAGTGATGTCAGTGTCAGTCAGTTCCCCCCAGCGTCCGTTAGTGTCAGATTTCCCGCCACACTATCTCAGTCCCATTATAAGTCGCTGATTGCCACCATTAGTAGCACAAAAAAAATGAACATTTCAGTATATACAGTATTTCACAAAAGTGAGTACACCCCACACATTTTTGTAAATATTTTATTATATCTTTTCAAGTGACAACACTGAGGAAATTACACATTTCTACAATGTAACGTAGTGAGTGTACAGCTTGTATAATAGTGTAAATTTGCAGTCACCTCAAAATAACAACACACAGCCATTAATGTCTAAACTGCTGGCAAAAAAAGTGAGTACACCCCTAAGTTTTTTTTTTTAATTCTTTATTTGAAATATAACAAGATAACAACCATATATAAACTGCGATACATAAGGCATTTTTCACATATCGGTTTCTGTTCCCACATCCAACTTTTGTGATCGCATACATGTAAACTTACATCTACTTATAACTTGGGTCTAGGTTTCCCTGTTGCCTATCCAACTATCGAGGAGGCCCAGGGTCTTCCTGCGACTCCTCGATTACAGTCTGGTTAAATGGTAAAATCGTCCTGCCACAATGTCCGCCCACGGGTGGGCAGTCAATGTTTAGTTCTGTTTTTTGTTTTTCCCCCCGTTCCCCCCTTCCCTCTTCCCCCTGAATAGGAGGAATGGAAGGGGGGGCGGGGGGGGGGGGGGGTGGGAAGGAGAAAGGGGGAGAAAGAAGAGAGAAAGAAAGAAGAGGGAGCCCAGAAGGGGAGCAGGGCCCGTCCTCCAGCCCCGTTGGTATGCTTGAGTATGGAAGGGTCCTGAACCCCCCAGGCTCACATCGTCAGCCTCGCATACTCCTCTGAGAAGAAGAATTCCAACCAATAATGCCACTTCTTGAGATACTGCTCCCTGGTGCCCCTGTCAGTGGCCACCAGGTCTTCCATTCTATGAATGTCGGCTACCCTTTTCAGCCACATTGCTATTCCTGGGGGTTCCGTCTGTTTCCATAGAAGGGGTATACAGCCTTTTGCTGCCGTGACCAGTGAGGAGATGATCGATTTCCTGTACACTTTGCCCAGCACATCGTGATGATGGATTAGGAAGAACCCTGCTGACATGGGTAATGTCCTTTCTGTAAATTTCTGAAGGATGCGGTGCACCTCCGTCCAGAAATGGGTCAGGAGTTTACAGGCCCAGAAGATGTGTAGGAGGCTACCCGCCTCCTCATTGCACCTCCAGCACCGGTCTGAGCTCTGAGGGAACATTTTGTTTATTTTCACCGGGGTGTAGTACCACCGCGTGAGGATTTTATATCCTGTCTCTTGTTGGCTCGCGCTTAGCACTGTTTTGTGCGTGAAGAGAAGTATCTTCTCCACTTGTGTTTCGGACAACTCTAGCCCCAAGTCTCTTTCCCAGTTCATTATGTATGGAAGCCTAAAATTGCAGGGGGGCAGATTCAGGGTCTGGTAGGATAAGGATATTGTATGTCTTATGGGTTCTTGCTCCGAGCACATTTGTTCGAATGGTGTTAGATTCCTCAGATATAGCCTTGGGTGTGGCCGTGTCCTAATGAAATGTGCGAGCTGTATTTTTTGCCAAAAGGGGAGGCAGCTTAAGAGGGGGTCGTCTACTATCTCCTCCCTGGACATCCACCTACCGTCTCTTATATAGTGGCGTATTTGATGTTTCCCCATCCTCCGCAGGTCTAAAAATGTAGGGTCTGTAAGTCCCGGTCCGAAGTCAGGGTTTCCTATTACTGGAGTCAATGGGGAGGGGAGGGGATCCCCCAGCAGTTCCCGGGAGGCCTTCTGGGCCACCCTCCAGGTCTCCCCTACCGTGGGATGTTTAGTCACTTGCTCCGGGTAGCCTTTCTGGCACCAGGGCAACCCCTGGAGGTCTACTCCCGTCAGGCGTTGTTCAATTTGGATCCATTGCTTAAGTGGCCCATGTCGGCACCAATCAACGATCCTTGTCATATGGCAGGCTGTATGGTAGAGAGAGACGTCCGGAAAGGCCATTCCCCCCAGCGTTTTTGGCAGTCTCAAGATGGACTGGGCCAACCTCGGAGGCTTGTCCGCCCAGGTGAATCTGTTTAGTGTTCGGTTGATGGTTCTAAGAAAGGCGTTCGGTAACCTAATTGGGAGAGCTTGTAAATAGTACAGAATATGGGGCATAATGTTCATTTTTATTATGCTGCACCTTCCAAACCATGAAAACATGCCGGTGTGCCACTTTTCCAAATCCTTTTTAATAGTCTGTAGTAGAGGGGGGAAGTTAAGGGGGAAAATGTTCTCTATTTTGTTGGGCAGGAGGATCCCCAAGTACTTTATGTGGGAGTTCGCCCATTTAAAGGGGAAGTCTGCTTTTAGTAACGCGCATGAAGAGGCGGGCATAGAGACGTTCAAGGCTTCCGATTTTTGGAAGTTGACCTTGAAGAAGGATAGTCTTCCATACTGTTCCAATTCTGCCATTAAGTTAGGCACTGAAATTAAGGGATTGGATAGGAAGAAAAGCAGGTCATCCGCGAAGGCCGCTATTTTTGGCGAGAGAGAGTCTCCCAAGTTGACGCCCGTGATGTTGGGGTTGTTTCTAACTGAAAGTAGAAAGGGTTCCAGGGATAGGATGAAGATCAGGGGAGACAGCGGGCAGCCCTGTCTCGTCCCGTTGGTTATGCTAAAGACGGGCGACAGATGTCCATTGACCTTAACCCGAGCTGAGGGTCGGGAATAGATGGCCTGGATCCAGTGCAACATCCTCTGCCCCAGGCCTATGTGACTGAGGGTCTCTATTATGAAAGGCCAATGGACTCTGTCGAACGCCTTTTCAGCGTCAGTGGAGAGCAGCACCAACGGGATCCCCTTCATTTTGGCTGCGTGGATGAGGTTGATTGCCTTAGTAGTGTTGTCTCTGGCCTCTCTAGAGGCCACGAAACCCACTTTGTCTGAATGAACTAGCGCCGGGATCCATTCTGAGAGCCTGTTTGCCAGGGCCTTAGTGAAGATCTTCAGATCCACATTAAGAAGAGAGATCGGTCTGTAGTTTTGGCACAACAGGGGATCTTTGTCGTCTTTAGGTATGACTGAGATGTAAGCCCTTAGGGTATCTTCTGGTGGCATCCCTCCTACCCCAGCCTCGTTGTAAGCCGCCAAAAAGTGGGGCATTAAAATGTCCCCAAAGGTTTTGTAGTATCCCAAAGAATAGCCGTCGGGGCCCGGTGCCTTGCCCTTTTGCATTCCCGCAATGGCCAGTGATATTTCCTCTCCCGAGAGTGGTTTTTCTAAAGATTCTAATGCTTCTCCTGGGAGCTTTGATAACCCCGACTGTTTTATGTAATTTCTAATGGCCGCTCTTTCCAGGGATTTCCCCCTGTCCGATTGCTGGCGGGGTAAGTTATACAAAGAGGAGTAATATTTACAGAACTGTTCAGCAATCTCTTCCGTGGTGTGGACCTTGTTCCCCCCATCCTTTCTAAGTTCCGGGATAAAGGCTTGGGCCCGTTGGGACCTCAGCGCCCTCGCCAGCAGTTTGCCGCTTTTGTTGCTATGTTCATAGAAAGTGCGTTTACATTTTGCAATTATCTCCTTAGCTTTGAACATAGCAAGTTCTCTCAGTTGGTTCCTCAGGCCTGTTAATTCTTGTAATACCTGCGTAGCCATGGATTGTTTATGTATGCTCTCCAGAGACCGGATCCTACCTAAGAGATCCTCTATCTGTTTGGCCCTGGCCTTCTTCACGCGTGTACCGATTTTTATAAAAATGCCCCTAATGGTACACTTGTGGGCTTCCCATACTGTCAATGAGGTGCACCCTGTGTTAGTATTGGAGTTGAAGAAGTTCCTCATCTCCCTAGCGATTTCTCCCACCACCTCTGGGGTCTGGATCAGGGTTTCATTCAGCCTCCATTGCCACTGCCTAGTTGCGGGTTCAAGTATGTCTATGTCGATAGATACCGGAGCGTGATCTGAGAGCGCGATGGATCCTATGGAGGCCGATCGGACCCTTGATAACAAAGACTGAGGCAGCATTATGAGATCTATTCTCGTGTAGGAGTTGTGGGGGTGGGAATAGAAAGTGTAGTCTCTCTGGGTTGGGTTTAGTATTCTCCATACATCCACAAGGTGGAATGAGTGGAAGCTTTTTCTCAAGCGTTTAAGAGCAGGGAAGGAAATCTGGGAGATTTGTCTAGAGGAGTCTAAGTGGGGGTCTAGCGTTAGATTCAGGTCGCCTCCCAGGATTACATCCCCTTCCGCAAAGTCCTGTAGTCTTGTTAGCGTGGATTCAAGGAATCCTATCTGGCCCGTGTTGGGGAGGTAAAGATTGGCCATTGTTACGACTCTTCCGCCTAGCGTGCCTTTTACAAATAGGGCTCTACCCTTCCCATCCTCCCACTGGTCACGCAGCTTCCATGGTGTTGTGGCTCGGATTAAGATACTAACCCCCTTGGATTTGGACTCAGAGGAACAACCATGGAATACAGTCGGGAAATAGCGGTTGTGGAGTTTGGGTATTTTGTCGGCTCTAAAGTGGGTTTCTTGGACAAAGCAGACATGTGCTTTTGAGCGTCTCAAACTGGTTAGGACTGATGAGCGGTGTGTTCAGGCCCTTTATGTTCCACGATATTAGTCTAAGGGGGTGTGTGGTCCCCATGGTCTATGTCGGGCTGGAGGAGAGGCGAGAAAGAAGAGAAAAAAAGAGGATGGGAAACGAAGGGGAAGGAGGAAGGGTGAGAGTAAGAGCGCCCCCAGGGGGGGGGGGGGATCACAAGGGAAGGTGGGGGGGGGTAGTTATGCAGGGGGGAAGGAAGGAGGATTCGGGGTGCTCCACAAAAAGGCGACCCCTAGTACTAAAGCGCACTATGCACTTGCGAGACCGAGTCTCAGACGACCCTTAGAGCCCTCTAAAAACGGGGCCCCAGCGGGGCGGCAACCTACGTGGGTGAGTGACTGGACACCACGGAGGCCCAGAACCCCCCGACCAGGCCCAGCTTGCAAAAAAGTAAAAATAAGAGAAGAAAAAGCACATATATAAACTATGCATACAAATATCTTATAACTTGGCATCAGCAAAACAACCTGAAACTTCTTAATGTATTTGAGCTTTTGACCGCGTCAAATTTGAGGGTGTCCACCCGCTCCCCCCCCCCGGTCGGGTTACCCACCATGGGGTCCGGGAATCTCCCGGATCTTCCCCCCGGCGTGACCGATGGGTGGGCGAGGGGCGGGCAGCGGGTGGGCCCCCCTCTTAAAACTAGAGACACACAGCACATTAATGACAGTCCCGGGCACACTTGTTAGTGATAAAAAAGAATAATTGAGACCAGATGACTCTAAGGGCAAAAGCCTTGCTGACTTGTATTGTCCCACCTCCCCTTAGTAACATAGAACGATACCACCCCTCTCCCTCATGCTCTGTTGTTCCCGCCGTGACCGGTCTCCCCCCACATACCATGGGATCCTCCCCTAGGGGACCGACCTCCTTGGGGGATGCTATTGCTGGACATGTACTCATGGAGGGGGCCATTACTTGGGTCCCCTCCTTTCTCTTTTCCCCAGTGTTACGGGGCGACCGGCTCCGGCGTCACCGTCCAGTCCCACAACTCTTCATGTTCCCCGCTACTCCCCCCCCCACCCAAAACAACCCGTCTTGTCCGCTCACCGCTTTCCCGTACGAGCTTACGGGTGATCCCCCCCACCGTCCAGGCTGTTGATTACTGGGGCTCCTCCGCTGCTGGGTGCCCGAGGTTGTGGCCGTTAAGTGGCCATTCTGGCTTCCTGGGTTTCCCCCCTGTGGGGCGCTCTGCTGTCCGGAGCAAAAATAGGTCCATCGCTTCAGGGGGGCAGCCATGTTAGTTCGTGCTGCGGGGGGGCTCGTTGATTGCGGGGGCCAGGTAGCAGTCCTCCAACCGTGGTCAAGTGGGGATGAAGGGGGGCGGGGGCGGGGGGGGGGAAACAATCTCCGGGGAAGGGGTACGGGACGCCCCGGGAGTCCTGCAGTGTCAGTGTATTCCAAAAGGACTGGGCAGGGTTTGACAGCCAAGGGAAAGGTGGGGGACAGAAAACAAAGATGAGCCCTTTTCAGTTTCGTCCTGTAACAGTGCCCCGAGCCCATCACTCACGTGTCCTCACATGCCGCCTCACGGCTCCGGTTCTCCCCTCCCGATCGGAGTAGGTTCCCTCTGTCGCCGTCTCGATGATCTCCTTGTGGGTCCTCTGGCGGTTCCCTGGGGTTCCGGACGTGGATCCCTGAAGGAAAGGGGGCTCAACCAGTCTCGTAGCGGAATCTGCTCCATCTCCAAGAATTGAAAGAGGTCGGGCAATTCAGCATGTCGCCGGAGCGTGAAGGACGAGTTCCCTCTCCGTACGGTGAGCTGGAGGGGGAATCCCCATCTGTACGATAGTTCCGCTCCACAGAGGCGCTCCAGTAGGGGCTTCAGCATGGCTCTTCTTATGAGCGTGGAGCGGGAGACATCCGGGTATACTGATATCTGGGCGCCATTGAAGTCCACCGGTCCCTGGAGTCTTGCCGCTCTGAGGATTAACTCCTTGTGACTGTAGCGATGGAGGCGGCACAGTACATCCCGGGGACGGTCTGCTTTCGTGGGTCTTGGGCCTAGCGTCCTGTGGACCCTATCGGATTCCAGCACCGCGGGGCAGTCTTGCGCCAGGAGCTTTTGGGCAATTGCCCGCACCGTTTCCTCCAGGTTTTCTGCTCCTGTAGCTTCGGGCAGGCCTCGGAACCTTAGGTTTTGGCGGCGGCTGCGGTTCTCGAGATCTTCGGCATGCAGTTGTACCTCCGCCAGCTGCTCCTGGTGTCTCTGTTGCTCCTTCTCCAGCAGCGCGACTCGGGATTCCAGTGACCCTACTGTGGCCTCCTCCCTGGTCAGTCTCTCGTCTATCTCCTGGACCTCGGAGCGGATCTCTTGGAGGTCCCGTCTGTGCTGCTCCTCCACCCGCTGAACCAGTGCCTCCATGTCTGTCTTGGTGGGGAGGGCTTCCATGTCTGCTTTTGTGGGAAGGGCCCGTAGCAGTGTCCAAATGTCCGTGTCTCCCCCCGGTTGTTGTGATGGGGTCTGGCTAAACGGCTGTGGGGACAAAAGTGCTGGTAGACCCGATAGAGGCTGTGAGCCAGAGGCTTGCGGGGATGCCATGCTGGCCGAGAGGCTTGCAGTGAGGGCCTCGCCACGTGTCTGTGCGGTCCGGGCCTCTGGGGAAGCTTTGGCCGTTTCCTTGAGAAATCTTTCAATCTGGGCGGCCGGAATAGGTTTGGCGGTTCCCTTGTTCTTCCCTTTCTTGCGGTAGCTCATTGCAGGTAAATAAGGGCTGTTTTGCTGGCCGAATGGCTGAGTTTGCTGGGTCTAGTCGAGGGAGCTCAAGTACCTTGCGACTTCAACCCGCCATGTCCAGGCCACGCCCCCCAACATGATAATAACCCCTCCACCTCCAAGACGACCACTGCCTTGCTAAAGAAGCTGAGGGTAAAGGTGATGGACTGGCCAAGCATGTCTCCAGACCTAAACCCTATTGAGCATCTGTGGAGCATCATCAAATGGAAGGTGGAGGAGCGCAAGGTCTCCAGCATCCACCAGCTCTGTGATATCATCATGGAGGAGTGGAAGAGGACTCCAGTGGCAACCTGTGAAGCTTTGGTGAACTCCATGCCCAAGAGGGTTAAGGCAGTGCTGGAAAATAATGGTGGCCACACAAAATATTGAAACTTTGGGCCCAATTTGGACACTTTTGTTTGCTAAAAAATGGTTTGTAAAGCATATATAAATGTCTATGCAAGTGAAATTCTTTTAAAGAAGATTTTAATTCTAATATATCCCTGGGCGGTTCTTCCTACGTGTCTCCTGCAGTATTTCCATTGTGCATGGTACAGGAATATCATTAAACACTTTCCCAGCTAAAAGAACATCAAGAACTGTAACAAAAAAATCTGAATGCCTGCCAGTTAGAAAAAAAACAGTAATCTGACACACAATAGAAGCATTGTAATATTAGGTTTGTGCAACAATCACCAAGTATTGTTCCAGTAAAGATACCAAATTTAGACACCAGAACTTTCCCTTCCTATAGGTTTATAGACGGGTCCATTATTTTAAGCACTTATCTGGGTCATATGAAATGGTGGAAGTCTATAAAGCAAATCTTAATTGTTCTACAGCACCAAATTACATTTACTAACTTGTAATTTCACTATAAACTGTGCATGAGGGCTGAGCTTCTCGCGAGTCTCTCATTCCTCATTGGCTGAATCAGCAGCGGGAGTCATTGGCTTCTGCTATTGTCGATTAGTCAGTGAGCCAATGAGGAGAGAGCAGAGGGCGGGGCCGAGCCCCAGTTCTGTGTGTCTTATGGACGTATAGAGCATGGCTCAGGAGCAAGCACACACCAGTGCCCCCATAGCAAGCGGCTTGCTATTGGGGGTACTGGCTGAAGAGGAGGAGCCAGGAGTGCAGGCGAGGGACCTGAAAAGAGGAGGATTGGGGCTGCTCTGTGAAAAACCACTGCACAGAACTGGTAAGTATGACATGTTTGTTATTTTTTTTATTGAACCTTTAATGTCACTTTAAAGCAAAACTTTACCCAAAAAAACTTGATAAAAATAAGAAACATATTCAACCAAAATGGGGGAACTAAAGACACAAAGGAACAATATTCCAAATCCGGGAGAAACATCCCGTATATCAGACCAAAGGAGACACAGCCAAAGGCGATTAAAATCATCTCCGGCACATCACATAAACACAACCAGTCACAGCGACAAAAAACAAATCAAAATTTATAAAGTGGAACTGAAGATAAATAATGGAAAACAAAAAATGTTGGGGTATTTTTTTTGTTTTTTTTTTCTTCTCAGGGGGGATAGTTTTTATTTTGAAATAAGTTGTACTAATAAATATCTCTGCATATATACTATATATATATATATATATATATATATATATATACATACACACATTATATTACCAAACGTATTGGGACGCCTGTCTTTACAAGTACATGAACTTTAATGGCATCCCAGTCTTAGTCCGTAGGGAACAATATTGAGTTGGCACACCCTTTGCAGCTATAACAGCTTAAACTCTTCTGGAAAGGCTGTCCACAAGGTTTAGAAGTGTGTCCATGGGAATGTTTGACCATTCTTCCAAAAGCGCATTTGTGAGGTCAAGCACTGATGTGGATGAGAAGGCCTGGCTCGAAGCCTCCGCTCTAATTCATCCCAAAGGTGTTCTATCGGGTTGAGGCTAGGACGCCAGTCAAGTTCCGCCACCCCAAACTCGCTCATCTATGTCTTCATGGACCTTGGGGGATTATGGTGTGGGGTTGTTTTTCAGGGGTTGGGCTTGGCCCCTTAGTTCCAGTGAAGGAAACTCTTAAGGTGTCAGCATACCAAGACATTTTGGAAAATTTTATGCTCCCAACTTTGTGGGAACAGTTTGGGACTGGCCGTTTCTTGTTCCAACATGACTGCGTACCAGTGCACAAAGCAAGGTCCATAAAGACATGGATGAGCGAGTTTGGGGTGGAGGAACTTGACTGGCCTGCACAGAGTCATGACCTCAACCCGATAGAACACCTTTGGGATGAATTCGAGCGGAGACTGTGAGCCAGGCCTGACCTCAGAAATGTGCTTCTGGAAGAATGGTCAAACATTCCCATAGACACACTTCTATCTTCTATCTGTCCATACAGGCTGAATTTGCATCGCACATGTGATCTCCGAATCACATGCAATGTCTGTGATCGCACAAGTGTGAATCCAGCCTTATAACTCTATATACTCTATAACTGACAATGGATCATTCCTCAACAGCCAACATAATGAGATTTGAGCCACAAATGCTGAAATGTAATCATCATAATTTAAACTCGTTCATCTATGGCCAAAAACAGGTAGATGAGAATGGGTAATGGTGTACAGGCGCCTGTCACAAGGGAAGTAATGGATAATAGACGGTTGATGGTATGGCCATTGAAGGACAGGCACAGCCAGTGGCTTATATTTTGTTACACAATCAGTCTTATTGTTGTGTTGGCAGCTTGTTCCACGGGAGGCGCAGTTATATACTTACACATATTTTTCAGACAGCCAGTAAACTGACTACACTGGGATGGATGTCCTCTCATGGCTAGTGTGGTCAGTTTGAAATAGGAAAGAAGGGGGACTGGTGGAAACACCAGGGATTTCACACAAAGGAAGCAATACAAAGAGAACAGGATATTGTTTCATACAAGTACATTGTACAACAGACAAACATCAGAAATATAAAACGTTGGGGTAACATATTCTTTAAGGGCCCATTTACACCTGGTAATTTGGAATCACAGGCAGAATCGCAATTCTGACTGCGTTTCCAATTTGAGTGCCAATTGCTGCAAAACTCACAACGTGCGCTTGGGTGCCATTCATTCTAAATGGCACCTGAAACGATGTGCGTTTTTGCCGCTATAGTCATGCAATAGAAATGCACTGCAATCGCGCCAAAATCTGTCTTTAAAAATCGTGCGAAGCTTGTCACCCAAAAAAAGGAGCGGGAGCTTTTTTTGGGCAACAAACATGCATAAGGCAGCCCACTAAAGTGGTGACCAGTGCCAAACACCAACCAACTAACTGGACCTGGCTACAGATAATACTTGTGCACATTTTGTTCTGTTTTTATATTATTCTGATATGAAAGAAAATGGTTGTGTGTGTTGGTTATGGTTAAAAAGCATCAAAATGACTTTGTGAAGTGTACAGATTGAAAAGACCAAGCAGTTCTGGTACAAGTAATCATTAGAAGAAGTAAATCACAGCCCTGGGCAGTCACTGAAAGCTGGTATCCAAGGCCATAGAAAGCAGTTGCCACAGTATTTGTAATACCCGTCTGCTGATGGGTTAATGAATGGCCTCTTACGTAACTGTCACCATAGAAACCTTCAGAACGGCATTCACAAATGTGGGGGAGTTCAGAAACAGAAGCATGTTAGATACTCAACTGAAAGCCCCACAGAATAGCGTGAAAGAAACATTAGCTGGGCTATAAACAAGGCCATCACCTGAGATCTGGAAAAACACTTCCATTTTAAAGCATAATCCTAAATACTGGACTGTAAAGCAGGATAAGCATTGAATGTGAGAATAAATGGAGCCCATTCTGTGCACTGATGTCTGGAATTCACCTTTCAAGGAAACTGAAAGAATGAGGGCGTCCGAATGACAAACCTCTAAACTGATCACCTTTATTAGGCATTATTGCGATAAGTATGACACCGCTACTCAGTTGTCATATTATACATTTAATACAAATGGAAAAAAATAAAAGGAAAAAAGTATATATATTAGGGCTGTTACTGATTAAAATTTTCGTGTTCAATTAATCGATTTTTTTTAAACGATTAATCGACTAATTTCGCACATTTATAACGCACATACAGATCCAACTACTTTTAGCTGATCTCCTTGCATTGCAACTCTGCATTAGTCAGTGGTAAATGTGGTATACACTATATACAATCACCCGACACTAGTTAGTTTCCACAATCCATGACTTAACTTCACAGTTCACACAAATACGTTTTAAAGCGGTTCTGCACTCTTTATTTATTTATTTTTTTTTGGGCTATATGCCAAGGGCATATAGCTCAATTGGGGGACTTACCTGTTCCATCTTCCATCTCGATCGCCGACGGTTTTCATCTTCATCTTCTTCTTGTCTTCTTCTTGTCTGCTGGGGTCCATCTTGCCTGTGGGCATGTGAAACCCCACAGGACCTTTAGATGGCCCAGCATGCACCGCCGTTACTTGCGCGTGCGCAGTAACGGCACATCTGCCGACATCTCACAAGATTTCGGCAGATGTGGCCGAAATCTCGAGAGATTTCGGAAGATGTGGCCGAAATCTCGCGAGATTTCGGAAGATGCCCGCACTGACTCCTGGATCAATGACACCAGATCCCAGGAGACAGTGCGGCGTGACGACGATCGACGCAGAGACCCCGCCCGCCGCCGAAGAGAGAGAAGACCGGAAGTCATCAATTACAAGGTAAGTAAAAAAAAAAAAAAAAAAACATTTCATTTAGTACTCTTTGCCTGATTTGGAAGGCAAAGAGATTTACTAAATGAAATGGGTGCAGAACCGCTTTAAATTCAAACTGTAGCACTGACTTAAGTCATTTATTTTTCTCCACAGTAGAGTGACAATCCCTCCACATCCGGTCTAACTAATCACTCTCACCTTATGGCATGGACCCCTGTGCAAACAGGTGGTCATGCAAGCGGGTATCAAAAGGGTTAACACGGACCATAAACTTCTCTCACGTCTCCTTAGATCTCAGCAAGGACGCCAGGTCATGGGTAGAGAGAAAAGATCTAAGTGCTCAGCGCTTAAGTATAAGATTTAATTTTTGTGTTCAAACACAAACTACTCACATAAAGATGATAAAAACACAGCATGTAAAGAAATTGTGTTAGTTCCGTAGGGCAGCTGCAGGTGACGTCATGCATAGCTCCTCCCCCGTACGTTACGTGTTACGTTCAATCAGAACTTCAACGTCACCGGACTCCTCCCCCCTTCGCTAGCAGACGGAGGCACTTGGGGAAGGGGGGAGGAGTCCCGTGACATCGATGTCCGTGATGTCATCGGATCTCCGACGGAACTCCCTGAAGACCCGGAAGCCGGCGAAGAAGTGAGTACTGATCAAAATAATTTTGATCGATCAAAAAATTAACGATTAATCAAGGAATTAATCTTTAATTTCCACAGCCCTAATAAATATATATATATATATATATATATATATAATACTGAAGAAATGGCACGAGCACATGCGAATATAGTGAATATCTCCTAAATGGTGCAAGTTTAGGAGATATTCACGGTACCTACGGGTAAGCCTTATTATAGGCTTACCTGTAGGTAAAAGTGGTAGTAAAGGGTTTACAACAATTTTAAACTTGCAGTCTGCAGGAGTACTACATTGCACCCGCGATCTACTGATTGTAGCTGAAATGCTTTGTAGACAGGCTTCTAATAAAAAAAAAAAAATAAATGCACATTTTTTACCTGCAAAAATATGTGCATTTATTTTTTTTATACAAAGGTGAACGTATCCTTTAACCACTTCCTTCCCCGCCCATTGTCATATCATGTCCACAGATGGGATCTCCCACCCTGGGCGGGCATCATATGACGTCCTCGGCTTCCCGGCTGTATAGGGGGCGTGCATGATCGCTCGTTACAGAGCAGGAACGTGGATCTGTGTGTGTAAACACACAGATCCACATCCTGTCAGAGGAGAGGAGACTCCTCGGTCTCCTCCCCTAGTCAGTCACCTCCCCCTACAATAAGAGTCTCTCCCTAGGTAACACATTTAATCCCTTGATCGCCCCCCAGTGTTAACTCCTTCCCTGCCAGTGACATTTATACAGTAATCATAGCATTTTTATAGCACTGATAGCTGAATGACTGTCAGTGGTCCCAAAATGGTGTCAAAAGTGTCCGATATGTCTGCTGCAATGTCACAGTCACGATAAATCAATATATACATATCAGCCTAAACTGAGGAAAACATTTTTATTTCTTTTTTTAAATTTGGGATATTTATTATAGCAAAAAGTAAAACATTGTCAGGGCTGGGCTCAGACCTTCATTCTCTGAGTTGGCCGCTCAGCTGTCGGCTAATTGCCATCTCCTATCTCTCCACAGTGACTCACCTGTTGATGATATCCTGCTCGTCAGACCTGCTCTCTTAAGCCGTCCAGCCCAGATGATCTATGCCTTCACCTTCAACATCACAGAGACTTTCTCCTGCGTTCCTGTTAAAGATTTGCTTGGCTGACATTCCTTCTGGCTCCAGATCTTGCTTGCTGTTTTACTACGCTGAATCCTGACTTCCTGACTTTCTGGCTTGTCTGACTATCTGTTCCGGTTACCGAACTTTGGCTATGTTTTGACTATGTTTGTTCCATTTACTTTTATTATTAAACAAGTGTGATTTAACTGTACTTCTGTCTCGGTCTGATTCATGGTTTCTGACAAAAATATTGTGTTTTTTTCAAACTTGTTGCTCTTCTTTTGTTTATAGTGCAACAAATAAAAACTGCAGTGGTGATCAAATACCACCAAAGGAAAGCTCTATTTGTGGGGAAAAAATGATAAAAAGTGAAAATTGGCCTGAGCAGGATGGGGGTGAAAATGCCCTGTATTGAAGTGGTTAATTAATTTTTAATATTCAAAACAAACTCACCCATCCATCTATATCTCCATGCTATATTTTGCTGAGAAATCACTTTGAAAAACAACCCCCCCCCCCCCCCCAGAATTTCTTGCCGTGACCATCGTGAGTAAGGACAGATACCGTATTTATCGGCGTATAACATGCACTTTTTTCCCCTTAAAATCAGGGGGAAATCGTGGTTGCGTGTTATACGCCGATCCCCGCCGATTACTCGGCTCCTCTCGCAGTCACGCCCACCTCCACTGATTGCGAGAGGAGCGAGAGCGCCACTGACATACAAAAAGCCGAATGTACTTCGGCTATTCTCGGCTCCTCTCGCAGTCCCGCCTCTGACTGTGAGCAGAGCCGTGTCTAGCCAAAGTACACTTGGCTTTCTGTATGTCAGCGGCGCTCGCTCCTCTCTGCTCACAGTCAGCGGAAATCGGCGCCAATTTTTAATCAGGGCAATTCTGCAAAGAGACTGGCAATGCTGCAAAGAGACTGGCAAGGCTGCAAAAGCACTGGGAAAGGCTGCAGATGGACACTGGGCAAGGCTGCAATGATGGACAAGGCTGCAGATGGACACTGATAAGGCTGCATTTATGGGCATTTAAATGTAATTTTTTTTCCCTTAAACTTCCCTCCTAAAAGTTTTTTTCCTTAAAATCCCCTCCTAAACTTGGGGTGCGTGTTATACGCCGATAAATACGGTAATTCTTGTTGCATTATTTCCTGGAAACCATGTGCCCTTAGCTCATGCATGCAGGCAGGAGGGTGTGCTTAGCTAAGAAGCCTGGAAACCAGGAAGTAACTAAGGAATTGTAAAAAAGTTTAAAACATGCAAATATGATATACTTTCCTATTTATTAACTATCACTAGCAGCATAAGGATTAAAAACAGTCAATGTTAATTTTGAGCGAAGTTCCACTTTAACATCTCGACTCGTCATCTTCAGCCATGTACGGTATGTCAATTTAACAACTAGGCAAATTTACTGACACCAAGGATGGGATTATGTAACTAGAACAGGGTGGTTACACAATATTTATGACACAACAAGTCACGGACATTTGGCATCCCATGCTCTGTTTGGATGTGCGCTGAACAGATACACGCAGGAAAATCCCCCACTCCTCATGGCGGGCACTTCATGATGTACGGACTCTTACTGGTGTTGCAGCTGACCTTGAGCGACTGACGAGGAGGGAGTCCCTGACAACCTCGGTGCATACAGCACGCCGGATAGCAACTGCGGCCACTTGGAGTCCTTTTTGACACTGGGAGCTAAAGCCAGCACGGACTGGATCTTGTTTCACCCTACATGGAGACGGCATGGTGAACGCCACGGATTGTTTTGGCGGACCTGTCTTAGTCGGATAAGACTGCTCGCTCCCCACCTTTATACATCTATTGTGTCCTCAGGAGACTACCACATATTGAGGCATCTTTGCTCCAGTATCACTTGAGGGTGCGGACAATTGCACGGTTCAGTGCAATTTCCCTGTTTTATTTACTTCCAGCATGGAGAACTACTACACTGTGATTCAGGGATCCCTTACTCATATCTGCATATTGACCAAGTTCCACTTGTGCTTATTTTTGGCCAATTTTTGATTTTTCTCTGGGGTTTTTCAGGTCATACAGTGCACAGTCATTTTTTATGCAATTAGCAGGTATAGTGTATGGGTAGTCCTGTGACTTACGTGCGCTCCAAAGATCAGTATCAGGCTATAGAGGAGGTTATTTTCCTCACCTTGACTATATGTATGAGCACTGACGTTGCAGCGCTCATGATCACCAAGACCGGACATGTTTCTGTGACCTCGTTTTTAGTGGTAGGTGTAGGGATATTTTTGATATACTGTGTGTTATACTAGAGTTTTTCTCTCTTTTTATTACAATTATTCAATAAATACTAGCATTTTTTTACCATCCAACAAGTCTTGTTTCTGCCTATATAAACCGCTTTAGCTATTCGGTGGGGAGCTTTACCCTCCCTTAGGACTGGCTTTTAACTTTTGTCTCTGGTTACACAATATTTATACCTCCAATCCTGTAGGTGGACAATTCACATCTACCTTGACACATTCCATGGTGATTGAATTAAGGTGTTGGTGCTATCTGTGTGGATATAAATGCTGGGGTATATTTGCTGACACTGATTAGAACTGATCAAGTGGCTTGGATAAGCTAAGAAACATCTTCAACACAGAACAAATCCAATTGAATGTGATTAATTACTATCTAGCTAGGAGCTGTAGCTGGAAAAACATAAAATACCTTACCTTATGGCGTGGTACAAGGAAATATGGTTGGAATGCCCACTAATGCCTTTTTCATCAAATGTAATTACCTGAAATAGAGATCGCATACGTCAAGTTTCCTGAAACAATGAGGAAAATTTGTAGAAAAATGTGGATTATGAGTTCAATATGAGCACACTTGCACAGACAAATCATCATTCCAGTGTTATTCCTCAAATGGTTTTATAAGCTGCGTTGTCATTTATATAGCAGGGGCTGCTATGCTCTGTGTTCTTGAACTTAAACAATAGACAAATGCAGAAATTAGGAATTCTATTTAGTAAACTACTAAATTTAGTTCATTCAAAATTGTAAGTAGTTATTTAGTTTAGTGGTCTCCAAACTGCAGCCCGTAGCCAGATGTGGCACTCTGCTTGCTTTTATCTGGCCCTTGGGGCACTATTTCATCCCCTGATACCAACAATGGAGCATAATTCCACTCCCACCAATAAAAAGGCACAATTCCAACCAATGACACCAACAGTGGGGCACAATTCATTCCAGTGACACCAACAGTGGGGCACAATTCCTTCCAGTGACACCAACGATGGGGCACAATTCCTCTCAATGATACCAACAATTGGGCCAAATGATGGGGCATTGTACCCCCATAGGCACAATAAGCCCCAATCCCACTCGCTCCTCACAGGCGTTTGCTATGGCAAACTTGCCTATGGCTCCCACTGCCCTCATAGTCTACTGTGAGACCAGGAAGAAAGGAGAGCAGTGCTGCAGCTGGGACAGTGGGCAGTTTTTTTAATGAAGAGAATGCATTAAAGAGAAGCTCCAGGCTCCTTCAGGAAAAAAATAAAAGTCAGCAGCTACAAAAACTGTAGCTACTGACTTTTATTATTAGTACACTTACCTGTCCAGGGATCCCGCAATGTCCTACTGTGCATGCGTGAGTCGTGCTGCACCTAGTGAGTCGTAGTCTTCTCGGATCTGTGATGTGTCCCAGAAGACTGCGGGGGAAGGAAGGGGGGTGAATTCCGGGTCAGTTCGCTGGAAGTGGGAGCGGGTACCTGTCAAAATCAGCTACCCGCTCCCCCCTCCCACCCAAAAAGTGGCAAATGTGGCAGTGGAGGGTGTAAACAAGCTCCGCTTTAAGGTAAAAAACTATTAAGAACCACTTTAATGCTTGTTTTGAAAACATTTACCTGTAATACAAGAATTTTTTTCTTTTTAAGCAGGGCATTATGTATTTGCAGCTAAAAATCTTAGGAGCCCTATATGAATTACCTTGAGGTTCTCCTTGGGTGACCTGCACTGGATGGGTGTAACCCTCTTTCTCTAATTATGGCTCCTAAAGTCGGACTGGGTCTATTGATAGATTGCTTTATTTACTGTATATTGATTTACAGTGGTGTGAAAAAGTGTTGCCCCCTTCCTCATTTCCTGTTCCTTTGCCACACTTAAGTGTTTCGGAACAAAACCAATTTAAACAATAGTCAAGTAAACACAAAATGCACTTTGTAAATGAAGGTGTTTATTATTAAAGGTGAAAAAAATCCAAACCATCATGTGGTGAAAAAGTGATTGCCCCCTAAACCTAATAACTGGTGGGCCACCCTTAGCAGCAACAACGGCAACCAAGCGTTTGCGATAACAATGAGGCTTTTACAGCGTCCTGGAGGAATTTTGGCCCACTCATCTTTGCAGAATTGTCCTAATTCAGTGAGGGTTTTCGAGCATGAACGGCCTTTTTAAGGTCATACCACAACATCTCAATAGGATTCAGGTCAGGACTTTGGCTAGGCCACTCCAAAGTCTTCATTTTGTTTTTCTTCAGCCATTCGGTGGTGGACTTGCTGGTGTGTTTAGGATCATTGTCCTGCTGCAGAACCCAAGTTCGTTTCAGCTTGAGTACATGAACAGATGGTCGGACATTCTCCTTCAGGATCTCTTGGTAGACAGCAGAATTCATAGTTCCTTTTATCACGGCAAGTCTTCCAGGTCCTGAAGCAGAAAACAGCCCCAGACCATCACACTACCACCACCATATTTTACTGTTGGTAATGTTCTTTTTCTGAAATGCAGTGTTCCTTCTACGCCAGATATACTTGGAACACACCTTCCAAAGAGTTCCACTTTTGTCTAATCGGTCCACAGAATGTTGTCCCTAAAGTCTTGCGGATCATCAAGATGTGTTGTGGAGAAATTGAGACAGCTTTGATGTTCTTTTTGCTCAGCAGTGGTTTTCTCCTTGGAACTCTGCCATGCAGGCCATCTTTGCCCAGTCTTTTCCTGAGGTGGAGGCATGAACGCTGACCTTAACTGAGGCAAGAGGCCTGCAGTTCCTTGGACGTTGTTGTGGGGTCTTTTGTGACCTCTTGGATGAGTCGTCGCTGCGATCTTGGGGTAATTTTGGGCGGCCGGCCACTCCTGGGAAGGTTCACTGTTCCATGTCTTCGCCATTTGTGGATAATGTCTCACTGTGGTTCGCTGGATTCCCAAAGCTTTGGAAATGGCTTTATAACCCTTTCCAGACTCTCAATTACTTTCTTTCTCAATTGTTCCTGAATTTCTTTGGGTCTCGGCATAAAGGATCTTCTGGTGGACTTACTGTGTCAAGCAGCTATTTAAGTGATGCCTTGATTGTAACAGGTGTGGCAATAATCAGGCCTGGGTGTGGCTAGAGAAATTGAACTCAGGTGACAACCACAGTTATAGTATGTTTTAACAAGGGGGGCACTCACTTTTTCACACAGGGCCATGATGGTTTGGATTTTTTTTCACCTTATAATAAACACCTTCATTTACAAATTGCATTTTGTGTTTACTTGTGTTGTCCTTGACTATTGTTTAAATTGGTTTGATGTTCCGACACTTAAGTGTGACAAACATGCAAAGGAACAGGAAATGAGGACAAACACTTTTTCACACCACTGTATGTGACTCAGTGGCGTATTGCTGTTGAAATGTGTATGCACCATATTGACAACATACAATTGTCAGCATCCAATATATTTTTGACTGCAGACGAAGCCATGTGCGTTTCCATATCATGACCCTTTTTTCATTTCTTTCACATGTTTCTGTATTTTTTTTTCTGTTTTCCTATTTTTTGGGTTGGGGGGAGGTGGGTGAGCGGGGGGGGGGGAAATGTTGGTTTTGACTTTAAACCATGTAAAATGCTGAATAAAAATTGTCCTAATTTAAAAATATAAATATAAAAATCACAGGAGCTTTGTTTATTTAAAAAAAAATAAAGTTAACGTGTTATACTTACCTGCTCTGTGCAATGGTTTTGCACAGGGCAGTCCTGATCCTCCTCTTCTCAGGTCCCCCGGTAGAACTGCTGGCCCCTCCCCATCACTGACTGCCCAATAGCAATTTGCTTGCTATAGGGACACTCGTTTGTGCTTGCTCCCAAGCCACCTCTGTGTGTCCATAAGATTCACAGAGCGTGGCTCAGCCTCACCCCGCCCCAAATTCTCTGGCTGTGAGGCTCCCGCTGCTGTAGCAAAGCTCTCATGCGCATCACTGGATCAAAATCAAGCTCAGGTGAGTATGGGGGGGGCAAGCTGCACTCAAAAGTTAAAAAACCTTCTGCCTTTACAACTACTTTAATTACAAGTGTATCTGCACTTACAGTTTTCTATTAGTCCCCTAAAGTCCCACAAGTACCAGTTCAGTCTGTTGAATGCTGCTTCCTGTGATGAGATAGCAACAATGCTGCACTGTTTCTGAATTTAGAGAAGTGTTGCCACACTTGTGTAGATTTGCACTACAGTGGGATGTGGTTATTAGCATTGCCACTGCCAATTCACAAGTCTATAGCTTGTCAATCAGCACCTGGCCACACCAAGTCCTGTACAATGTTTTCTGCGTTGAGAGAACTGAATGTGCTGCTGAAAGGTCCCACTGTTAGCTGTAGTGTCTGTGGGTGAAGTGTGTGAGACACAATGAAGTAAGATTTGGCTCAGTCGAGGAAGGTGAAGAAAGTTTCTTTGCTTATTTAATGAGGCTTTTGCATAACATAGTAAATTGATATAGTACGTGTTAGACTGATACAGGAACATTGAATTCTTAGTAAGTACTTTAACCTTCTAAAGCTGATCAATCCCACTTCTCTAAATATGGCACTTATGATAAAAACAAAAAAAAAAAAACAGGTTTATAATTTAATTAAGGTCTATTTAAAGCCAAACATTTTTTTCATAAAGTAAAAATTTAAGCGGTCACTGAAACAGTAAAAGAGAGGAAATCTTCCAATAAAGACACTTGTTAGCATGACAATTGTCTAAAAAGAGATTGACCCTTTGTTTTGGAGGAATCATTACTTTTTTACGGCTGTAAATCTTCCAAGTTAGACAGAGATGTCAAAATACCCAACAGTAGTTAAAGGCTCGGTTCACATTTGTGCAATGCTAGACATTGCATGTGATTCGCAACGCATTGCTGTGCAGATCACGTGCGATGTCTGTGGGATGCGTTTTCAGCCATACAGTTTTTATGGCTGAATTTGCAACGCATTCGCACCAAAATTGCGCAGGACCTTTTTTTTGGTCGGCACTGAAATCGCATGGGTGTTCACACTTATGTGGTCCAACTCCTGCACCATTTCACAGTTTACCCTGCGATCCGATCTGGGGGTGTCATTAACTTTGTATTGATACCTGCAGCGGGTTCGCAGAGGGCAGTGTGAACTGCAGGCGATTCAGGTGCGATGCGGGAACCCGCTTTGGAATTGCGCCAGTTCCCGCATCACACCAGTGTGAACCAAGCCTTAATCATTTTCCAGTCTATTTTTGACCCACCATTAGATACTGGTAACAGATGGGCCTCAACAGAGACTACAGAGCTGCTTCAAGAACCTTACAACCAAAGCCAGAATTCAATGAAGCCTAAACATCCACCTGGTAAAACTTAATAAACGTATGAACTCTGGTAGCCTTATTCAGAGGCCTAATGTTGAAAAGCCCAGGAAGCACTAACTGATCTAGTGGACTGCACTTTGATGGAGTAAGTTGAAATTTAACTCTATAGACTTGAATGATATGGTGCCGAATACACCTGAAAAGCAGGCTGTTTCCAACGTGGACCTTCGGCATTGACATAGAGCTAGACTGTCTAAAAGGTGCTGTAGCTAATAGACTTGAACAGTGGGTACCACATTCAGACATTGGAAGGAAAACTCCTTTGGATGTCATTAAGCAGGACAGAGAGGGAAGAACAATTTCCTGGTTAAAACGGAGCTCCAGACTCCCCCCCAAAACAAATATCGTAGCTGCTGACTTTTAATATAAGGACACTTATCTGTCCAGTGATACAGCAATGTGCTCACCCGAGCCGCTTTTTAAATCTGCTTTGAGTGCAGGCGCCGGCATCTGAAGAAAGATAAACAGGAAGTGAAGCCTTGCGGCTATTATTGTGCATGTGCGAGTCGCGCTGTGCCTTGTGAATGGTCCCGTAGTCTTCTGGGACCTGTGATGTGTCCCAGAAGGCTGCGGGGGAAGGAGGGAGGCAGAACTTCCGTCTCAGTTCGCCAGGAGGATCTGAACCGGAAGTGGAGGGGGGGTGCAAACAAGCCTTTTAGGGGAGCTCCACTTTAAGGTGAAAAGTAGAAACTTCCATGGGAAGAAAAGAGATCTAGGGCATCAAGACAACCTTGTCTCTGTGTAGCACAAGCAAGGGTTCCATACAGGTTAAGGCCTCCAACCAAGAAACCCACTTCGCAAATGTGATAGCAACGATGAAAAATTAACCTTATGAGTAAGAGTAGACATAGGAACATCCCTGATAGGTTTAAAAAGCAGTTTCTAAAAAAACAACAGAACCAGGTTAAGGTGCCATGGTGTCAAAGGGGGATGTACAGGGGGAATAATGTGAGATATCCTGTACAAAGGCCAGGTCTTCTGATCCCTCAGTAGAAAGTTATCTAGATATGTCCTAAACATGAAGTAGGACAAGAGCAGGGGCTAGCACCTTGGTAAAGACTTAATGAGCAGAGAACAGCCAAAGAAAGGGCACTAAACTGCAAGATGCAGGTAGCGATGATGCACTTAAAAGATAGGAACATGCCTGTAGGCATTCTTGATGTCCACAAAGGCCAGGTCTCCTAGATGGAGATAGGCAATGCCTGACCTAGCAGATTTTATGCCAAATGTTTGTAGCTGGAGAAAGAGAAAGGTGTTGAGAACCTTTAGATCCATAATGTGTTGGTCTTCGGACAGTAAGCAGGTTTGAATAGAGACCATGGAGCCTTTCTTTTACCAGGACAATAATTATGACCCCTTGAGAGAGGAACTGCCCCAATCTTTGAGGGAAAATTGGCAGGTTTAAAAATATGGAACAGGGCGGAGGCAGAGACTAAAAAAGTAGCTTGTAACCTTTGATTACAATGTTCTGGACCAAAATGTCTGAAATGTCTTAGAACCAGATGATTGCAGAGGCCAACAGCCCCCCCCCCCCCCCATACACACTTTTTCAGACAAGTGGGGACAACCCCTTATTGTAAGAAGGCCTTGTTTGTGGATTTGGAAGATTCAGGGGTATAGAAATTGGGAAACCGAGTTCCAGTCTGTGCTTTGGACTTATGCCGCATACACACGGTCGGAATTCTCGTCGGAAAAAGCTCTGATGGTTTTCCGACGGAATTTCCCTCAAACTGTCTTGCCTACACACGGTCACACCATATTCCGACAGTCAATAACACCACGCCTTAAAAAACGTTCGACAGCACTATAAAAGGGAAGTTTAATGCTTCTGAGCATGCGTCGAATTGTTTCTGAGCATGCGTCGGAATTTTGCGTGTCGGAATTGCATACACACGATCGGAAAAATCCGATAGAAAGGTTTTCCGTGGGAAAAAAATTAAGAACAGGTTCTCAATCCAAAGTCCGTCGGAAATTCCGACAGAAAAAGACCGATGGGCATACACACGGTCGGAAAATCCGATGAAAAGCTCCCATCGGATTGTTTCCATCGGAAATTCCGACCGTGTGTATGCGGCATTAGACGCTTGGTAGAGACAAAAGGAACTTTTCCTAGCCTCCGATATAGCGGGTTTTCTAGATTGAGGTTCTCCCGTCTTTTGCCTGAGCAAAAGAATATTCTTCTCTCAGGTGACATCCACCGATCCCCCGCTGTGCAGAGCGGGCTCCGTACGCAGACACATCCGCGTGAAAGAGCCCTTACAGCTTTGTTTGCCACGTCCAATCAACTGAGGACAGCAGTATAACCAACCTGTACCTGAATTACAGTACGTCACCTTTTGTTCCTTAATGTACGAATAAGAAAAGAAAGTTTTGGCTTTAGATTGTGTATTTCTACTTTTGCAGTTAAATTTGAAAAAAAAACTATTACGGGTATACGTTTGTTATGTGTTCTCATTCACACAGCATACCCTAAAATATTTAAAAAAATATTTCTTACCTTTTGGATGTTTGTTTTCGAGTAGGTCTTTAGGCAGACTGCAAGCTACTCTGAACAATTTCATAGTAAATCTGTCTCCACACAGACTGAGGGCACCCTGAGTTTCCCCTCATTGACATACAATGTAGATGACAAGCTTCTAGATCTCTAATGCTGTGTACACATGATCGGAATTCACACCGGAAAAATCTTTGATGATTTTCCCGTCAGAATTCCGACGGAATTCCGCTCAAGCTGTGTTGCCTACACACGGTCACACCATATTCCGACAGTCAATAACACCACGCCTTAAAAAACGTTCGACAGCACTATAAAAGGGAAGTTTAATGCTTCTGAGCATGCGTCGAATTGTTTCTGAGCATGCGTCGGAATTTTGCGTGTCGGAATTGCATACACACGATCGGAAAAATCCGATAGAAAGGTTTTCCGTGGGAAAAAAATTAAGAACAGGTTCTCAATCCAAAGTCCGTCGGAAATTCCGACAGAAAAAGACCGATGGGCATACACACGGTCGGAAAATCCGATGAAAAGCTCCCATCGGATTGTTTCCATCGGAAATTCCGACCGTGTGTATGCGGCATTAGACGCTTGGTAGAGACAAAAGGAACTTTTCCTAGCCTCCGATATAGCGGGTTTTCTAGATTGAGGTTCTCCCGTCTTTTGCCTGAGCAAAAGAATATTCTTCTCTCAGGTGACATCCACCGATCCCCCGCTGTGCAGAGCGGGCTCCGTACGCAGACACATCCGCGTGAAAGAGCCCTTACAGCTTTGTTTGCCACGTCCAATCAACTGAGGACAGCAGTATAACCAACCTGTACCTGAATTACAGTACGTCACCTTTTGTTCCTTAATGTACGAATAAGAAAAGAAAGTTTTGGCTTTAGATTGTGTATTTCTACTTTTGCAGTTAAATTTGAAAAAAAAACTATTACGGGTATACGTTTGTTATGTGTTCTCATTCACACAGCATACCCTAAAATATTTAAAAAAATATTTCTTACCTTTTGGATGTTTGTTTTCGAGTAGGTCTTTAGGCAGACTGCAAGCTACTCTGAACAATTTCATAGTAAATCTGTCTCCACACAGACTGAGGGCACCCTGAGTTTCCCCTCATTGACATACAATGTAGATGACAAGCTTCTAGATCTCTAATGCTGTGTACACATGATCGGAATTCACACCGGAAAAATCTTTGATGATTTTCCCGTCAGAATTCCGACGGAATTCCGCTCAAGCTGTGTTGCCTACACACGGTCACACCAAATTCCGACGGTCAATAACACCGCGACATACAACACGTTCAACGGCACTATAAAAGAGAAGTTTAATGCTTCCGAGTGTGTGTTGAATTGTTTCCGAGCATGCGTCAGAATTTTGCGTATCGGAATTGCATACACACGATCGTTTTTTAGAATTAAAAGCAGGCTCTCAATCTAAAGTCCGTCGGAAATGCTGACAGAAAAAGACCGCTGGGCATACACACGGTCGGAAAATCCAATGAAAAACTCCCATCGGACTGTTTCCATCGGAAATTCCGGCCGTGTGTACGCGGCATAACCCTTTGTTAGGACAGACAGTGTTCAATTCTAGTTCACAACAGTTCCCATGCTTTGGGACACCCATAAAAACAGCAACCTCGTATCGTATACTCCAACCCACAATTGGTTACGAAATTCTCAACCAGTCTATAGATTGGAGCTCGGGGGCTGCCCCTGGGGAGATCCAGAGGGGAACTAATTCACCCCTAACTGCCCTACCTTTACCCTTCACTTTTTTTCTCTTCATTTTTCCACGTTCTTACTTTTCTTGTGCTGTCCCCTCCTGCCTTCCCCATTTCTCACCACCCCAGTCTAACAACCTGCTTTTTTTTCTTCTTTTCTACACCATTCCTGAGTGATTCACAATAGGATATCCTAGTTCTGAACCCCCCCCCTCACAAATGTTAACCCCCCAAGAAATACACCTTCAACCTTATGTTAAAAAAAAAAAAAGTAATACACCTTCAATATCCACTTGACCTCCAGAAGATTTACCCCCCTTTGTGACCAGGCCACTTTTGCGATACGGCACAGCGTTACTTTAACTGACAGTTGCGCGGTCATGCAACGCTGTACCAAATAAAAATTTAACCCCCCCCCCCACAAATAGAGTTTTCTTTTGGTGGTATTTGATTACCACTGCGTTTTAACAAAGACCAACAATCATTTTTACTTTCTGCTATAAAACATATCCAATAAAAAAATCAAATTCCTTCATAAATTTAGGCCAATATGTCTTCTGCTACATATTTTTGGTAAAACAAATATCTCAATAAGTGTATGGTTTGCGCAAAAGTTATAGAGTCTGCAAACTATGGGATATACAGTTAGGTCCATATACAGTATCTCACAAAAGTGAGTACACCCCTCACATTTTTGTAAATATTTTATTATATGTTTTCATGTGACAACACTGAAGAAATTACACTTTGCTACAATGTAAAGTAGTGAGTGTACAGCTTGTATAACAGTGTAAATTTGCTATCCCCTCAGAATAACTCAACACACAGCCATTAAAGCGGTTGTATGCCCTGAGAAAAAAAAAACCTGTAAAGGCATAATGAGCTAGTATGCACAGCATACTAGCTCATTATAAAGTAATTACCTTAGACCGAAGCCTCTGCACCACCTCCCAGTCACCACTGAAGGAGCTGAAATGTTCCCTCAGCGTTTCTTCCGGGTTCGCGGCTCCGGCACTGTGAGTGACCAGAGCCACGATGACATCACTCCCACGCATGCACAGCAGTCCTCCGTTCTGGCAAGGAGCTCTGAATTTCCGGCACGATCCGCTGGACCTTCAGAGCACATGCGCCGCTGACGTCAGTGGCTGCATGCAGGGCAAATAGATCCGAAACTGTGCAGGTTTAGGAGATATTCATTTTACCTACAGGTAAGTCTTATTATAGGTTTACCTGTAGGTAAAAATCCACCAAGCGGAGGATACAATCGCTTTAATGTCTAAACCACTGGCAACAAAACGAAGTAAAAACGTCCAAATTGGGTCCAATTAGCCATTTTCCCTCCCCGGTGCCATGTGACTGGTTAGTGTTACAAGGTCTCAGGTGTAATTGGGGAGCAGGTGTGTTAAATTTGGTGTTATCGCTCTCACTCTCTCATACTGGACACTGGAAGTTATAGGCTATAAGAAGATTGCCAAGACCCTGAAATTGAGCTGCAGCACGGTGGCCAAGACCATACAGCGGTTTAACAGGACAGGTTCCACCCAGAACAGGCCTCATCATATCCAGAGGTTGTCTTTGGGAAATAGACGTATGAGTGCTGCCAGCATTGCTGCAGAGGTTGAAGGGGTGGGGGGGGGGGGGCAGCCTATCAGGGCTCAGACCATACGCTGCACACTGCATCAAATTGGTCTGCATGGCTGTCATCCCAGAAGGAAGCCTCTTCTAAAGATGATGCACAGGAAAGCCAGTATGCTGAAGACAAGCAGACTAAGGGCATGTCAAGTAAATAGACACCAAGTATGTCAGGCTTCATATTACCATGTGTCCATGCAATGGAAGGAAAAAAACTACAGTACCTAAAATTATCAATTGTTGAGGTTTTAAATGCCTTTACAGATAAACAGTTAAGATTTACCCATAAATGAGGGACCTATAATTAATTATCTCCTTACAACGTGTCTGTCGACACCCAATCTGTATTGTGCAATTGTCATTTACATACACGTGCGCATTCTATGTGCCTGTGTGTATGTGTAAGCAGGGCATCGTGGGTGCTATCTATTACAATTAAGCAGCAGGTGATATGTACTCTTTAAAAGACATCGGGGAACAGAACTAACCAATGCTATAGAACATCACAGCGGAGGGGGCGAGGGGTTACCCCCCTCCTCATTTAGATGGATATCGGGGAAAACTCGACCTAAGTTCCAGTGGTTCATAACTATCTAACAACTCTCAAGTCGAGGGATAAAAATGTTGAAGTTAACAGATGGTTGATGTCCTTTGTCCTAGTGCTCGCCATCCTCACAATGTGTATTGTAGTTCAAGGCTCCATAGAGGCGAGGGCCTTTGCGAAGGAGGGCAGAACACTGTGAGTTCTGTAAAAGTGATCAGTCAGCTCTAAAGCCACCCAGATCACTTGTTCTACATAGCTGGAAGCCTGCTGACAAATAAAGAAACAAGCTGCTGTATAACGGTGAGCTTGTTTTAACCCTTGCAAAGCTATGATGTGTGGGACTGGTCATTGGAAGAACAAGGGTTAAAGAGAAACTGGTAGGCAGAGGTCAAAAGACTACTGACTCTTCTTGCCTGTGGTCTCCATGCAGCTGATCTGTATTCAATGCTGACTGATCTTATTACATGTCAGAGCCTCCAGAAAGGAGAACAGTGGGTAGTACAGTAGTGCATTCACAAAATCTCACTCCAAATATGGCGATAAAAGCAGTAAAAAAAGCAGCTGTAGACACAGGAGTGCCTAGGCACACTCACATACTAGGAAGTGCACTTTTTATTTTCAGGAGGAATTGTAGACACCTGGTAAATTTTTTTAGGATATTGCATGGGCACGATTAATATTTCTACGTGTTCCCTATAACACATCAAATTGCTTGTGTTTAAAGTCTGAGCTGCTGTCCGTAGCGCTATGTGCATGCTCCAAGTGGATCAGACTGTAAGCACAAGCAGTCTTGAGATCTGCCAGTATACAAAGGTAAAAATATCAGCAACAGCTATCTAATCATTTGGGTGAACTTATTGCATGGTCCATAAAAAAATAAAAGGAGACAAAAAATGTTATGAAAATAACAAAGGTACTTTTAATTGTTAGTTTTTTTTGTTTAGCATTGAGTAGCAAAAGTTGAAAACCCCTGTCATATTTTTTTGCTGTCTGTGTCCCATTGAGGAGATCTCATTTTACTTTCTATCCCAGAGATGCAACAGGAATTGAATAAAAATCTCTACAACGAGAGACAATTGTCACTAGACCAGATGTCCCCATTTATGTTCTGGTGTGAACTGTAAAATCTTGACTGTCCCATCACTTTCTGTCACAATAAAAATGGTCACCAAGACAAATAGAGAAAGTGAATCTGCCTACCGGGAACATAGACAGCAACTGAATTTTGACAGGTGTTCTAGTCCTTCCCTACTCTATCCAAATCTAAAAAAATAAAGTTTTGTCTATACATTCATTTTAAATATGCACAGGAGTTGAGATACAAATCTGAGAACAAAGTATTTTTCATATACAACGTGTGAGCTACCCAACTTCTGCCACTAGAGGGTGCACATATCGCACAAACAGCTATTTGGATGTCTTCTGTGTTCCTTATATTATACTAAACAGTACAGTACATAATAACTGCATTCATTTTGCATTCTGCATTTATTTTTGAATATGCCTACAAAGGTGTACATAAAAACTATGACTTGTGATTATATCAGCAATTTTACATTTTTTATCAGTTAGGTGTCAGCAAAATAATACATACATTTTTAATCTAAATCTTAACAAAAGCCAAAAAAAATTCTGATCATAATGCTCTTTAGATATCGGTCAATATAACAAACAATAATGTTTCTGTTCTGAAACTGGAAGGAGCTAACTGGCAAATTAACTGATCTCGTCAACCAGAACAATTTGGTGTCTGTGCCTAAAATGAATAAAGATTACGAGGAGACACAATCGGTGTGCTGAGCCTAAAGAAACTGTATATGAGATTCCAGTGATTGGGTTTACAACTACTCTATACCCCAACTCCTTATTGGTGGCATTTTAGTTGAAATGTTAGGCCTTTTGCACACGATACTCCTGTTTGAGCGTCTACTTTTTCAGACGTTCTTTTTTGTATGTATTTGCACACGTATGTGTTTGCGCAATTTCACATGCGTACACGCATTTTTGCGAAATGCTCAAAAACTTATTCTCACAATTTTGTTCTGTGCAATATGTAAATGTGTATTTGCGCATTTGTTGGCAAATGCGTGTGTTTGCACGCATGAGGCATAAATTACTGACCAAAAATGCAGATTTTTCTATATTTTCTTTTTACTGAAGAATGCACGTCGCTTGTTTACGCACCCATGTGAATAGGCACATTACAATTAATAGGCTGTATTTTAGCTCAGTAAAAAAAAAATCTGTACTGAGCTTTTTTAAGCTGCAGTGTGCAAGAGGCCTTATAGTGCTGGGAAAGAAATGAACAGATAGGATCCTTTCACACGGGCTTTCTGATCAGGTCCACTTGTCAGTTGTTTAGGAGGACCTACATAGAAGCTCCATGTAAGTCTTTGGCTTCATGTACACGGCTGCTGGTAAACGGACGTTTAGGAGCAGTTGGGCGTTTTTTTTCAGCTGCTCCTGAACTCTCTTCTATGCTATCTTATCAGTACATGTACACAGGGTTGTTTAGTTATTTCTAGGCAGTTAAGTTTAGAAGCATTTTTTGGAAAGCAAAAAAATGTGTTCAGGATGGATGTTCAGAGGCATTTGAAATGCCTGTAACAGCTTGGAAACGCGGTTCTGTAAACCTCACTGAGTAGGTCTGCTGATAGCAATGTAACGTTGTTGTGCCGTGCAGGCACGCCATCCTGATACTTCAGCCAAAGATGGCTCCCACTGGCTTCAAGATGTGTAGTGCGCTTGCATCTTGAAGTCAGTGGGAGCCATCTTTGGCTGAGGTGCCTGGACCGCACAACAACGTTACATTGCTATCAGCAGACCTACTCAGTGAAGTTTACGGAACCTCCGTGCGGTAATAGAGCATCCTGGATGATAAGACTACTGCAGTATGAAGACCCCATTCCAACATACGGAACTTTGTGGTCACACTTGGGACACTTGTCAGAGACTGGATGCGCCTGCCTATTGCAGTTGTGTGAGCGGACCTTTGGTCCCTAGACTTCCTATATTTCTGCATAAATATGCCTGTGTTTACCTGCAGATAACCTCTACCCACTGTTCAATATTAAAACCCCATACCGAATTAGCTTTGTTAAACGGCTTGATATTAAATACCTGAATCACTAAGACCCCTTTCACACTGGGGCGTTTTTCAGGCGCTTTAGCGTTAAAAAAAAAGCGCCTGTAAAGCGCCTGAAAGAAGCCTCATCTGCAATCCCAATGTGAAAGCCTGAGTGCTTTCACACCGAGACCCCTTTCACACTGGGGCGTTTTTCAGGCGCTTTAGCGTAAAAAAAAGCGCCTGAAAGAAGCCTCACCTGCAATCCAAATGTGAAAGCCCGAGTGCTTTCGCACTGAGGCGCTGCGCTGGCAGGGCGTCAAAAAAAGTCCTGCAAGCAGCTTCTTTGCAGCGCTTTTGGAGCAGTGAATACACCGCTCCTAAAGCGCCCCTTCCCATTGAAATCAATGGGAAGCACCTGCAAAACGTCTGCAAAGCGATTTTGGCAGCGGCGCTTTGTGGGCACTTTTAACCCTTTATTTGGCCACTAGTGGGGGTTAAAATCGCCCCAATAGTGCTCGAAAAACCCTGGTAAAGTGCCGCTAGTTTAAGCTGCGCTTTACCAGCGTTTTTCGGGCACTGGCAGTGTGAAAGGGCTCTTAAAGCACTTGGCTTTCACATTGGGATTGCAGATGAGGCTTCTTTCAAGCGCTTTACATGAGCTTTTTTTAATGCTAAAGCGCCTGAAAAACGCCCCACTCCGCTCTTTATACCGCTACCGCTCTTTATACAGGATATATTATCAGCTAAACAACAGCGATTCAGCTAACCCAGTGTTATGTTCATTATGGGGCTCACTCTTCAAGTGTGTGGACTTTAGAATCAATACACTGGCATCCCCTAGACGGGGGGCTGTTTATATACAGTGACGGGACATGCACATTGATTTATGGTGAATTATACTAGGATCTATGTGCCTACTTAACTGCCACTTCTAGCACTTTATATTGCTATCTATATTGGTATATGATGTGTGCTTGTTGTATACGTGACGAAGCTGCTTTCATTCAGACAACGTTGTCTAATTTTAATGTAGTCTAGGTGTTGGTGGTGGGTACCTAGTTTTTGTGTAGCTTTGTATTTTTTCATTGTGCAATAAATCGTTTCCCTGATATAAGCAGCTTGGCCCGCCCGTGACGTCTTTTTTCAGGGGGTCCTCCTTCCCCCTGTATTATCATTTTAAATGTGACGGATCAGAGGTAGCCTGACATAAACTGACAAATGTCTGTCTTTTTTTTCCCCATCAATTGAACATAAACATCCACTTTTATAAAGCAGAAAAAAACTAAATGCACATGGATGTCACAAAACAAACATCTGTCCCATTGTGTCCAATTCTGTGAACAGATCCCAAGCTGAACAAACCAATCACAGGTCAAGTGATAGGACCCCATACAAAGAATAACTAATACTTACCAAATCAATATTCTTCTGTTTTATATGGGTGAGAATTAGATCTGAGAGGAGATGTGTATCCCATTGTACATTGGGACTGTCAGGAAGGTTTCTAGAAAAGACAAAATGCTTACATTGAGAACACAGAAATATAACGACACTCCAAAAAAAATGGTTTTACACATACAGAATATTGCATTTTTTTTGTAAAGAGAAGTATGGCCAGAGCTTTTTTGGTCATACATGGCTTTTGGGTTACAGGAGTACACTTACTTTTGCATTTCTGTGACCCAGAATCAGCTGACAGCGGGCTAAAGCCTGCTGTCAGCTGACATCACAGAGTTGCTCCAGGCTCTGGAAGGATCCCAGTACTATATTGTCGGGATCCACCCAGATACTTGATCAACAGCTGGCTCAGCTTTTCAGTGCACTGCTGAGAGCCTAAACCAGCCCGATCCCCAGTCCGGCACTCCAGTGAGCGCTGGAGCAGCAGAGCACAGAGCGACGACCGACAGTCACCGCTCTATGCTCAGAGCTGACTGTTCCCATACTTCTTCTTTAAGCAATCTGAAAGCAGTAGTAAAGTCCGCTTTTTTTACTTGTACCTACAGGTAAGCCTCTGATAAGGCTTAACTGTAGTAATAGTGAATATCTCCTTAAAGAGGAAGTAAATCCCTCAGCATGAAAATGAAAAAACAGAAAAACCCTGCAAGACAAAGGCATAATTAGCTAGTATGCATAGCATACTAGCTAATTAAGTATTACTTACCTCAGATCGAAGCCCCCCCATCAGTCCACGTTTCCCCCTCCGACCGCCGACATGTTGTCCCCGGAGTGACTTCCAGGTGACGTCACTCCGACGTCACTCCGCGCATGCGCGTGGGAGCGGCACAGTACAACTGAAGCATCAGCATATAGCGCCATTGCTTCAGTTGTCTTAAGTGCGCATGTGCCGCATGACGTCGGCACATGCAAATACAGGGATATCTCCTAAACCGTGCAGGTTTAGGAGATATCCTTGTTAGCTACAGGTAAGCCTTAATATAGGCTTACCTGTAACATGTAAGGTGACCTCACACTGCCCCCCCTATTCCCCTCAGTCCCGCTTCACTGGTCCTGGAATTGGAAATCGCTGTGGCTTAATCTCCTTTCTGTACCTCTCAACATGTACAGACAAGAGGCATGGACGGCACTGACCAATCAAAATCCGTCTAGCCCGTCCTGCTAGCTCTTATGCCCTGTACACACGGTCGGATTTTCCGACGGAAAATGTCCTATCGGACAATGTTGTCGGAAATTCCGACCGTGTGTAGGCTCCATCGGACTTTTTCCGTCTGATTTTCCGACGGACAAAGTTTTAGCTCCTGCTCTCAAATTTTCCGACAACAAAGTCCTATCAGACTTTTTCCGATCGTGTGTAGCGAATTCCGACGGACAAAGTGCCACGCATGCTCAGATCACATTACAAGACCAAAGCTATTGGCTACTAGCCTCTACGTAGTCCCGTCGTAGGCAACAAACGTCACCACGTTCAGAATGATCGGATTTTCGGACAACTTTGTCCGACCGTGTGTATGCAACACCAGTGTCAGACAAAATCCGTCGGAAAAAATCAGATGGATTTTGTGGTCGGATTTTCCGACCGTGTGTACGGGGCATTAGAGGAGAGAAACCCATGAGCATTTCAAATCAAAGCAGCGCTCCAGGTCCCTAACAGAGCAGGATCGCAGGACTACAGAACAGCGGGACTCGGGGGGGGGGGTCCAGTGTAAGGTCACCTTACAGATTTTCTGTAAAGGTGAACTTAGACTTTAAGTTGAAATTCCTAATTGGTTCTTTTCTGCAGATATTACATTTTTCTTTTGGAATGCAAAAACGAGGGTGTGCAGAAAGCATTAGTGCAGAGCTTTTTAGTAAATGTAGCAAATCACTGAACTGTTTCCCACAATGATGTATCATTGGTCTCGGACAAGCAGGGGAAGAAGATGCCTTCTTTGAGAATCCAGGAAGTTCTGTCAACAGATCACAGAGTATGGCACAACTGCAAACCTACCAAGACATGGCCTTCCACCTAAACTGACAGGCCGGGCAAGGAGAGCATCAATCAGAGAAGAAGCCAAAAGGCTTCTGGAGGAGCTGCAGAGATCCACAGCTCAGGTGGGAGAATCTGTCCACAGGACAGCTATTAGTGCACGCCACAAATCTGGCCTTTATGGAAAAGTGGCAAGAAGAAAGCCATTGTTGAAAGAAAGCCATAAGAAGTCCTGTTTGCAGCTTGTGACAAGTCATGTGGGGGGCACAGCAAACATGAGGAAGAAGGTGCTCTGGTCAGATGAGACCAAAATTTTACTTTTTGGCCTAAAAGCAAAACGCTATGTGTGGCGGAAAACGAACACTGCACATCACCCTGAACACACCATCCCCACTGTGAAACCTGGTGGTGGCAACATTATGTTGTGGCGATTCTTTTCTTCAGCAGGGACAGGGAAGCTAGTCAGAGTTGATGGGAAGATGGATGGAGCCAAATACAGGGCGATCGTAGAAGAAAAGAGTCTGCAAAAGACTTGAGATTGGGGCAGAGGTCCACCTTCCAGCAGTACAACGACCCTAAACATACAGCCAGAGCTACAATGGAATGATTTGGATTAAAGAGTATGCATGTGTTAGAATGGCCCAGTCAAAATCCAGACCTAAATCCAATTGGGAAAATTGCTGTTCACAGACGCTCTCCATCCAATCTGACAGAGCTAATGGGAGTGTTGATTGCCACTTTAAGAAAGCTGCTAGCAGGCTTCAGCATCCTTTCAACAAAATTCAAGAAGTTCTGAAGCCGCCTAGTAGCTTATTTAATGTGCCAGTGTTCATACTGCTTTTATACAAGCTGAAGCCCGTGTGAAAGGGGCCTTGAAGCAGAATTTTTTTTGCATTTAACCTTGAACTTTGGCCTTAGAATTATTACTATCATTTCATTGTTGGCGACAATACCTCACATATGTGGTGCAATTAATGTTTACATACACATGCTACACTGCACTTTTTATATGGGTTGTGTACGGAGGTGACGGGGGTGCATTCATTTTTTTTTTTTAATAAATATTATTTTTATTTTTTATTTCATGTTTTTTTACACTGTTAACTGCGGGGATTGTTAGCGTTTGTAGTGAGCTTTGTATCGGTCTGAACTGATTTTAAAGGGCAAGGTAGCCCACTTTTATTAAAAACAAAGTCTATAAACATAGCTTCCCTTGCAAGGGTTCTTCAACAAATAACTGAAAAATGCTAGCCCACTTAGCTATGCTTCCACAGCACCACTGCTAGGAATACTGGTCCCTTGGACTACCGGTTCTTCAGGCATGTTCAGCTTGTAGATATAGTAAAAATGATTAGGGGTTACCTGAGACCCAAATGTTACTACTAGGCAGGGCTTTTTTTCTCAGAGAATAGGTGTAGGAACTCCCTCCTTCTGAGTCACCTCTTGTGTCCACCTCCAAGCACCATTCCTTGGTTCCACCCCCTACCCACATTTGAGCACCATTCTTTGGTTCCACCCTCTACCCACATTTGAGCACCATTCTTTGGTTCCACCCTCTACCCACCTCCAAGCACCATTCTTTGGTTCCACCCTCTACCCACCTCTGAGCACCATTCCTTGGTTCCACTCCCTACCCACCTCTGAGCACCGTTCCTTGGTTCCAACCCCTACCTACCTCTCAGTAATAGATACAGAACCAAGTATTAATTTCTGGTATCAATGTCTGGTGTAATTTGTATGTAATTTGTTAATGATAGGAAGTAAAATAGATCCCCTGTAGCCAGCAACAATGGAGAACCCCCAGCAACAATAGACTCTGAACAGCTAGCAACAATAGACCTCTCCCTCCCTCCCAACAGTAGATGTCTCCCAGAAACGATTGTCTCCCAGTAGCATAAGAGCCCCCCAGCAGCGACAACTGACCTCCCCAACAACAACAGACTCTTCCCCTGTAAAAATAGATCCCCTCCAGCAACAATATATCTACCAGCAGCCAGCATCAATAAACCCTCCAGTACACCCCAGCACCCCTTGCCATTACATACATTCAGAGCTGGAGATGCCGGAACTGCATTCTGCCGCATTCCTGCTGAAAAAAAAGCCCTGCTACTAGGGATCCTCCGTGTTAAAAAAAAATAGGCTGGCCTAGAAGAGGGTAGAAGCCCAAAAGCTTGTCCTGAAAAATGAACCTTTGATTGAGTCAGTGACTCCAGATTTCATGGACTGCTACATCTGTTGGTGGAATCTGGTACGGTTCCTCCACCCAAGCTTAATGATGCTGTGTGTATTATATACAGTATGAGAACCATTTCTTATCTAAAGTGTAGCCTTGACACACATGGAAAATACAGTTCTGAATGATGACATTGTAAACAGAACAGATAACAACAGCAGAGTGCTCTTCTGGAAACTATAGACGTCAGCAGAAGAATTTTCAAAAGTGCAATCTTGCTTAGAGTACACACCTTGTTTACCTTTACTTTATCTCTGTACAACTTTGTGCCAATTATTAAAGTCATTTTTTTTTTTTTAGTTTTGGATAGAGAAAGGAAGGATTAGACTCTCCCCACACCCTGTTTGGTGTCTATGTTCTCATTGAGGAGATCCACCCCTCTATTTGTCATGTTGACCAACCATTAAAGAAAAAGATAAAGGGGAATTATCCAAATTGGCACAACTGTTTTGGTGGCAACTGTCTAAGAATTCCCTTCATTTTGGGGAGATTCCTCATATTTACTGTTACAATTCAATGACAGCAAGTGAAGGGGAATCTTTCCAGCATGACACATACAGCAAAAAATAATCTGATCCTTGGATGGGTTAACCATTCATGAACAACTTGCTTATGGTTGTAAACCATGATTGGCTAAGCTAACCACATGGTACAGGTAGCCAGGTACCATGTAATTGCTTTGGGCCAATCATAGATCACAACAGTAAGCAAGCTGTTAACGAATGGAAAGCCATTCATCACAGGTTGTTTACATTGGTATCATGTGATCTCTATGACAAATCATAGCGTTCAAATCATACCCAGTTACCGGTAACAGTCAGAGGAGGCGCGCAGTGCACGCCAGAGCGGGCATGCTGGGTGCTGCTAACCCGGGAGAGGCTCAATTACATATATATAGATGTGACTGTGCCTACTCGTGCTGCCCTGCCTCAGGAAATGTACTGTGGCCGGGAGGCAAGTGGTTAATGCAGCCAGTATAACTATCTAAAATGTACACCCTCCTAGCATTAGTGTTTAGTGGCAGGGCCCCTTGCATTGGTGTTCAGGGTTTTCTTTACTGAGCACTCGCTCCCACTGCCTCTCTCCATGATCTCCTCCTCTCAGGCCAGGACTATAGTTATACTGTCAGACGGAGATCACCCTGTCTATACGGGTCTATACATGTACCAGTATCTCAGTGAAAGTGCCTTGCAACCTGCTGCCACTGTGCAAAGTCCAAGTGTACTGGGCTCGGAGGGACAGTTTGAGAGACATGGACACTTTATGTAGCTGTAAGGGGAGGCGAGAAGGGAGATACTATAGATTGTAACTGGTGTGAGATCTTTAAGGCTGCTGACATTACATACAGTACATGATAGTGCCCAGCAATGTGGAAAGGTTTGTGAAATTACTGTGCTAACCAATCATGTGAAAAGCAGCTAACACTCAAACAAAGTCCAGGAAATTTGTAAAAACACAGTGTAGCGCTGTAAACCATCATAAAAGCAACATATTATACAGTGCATAAAAACATATAAACATAAAATGCTTGTATATAAGAAAAGTGCAAAGTGCAGTGGCTGTAGCCCGTGATATGTAGAATCACCAATGTAGTGAGTTCATAAAGGCAAAATAAGAAGGATTTTGGTGGTGAGATGAAATAAAAATAGCCGATGTAACACCAGGGATAGTGTATCCTCCACCCAGGGAATATAGATGAATACTCTTACCAGACATGGATGACTCATGTGCCAGCGCCAGTGGGTCAATCGTGCTTATGGCGACCGGAGCCTGGAACTCCAATGCTGTACTCTGGAACTCCCATGGGACAGGGTGGAACTGGAACCCGGTTGCGGAACGATCCGAATGTAGGGTAGTGGGTGTAAAAGCACTCTCATCCAAACCAATGTGAGGATAGTGAAAAACAAAAACGCTCCATATGGTGCAGGTCAAAAAAGCGGATTTATTATAAAAAGTACATACATCAAGTCACGGATGTGTACAAAAAATGTATGTACTTTTTATAATAAACCCGCTACCCACCCAATACCTACATTCGGATCGTTTTGCAACCGGGTTCCAGTTCCATTTTGTCCCGTGGGAGTTCCAGAGTACAGCATTATAGTTACAGGCTCCGGTCACCATAAGCTCGATTGACCCACTGCCCCTGCCACGTGAGTCCACCACGTCTGGTAAGGGTATTCATCTATATTCCCCGGGTGGAGGATACACTATCCCTGGTGTTACATCGGCCATTTTTATTTCATCTCATCACCAAAAGTATTTTTCTAAGAGTGGATCCAAAATCCTTCTTATTTGGGCTATTTGCCTTTATGAACTCACTACATTGGTGATTCTACATATCACGGGCTACAGCCACTGGACTTTGCACTTTTCTTATATACAAGCATTTTATGTTTATATGTACTGTATAATATGTTGCTTTTATGATGGTTTACAGCACTACATTGTGTTTTTACATATTCACTAATATTTCCGATGGAAACAGTCCGATGGGAGCTTTTCATCGGATTTTCCGACCGTGTGTATGCCCATCGGTCTTTTTCTGTCGGAATTTCCGACGGACTTTGGATTGAGAACCTGTTCTTAAATTTTCCGATCGTGTGTATGCAATTCCGACACGCAAAATTCCGACGCATGCTCGGAAACAATTTGACGCATGCTCGGAAGCATTAAACTTCCCTTTTATAGTGCAGTCGAACGTGTTGTATGCCGTGGTGTTATTGATCGTCGGAATTTGGTGTGACCGTGTGTAGGCAAGACAGTTTGAGTGAAATTCCGTCGGAATTCCAACGGGAAAACCATCAGAGCTTTTTCCGACGAGAATTCCGACCTTGTGGCATAAGCCACCAAGCTGCACTGACAATCGTCACCAACAATATGACTTACCTAGGGGTTATAAAGATAGCTATTACAAGTACGGTATAATGTTTGTAATGATAACCATTTGTTACTTCTAAAGAACATTTTAAATGGAAATCTCTAATGCTGACAAATATCCTGTAAAGTGAAATGATAGGATAATGTAATGCTGGAAAAAAATAAAAATAATGGCTGTGCTTTTGCCTCAATTTACTATCATTGCCTAATATTAATGTGAGGATGTGTTAAAAAAACAAGTAATTTGTTTCAGTCCACAACCATTATGAGACAAAGGATGGTGTGATGGTGCCAGACCGGCCCTGCTTCACCCCCTAAAAAATAATGAAGTAAGATTTATTTTGGGAAAAATGCCAAGTGAAAAACATTTAAGCATTATGGGAGCGAAATGGGGTCAGGAAAGATACATTAATATTAGGTGTGACAGGGTGTAGAAAGGCCTGAGGGTCTTTGCCCGAGTCTACGAGGTCTGTTCTGTCTCTGGGATGGGGACAAAGACAGATAAAGGTCACTTCAGTTCATTGGAACCCTACAGCTGAAAGGAACAATATGAATGCTTCCAACATTCACCCTTCACTGACAGCGCTCACATGCGTTCCACAAACCTTCACAGTCTAGTCCTGGACTTTCAACTCACAAACGGCATTGCTTGAAAGGCATCCCTTCTATTTCATAAATATCCAAGAACTGCTTCCTAGATAAACCATGCTTAGAACCACATTGCACTTTACAGACACAAGAATGAAGAAGCAGATACAAAAAGTTGTCTGAAGACAACTAGTAATTATGCAACAATGCTTTCTAGTTAATAAAATATCCTAATTCCAAAATTTAAGGCAAAAGAGAATTTTTTTTTAAAAAAACACAGCTGTTGGAACCTGTAACCAGACAAGTAATTGAATGAAAATTATGTTGGTTTTGGGTCACATTTCCTTAAAAAAAAAAAAAAAGATATATACCGTATATACAGCGAGTAAAAGAAGTATTGAACACATCGCCATTTTTCTAGGCGATTATATTTCTAAAGGTGTTCACCACATGTCAGTAACAACCCATGCAATCCATCCATACAAAGAAACCAAAACAAATAAGTTCATAAATGAAGTTATGTGTAATAAAATGGATGGACACAGGGAAAAAGTATTGAACACGCTAACTGAAATGTATTTTATACTTTGTAAAAAATCCTTTGTAAGGCTGGCCATACATGGTCAGATTTCGAAAGAATTTTCTTTTAAAAATCAGAAAATTTGTGCGTTTTGTGATCCGATGGTGCTACCATTGATTTAGAAATTTGGTCAAACAAGCCTTCAATTTCACCTCATGTTTCCACAGAAAATAATTTTTGTGGCTGGGAATCTTCTTTTCTTTCCGGGAATTTTCTTTTCTTGCACATGCACATTTCTTTTTCGATTACATTTCTCGCACGATTCTCCCATCATTGAATAGAAAATCGTTAGTTTTTTTTTAAAAATCCAACATGTCCGATTACTCAAATTTGATTGCCCCGGGATTTTTGAAAGAAAATTATTTCGAAATTCGACTCATGTATGGCCTGCCTTAGAATTGACAGCTTCAAGACGACACCTATATGGAGAAACTAGTCGCATGCATTGTTCAGGTGTGATTTTGGCCCATTCTTCCACACAGTCTTCAAATCATAGAATGCATTAAGGGTAAAGACCATGAGGGTTTACAACCCCTTTAAACATGAACAGTGCGGTAGATTCTCACAGAAGATTTGGAAATGGGAAAGACTTCCACAAAGACGTGCCCTGAATCTTCACAGAAAATCAGAAAGAACATCGGCTTCACATTTCATTAAACCTTCTAACCAGTAGCGCTGATAATTTTTTTAACTGAGATTATAACAGAAAACGGCATGGAGTCAAACCACAAGCACTGAAAGCATTGACTGATCATCTGTTATACATACCAGTATTGATAAATATAATGCAGTCATTCCCTTCCCTAAAAGGAATACTGTTAAGAACATTTTGATATTCTTATGAATTTATTACACAGCAATGGGTTGAATCAAACTATAACAGCACCAGAGAGTGAACAGTTAGACCCCTATCACACCAGGGCATTTTAGCGCTAAAAATAGCACCTGTAAAGCACCTGAAAACGCCTCTCAAGCCATCCCAGTGTGAAAGCCCGAGTGCTTTCACACTGGGGCGGCGGGCGCAGGATGGGAAAAAAAAGTCCTGCAAGCAGCATCTTTGGGGCGGTGCGGGAGTGGTGTATACACCGCTCCTCCACCGCCCCCCTGCCCATTGAAATGAATAGGCAGCGCTGCTGAAGTGCCTGTAAAGTGCTTCGGCAGCACTGCAACATGCACACTATTAACCCTTTCTTCGGCCGCTAGCAGGGGTTAAAAGAGACCTACTAACGGCCGAAAAGCACCGATATAACAGCAGTAAAGCGCTGCTAAAACTAGGGGCGCTTTACCGCTAACGTCTGCACTGCCCCAGTGTGAAAGGGGTCTTAAACAGACACTCACCTGTCCCAGCATCCAGCGATGCAGGCGCACGAAGCCTCGCTCCTCTCCCCCTCCTCTCCGCGGCGCTGGCATTGTAACTGTGGGCGTCCCACTGTGGCTTCAAAGCTGGGGTGCGCACCGCGAATGCGTGAGCCACGCTGCGCGTTGTGAATGTCCGGGCAATCATCTGGGACCTGTGACGTGTTCCAAAAGATTGCAGGGGGGAGGTGAACTTTCTTCCGGTGCCGCGGTGCCAGGGGAGGAAGTGGGAGTTGGGTGTCTGTCAAAACTGGGTACCCCCCCCCCCCCCAAAAAATGACATGCCAAATGTGGCATGTCAGGGGGTCACCAGTACTCCAGTACACCAGGTCACCAGTACTTGTTTTTGGTGGAACTCCACTTTAATTCATATTAAAAGCTTCATGTTACTGCAATTTCAAAAGTAATTTTCAATATTTTTAAAGAGGAAGTAGACCCTGGTGGGTTTTACTTCCTCTTTATTGCCCTGCAAAGGTAAAGCATAATGGGCTACTATGCATCGCATAGTAGCCCATTATGTGTCACTTACCTGAAACCAAAGCCTGCAATGTCACTGCTGTCCCCACTAGCAGCGAGCGTCCATCTTCAACCCCTCTTCCTTCCTGGGCCGCGAACTCCGGCTTTGTGACTGGCCGGAGTCGCGTGACGTCACTCCCGTGCATGCGCGCGGGAGCCGCTAGTCATGGCTAGTCATGGCTTTAACCCATATTTAACCCATATTACAAATAGCGCAATGTGCCCTTTCTAAAGTGTGCATGCGCCGTAGTCATCGGCGATAGCCTTTTTGGAAATATCTCCTAAGCCGTGGAGATTTAGGACATATTTCAAGCACCTACAGGTGAGCCTTAATATAGGCTTACCTGTTGGTAAAAGTGGTTGTACAGGGTCATTCATTGGAAGGGTCAAATCATTGGAAGGGACCAGCTTATCGGCTTGTGCTGTAATGAATCACACCACAGACAGGGGGGCGGTGGGCTCGCGAATGCGCATCCCCTACCCAGAGATGCCGCATCACACACATGTACGTCATCTGGCTCAGAGCGGCCTGGTCTGTCATGGTATATGCGGAGGGGGCTGTCTAAAAGAAAACCTTGTGATCCACATCCCTGTTATAGGGTGACAATGCTCAGTTCATGCTTCTGTTTTCATCCTTGTCACACGGGCTTTTGTAGGAGACCAGTTGCCATTTCAAAACACATTATGCAGGCATGATGTACTGTTATCAGAAAACCTGCTCTCACCTGCTCTAAGAACTGCCATACAGCCATCACTGAAGTGTATGCATATAGATATGAAGTGGCTGCAAAGAGGCTGCACGAAATGCAGTAAAAGATGAAAAAAAAAGGTGAAAATTACTATTTTATTTTAAAAAGGCAATTGTTTATGATACAAGGTGCTTTAGCAAAATAAATGTTATTTAGTAAGAGTTTACATCAACTTTAAAGGTCAATAATAGGAAACTATTGGACGGACCCGTGGCAATGGTATAGTTTGCTCCAACCCCTGTAACTGTCAGTCCACACTGGGGAAAAATCTAAATGAAGGCATTTAAACAAATAGAATTTTTATGCTAAATAATATCGTTATATGTATTAAACCCCAACAGGGTTATAAAGCACAATATTTTTTCCAATAGTTGTGTTTTAATATGATTTTGGTAAAGAATATTTGTTGAATCTTCTGAAAATGTAGATTTTGTGTAGTTGGTCTAAAGGACAACATATTCCACTGATGTTTTAGCAGATGGATTTCTGGGCCTCTGAATTCGTTTTTTTTATCGGATATGGAAAATCTGCATAATTTTCCTAACTGTCGAATAAAAAACTATAGTCTTTTCCAAGTGTTATGATGGGCCAAAATGGAATTCCAAGAGCCTTTCCTAAGTCCGCCTATGTCTCTAGGTTGGAAATGCCAATAAGACTTGCAATAACTTGTCTAGGAAAACCTAGAGAGAGTCAATGTGAAATGCCATGACATGGAAACTATGTAACCCATGCGCTGGAGCCAACTTTCTAACACGTGATAAGATCTGTAAGCTCAAGGTCATTGAGTGGAGATAAAGCAGTGTGATGGACTGCAGCTGAGCCCGTTTTGTCTATGTCAGTGGGCCCGGCCTCCCCTCCACCCCCCTGGTCTTTTGTCCCTGGGGTCTTGATGTCCTGGCTGCCAAGCAGCATGATGGATCAAGGTATAAATCACGTGCCATACAAGAGGGAAGTCACCAACCCACCCCACCCCTTGTCATTGGAGAAGCCCAACACACAATGCTTTAACTCCATCTCAACCACAGCCTATTGAGTTGTTAATGAATCACTGACTACAAAGGTAGTTGGGGAGTAGAAGTGCAGCCTTTATCTAGACTTACAACTAAAAATTTCATTTTACATAGGATAAATATACATGTACTTTACTTTGTTAAAATACTAACATATCAACATACTGTAGATTTGAGAAGAAAATTTGAGGTCTAGAGAGCTTTTTTGGCTGACTATAGTGAAAGTGCTGTCTAAATAAATAAAAAATAAAGTATTAAAAATGTCATCAGAGCCTCCTAAAACCCATATTGTCACCATATGCATCCACATAATGCTGTAATTTGCAAATGCCACACTTTACTATAACACAGCCAGCCCACCTACCTAATACTCCCACACTGCATTGCTGAAAGCCCAAAAGTTTCAGGTATGGGGCAAACATGCTCACCATCCTTGCCTAATGATGGGCTCAGGCGAGTTCAGATCGTACCTATCATGAAGCCGCCACTGCACACCGCCAATCATAGGCAGCGTGTGTATGTGCAGCTGCGGGCCGGGAAATCCCTCACTGCCTATGATTGGCGGTGTGCAGTGACGGCTTCCGGGCGGGTACGATTCAAACACGCCTGAGCCCATCCCTACCTATCACAAGACAGAGTGCTGTGCCTACCTAACGTATCAAGATCAGCGGTCCAGTGCTGTAGACTAGCCAACACTGCTGAAGGGAGAACAGGAAGAGGACCCCAGGACACCACATGACCTGCTAGTTTTAAAGTGTAAGTTCACCTTTACAGAAAATCTGTGACCTTACACTGGACCCCCCCCCCCCCAGGTCTTGCTGTACCCCCACAGTCAGTCACCAGCAAGCTGCTTCACCGGTCGCGGCTTGCTATCCTCGAAGCACTGACAGGACAGGCTACACGGATTCTGATTGGTCAGCACTGTCCATGTGATGGTGCTGACCAATAAGAATGCCTCTTTTCCGTACATGCTTAAAGGTACGGATAAGAGATTAAGCCACAGGGATTTCAAATCCATGTACTGGTGAAGGGGCATAATGGTGTCTGACTGCAGGATTAAAGTACAGTGGGATTAAGTTACAGCGGGACCGGGGGTCCAGTCTAAGGTCACCTTACAGATTTTCAACAGAGCGATCTCCCACTGAGCTGGCGGACTCCGCTAAACGTATCCGTCCCGTGTGAATGAGGCCTAAGCAAATGTATTTTTTTTTTTTCATTTATATATGTAAAGGAATAGAGATATGCAGATACATTCAGTTTTAGGATTGCACTAATTGGGATTTTTTGGTTCTTTTGACTCAACCCATCATGATTTGTCTTGTAGCTCCCTGATCTAAGTGATAGAAGAGACAAATCATATTACAGTATTTGAGAGGACTATGTAGAATTGCTCCCTATATATCCAGATGATTATATTATTTTTGAGGCAGCGCTACCCACATGCTAAATCTGGGGTGGGCAATTTATTTTCCCATAGGGTTACATGACAAACTGTTGTGGAGGGCCGAACCAAAGTTTAGTACGGTATATAGTAACTAATCTTTTGATAAAACCAGCAGCCTGAGGTTAACAACACTGGACTGGGAAGGTCAGTAAGTAGGTAAACATATAGAAAACAAACACCTGGCACCAGGAATAATAGGTATAACTGCTCATGAAATAGGTCTTTTTCAGATGGGCTGTTGAGGGGTGGTAAAAATGGCCAGCCGCCCACCCAGACTATAAAATAACAGCCAGACAGGGCTATTCATATGCTGCGGCTGCAATTCTTTATTTTGAGGCTGTAGCATTTTTTGTGGCACCGCTTGTAAAACTCGCCTACTGTGGTTCAATGGTGCCCCAACGCATACGATTGCAGCAAGGTAGTGTGGCATTATCGGGTTAAAATGACCTCTGAAAAACACTCTGATTGGAAGGAGAAGGCATAAGATGGGTACAGCGGGGATTTCTGCAGATCTTAACCTGGAGTGAAGAACAGGTGCATGGCTCCTGGAGTTTGCAGTGTGAGGGCGCTGGCACAGGAAGATCTTAGCCAAGTGACTGTCAGGAGAGCATCGGGATGTCTTTTAGGCAACATTCTTCTGCCTCCCTGCTGTACCAATCAGCTCCTCAGACCCTCTCCTTCCAGTTCTTGCAGCTCTCCACAAGGACATCTGTCAGTGTGCCTATCTGAGCCTGTCCGTTTCTTCAGTCAGGCATGGTGACTGTGGAGGCATCCAGAGCCAGGTTAGGACAGCCAAAGGGCCAGATGTGACCTTGGGGCCACAATTTGCCCAATTCAATGCAAACTCCTGTAATGTAAAGTATGGGGGGTGCTCTTACAAAACTGCAGACAAGGGTGACTACTATTCCGCTGCAAATATAACAGAGCAAGAAGAGCTGTTAATGGAAAAGCTGTTTTAGGGACCTGAGAATGTAGCTGGAGTTTTCAATGTGTGAGTCTACCATTTATCTGATTGTAAAATACCACATTAGCAAAAGTACACAGGGCATTGCTCAGTGTCCTGATCGGTACACTTCACCTGGAAAAATTCCAATTACAAAGTAAATGAGCTGCAAGGCCCAAAAAAATTATAAAACAATACTAAAATTACAAATGAACTTCATGTACTTCAATGAAAACAAAAAAAGTATAAAAGTACTTAGTGACAATAATAACTAAACGAGAAACTATAATACATTGCTAGCATGTACACATTATAAGTTTATATTGTAATGTTTATTGTCACGTTAAGGTTTTCAGTGGCTTATCAATCACTTTGGTCTTTACTCTGGAGTACGTATAAACTGTGAAAAGTGTCTACTCTTTCCTCTTACGTAGGGATTCCTCCTTGTTGTCCCTTTGGCCCCTGTAAGAACAGTCTCTAAATTAAAATATTTAGGCGTGGTGGTTACATAGTTACATAGTTAGCTAGGCCGAAAAAAGACACAAGTCCATCCAGTTCAACCACAAAAAAAAAGAAATAATAAATAAAAATAAAAAATATCGTACAATCCAATATACCCAATTCTATACCCACAGTTGATCCAGAGGAAGGCAAAAAAAAACCCAGAAGAGCATGCTCCAATCTGCTACAGCAGGGGAAAAAAATCCCTTTCTGATCCCCCTAGAGGCAATCAGATTTTCCCTGGATCAACTTTACCTATAAATGTTAGTACCCAGTTATATTATGTACATGGTTCAAATATTTTTTTTGACAAACTCCTATCAAAGTTCCGCAATCATTTTTTTACCGCGTGGATGGTATTGTCTTTGTGTTCCTCTGGGCTAGGGGAGCGCCCAGACTATCACAATCAACCAGGGCCAGAGCTACCACTAGGCAAACTAGGCAGCCGCCTAGGGCACAACCACTGGCTTACCTACTCTCTGCTTGGAGGAGAGGGCTCCTGGAGCTTGTCAATGTGCCTCTTCCTCTACCCGGCTGTCTAGCACCAGAAATGTCTGTGGCAGCGGGCAGCAATCAGCAGCACCATTGGGCAGATAAGCCTGAGAGCCCGGGACTCGGGAGAAGAGCTCCACTGCGGCACTGCCTCCTCCTTGACCTTGCCCCCTGACACCCCCCCCCCCCCCGGAGGCAAGAAGCAGCGTGTGCAGCATACCCCGCGCTTCCACAGCATGGACTGCTCCAACTTCCTCTTCACGCTCTAGCGTTCAGCCCAGAGCCGGAGGACCAGCTCACTGGGGGCCCAGAGCTGTCACAGAGGACAAACGGGCGGGTGGGAGGCACAGGCTGCTGAGGGAGCCACTTGAATTCAACGATGGGAAGCAGGAGAGTGGCATCAGGTATAGAAGGTAGGGTCTGTCATCATACACAGACCTGGCCTGCAGCTCTGCAGACAGAGACTGGGACAGAGGAGGGACTGCAGGAGCAGGTCTAAGGGTCTCTCTTATCTCCCTCCTCTCTAAGCCCCCTCCCTTCTCTCTCAGCCCCCTTCTCTCAAAGCCCCATCCCTTCTCTCTCAGCCCCCCTCTCTCTAAGCCCCCCTTCTCTCTCAGCCCCCCCTTCTCTCTCAGCCCTCTCTTTTCTCTCAGCCCCCACTCTCAGCCCTCTTTTCTCTCAGCCCTCCCTATTGTCTCAGCCCCCCTCTCTAAGACCTCCCTCCTCTCTTAGCCTTCCCTCTCTCAGCTGCCACTCTCTCAACCCCCTTTCTCTCTCAGCCTCGCTCTCTCAACCCCCCTTCCCTCTCAGCCCTCCTCTCATTCAACCCCCCCTCTCTCTCAGCCCCCCTCTTTCTCAGGCCTCCCTCTCTCAGCCCTCCCTCTTCCCTCCCCCAAATTAGCTGGTCTTGCCTAGGGTGCAAAATAGGCTAGCACCGGCCCTGGTCGGGTAGGTCAGTGTAATGGTCAGGTAGGTCACATGTGTTACAAGGGCATGGCAAAGGGGTTGGAGTCAAGGGTGGAGCCAATGGGGGATAGCAAAATTAGGTTTCACCTAGGGTGTCAAAAATCCTTGCACCAGCCCTGCAATCAACCTTATATTTACCATTAACTGCAGTGGTCTGACGTTGCGTAACCTCTTGATGTACTGCTGGGGAGCGGTCTTAGCTACAGTGTGCTGGTGGTTTTCCCAGCCTAAGGATAATGCGGTAGTGATCCGTGAGGCGGCTATACTGGTCTCCTATGCAGAGCTTAGCATCCTTGTGTATAGGGGTCCGCTATCTAACCTGGCTATCACTACCCCTTACTCCCCCTATACTCCGCTCTCGGGTAATCCTACACTTTCTCACCTGTTCACTGTGCCAGATCCTGCCATCTGGACTCAATATGGCATAAACATACAGTGACGTATAATGCCCTGGTTTGTTCTTCTATCCTTTCACGAGCTTAAACATATATATATATATATATATATGTACAACTTGCCCAATTGGATGTTTTTTTTTTTTTTTATTGCCTCATGCAATTACAGCTCAAATTATATCTTCCCCTGTTATAACAACTGATCCCCTATAAAGTTTGTTAATAGAGGAAGACTTGCCTAAACCATTGTCTTCCATCTACTCCTTACTATCCCCTCTGACCACTCCTAGAATGAAGTCCCTCTATACTAAATGGCACGTGGACACTGTCAGAAGATGTCTGGGAGAACTGCCTTCTGCAATATGTCCCTACCATGATTTCTGCCAGAGACTGCTTTATACAATTAAAAAGTATCCATAAAGTGTACTGTACTCAGTGACTGGCTGCAATTTATTCTGACAGAACGGCGGCCTGCCCTCGTTGAGATATGGCCACATGTTTGTCCACATGTTCTGGTCTTGTTCAAAGTTATATCCCTTTTGGGTTGGGATATTGGACACTATGAACGCAGTTACTAACCTGTCTGTTTCTTTGGACCCGTTGATACTGTTGCTAGGACTCCCTGAGTCACAAGCATCTAAACATACCAAGTTGTTTGTTCTCTTCTCAACTTATTATGCTAGAAGGGAAATATTGTTACAATGGAAACCCCCTCCCCCCCTCTCTGCCCCCCCTTCTTTTCTTTTTTTTTCTCTCTTACCCTACCTCTTTGGCCCCTTTTTTTGGGTCTTTCCTCTTTAGGCTAGGCACCGACCACATGGCTGTATCACGCTCTTGTTTGCCAAGCTTACTCAGGTGTATCTTATGTAAAGCACAACACTTTCTTAAACAGTATGACTCTTTAAGTTATTCATATATGCTGTATGCTTTGATGTATACTGACGATTGACTAAGCGTATTTGTACCTCTGTTTGTATGTACCACTGCACATATTCAATAAATGCGATTGTTTAAAAAAAAAAAGTTTGGAGTGGCAATCTCAGCTCCAAAGAGGTATTCTGGATTTAAAAAAAAAACACATTGTATTTACTGACTATGATACATTTTAAAGTGATTCTAAAGGTTCCATGTTTTTTCTTCATAAAATAATAAACATGTTATACTGCTCTGTGCAATGGTTTTTCCACAGAGTAGCCCCGATCCTCTTTTTCTGGGGTCTTCCACTGGCGCTCCTGACGCCTCGTATTTGGCAGGTGCCCCCATAGAAATGCTTTCTATGAGGGCACTTGTGTGGGCTTGATCCTGAGCCACCCTGTCTGTGTCTATAGACACAGTGTGACTTGGTTCCACCCATCATCACAGAATTTGATTAACAGCAGTGGGAGCCAATGGCGGCCGCTGCTGCTATCAATCTGCCCAGAGAGAAGAGAGAGCTGAGAGAACTGCTGCTTTCGGGCACAACGCTGGAATAAGAATGGTCTCAGGTAAGTATAGGGTGGGGCTGGGGGGTTCCTCAGTTTTGTGGTTTCTCTAGGCTGGCCCCATAACCACAGTGGCAGTCAAGAGCCAGTTGGTCAGGCTTCATCAGAGTCTTCCACTGGCTGTCTAATGAATGTCAGGTAAGCAAAAGTCCTGATTTTAAAACACAGATGCGGACCCTGGTGATTAGTCCATATTTCAGCATTGCCACAATCATATTTACTATGCTGTACCATTTTTTTTTAAATTATATATAAATAGAACCTATGCTGCCGTCCAGGCTACAATCAGTAAAAATAAAATAAAAAGGTTGATGGCAAATAAAAATCACAACAGTGAATATTTTTGGCTATGAGATAATTATGAAGAACTAAACATCTTATAATATTAGTGTGTCTAAGGTTCAAATTCAGTTTGGATGGACTGGCCAGACAGTACATGGAGGGATGGGGCACTTCTGCTTGCCCAATTAAGTTAAGAAACCACTCAAGGTTTTCCATATGGAGCAATAATGACCATTTCTGAATGTGTGCAAGCACTAATGCTTGGTCTGTTGCCAAAGCCCAAAAATTATTCTATTTCTGTTTCTGTTTCTACTGTGCTGTCTATAAGGCCTGATTCACACCTATGCCTTTTTAGTAGGGCTGTTACTGATTAAAATTTTCATGTTCGATTAATCAATTTTTTTTTTTAATCGATTAATCGACTAATTACGATTAATTATAACGCACATACAAATCCAAATACTTTTAGCTGATCTCCTTGTATTGCAACTCTGCATTAGTCAGTGGTAAATGTGGTTCACGCTATATACAATCACCCGACACTAGTTAGTTTCCACAATCCATGACTTAACTTCACAGTTCACACAAATAAGTTTTAAATTCAAACTGTAGCACTGACATAAGTAATTTATTTTTCAACAGTAGCGTGACAATCCCTCCACCTCCGGTCTAACTAATCACTCTCACCTTATGGCATGGACCCCTGTGCAAACAGGTGGTCATGCAAACGGGTATCAGAAGGGTTAACACGAACCATAAACTTCTCTCACGTCTCCTTAGATCTCAGCAAGGACGCCAGGTCATGGGTAAAAGAAAAGATCTAAGTGCTCACCGCTTAAGTATAAGATTTCATTTTTGTGTTCAAACACAAACTACTCACATAAAGATGATAAAAACACAGCATGTAAAGCCGACAATCGTGTTAGTTCCATAGAGCAGCAGCGAGTGACGTCATGCGTAGCTCCTCCCCCATACACGTTACGTTCAATCAGAACTTCAACGTCACCGGACTCCTCCCCTGCACTTGGGGAAGGGGGGAGGAGTCCGGTGACGTCGATGTCTGTGATGTCACCGGATCTCCGATGGAACTCTCTAAAGACCCGGAAGCCGGCGGAGAGGTGAGTACCGATCAAAAGAATTTTGATCGATCAAAAAAATGAATCGATTAATCGAGGAATTAATCTTTAATTTCCACAGCCCTACTTTTTAGTGCTCTTTGCATTTTGCAGATTTGCACTACATAACGTATTCCTTAGGAAAACATGTTAAATGGACTGTAGTGCAAATCTGCAAAATGCAAAAAGCACTAAAAATGTATAGGTGTGAATCAGGCCTTGTAGACAAGCACAGTAGAAACAGAGATAGAATATTTTTTTGGCTTTGGCAACTGAACAGGGTATGGGAGGTGTTTGTAATACTGCAAAGCCAGCATTATACCCTCTTGCTGCATACTCATGAAGGGTACAATAGCAAAGTCAGTGCATAGCAGGACATATCCCAGAAAGGAAGTCATACAGTAGGTCTGGAGTACCACAGCCTGTAGTGTCAATACCACATCTCACTATATAGACAGCATGCTAGTGCTACCTTCAAGAATAACGAATCCAGAGGGGAAGAAGTCAATCTGTGGGAAGAAGAAGCCACTGTCTGCATTGCCTGTTCACTCCGAGTCACATAAGTACAGTCTATGTATGGCACATAACACAGGATGGCCTGTTTACTGGCATACAAATAAAGCACAGAAAAACACAAAAATGTAAAACACAAAACACCCCAGTGTACTGTATAACCTCACCATATCCCTATACTCTTTCTCTGCTGTGGAGAGACAAAACAAATTCACATTTTCAAGAGACTAAGCTGAAGGACTACGCTATAGGACACATTCTGGGGACATTTTCAGCTTAGGGTGTGGGATGGACAGGGGGCACTATCTGTCGTCTACCTTTTACGTTGTGAATGGAATTCTGCTCATTGTCACACTTTCTCCTGTCCCTAGAAAGGACACTGGCATGTCTGCAACCCTCCTACGCCAAATTATGGGGGACAGATGAGTAAATGGTACTGGCCAAAGCTGGCAACCTATTACGAAATGCAACATATTTATTTTCATTTACTATATTTACTTATCCTGTTCAACGAATGGGCACACATTTGCTAGTTGTCGTAAATTCCCGGTAACTGAGACAAACTGTATGTATTTAATCTTTATTTTGATAATATTAATATGGTGAACATTAAATGAGCAGGTTCGCTCACATGTAAGACGTCACAGACTGTTCCCGTAGCACAATAAGGTAATATAACCACATGTAATTCATTAATTATATTAAAACTGCGTATGCTTCGTCCTGAGCAGCCTACTTAGGATGTTCAGGGACAGAAGTACAGGATGTACACTATGGGTAAATTATTAATGATTCTCAGAAACAAATCCCAATTCATTTTATATGAAACAAAATGTCCTGATTGGAAAATGTTCCAAAACAAGGATTTCCCTTGAAGTCACAATTAATAAGGAAGACAAACACTGTCTGAAAGAGCAAGTTCGATAATTTTTCACGGATGGAGGTCCACAATAATGATCATAGCAGATCCAAAAATTTACAGGGGGTACAAATCAAGTTCAAGGTCTATATACAGTAAAAATTAATTTACTGCAATTCTGATGAAAAAAAAAATCATTAATAAGGTCACTCTGCTGCAATAACCATATAAAAATCAAACTTTATTTATAAGTACCAATTGCAGAACAGCTGCATTAAAACACAAATCTTAAAATGCGCTGGAAACACATTTAATATTCATGCCAGATGCAATCTATTTTTTTCCCCAAACACACCCACTCCTTTAAATGGATTTTGCCTGCCTCCTGTTTTTTTGCAAATCTTAAAAAAGATAACTTAGAAATTTCCTTTAAAAATCTTCCACATAAAAATGCTGAGTGTGGTCATGTCATTTTCGCCCCCCAATTTAAACTGATGAGTAAACATGTATTTTTGTATTCAAAGCTGAACCATTCCATCACTGCCCCTCTTCTTCTATCATCTCTCCATTCCTTTACTGCATAACAATTTATTAATGTTCAAAAGTCTCCTGCCCACTCTTGAAGTATCCGGTTTTCCCAATACCCATCCAGTTAAAAACACAATGATGGGAATAACATCAACACACAGAGGCTGATTTACTAAAACTGGCAAATGCTAAATATGGCGCAGCTATGCATGGTAGCAAATCAGCTTCAAACTTCAGCTTGTTTAATTAAGCTTTGACAAATTAACGTGAAAGCTGATTGGTTTCTATGCAGGGCTGCACCAGATTTTGCAATCTCAACCAACTCAACTCAATCAACCCCATAGACTTATCAAATTATTAAGTTTGGGTATGTAAAAATATGCATGATTATATTTCAGTGCCTTGAAAAAGTATTCAGACCCCTTGAAATTTTCCACATTTTGTCATGTTACAACCAAAAACGTAAATGTACCGGTATTTTATTGTGATTTTATGCACTAGACCAACACAAAGTGGCTCATAATTGTGAAGTGGAAGGAAAATGATAAATGGTATTCTAAATGTTTCACAAATAAATATGTGAAAAGTGTGGCGTGCATTTGTATTCAGCCCCCCTGAGTCAATACTTTGTGGAACCACCTTTCGCTCCAATTACAGCTGCAAGTCTTTCGGGGGAAAGTGTCTCTACCAGCTTTGCACATCTAGACAGTGACATTTTTGCCCATTCTTATTTGCAAAATAGCTCAAGCTCTGTCAAATTGGATGGGGAGCGTCTGTGAACAGCAATTTGCAAGTCTTGCCACAGATTCGCAATTGGACTTAGGTCTGGACTTTGACTGGGTCATTCTAAAGCCCCATACACACGCGCGGATTATCCGAGGACCAGGTCCGTCAGACCATGTCCGTCATACTTTGTCTGATGTTGGTTTTGCGTACACACGGTCGGACAAAGTTGTCGGAAAATCCGATCATTCTGAACGTGGTGACGTTTGTTGCCTACGACGGGACTACGTAGAAGCTAGTAGCCAATAGCTTTGGTCTTGTAATGTGATCTGAGCATGCGTAGCACTTTGTCCGGTCGGACAACCGTACACACGATCGGATTTGGTGTGATCGGACCGTGTTGACGGCAAATAAGAGATAAGACTTTGTCCGTCGGACAAACCGACGAACACTGTCCGATGGTGCATACACACGGTCTGATTTTTCAACAACCTTGTCCGATCGGACAGAATCCATGAAAAAGTCCGACCGTGTGTATGGGGCTTAACACATGAACAAGCTTTCTAAACCATTCCATTGTAGCTCTGGCTGTATTTTTAGGGTCATTGTCCTGTTGGAAGGTGAACCTCCGCCCCAGTTTCAAGTCTTTTGCAGACTCTAACAGGTTTTCTTCTAAGATTGCCCTGTATTTGGCTCCATCCATCCTCCCATCAACTCTGACTAGCTTCCCTGTCCCTTCTGAAGAAAAGCATCCCCACAGCATGATGCTGCCACCACCATGTTTCACAGTGGAGATGGTGTGTTTAGGGTGATGTGCATTGTTAGTTTTCCACCACACACAGCGTTTTGCTTTTAGGCCAAAAAGTTCAATTTTGGTCTCATCTGACCAGAGCAACTTCTTCCACATGTTTGCTGTGTCCCCCACTTGGCTTTTCACAAACTGAAAATGGGACATCTTATGGCTTTCTTTCAACAATGGCTTTCTTCTTGCCACTCTTCCATAAAGGCCAGATTTGTGGAGTGCATGACTAATAGTTGTCCTGTGGACAGATTCTCCCACCTGAGCTGTGGATCTCTGCAGCTCCTCCAGAGTTACCATGAGCCTCTTGGCTGCTTCTATGATTAATTCTCTCCTTGCCCAACCTGCAGTTTAGGTGGACGGCCATGTCTTAGTAGGTTTACAGTTGTGCCATACTCTTTCCATTTTCAGATGATGGATTGAACAGTGCTCTGTGAGATGTTAAAGCTTGGGATAAAGCTTGGGATATTTCTTTTATAACCTAACCCTGCTTTAAACTTCTTCACAACTGTATCCCTGACCTGTCTGGTGTGTTCATTGGCCTTCATGATGCTGTCTGTTCACTAAGGTTCTCTAACAAACCTCTTAGGGCTTCACAAAACAGCTGGATTTATACTGGGATTAAATTACACACAGGTGGACTATTTACTAATTAGGTCACTTCTGAAGGCAATTGGTTCCACTAGATTTTAGTTAAGGGTATCAGAGTAAAGGGGGCTGAATACAAATGCACGCTACACTTACACACTTACATATTTATCATTTTCCTTCCACTTCACAATTAAGCAATGGGAGTAAAAGGGAATGGTAAGGGCCCAGGCTAGGAGGGAGGTGGGGGTCAGGGAGGCCCTTCATAGTTTCTTGCATCGGGGCCCTGAAGGTTCTAGTTATGTCTCAATATATTATGTCTAAATATAGCTCAGCACATACAGTCACGACCAAAAAATTTTTCACCCCTACATTTCTGTCAGATAATGCACCACTTCGCCCAGAAAATTGTTGCAATTACAAATGTTTAGGCATTCTCATGCTTATTTATTTTGTTTATATTGGTATGACACATAAAAGTGGAGAAACAAAAAGTCAAATCTGACACATTCCACGCAAAACTCAAAAAATAGATTGGATAAAATGATTCACACCTTCACAAAATTGTAAGGAATAATTGCATTCCAAGTTTGTGATGCTCCTGTAATTTGTAATTCAACTCACCTGTATCAATTAACAGGTGCTGACAATATAGAAATCACACAGGTAACCAGTCAAAATGGTGAAAAATGTACTTAACTTTTCTGTTGTGTCTCTCTGTGTGCCATACGGAGCATGGAGAAGAGAAAGAGCAGCAAAAAATTGTGTTAGGATTTGAGAACAAAAATTATACAAAAGCATGGACAATCTCAAGTTTACAAGTCCATCTACAGATCTTAATATTCATGTGTCCACTGTGCGCAACTTGTCAAAAAGTTTATAGCCCATGGCATTGTAGCTAGTCTCCCTGGACAAAAATTGATCAAAGATTGTAACGAAGGATTGTTTGAATGGTGGATAAAGAACCTTGATCAACTTCCAGGCAAATTCAAGCTGACCTTCAGGCACAGGATAGAACTTGTGTTAGCTTGCACTATACATCGCCATCTGAATGAAAAGAGACGCTATGGTAGGAGACCCACTTCTGACACAGAAACATAAAAAAGCCAAATTGGAGTTTGCCAAAATCCCATTGGGAGAATGTGCTGTGGACAGACGAAACAAAATTACAGCTTTTTGGTAAAAAAAACATTGTCGCAGACACTGGCTGCAAAGACCTTTTTCTGTCCACATTCACCCTGTTATTTTGTATTGCTATATTAATCTTTTTTTGTTACATTTTTGAGAGACTGTTTTCTTGGACTTGCCCAAAGACTATTCTTGGTTGTTAATTCTGAGCCCCCATTCACACCTATGCGAATTAGATGCAGCTTACACCGCATCCAATTCGCAGGACATTTCAAAATACATTAATATTAATGAGGCTGGTTCACATATCTGCGGTGCATTCGCACTCCGCATTGCACAAAAAACGTGTGCGTTTTCTAGGCAGTGTGGTCCGGCTCAAGTGCGAATTCAGGCCCATTATCTTCTATGGGCACACATCTGATTCGCAGATGTGTGAACAGGATAAAATACTGATGCAATCCTGAGCTGATACTGTGGCAATCCTGAGCTGATACTGAGCAAAAACTGACATGAAACGCTGAACAACTGAGTTTTCTCTTCGCAGGGAAACCTGAGCTTCAATTCACATGTGTGAACCCAGGCTGAACAAAACATTAACCTTTGAAAGAGCTGATCACATTGACCTGCAGAGATGGACTGTATGGTCACCTAGGCTGCCTTAAAGTGGTGTTTCCACCAAAAAAAAAAAAAAAAATTAGCTTAATCGCGTATCGCGGCGCGGCCCCACTCGCGCATGCGCAGTGGGTGCCCAGCTGTGAAGCCACAGCCGGGTGCACACAGTAAGAATGCCGGTGCCGCAAGCGGAGCAGGGAATGAGGGGGGCTTCGTTTCCCCGCATCGCTGGACCCTGGGACAGCTAAGTGTCCGATTATTAAAAGTCAGCAGCTGCAGTATTTGTAGCTGCTGACTTTTCAATTTTTTTTTTTTTAGGGGCACCCCACTTTAAGTGCTGTGTTTATTAACCACTTCAGCCCCGGACCAATTTGCAGCCAAAGGACCAGGCCCCTTTTTGCGATTCGGCACTGCGTCGCTTTAACTGACAATTGCGCGGTCGTGCGACGTGGCTCCCAAACAAAATTGGCGTCCTTTTTTTCCCACAAATAGAGCTTTCTTTCGGTGGTATTTGATCGCCCCTGCAGTTTTTATTTTTTGCGCTATAAACAAAAATAGAGCGACAATTTTGAAAAAAATGCAATATTTTTTACTTTTTGCTATAATAAATATCCCCAAAAAATATATAAAAAAACATTTTTTTTCCTCAGTTTAGGCCGATACGTATTCTTCTACATATTTTTGGTAAAAAAAATCGCAATTAGCGATTATTGATTAGTTTGCGCAAAAGTTATAGCGTTTACAAAATAGGGGATAGTTTTATAGCATTTTTATTAATATTTTTTTTTTATTAGTAATGGCGGCGATCAGCGATTTTTTTTGTGACTGCGACATTATGGCGGACACATCGGACATTTTTGACACATTTTTGGGACATTTGTCATTTATACAGAAATCAATGCTATTTAAATAGCACTGATTCCTATGTAAATGACAGTTGTAGTGAAGGGGTTAACCACTAGGGGGCGGGGAGGAGTCAGTGTGACGTGTTGTGTTTTTTTTACAGTAGGGGGGCGTGGCTGTACGTCTGACGTCATTGATCGGTGTTCCCGATGACAGGGAACCGCCGATCACTGACAGTCAGTGTAGGAAGCGCGGGGAGAGGTTTGTTTACACAAACCTCTCCCCGTTCTTCAGCTCCGTAACCCGATCGCGGGATACCAGCGGCGATCGGGTCCGCTGGTCCCGCGGCCGTGGTCACGGAGCTCCCGACCGGGTCGCGCGCGCGCCCCCCCCCCGGGCAGGCAAATTAAAGGGGACGTACAGGTACATGCTTTTGCCTGCCCGTGCCATTCTGTTGACGTATATCTACAGGAGGCGGTCAGGAAGCGGTTAACATATTAATTATGTAATTGTTTTTTTAAGTTGTTGCTATAGGGGAGGGGGAGTATCCATAAACCAGCCCTACCTTATTATCTAACCCCTTGTGTTAAAAGTGTATAAAGTGGCTGTATTCTGTCCAATAAATCATTTAAGATTCTACAAGCTATTTTCGGCTAGACTTGTAATTAATGCAGCGATAATAAAATATCTCTCTGATGGTCAGACTGGAGGAAGTGGGATATACAGACAGAAGCACTCAGCGGAGTGTAGAATAGGATCTGTCACACCCATCATGCTACTGTTTTCAGAAAAAAAAATTAGGCCTTTAAATAAAAGAATACAGTCCTTACAGTCAAACATGGTGGGGGTCTACTGATGTTTTGGGGTTGTTTTGCTGCTTTAGTCACTGGATGTCTTGACTGTGTGTATGGCATTATGAAATCTGAAGACTACCAAAGAATTCTGGGGTGCAATGTAGGGCCCAGTGTCAGAAAGTTAGCTCCCATCAGAGGTCATGAGTCTTACAGCAGGACAATGATTCAAAGCACATGTCAAAAATCACCCAGAAATGGATTAAGACAAAGCGCTGGAGAGTACTGAACTGGCCAGCATTGAGTCTAGATCTAAATCACATAGAGCACCCGTGGAGAGATCTCAGATCAGCAGCTGGGAAAGGGAACCCTTCCGATCTGAGATACCTGGAGCAGTTGGCGAAAGAAGAATGGTCCAAAATTCCAGTAGAGAGGTGTAAGAAACTTATTGATGGTTACAGGAGGCGGTTGATTTCAGTTATTTTTTTCCAAGGGGTGTGCTACCAAATATTAAATTGAGGATGCCAATAATTTTGTCCAGTCCATTTTTGGAGTTTTGAGTGGAACGTGGCAGATTTGGCTTTTTGTTTCTCCCCTTTTTTGTGTCTTACCAATACAAACAAAAGAAATAAACATGAGAATGCCTAAACATTTGTAATTGCAACAATCTTCTGTGTGAAGTGGTGCATTATCTGACAGAAATGCAGGGGTGCCAATATTTTTGGCCATAACTGTAAGCGCTCAGAAAAATGTTCAGTTTGAGATCAGTTAAACATAGACCATAGGAGAGAATTTTGAAGTTCTCTTAGAAAACATCTATCTGTGCCAAGTACCAAGAATCAAGTTTCAAGGTGTTGGCCAGATGGTATCACACACCTGCCAAGCTTCATAAGATGCTCCTTGATTGCTTGGACTAGTGCTGAAGGTGTAGGGAGGAGACCGGTTCCCTTCTCCATATCTTCTGGTCTTGCAGTCGCTTACAGTCATACTGGACAGACGTACATCGTATAACCCAACGATTCATGGACTACGATCTACCAAAAGATCCTGCACCTTTCCTTCTGCATCACCGCCATTTTTCCGGTAGGGCCCATCGACACTCCATCTCACCACTATTGATCACTGCGGTAAAGAGCTGCGTTACCCTCTTTTGGAAACAGATGCAGGCACCATCTATAGCCATTGAGTTGAAATAAGTAAAGGAAATTAGTGAGCAGGAGGACCAGGTGGCCACGGAAAGAGGCCTTCGGGAAAAATTCCCCCCAAAAAATGGTTCTACTGGCACAAATTTGTTTACTCTGATGAATACAAGGCACTACTGAACTGAATCATCCAATCTGAAGGAGGCACCGCTGGGTCTTTCCTGTTCCGGGCGGTAGGGCGTAATGAGTGGTTCCCTCTTTTCTTTGCCAGTTCCTTAACCCCCCCCCCCTTTTTATTTCTTTGACTTATGGTTTTAACAGATAAAATACCACTCCGGGTACAGAGACTTCTTACTGTCTGGCTGTCTAGGTTACCTTTTTCCATGAGTATCTGCCTCCTTGACCTGTCAGTATCTCCCTAGTACTGATTTCTATACGTTTGTTTTCTGGACATGTATGTCAAATGGTTTCTGTATTTTCTGTGTGTTTTCTTTAAAAATAAAGTATTAGAAAAAAAAACATGGACCATATAGTATTGGTCAGATCTAAATGGTCCTTTTACACAACAGAGAACAAGTGCTGTTTCCAAGTCTTCTTGGAGTTAGCAGCTAGATTTTGGGCATATTTATCATTTGTTTAAAACCAATTTATACTTTGTACAGCTACGTTTATTTTCATCTCTGAAAATAATTAATGTTTATGTGCTAAAGACCCTGAGAAAAAGGCCAAGATGCTAAAATGCCAACCCGCCCTGAGACATTAACAAGCTGTAAGGCACAGAGGCCAGTGTGAATCCTAAAAACGTCCCCCATGTCACTCCCACATATGCTATTTACACAGACTTTAAAACACAGCCAAGAAATTTGTGTTTAATCATTTACATTTTATCAGACGTCACTGAAGCATTAAATCTAGCAGCTTCCTGCTGTTTTCCTCTGTTGCTCGGTGAGACTTGACCTGGAAGGTGGAGATCCTGTTCTTTCTGGTTGTTCATTTACATTTCTATCTGCACCTTCCACTCCTGCCCACTGCCTACCTAATAACATGCCAGCAGAACAACATTTCCAAAACTTCCCTGACCGAGGCTTTTTAAGTGCAGGCTGTGATTAGCGATTTTATAGCATGAAGTACAACTGTAGACTCTGTTGGTCAATTACTGAGACAGAAACTAAAGAACTTTTGGGCTCACTGATCAACGCAGTAGGGTTGATTTACAAAAACTGGAGAGTGCAAAATCTGGTGCAGCTGTGCAGAGTAGCCAATCAGCTTCTAACAGCTTGTTCAATTAAGCTTTGACAAAAAAAAAAAAACCTGGAAGCTGATTGGTTTCTATGCAGAGCTGCATCAGATTTTTAGCATTCTCCAGTTTAACTAAGGCCCCTTTCACACTGGGGCGGTGCGGGCGTCGACGGTAAAGCAGTGCTAAATTTAGCGTTGCTTTACCGTCGTTTTAGCAGCGGTATTTGGCCACTAGCGGGGCGGTTTTAACCCCCGCTAGCGGCCCGAAAAAGGGTTAAACCCCCCCCCCCCCCCGCAAAGCGCCGCTGCTGCGGCACTTTGCCGGCGGTATTGCCGTGCTGCCCCATTGATTTCAATGGGTAGGAGCGGTTTAGGAGCTCCTTCACCGCTCCAAAGATGCTGCTAGCAGGACTTTTTTTTACCATCCTGCTAGCGCACCGCTCCAGTGTGAAAGCCCTCCGGCTTTCACACTGGAGTGAAAGGACCCGCTTTTTTCAGGCGCTATACAGGCGCTATTTTTAGCACTGTAGCGCCTGAAAAACGCTTAAGTGTGAAAGGGGCCTAAATCAACTCCAATATTTGCAATCTGCATCAGATGTCTATTGAATAGGCTTGAATTTTTCAGAAAATAATATGTTGTTCTATCAAGACAGAAGCAGCATAGTATTCTTACAGTTTACATAATCATTCTTATTGGTAGGGAGCAAGCACGTATTATGCGTAGCGCAAAAATAACATTACATTGGGTCAATGCAAATACTTTATACTTCTCTGTTATTTCATGTTTTATTATTATTATTGCTACGGCGCAGCTTTAAGCGGAGCTCCACCCAAAAGGGGAAGCTCTGCTTGTTTACACCCCCCTCCACATTTGCAGCAGCATTTGCGGTTCTTTTAACCCTCTCGACCGCTAGCGGGGGTTAAAAGCGCCCCGCTCGCGTCAGAATAGCGGCGCTTTACCGCCGACGCACCCACCACCCCAGTGTGAAAGGGGCTTAATGCCATCAATAAAAAGGGCAGGCCGGGGAGAATAAGAACTTTCCACACAGGAAAGAGCATGTACATCTGTGCAAACCTAAGTGCCGGTTCACACTGGGGCAACACGACTTACAGCACGACTTAGCAAGGCAACTTGGAAGCAACTTCAACGTGACTTATTTACAACACAACTTCAAGTTGCCCCCAGGCCAGGCGACTTTGGCTGTGGCCAATCACAGAATAATCAGCTCTCTGGGAGGGTGGGGTTTGCCTGAGTAAACAAATTTATTTTCCTGTAAAGTCGCTTCAATATAGATGGAGATCCGACTTGGAGGCGACTTCCATTGAATTCTATTGGATACAAGTCACCTAGAAGTCGCCTTGAAGTAGTACAGGAACCTTTTCTGAAGTCGGAGCGACTTCAGTAGTATACATTAAGATGGCTCTCATTGATTATAATGTAATTCCTAATGTCAAGCGACTTGGGGCGACTTGAGGTCTGACAAGTCGGATCCCAAGTCGCGGTAGTGTGAACCGAGCCTAAGGCTTCAGTTCAGCACTAAATGTTCTTTCTTTTTACAATTAGATTTAAAAAAAATGCTGGTTCCTCGCAACCCAGAATTCTAGCAGTGTCTTTTTTCCATTGGGATATACGCTATATTACCAAAAGTATTGGGACCAGTGGTGTCACTAGGGTTGTTGTCACCTGGTGTGGTAAAACATGGTGACCCCCCCCCCCCCCCCAATAATTTTCTCCCCATAAAACACTGCATATAATGGCAAAATTAGTGCCGTTAACAACTATCAAGCAACTAGCAAATTTGAATAACAATATCATATGAAAATACTAAACTATAAAGCGGAACCGAAGTTCCAATGTAAGAAACTGCGAGCAGGCAGGCTTTTATTAAAGAAGAGACGTGCACTGTCTCTTCTGCAATAAAATACCCTGACGTCTTCTCAAGCTCTGTAAACTGACCAAACGATCAAAACGTTTAAATCTGGATTGGTCAATAAAAAAAAATCCTCTTTTGCCCCATGCAATATTTTTGTCCAATTCTTTGAAAATTCCTATGATCTTATAGTTATGTGTTTGGCCACCTTTTAGCTCAACACATGGCAGCTTTTCTTGAAAAACATGTCCTACGTGCTGTATAAAAAGTCAAACTCTAGAGGCAATAATACACGTAGACCAGCGAATGTCCCCCTTTCTGGCTGCATCTATCAGGGCAGGCGTCTTTCTGAGATTACGCAATCCTTTAACCATAGCAACAGCCGGGATGATCTGCAGTAACCTCTGCTGCCTCCACCCTCCTCTGCAGATGAACACGTCTGATTGCTTGAGGGCTTTGGCACGCATGTGTTCAACTTTGGCCTACTAGCATCCCTCCTGTTTAGATTGGCAAGGCTCCTGCATGTTTGGTGGAGTCACATGGCTTTTGGTGTTGGAAGGCTAGGGGTGGATTTGGAGCACCTACTTTTAGTATCTAAGTTGCTTTTTCTAAACCCTGCTGACCCCTGAAAAGACCTTAGCATTAACCGTTTCACTGCTCACACACAGCTATTTCAAATATACTTTATAGTTTCCTTAAGCAATTAAAGCTAGAGCTGTGCAAAAAGTCACTTTTAACTACGTATGTAAAGGTATCAATACCTGCATAGAAAATTAGGTGTTTGACAATTTTACACATTTTTTTTAACCACGTCAATGCTGGGCACTTATACCCCCTCCTGCCCAGGCCAATTTTCAGCTTTCAGCGCTGTCGTACTTTGAATGACAATTGCACGGTCATGCTACGCTGTACTCAAACAAAACTTTTATCATTTTTTTTAACACAAGTAGAACTTTCTTTTGGTATTTAATCACCGCAGTTTTTCAATTTTTTTGCAAAATAAACTGGAAAAAAAAGCATTTTCCTCATTTCTGTTAAAAAAAGGTTGCAAAAAACAATCTTTCTTCATAAATTAAGGCCAAACTGCATTCTGCTACATGTCTTTTGTAAAAAATAACCCAAATCAGTGTATATTATTTAGTCTGTAGGAACATTATACAAACCACAAACTATGGTATATATCTGAAAATGTATCAATCTTGATGTACTGACTGCCTATCTCATTTCTTGAGGGCCCTAAAATGCCAGGACATTACAAATACCCCCCAAATTACCCCGTTTTGGAGAAGAAAGTCAAAGGTATTTAGAAAGAGTCATGGCGGGTATTTTGAAGTTGTAATCTTTTACCATCATTTTTTGGAAAATTAAGAAATCAAAAAACAAATGTTCACAATTTTTTTTCTACATACTGTCACTAGTGCAGTACAGCATCATCATAAAATGAGTGGTGTGGTGGTGATCAGGGACACTGACTGGTGAGTGGTGACAGTAAAAAAAAAAAAAGAAAGAAGAATGTAATAATTTTTTTTATTACATTTTTTCTTTTTCTTACGATTTTCTTTAACACACTGTGACCAGAGAAATATAATGTTACCATAGTAACATTGTACTACTCTGGGGAAGTGATTTTTTTTACAAATTATGATTGCTTGTGGCAGCGATTTACATTGCTATAAGCAAGCATTTTTCTGAATGAAACATTCAGTTAGTTTTTTTTGTGATTAGCTGCAATAGGTCAAAGCCAATCACATGACACAGGTCCAGAAGGGCTGTGATTGGCCCTGCCTGTACAATATGATCACATTGACCAATCACAGCTAGCAACACAGTTGTACGCAATGCATGGCCTGAAAAAAAGCCATCTGTTGTTTACAACTGTCATGTGACCTGCTGTGATTGGTTACAGCGGTGACCTGGTACCGGCAACAAGCAAGTACACTGATCAGACATGGGCTGTGTCCGATGGACACAGCCGGTGACAGATCGCAGCGATGCGCATCCCTGAGACTGCGCGAGCAGGGCTTTTTGAAAGGACGTCATCAGAAGTTGTTAAGGATAAAAAAAACATAACACAATATGAAATATAAAGTCTCTTTTCTTTCCCATACAGAAAACAGTGGTGTATTTATCTAAACTATTACCCAAAGGTATAAGAGAAAGATCTGTTGCGATTGTTTAGGCCAGGGTGAAGAAATGTCATCAGCAAACCAAGGATTCCTCAAAAGGGTCCAAAGCTTTATTCCGTGGTCACATGATAAATATACAGCAACGTTTCAGAGCCACGCAGGGCCCCTTCGTCAGGAAAGTGTCCAATTCTTCACTTGCCTGACGAGGCGACCCTGCGTGGCTCTGAAACGTTGCTGTATTATTGGTGTTATTATTGGTTAATTGTATTATTGGTGTGCTGATGAGATTTCTTCACTTTGAGTATCCACGGTTTCAAGCCTATAGTCATTACAGCACCCAGCATCACTGAACAGCTGATTATCATAAATGTGTGTGTGGGGAACATTGCATTTTATTTAGACCAGAGGTCTCAAAACTTTTCAGTACAAGCCACATAGCATATCGTACAAATATTTGTGGGCCGAAAAAAACAAACTTTTAGAAATAAAAAAGTCACTCTTTACATCTCAGCCCCCTTCAGAGTCCCCCCTTAGATCAGGGTCCCCATGAGAGTCCACCTTCACATCTCGGTCCCTATCAGAATACCCCCTACATCAGGATCTCCATCAGAGTCCTCATCAGAGTGGATGCCTCTGCTGATCTGAATCCGCAATCTGTACACGTTAAAGATATGTCCCTCACCATAGCCATGGGCCCAGTCAATAATTGCAGTAGGCTGTATCTGGCCCATGTGCCGAAGTTTGGAGACCACTAATTTAGATGATATGTACCAATGCCCACACAAACATACTAGGCAATACCTCACATCTGCAAATTTTTACAGAAATTAAAAAAAAAGAATCAGAACATTCTTTCTTGTCATATTGAGTAAGCAAATTTCCTTTGAAAGCTCCTAAAATCTTGTCCAGATCTGCTATTTGAATGGAATCCCAGACGTATCAGACAAGCTTCATTACAATATCTACAATTTTTCTGAACTTCTGCTATGATCACTAACATCCAGTCAAAACCCAGAAAAGTCACCACAGGACTTCAGCATGCCCAATCATGCTGAGGTGTGGAGCAGCCAATCCTGGAAGAGCTGGAGAAGAAAGGAGGAGGGGATCTGAAGTACACAGAATGCCTCTCTCAGGCTCTTGCATGAGATATGTAAATCACCTGTCACTCACAGCAAGGGGGAAGAACTGACACCTACTGTATTTCTCTGTGTGTCAGTTTTTATCTCACTTAAAAAAGATAGGAGGACTGCTCAGAGCTGGATTAACTCATTGTGGCAAGACTGGGCACAGATGACATGAAATCCTATACTGTACAAGGTGCAAACCTTAAGTAAAAAATTTTTTTCGGGTTTACGTCCACTTTAATATTCCTTCTGGCATTTTTACCAGAACAAAGACACAGCAAGTTGTTACTCTTCATGCCCATTTAATTATTATGACACCACATCAGCTTCAGCTGGCCCTGAATGGCATCTGACATTGCCACCTAGATGTATAACTGGCATATACCGGGTTCCATATCACATTGGCGCTTCTTCTCATGTATGCGTTTGTTGGCTGTGCTAAACCACTAACCAACATACAAAGGTCACTGCTGTTTGAGAACAATAAAATGAAGTCCAAAATCTGTGTGCAATGCTGTTTGCTGGCAACTCTGTAAAAGCCAATGCCCAACTGACTGCCAGGTGACCTGAAATGAGATAGTGTGTGAGGGATTTGTTTGACTTCTCAGTATTCCATGTCTTATAATGAATAGTATAATGAAATAATATTTGAAAACATAATGTATTGTCATGGAAACAGAGTGATACAGTATAAAATGGGGACATTTATTTAAATTCCTTGCCTTATCATTAGACCCATAACAATTATAATTTGTATAGAGTTATTATGAACTTGATAATACATTCAAGGTGAACACAGCTCAATCTGTGCACTTAGGGCAACGCATTTATTTTGCTTGAATTTCCCACCCCTCTCAAGCATAAATGTATCTTTTCATCACTTCTAGAGACAGGAGCTGAAGAAAACACCCATTTCTTCTGGGTATGGACGAGTGTGGGACTCACTCCATATGACAGAGATGGGTCAATCATCGGTGTCACATGGGATGTCCACAGCTGCCACTCCAGACTTCCTGGACAGCTTCACTTTATGGTTGTATCTTGATGCATAGTTGTGCTGCATACAAGATTTTTTGCATCATTCTGCCCACTATAATAAAATGGGAAGTAACCCCATTTTATATCTGTGACCCACGATAAATGCTTAGGGGCCCCGCTCAGGCTCACAAGGTCCGATGAGTTGGATGCTGCAGACTAGGGAAAGTTTAGTCGTCCAGATCCAAAGCACGCCTGTAAGGATAGGAAGAGATTGCCTGGCTGCCACACACCCCACCAAGCCCGAGTGGTTAGCAGGAAAAAGCAGCCTTAGCTCCATTCATCCAGGCGACATCCCCCAAAATGTTTCACCCCACCGCTGGAGTTTAATCATGGAGTCCTCCCATTATATAATTATGGAGTTTTCTATGATTAAGCACATGCTGGGGGTGTGGCCTGGATGAATCGAGTCAAGGCTGCTTTTACCTGCTAACCACTCAGGCTGGGTGAGGTTTGTGGCAGCCGGCTATCTCTTCCTATCTTTACACCCATTTTATATTATTTTTTTACCTTTTTTGTGATAGAAGTGATAAAAGTAATAATCGGCTTACAGTATTTTACTAGGCAATTCATTCGTTTTTTTTCATTCATACATGTCCTCATGCTACATTCAATGCAAATGAAGATGTGAGCCAGGCAAAGGTATAAAATGAATACTCATTGTGGCACCATCCCATTCAAGTACAAACCATAAAATAACCCCTGTAAGAGGGAGGGACACATCCTAAAAAGGAGGAGGGGACCTCAACAACCACAGGGGAAGGGACTTTAATTGTGCCAACAAATGAGGAAGAATAGAACCTTCAATAGTATAAAAAACATAATTTTATGTATCACATTAAAAAGATAAAGTGCCATCAAAAGTAAAATCATATCGTGTAAAACCAATACAGTGTTAGTTAGACGGTCAGTCCTAGATTTTATAAGCGTATGGAATCAACACGTTTCAAATTGTTTAGTGAGACAAGTGGTGGTGTTTGGTGGATGCATTAAGAACAGTGTAGAAGGTGTGGAGTCGCTTATTATATTGTGGAGAAATAGACCCCTCTTATGCCCCGTACACACGGTCGGACATTCCGACCACAAAATCCGTCTGATATTTTCTGATGGATTTTGTCCGAAACTTGTGTTGCACACACGGTCGGACAAAGTTGATGAAAAATCCGATCATTCTTAACGAGGTGACGTATAAAACGTACAACGGGACTACATAGAGCCCAGTAGCCAATAGCTTTCGTCTCCAAATTTCTTCTGAGCATTCCGACGGCAAAAGACCGCTAGGGCCCACACACGATCAGATTTTTTTTCGTCAACATAATCCGATCGTACTTTTTCCATCGGAATATCCGACGGGGCATTATTCCTCTGCATCCAATTCTTGGAAAATGTTCGATGCTGGGAGATCAATGTTTGATCCAGGCAAGCTAAGATTCATGTTTTTGTGACATTTATACTACCTTTACTTGATATCTGGGAAGTCCACGTTTAATTTCTAGGATCACATGTCTCTCTATGAATAAAACAGAATGGGCTCTAAAGTAGAAATGCCCAGGTCTCCCTGAAAGTCAGTAACTATGTGGTGTTCATCATTAAGCGTGAATCCTGAAGAAGCTATTAACAGCGAAACGCCTTGATTCCATATGCTTATAATATCTAAGATGGACTTACTCTGTATTGGTTTTATATGATATGATTTTACTTTTGATAGTGCTTCATCTTTTTAATGTGATACAATAAAATGATGTTGTTATACTAATAAAGGTTCTATGGTTCCTCATTTGTTGGCACAATTAAAGTCCCTTCCCCTGTGGTTGTTGAGGTCCCCTCCTCCTTTTTAGGATGTGGCATTCCCTCTTACAGGGGTTATGTTGTGGTTTGTTATTCTCATACTACATAGTTGACAGAAGAGCTAATGGTACACTGTATGGTGTATGGTCAGCTCTAATTGTGTCAATCATACTGTAAAGCTGTAGTCTACTGAGTTAAGACCACACACATATCAAATAAATCTATATGTATCCATTATTAAAGGCTACTATGAGAAATTGTGACTTCAGATGAAGCCACCAGAGCATCCACCAAACGTTGTGCCAAGACCTGGTCTTCCTAATACTGATACAACTTTTCAGTTCAACAAAAAGCTGCACTTAGTGCCATTATCTAGCATACAACTGTGATAAAAACATATTTCATGTCATTGATTAGTACAGCTTAAAATGGGATGCTGTACATTTTTTTCCAAAAGATCGCTGAGATATAACATAACGTGTATTTTATGGGTTTTAAATTAAAGGGTTGTATCCTTCACAATGGATCTGACCCACAACATTCTAACAAAAGAAATTTGTTGGATTTGGTACAGATACTTCAGATATCTTCCGCCGTCACTGAGTGAGTCTTGCCTTCTGCTGTGTCACTGAACCTGTAGGGCCTCATGCACACACTGCGCTTTCCGGCGTTGGAGCTTTTTTTTACTCCGCCTCTCCCGTTCATGTTAATCTATGTATCCATGTACCCCATAGGTGTTTACAGGAGATTAGAGGAAGGGGAGTTTAGAAGCAGGAAAAAAAAACATCACTTGTGCGTTCAAGAGAAGAGAAAAAAAAAGCCTGACGTGCCTAAATATGGGTAAACGCGCGTTAACGTTAAACGTTTTTAGTGCTTGAGCGTTTCTTTTTCCATTTCAATGGCCAGAATAACATAATATTCTGGCCAATCAAATAAATGAATGCTCAAGTGCTTGACGAGCCTAAACGTGTTTGAAAAAAGTGGCTAAAGCCCTTTTCACACAGGCTGTTCGATCAGGTCAGACCCTCCAGTCTCCCCTATGGAGCGGTGGATGTCAGTGGTGACATGTTCGCTGACACCAGCTGCTATCCAATCCCATCCTGTCCTGTCCGCAAAATCCAGACGGAAGGTGCTTCTATTTTCCATCCGTCTGGTGGATCTGATATGATCGGATGAAAACGGACAGGGTCCGATTTCCCCATAGAGGAGAGCGGGACTGGGCCCCTCTCCGCTCTGCACAGTGAGTGGAGACGGACCAGTCATCTGCCTGTTTAGCAGGGATCAGCAGAGCGATCCTCCGCTAAACAAGCGGAGTCCGTCCAATGGAGGCGTCCGTGTGAAAGGGGCCTTTTTGCAGCTGCTTTTCTGCTGGAGGTAGAAAAGCGTTTAGAAGAGCCCCAGTGTGCATGAAGCTTAAGACCTTTGCACGCCTTTACCTACAAACTTTTGTTTGCACTTTGTGTTGACTAGTTCAATTTCCAAACTTGTCCTTCATTTTTTCGGCTCAAAAACGTCCCAACGATTATCGATTTTGTGCCCATTAACTGTCCGAAAAGCGAACAAACTGTCTAAATGACCGAATTTCGGCCGATTTTTCATAGAGTGTATGGCCAGCATAACTCTGAGATTACCCGAAAGCACTCTGCAATAACAGCTTTCATAGGCTCTGACATGTTCCAAATGACAGTTCATGTATTAGGGAAACTACACCGAAAAAGAGCGAATACTATTCTGTATTTAAAGCGGAGCTCCACCCTAAAGTGAAACTTCCGCTCATCGGAACCCTCCCCCCCTCCGGTGCCACAATTGGCACCTTTCAGGGGGGAGGGGGTACAGATACCTGTATAATACAGGTATCTCCACCCACTTCTGGGCATAGATAGCCGCAGAATCTGCGGGTATTTACGCCACTTCCTGTCACCCCCCTGCTGTCTGCTGGCAAACACACGGATCCCAGAGACAGCAGGGAGCGTCCTTATTGCGCAGCGCGACTCACGCATGCACAGTAGGGAACCGGGAAGTGAAGCCGCAAAGCTTCACTTCCTGATTCCGATAACGAAGATGGCGGCGGCAGCACCCGATAGACGATCGACAGATCGGCTTTTGGGTGCCGACCTCGCGGGCACGCTGGATGGGTAAGTGTCCATATTTTAAAAGCCAGCAGCTGCAGTATTTGTAGCTGCTGACTTTTAAAAAAAAAAAAATTTCGCCGGACTCCCTCTTTAAAGGCACATGCACACTGCAGCTAAAAAAAGAAAAAAGATGCTTTTACATTTGAGCTTATATCTCTCTGCCTAAAAGCTTGAAGAAGCTTGTACTCTTTTGCATGTTTTTATTGAGCTTCTTTTAGCTTTTTTCAGCATAAGCAATTTTTTTCACAAACCCTCGGCTAATTTTTCTCTTTTTTTTTGTGCGTTTTCAAGCTTTCTTGAGCTTTTTTTGCGCATTTTTGGGCACTTACGCTTCTTTTCTGCTGAAAAGCTCTCCTCAAAAACAAGAGTGGTTGGGGGGGATGGGGTTCTGCCTGTAGAGCATATGCCTGTAAACTCCTGAAAAAGCCATAGTGTGTATGGACACATTGGCTAACATGGAGAGGAGTTTCCAGGCAGAAAAAAAATGAGAGCTCAAAAGCCTGTAGAAGCTGCTTCTATGAGATGCAGTGTGCAGCCCTAAGAAGTGGTAAAACGTTCAGGTCTCACTGTCTTCTGTGCTTCCTGGCACACAATGCACAAGGAAGGGGTCTGCTAAGGAAGTCATAAGAAGGAATTTCTGACAAACTGTCTAATTAAAGTACATAAGTCCCACATAGGACTACAGGCTTGAAAGGAATTTCCTGGTAAAGGGACTCTCTTATGTTGCTTCTTATCTCCTGACTTCTAAAATGTAAATAAGACAAGGATATTACCTTCCACTGAAAGTAGACAATGTGCAAATCCGAGCTGTAGACGTGTCAATCACAATAAATCCATACTGTAATTTACTACCCAGGAACTAGTATCGGCCCTGGTTCTGTTCAAATACATAACAGTAAGGCTGAGCCTCGTCCTAACCAGATATGATGGTACAGGGCTGCCCCTTTAAAGTGGTTGTAAACCCTGGACATGAAATATGAGCGAAAGATAACCCTTAATAGTGTGTACTTGTCTCAATTATTTCTGTCTGCTGCCTCGTTCCTCTGCTATCAGCATTAATCACTGACAAGTTTTCCTGACACCAAAAGAAAAATGGTGACAGAGGAGGGAGCTCCAGCAGATTGATAGCCTCAGCTCTGTTCCTGTGTGAAGAGGGTGTGTGTCTTTCATCCAATCATCTTTCAGAGCTCTCCTCGCTGAGCTCTACAGAGTAAGACTTCAGCTCTCCACCCCCTTTTTTCTGAACTTTCAGAAAAGCTTTATCATTTCTGGACATTGAACGTATGTAGAGAAGAGAAGACTGCAGATAAACATACACACTTACAGTGGTGTGAAAAAGTGTTTGCCCCCTTCCTCATTTCCTGTTCCTTTGCATGTTTGTCACACTTAAGTGTTTCGGAACATCAAACCAATTTAAACAATAGTCAAGGACAACACAAGTAAACACAAAATGCAATTTGTAAATGAAGGTGTTTATTATTAAAGGTGAAAAAAAATCCAAACCATCATGGCCCTGTGTGAAAAAGTGATTGCCCCCCTTGTTAAAACATACTATAACTGTGGTTGTCCACACCTGAGTTCAATTTCTCTAGCCACACCCAGGCCTGATTATTGCCACACCTGTTCACAATCAAGGCATCACTTAAATAGGAGCTGCTTGACACAGTAAGGTCCACCAGAAGATCCTTAAAAGCTACACATCATGCCGAGACCCAAAGAAATTCAGGAACAATTGAGAAAGAAAGTAATTGAGATCTATCAGTCTGGAAAGGGTTATAAAGCCATTTCCAAAGCTTTGGGAATCCAGCGAACCACAGTGAGAGCCATTATCCACAAATGGCGAAGACATGGAACAGTGGTGAACCTTCCCAGGAGTGGCCGGCCGCCCAAAATTACCCCAAGATCGCAGCAACGACTCATCCAAGAGGTCACAAAAGACCCCACAACAACGTCCAAGGAACTGCAGGCCTCACTTGCCTCAGTTAAGGTCAGCGTTCATGCCTCCACCATCAGGAAAAGACTGGGCAAAAATGGCCTGCATGGCAGAGTTCCAAGGAGAAAACCACTGCTGAGCAAAAAGAACATCAAAGCTCGTCTCAATTTCTCCACAACACATCTTGATGATCCCCAAGACTTTTGGGACAACATTCTGTGGACCGATGAGACAAAAGTGGAACTCTTTGGAAGGTGTGTGTCCAAGTATATCTGGCGTAGAAGGAACACTGCATTTCAGAAAAAGAACATTATACCAACAGTAAAATATGGTGGTGGTAGTGTGATGGTCTGGGGCTGTTTTGCTGCTTCAGGACCTGGAAGACTTGCCGTGATAAAAGGAACTATGAATTCTGCTGTCTACCAAGAGATCCTGAAGGAGAATGTCCGACCATCTGTTCGTGTACTCAAGCTGAAACGAACTTGGGTTCTGCAGCAGGACAATGATCCTAAACACACCAGCAAGTCCACCACTGAATGGCTGAAGAAAAACAAAATGAAGACTTTGGAGTGGCCTAGCCAAAGTCCTGACCTGAATCCTATTGAGATGTTGTGGTATGACCTTAAAAAGGCCGTTCATGCTCGAAAACCCTCTAATGTAACTGAATTAGGACAATTCTGCATGGATGAGTGGGCCAAAATTCCTCCAGGACGCTGTAAAAGCCTCATTGCACGTTATCGCAAACGCTTGGTTGCAGTTGTTGCTGCTAAGGGTGGCCCAACCAGTTATTAGGTTTAGGGGGCAATCACTTTTTCACACAGGGCCATGATGGTTTGGATTTTTTTTCACCTTTAATAATAAACACCTTCATTTACAAATTGCATTTTGTGTTTACTTGTGTTGTCCTTGACTATTGTTTAAATTGGTTTGATGTTCCGAAACACTTAAGTGTGACAAACATGCAAAGGAACAGAAAATGAGGAAGGGGGCAAACACTTTTTCACACCACTGTATGTAGGAGGATTTGTTTCATTTCTATGTATTACCTGAGGCCAATCCCTTCAATGGGTATATGTAAGGATTTACAATCACTTTAAAGCAGGAATTGCACAGTACTGAGGGCCAAACATTGGTTATATCAGTAATCTGCTACATCACTTCTACTAAGGACCAAAGTTCCTGAGCAGTAACAATGCTGCAGCATTATAGAGATGTACACATTAGTTCTAAGAAATATTTGCTATATATGGATAATTATTGATTATGTGACTGCAACTGGAAACCTATGTTTTTCACAAAGGTATAAAAAACATTTTCTGAAATTTTCAGCTGCAAAAATTATGCAAGCAAATACAGCCTCAATGAGCTACAAAATCTGGGGGCACATTTAAGTGCCTTGACATTCACAATGAGGCAGTTTTCAGGCATTTTAGCCTGTAAAGTGCCTGAAAACTGCCTCTCATGCCTCCCCAGTGTGAAGGCCTGAGTGCTTCTCCACAGTGGGGGGGGGGGGGGGGGGGGGTTGTCCGCTTGCAGGATGGGAAAAAAAGTCCTGCAAGCAGCATCTTTGGGGCCATTTGGGAGCGCTGTATACACTGCTCCTAAACCGCCCCTGCCCATTGGAATGAATGGGCAGCGTTTCCGAAGCGCCTGAAAAGCGCTTCGGAAGCGTCACAGCACAGGCGCTTTTAACCCCCTCTTCGGGGTTAAAAGTGCCCCACTAGCAGGCGATAAGCACCACTTAACCACTTGCTTACTGGGCACTTAAACCCCCCTCCTGCCCAGACCAATTTTCAGCTTTCAGCGCTGTCACACTTTGAATGACAATTGTGCGGTCATACAACACTGTACCCAAATGAAATTTTTTGCATTTTTTTCACACAAATGGAGTTTTTTTTTGGTGGTATTTAATCACCATTTGGGTTTTTATTTTTTGCTAAACAAACAAAAAAAGACAGACATTTTTGAACCCCCCCCCCCCCCCCCCCCCCCTCACGTTTTATAGTTTGTAAACGGGTAATTTTTCTCCTTCATTGATATTCGCTGATGAGGCTGCACTGATGGGCTGCACGGATGGGCACTGATGGGCTGCACTAATGGGCACAGATAAGGCGACACTGATAGGCACAGATAAGACCGCAGAACTTTTTTCAGGGGGGGGCATCATTTTAGGGTCACCCATGCACCGCCCCTTTTTGACAATGTCATTATCACATTATTATGGTCTGAGTCTGCAGACGTATTACAATCCCTACGATAAGTGATGGATAATGGCCAAAAGGCCCTCTTACCAGACCCAGCAAAACTACAGCAGTGATCACTCCGGCTGGGCGATCGTTCACTCTGGGTTCCCCGGGAGCGACACTGTTCAGTAGTGTAGCATGTCTGTACACTAGTAGTGGCTCAGTCTTTCTCTCTCTGGTGGCGCTGGGCAGTGTGGCTCTCTCTGGTGGCGCTGGACAGCATGACTCTCTCTCTCTGGCTCCTGCCCAGCACACTCCTTGTTCTTTGTCCTGTAGGACTCTCTCCCTCAGCTTTTTTCCAGGCTGCAGTCTCTCAATCTCTCTCTTGATCAAGCTGTAGCCTCCTCCCTGTGGAAAATGGGGCCGCCAATCTTTTGGGACTACATGTCCCATGAAACTTGCCTTTCATAGTTGCCTTTGATTGGCCCTCAGTTATGGCCAATAGGGAAGGAATGGAGCAGGCAGGAAGCTGGGCGGGGAACCTGGTGAGAGCCGCCGTCTCTTCTCCCTGACAGGAGAATGGGTGGGGCAAGCGGGTGAAACCTCTGATAGCCCCCAGCTCGCCTTTCTTCCGTCACAGCACCGCCGAGTTCTCTTCTGGACTGAGCAGGGAAAAGAGCCCAAAGTCACACTACACTGATGGGGGGGGGGTGTGACAGCACCTTAATGGTGTCACCCCACTGGCGGGTGGCACCTTGGTGCGGCACCTCGATAGAGATGCAACTGTGCTGAATTTAAGATCCGATCCCTGATTCCAGGGGGGGGGGGCACTTGACCCCCCTTGCCCCTACCTGCGGACACCCATGCCCTCTGTCTGGACAGTGCTGAATTGCCCTGTGCTGATTACATGCACCCTCCCCCCAAAACAATTCCCTAGCAATACACACCAAACTGAGCATGTGCAGCGTGCCCCCAAGGCTCTGTTCTATCAGGAGGTGGACTGGGGACAGTAAAAGAAGGGGAGGATCAGAGAAGAAAGGATTAAACAGCCTTTTTACACAATGCAGAGGTACAACAAGCATGCTTTACTGCATATACAGACTGGTTTTACTGTTGTGGGTTTAGGGTCAGTTTAAATATACTGTATTTAATTTTGCTAGGGAGTGCTGGAAGTTTGACCTGAATGTGACCAATAAGTCACAGCAGTGCTGGCCACACATCTGACTTCAGTGTATTATGTGGAAGGCCTAATGAACAATTCTAGGAGTGGAAAGTTTCCGTGAACTAGAATCCATAGCATCTTCCAGCAGACAACAGGTATGGCTGTCACCACCTGCAGGATAGACTCTCCAGTGTAAACACAATACACGTCCCCTCCTGGAGGGGCTCCTCGGCCTATCCACCCCTGTTTACTTGGATAATTATAGAAGACACATGTGGATGGAAAGCCACAATGACCTTTATATAGCTACCAGTAATACCCTCTCAGTCCTTGCACACCCATACAAAACTATAAAGAATAAAACCAGGCACAGTAACAAAAAAAAAAAAAACAGAATTCTTGTGGTTGATCTTGTCCAAATATTATTGTCTGAATGCTAAATATTCACACAGCATGAGAGGTGAGCATAACCAGCTGGAGCTAGGAGCATTTCCCTGTGTGCATCAACAGCAAAACTGGACTGTGAGAAGACTAAAGCCTGTCATATATGGCTCAAATGCTGGCCAGTTCCTGCTGAATTACCTGAATATCAAGCAGAAGATGGCAAACTTCAATTGAAGAATTAAAAAGGCTAGATGAAAAAGTGTTGGGTGAACAGTGACTGCATCCAATCAGATGTAGTTACTGTTTGGGTATTCTGACAGCCTTAAAGGGGTTTTAAAGGTTCGCGTTTTTTCACCTTAATGCATCCTATGCATTAAGGTAAAAAAACATCCAACAATACTGGCCCCCCAGCCCCCCCATTTTACTTACCTGAGCCTGTTCACTGGCTGCACTCGCCCCCGATCTCCTCTTCGCCGATCAGCCTGGCCGTTGATTGGCTAGAGTGGATGGATTGAAAGAAGCGCAGCCATTGGCTTGCGCTGCTGTCAATCACATTCAATGACACGGTGCGCCGGGGTCGAGTGATACAGTGAGCGGCTATAGCCGTCGGCTGTATCACGGGAGCGTGCACGCAAGAACTAACCACCATGCGAGAGAGCTCGCATGAAGGTGCTTAGCTCTTGCGGGGTGGAGCCGAGACAGCCGCCGAGGGACCCCAGAAGACCAGATTTAGGGCCACTCTGTGCAAAACGAGCTGCACAGTGGAGGTAAGTATAACATAATTTGCGTTTACAACCCCTTTAAGTGCCAGCCGTCAAAATATAATGACCAGCAGGGGAGATTCCTCCATCCATGCTGTTTAACCCCTTGGTGCTGACGTAACACAAATATGCGGCTCCACTGCACTGGGCTCCCAGCATCGAGAGCCCCGCCCCCCTGCTCTAATGATTGTGACCTGGAACGTTCGATTCAGGGTCACCTGATCGATGTGATAGCCTCGGATTAGCTTTCACAGTGATCAGACATTATGAATCCCGCCTTCATGTTTTCTGTCTCTGTGAATGGACAAGAAACATATATTGTACCTTTCTCTGTCCTTTGTCCTTGCAGAGATAGAAAAAAAGTGTATGTAGAAGAAAAAACTAAAATAATAAAAAAATGTATAAATAAACTATATATATATATATATATATATATATATATATATATATATATAAATCTAGATTAAGGCTTGATCTAGGTCAATGACAGGGTTAGTGTTTGGGTCAAGGTCAGGGTCCAAGTTCAAGGTTAATGTCAGGGTCAAAGGCCAGGGTCAGTATTTTTTGGACATTCATTTTTTTTTCATTTGAATTAATATCAGTGTTAACGTGTTTTAGGTAGGATGATAAAAAAAAAAAAAAAGCAAAATGGGTACTATTGCTTCTGGGCTGTACTATGGGTACATACAACAACTCATATACAGTAGAGCTGATGGATTAAACATAAAAAAAAAAAAAAAATCGCAATCTCAATTCAACCCCCCTCACGATCTTAATACGGCATTTCCACGAATCAGTGCAGAGCCGTTCTCTGCTCACAGCTGACCTCAATCAAAAAAAAAAAAGGCAGCCTGCCAAGTTTATCAAAACATTACTCAGTGCTGAGAGATAAAGAGAAACATTGTATCATTTGGTTCTTTTAGATCAAAGGGATGAACTTCGGTCTGTAAATGAGGGTGGTTTAACCACTTAAAGGAGAAGTATAGCCAAAGCTCGTTTAGCTGTACTTCTCCTATGGATCACAGGAATGCAGTTCGTTTTGCACTCCTGTGACCTATTTTCAGCAGAGAGCAGGTTGAAGTCTGCTCTCTGCTGATGTCACAGAAGTCAGTCCAGGAATTGTGTCATTGCGACAATGGTAGTTGGGATTCGCCAGGTGCCTGGACCGACACCCGGCTCAGCCTCTCAGCGAGCCGCTGAGAACCTGAGCCGACCACCCCTGCCCCCTCCCCAGCTCATCGCTTCAGTGAGCGAGGAGGGGGCAGAGCAGAGAGCCATGACTGACAGTCTGCAGAGCTCTGTTCAGGGAGCTGTCAGAACCGAGCGATCAGTGGTGTTTCATCGCTCGGTTCTCAGTGCAGAGGCATCGGGGACAGATGCAGCATCAGACCGATGCTGCATCTACCTAGGTAAGTATGATTCTAAAAAAAAAGCCCAAACCCATACTTCTATTTTAAAGAATAAGCCTTTTTCTGACATTTGTTGCTTAGATGTTAAAATCAGTATTTTTTCCTAAAAAAATTACGGTACTTAGAACCCTCAAACATTATATATATGTATTTAGTTTTTTTGGCAGAGACCCTAGAGAATAAAATGTCAGTCATTGCAATATTTTATGTCACACTGTATTTGTGCAGCAGTCTTTCAAAAGCAATTTTTTTGGGAAAGATACAATGAATTAAAAAAATAAAAATAAACAGTAAAGTAAGCCCAATTTTTTTGTAGGCCTGAGAATCGTGATCTTCATTCTAAGCAAAAAAAATGTGATCCTCATTTTATTCAGAATAGTGCAGCTCTAATAAACAGCTATTTTTTTTACTATTTTGTGCCAGTTTTCCTTTATTAATAATAATAATAATAAAAAAAAAAATCAGAAGTAATCAATTACCATTTACCACCAAATGAAAGCCCAATTGGTCATAAAAAAACAAGGTATAATCCACCTGTATGCACAAAGTAGTTGTGATGATATATATGGTTTTACTAACACATGTCAAAGTTGCAAAATTGGGCTTAGGCATTAAGATTTGTTTTACCCTTAGGTGTGAAGGGGTTAACATGAAAGGAAAAATCTATACAATTATGGCTAGTCTAACACAGCCTATTGAAATGTATCGGCTATATGGGAACGTGCTAAACACAGAAAAAGTGTGCACTATCACACCTGTGAGGTATGAATGGAGCCCAATTATTTTGCCAACCCCTATATGTTCTTATTAACAATAATTAAAAAAACAATAATTTTTACCTATAATATCTGTATTAATTATACTACTATGTGTCACAACATCCCAATTTTCAGCATTTTTGATATGGTCCAGGCCTAAGTAATTACATTCATTAGTCCAACATCTCCTAAGCCAACAGTCCATTAGCCAAGGCTTTATGGCAGGTTGCAAATATTTTAGCAAGCAGTGGAAAGCAGGTCACAGGTTTTCACTATAGTGCCAAAACTTGTACATCATTCATAACTACTGGGATGATTAAATTATGTTAAAAATAATACACCTCTACTAAAAGGTGCAGGAGGCAAATTAGTCATGTTTCATCTACAAAGTGATATAGGCATCTGAAACAAAGAATTTAAATACTTATTCAAAAGGTAAATCCGTTCTATACAATAATATATTGATTGTGAAACTGTAACCTGTGGGCATATGAAAATATGCATGCATTTAGAAAACTACGGTATATCTGAGGCAGTGGTGGCTGAACGATCAAACATTTGACCCCCCATCCCTCAGACACTTTAATTAGTTATGTCATAACTGCAACCACCCTCCCCGGGTGCCACAAAAAGCTGGTGCAGCTGCAGTTTGACATTTGCACCAGGGCAAAAACGTGGATCAAATGTGGCCTTATCCAAGGAGTCCATAACTCTGTGTTAGCCAAGACTGATAGCTAACATTTACCTTCTACTCCCAGCAGCTGACCCAAGTGGCAAAGCACAGGTTCACTTTAGGTTGCCCTGCTAAACTCTTTCTGAATATGTTAGTTGCCTGGTTGACATGTTGACACAGCAGTAGCCGTGCAGTGATCTGTACTACACAGCAGTGGCCGTACAGTAAATGTAACTACACAGACACAGCAGTAACCAGTGATCTGGACTGCACACAGGCACAGCAGTGGCCGTACAGTAAATGTAACTACACAGACACAGCAGTAACCAGTGATCTGGACTGCACAAATACAGCAGTGGCCATACAGTAATTTTCCCTGCACAGAAGCAGCGGTGGTTGTATGGTGATCTGCACCGCACAGACACAACAGTGGCCGCACAGTGACGTTTTTTTAAACTTTGGGAAAAAGTAAAAATCATTTAGGTCTAGAGGAGGGGAGTTTTTACTTACCTGATCCTGTGCTCACCTGTGCTCCATCAGTGCAATGGTCCTTGGCAACCTCACGCCCAGTGCCCCACATCGGTTTTAAAGGGGTTGTAAAGTCAAAAGTTTTTTTTATCTTAATGCATTCTATGCCTCCTCGGCCCCCTTAATACTTACCTGAGCCCCATCTCTGTCCACGAGTGTCTCGGCCGTCCGGGACTTTTCCTACTGATTGGCTGAGACACAGCAGCGGCACCATTGGCTCCCGCTGCTGTCAAAGCCAGTTAGCCAATCAGGAGAGAGAGGGGGTGGGCCGAACTGCAGCTCCGTGTCTGAATGGACACAGGAAACTGCAGCTTGGCTTGGGAGCCCCTATAGCAAGCTGCTTGTTGTGGGTGCACTTAACAGGAGGGAGTTGCTAGGAGTACCAAAGAGGGACCCGAGAAGTGGAGGATCTGGGCTGCTCTATGCAAATCCACTTTTCAATCCCTTTAGATAAAAGCACTGAAAGTTCTCTAATCCTGTTTTTCATCTTTCTTGCCCCCCCTCTTTTCATTTTTCTTACGGGATCAAAGTGATCAAGCACACTGTCTATTCAAACCCCCCTGCTGGCTTTTCATTCAGAGTTTCTCAGCACTGGGCTTACTGGTAGAGTCTTTTACAACAACAGTTGGTAGGGCAGTGAAGCTGTAGACTCTTCTTTTAATGCTGCGAAGACCAAAGATAAAGAACACTTCTTAACACTCATGTGTAGTAAGCAGGTTGGCTCATTACAGCCTTTCATCTTGACTGCCAAGAGAGTAGTCCAGCTTTTAGTGCCATACATATAGGACCTCTTCCTGATCGAGGTGACAGACCTTTAGAGCCCTTTCACACTGGGGCGATGGGGGCAGTAGCGGTAAAGTACCGCTAGTTTTAGCAGCGCTTTACCGCTCCCGCTATTCTGGCAGGAGCGGGGCACTTATAACCCCCTAGAAGGGGTTAAAAAGGGTTAAAAGAGCAAGTGTAGGCGCTTTGGCAGCGCTGCCCATGCATTCCAATGGACGGATGGAGGAGCGGTGTATACATGGCTGGCAAACCGCCCCAAAGATGGTGCTTGCAGGACTTTTTCTTACGTCCTGCAAGCACATCGCTCGCACTTTCACATTGTGACTGCAGATGAGGAATTTTTTCAGGCGCTATTATTAGCGCTAAAGCACCTGAAAAATGTCCCATTGTGAAAGGTGTCATATTGTGACTCTCAGGATAGCTAACAACAAATAACTACTTAACCAAGGTGTCTCTTGTGCTCCAGCTGCATATAATCGCCAAACAATCTTTTCTATAATGTTTAAAGCTGACCATAGATGGATCAAAATGTGACCATTTCAACAGTGAACCTAATGATTGACTTCTGTTGAGCTGGAATGTTGGAAAATTTCATTTGATCAGCGGTTGCAAATTTGATCAATGTATTCTGTTCGTGTGGATGGGGGAATACGTTAGTTTTTTTCAATCAGCTCACTGGCTAATAAAAAAAGAGACACCCATCAATGGGCATCGTTACTCCCATTTTGGTCTACTCTAAATATCAGGACGAGGATGTTCACCTAATTACACAATGGTTTTAGAAACAGGTGTTTTAAGAGATGTGCACCTCTCTGAAACCTTTATACTTTACTATATGACCAATGCCAGCTCAATATTTAACCTATACCTTTTGAGTAATTTTCCCTTTCCCTCTCAAGTGAAACAATAATGTATTTTCATTGGGTTATGTGTGCTAGATGTTGATTTCAAATATTCAACTGGTTGCTGAGATGTATTGTCATTAAAGTATTTAATGTACAAGTTTGTCTATCTATACATCACTCTGTGCAATCAGCATTTTTTGCTGAATTGAAACCAATTACACAATAAACCACCTTGGTCTAAGAGGTAGATCCAATAAAGTACGAGGGGCAATTAAATCAAACGGGAACAAATTTCAAGGATTGAAAACTGGAGTGTAGAGGTGGGCGGGGAGTCTACTTACTGTATATACTCGAGTATAAGCCGAGATTTTCAGCCCTTTTTTTAAGGCTGAAAGTGCCCCCCTCGGCTTATACTCGAGTCGCCGCTGTGTGCCTACCTGATCAGCGCGTCATGCAGACGGCGGCCATTCCAGTGTTCAAAAGCCATGCCTCCTCGTCTGTGATAGGCGGAACACTCAATTTCCCAGCAGTCAGTGTTACGCCTATCACGGACATCCTCTCATCCTCATCTGTGGTATGAGGATGAGCGGATCTCCGTGATAGGCGGAACCCTGACTGCTGGGAAATTGAGTGTTCCGCCTATCACAGACGAGGAGGAGGCGCGACTTTTGACTACTGGAATGGCCGCCGTATGTTTTTATGACACGCTGATCGGTGCAAAATGGCACACGGAGCTGCAGATGGGCACAGAGCTGCAGAAGGACATAGAGGCACATGGAGGCATGCACAGGACACAGGTAGGCTGCAATGGACACAGGGAGGTACACAGGACACAGGGAGGTACACAGGACACAGGTAGGCATGCACAGGACACAGGGAGGTATGCAGCTGCAGATGGGCATTGTTGACCCTCTTTTCCACTTTCAGTAGCTGCTGCATTTCTCACCCTCGGCTTATACTCGAGTCAATACGTTTTCCCAGTTTTTTTGTGGTAAATTAGGGGCTTATATTCGGGTCGACCTATACTCGAGTATATACGGTGCATCACGACTCCACCCACCGAGCTCCAGGCAACAGACCCACCCACAGAATATGCATTTTATGGGGGTCTCATAACAGACCGAGGGTATATATTTGACAGGTAAGGATACATGCAGGAGGCATGTATATCCTTATAGATAACCACTATGGCAATAGTTTAGAAAGGATGAGAGTGGGTTTACATCCACTTTAATGTTTTTTTGAGACAGGTCTATGTCTTTGATTTTTTTGGGGATGTTTGGGGGGTAGGGGGGGCCCAAAAAAAAACTCCTTAGGGGAGCATCTCTGTGTTTGGGTCACTGCCATAAAAACATGTTAAAGGGGAGGAGTTAGTAAGATGACCACGCCTATGCGGGGGCACCAGAAATATTTCTGCACCCAGGCGTCTGTGACCCTAGGATCGGCCCTGACTGCAGTACACATGGGCCGATACCGTCCAACATTCAGCCTGTGTGTACTAGACTTTACACAGCACATGTACCCATACCTGTATGGTGTAAACAGGACACAGAGAAAAAAAAATGGTGCCCTTGTGTTGATCTGTGCAGATCAGCGCAGCTCAATGAACATGGTGTGATAAGCCAGTGCTTTCTCTCCCTGCAATTATTTCAGGGTTACCCAATTTACAGGCAACTCTTATTACACACTAGATCAGAAGGGGACACCCTGGCAACTAGTTTTCCTGCTGCGACCTTTCAAAGAAGACATTTGAGATGTACACGAGCCTGTGCCCAAGTTCGCTGCAGGCCCCTGTGCACAGTGTGTGCTTGGCGTTATAACAGGAGAGTCACGAACTAACACACACGCCCTTATTTGGTGTCTGAGGTCTGCGTTTGTCCTTCTCAGTCTCCTATTCCTGTGCCAAGTTTTTTCAACTCAGTCACTTCCTCTGTGGTCCAAAACACACAGAGGTCACGTCAGTTCATTGTTAAAGCAATGGAGCGTTTGCAGATCTGGACTGATTACACCCATCCCACAATGCCCTGGGGCACACAGACTGTCAACACAGCCGTCCTCTTCAGTCATCTTTTGGGACACAATCCAAGGGGCCTGCCAGCCCCCGGGCAATCTGACAGAGGAGAATGAGGAAACTGGATGCCAGGGTTTACTTATTAACCTGTTAGTGGCAGAGTACAAGCTACAGTCTTTATTACACAATAAAGTGCACAAAATAAGATACAGATATAAGGGAAACAGATGCCAGCTGGTGCTATATATTCACATAATAACTGTTGGCCAATTTAGGAGTAATTCTCAAGCTTTAACAAGAGTTCAGAAAAGCCCAGTATTGTGATTCGCTCTCTGTATTATTCTTTATCATAGTTTACAATAGGATAAAAAAAAATAACCACACATATATTGTTATTAATATAGAACATACACAAAACAGTTTGTTAAGGGTCATTAAAGAGTACATTGTTAAAAAAAAAAGTAATTTACGTATCTTTTATAGCTATTTTACCAGCATATTTCCCCTTCATCACATTCATTGTGTTTGGACTGGCTACTATAACTGTTTCACCCTTTATTTATTTCCAGTTGTGTGAAATCCACAATACTTAAAGCGGAGTTCCACCCAAAAGTGGAACTTCCGCTTTAAGCACTCCTTACCCCCTTACATGCCACATTTGGCATGTCATTTTTTTGGGGGGTGGAGGTGGGTGCTTAGTTTTGAGTGGGAATTCCTGTCCCACTATCCCTCTTCTGACTATGGGCCGCCTAGGCGACTCCTCCTCTTCCCCTAGGCGGCCCCTCCCACTCGAGATTGACTGTCCACTGGTAGAGCACAGCGCGGTTTGCGCATGTGCAGTGCGCGCCTGGCCTTGAAGCCGCAAGCTGTCACGGCCGGGGGCCCACAGTTTCAATGGAGGCGCCACGTAGAGGAGCGAGGCTCTGTGCGGCCGCATGGCTGTACCGTGGGACAGGTGAGTGTCTGTTTAAAAGTCAGCAGCTAAACTTTTTGTAGCTGCTGACTTTTAATAAACAAAAAAAAGCATTGAAGTCCGCTTTAAAGTGATTGTAAAGTCTTTTTTTTTGTTAAAAATAACAAACACGTTATACCTACCCTGTGTAATGGTTTTGCACAGAGCCGTCCGTATCCTTCTCTTCTCGGGTCCCTCTTCTACTCTCCTGGCCCCTCCCTCCCGTTTAGTGCTCCCATGGCAAGCAGCTTGCTATGGGGGCACCCAAACCAAGTCACAGCCCAGCCCCGCCCCGCCCCTTTCTCTTCTCACTGGCTGACTGACTTTGATTGACGGCAGCGGGAGCCAATGGCGCCGCGCTGCTGTCTCAGCCAATGGGGGGCAGGGAGGAGTCCTGGGCAATCGAGACATTCCTACAACATTGCTGGATCTAGAGGGGGCTCGGGTAATTATTAGAGGGGCTGATGCACACAGAAGGTTTTTAATCCTAATGCATAGATTGTGTTACGATAAAAAAAAAAAAAACTTCTGCCTTTACAATCACTCTAACTCTGCTCCAACTTTCCAGTGTTTGTGAGGTCCCTCGCCAGTGCCAGAATCTTCACTCCAGATTCTTCCAGGTGGTAGACGTCAGCTATCTTTGCATGCGCAGGAGTTCAGTCATCCCAGGATACAGACACTGTGCCAGAATGTAAAGTGAGCTGTGCATGCGCAGTTCAGTGTACATTTTACAGAGGACTAGGAGACTGCTCTATAATAATACTGTACTACAAGCTCCTGAAGAAGCAGTGGTGTTCCCCGCGTAACACGTTGAGCGTCCAATAAATAGATGTATATGTTTTGGTTGATAACTGTCACCTTCTACCAATCATCCCATCTGTAACTTTGTAGAGCTGAATGTGCAAGATACGTCTTCCAATCTATAACTTTTAGATGTTTTAAAGATTTGTTTAATACATTTAATTTGATATATCTACCTTGGTTATGTGTAGCATTTGTACAGTACCATGAAAGTCCAAAAAAAGCCTCAAACCATTTCTTTCTACATTCGATAGGACGTAGGTACCACTTTTCTACGCGTTTCTATATCTGGCACCCCCTTTTTCCTGTACTACCTTGATGCGATTTTGGCCCCATAGAATATGCAAACCACATCAAAGTCGCACTATAAAATCACACTGAAAATCAGATCAAAATCTGACCACAGCAGTGAGTTACACCTATTGAACTCCGATTTCTGCCTCATCTTCCCTAAGAAGTCTTATACGTGCCCATCCATGCTCCACCAAGCCTTTGGTGTGAGGTTTGCTCAGTTGCCAAAACAAGCGGAGTACAAAACCTCAATGAAATTGACGTTTTGGTGGTGTTGTTTTTCTTGACATAGCATTGCATATCTCTGCCAGTTATTAAGCTACCTTGGGAACATTGTCCCAGAAGCATTATGGAACGTCCAGGTGGTATTTTGCAAACTTGAAACAAGCATCTTCTTTGTATTTTTATTTTTTCTGGAGGCGCAGTTTCCTCTCATGTGCTTCAGTGTTTGAGTAATAGTGAACATAAAAGAAGAGACTTAAAGCATATCTAGCCCAAGATCAAAATCTCCTAGAGATTAAAGTGGAACTTTCCATCTATTACATTTTCTGCCCTTGTTGTTTTAACTTTGGATAGTAAAACATTTTTTTTTCTGCCAGTAAATACCTTATACAGCCCACTTGTTACTTGTCTGATAAAAAGCCTAGGCTTATGACATCATGTTTGCCAGGAAGGGAGGGGGAATGAATTATAAGAGGGCCAATGAGGGCTGCAGAGCAGGAGGTGTGCCCGTCTATGTAAATCCAGGACGTGAACAGGCAGTAGCTTCAGCTGCCCACAGTTAAAATGGATGTAGCCAGAGTCAGTGGATGGAGATATCTGCAGCATATTTTGAAAGGAAGCTTCAGAATGGCAAAGATGTTCTTATTACAAATGATGTGAGTAGACTGCAGTTCCTCTTTAACTCACAATGAGTCCCTCAAGAAGGAAGTACAGGAGGCGCCAGAGAGACAGCCTGTATTACTTATGTGTTTTTGTCAGAGATCACACTCACAGCAGACCATTCTTTGTGCAAGTTAGAGGACGTGTGCTAGATTTTGCAGGGGAAAAAAGGTAAAACTGGGGTTCAGATTTAATGGTCAATGTTGTGGGAGACTGGTGGAGGGAATGTGTAAGCCCACACCCAAAAGCCCTGCGACCCGACCCCCCCCCCCCCCACTCCGAAGCACCTTGTCCCCATGTTGATGAGGACAAGGGCCCTTCCCCACAACCCTGGCCGTTGGTTGTCGGGGTCTGCGGGCGGGGGGCTTATCGGAATCTGGGAGCCCCCTTTAATAAGGGGGCCACCTGATCCCGGCCCCCCACCCTATGTGAATGAGTATGGGGTACATCGTACACCTAACCATTCACCTGGGTAAAAAAGTGTCAAAAATAAAACACGCTACACAGGTTTTTAAAATAATTTATTAGGCAGCTCCGGGGGTCTTCTTCCAACTTCGGGGGTCTTTTCCTTCTTCTCCGCGCTCTCTGGCCTCCGCCCTCCGGTTCTTCTGTTGCTGTCCGGTATCTTCTGCCGGGCTCCTCCACTATCTTCTGCCCGCTCTTTTACTAGCATTGGCCAGGTCTTCTCCGTCGTCTGCTTCCCTCTTCTCTTCTTCTGATGTTGACATGACGCTCTCCCACGGTAATGCCGGGTGCGAGGTGCGCAACGACTTATATTGGCATGGGGCGTGGTCACCCTTATGATGTCACCACCCGGGGCATGATGGGATGGTGACGTCATAAGGGGGCGTGGTCACCAGATTGCATCACCCAGTGACCACGGCCCATGCCAATATAAGTCGTTGTGCACCGCGCACACTGCACAGGCTGAAGAGTGCGGAGAAGAAGGAAGGGACCCCCGAAGTTGGAAGAAGACCCCCCAGAGCTGCCTAATAAATTATTTTAAAAACCTGTGTAGCGCATTTTATTTTTGACACACTGAAAATATTCAAATACGTTTATATTGATTGATTTGCATGAAAGTTATAGCGCCTACAAACTATGGTATACACAGTATCTCACAAAAGTGAGTACACCCCTCACATTTTTGTAAATATTCTATTATATCTTTTCATGTGCAACACTGAAGAAATTACACTTTGCTACAGTGTTTGGGGTCGTTATAATGTTGGAATACTGCCCTGCGGCCCAGTCTCTGAAGGGTAGGGATCATGCTCTGCTTCAGTATGTCACAGTACATATTGGCATTAATGGTTCCCTCAATGAACTTTAGCTCCCCAGTTACCGGCAGCACTCATGCAGCCCCAGACCATGTCACTCCCACCACCATGCTTGGCTGTAGGCAAGACAAACTTGTCTTTGTTCTCCTCACCTGGTTGCCGCCACACATGCTTGACACTATCTCAACCAAATACATTTATCTTGGTCTAATCAGACCATAGGACATGGTTCCAGTAATCCATGTCCTTAGTCTGCTTGTCTTCAGCAAACTGCTGGCTTTCTTGTGCATCCATCTTTAGAAGAGGCTTCCTTCTGGGACTACAGCCATGCAGACAAATTTGATGCAGTGTGCGGCGTATGGTCTGAGCACTGGCAAGCTGACCCCCTACCCCTTCAACCTCTGCAGCAATGCTAACAGCACTCATACGTCTATTACCCAAAGACAATCTCTGGATATGACACGGAGCACGTGCACGCAACTTCTTTGGTTGACCATGGCGAGGCCTGTTTTGAGCGAAACCTGTACTGTTAAACAGCTGTATGGTCTTGGCTTACATGCTGCAGCTCAGTTTCAGGGTCTTGGCAATCTTCTTATAGCCTAGGTCATCTTTATGTAGAGCAACAATTATTTTTTTCAGATCCGCAGAGAGTTTTTTGCCATGAGGTGCCATGTTAAACTTCCAGTGACCAATATGAGAGCGTGAGATAACACCAAATTTAATACACCTGCTCCCCATTCACACCTGAGACCTTAACAAGTCAAGTCACATGACACCGGGGAGGGAAAATGGCTAATTGGGTCCAATTTGGACATTTTCACTTAGGGGTGTACTCACTTTTGTTGCCAGCAATTTAGACATTAATGGTTGTGTGTTGAGTTTTTCTGAGGGGACAGGAAATTTACACTGTTATACAAGCTGTACTCTCACTACTTTACATTGTAGCAAGTTTTAATTTCTTCAGTGTTGTCATATGAAAATATATAATAAAATATTTACAAAAATGTGAGGGGTGTACTCACTTTTGTGAGATACTGTATATAATCCTGTTTGTTTCCTAATGATAGGTGCCCCAGTCTCTGTGTTTTATAAAAAAAAAATGCTGTCTATACCTGATTTCAGAGCGCTGCTTGGCGCTCACGTGACCGGCCGGCTCTCTCCTCCTCTCGTCCCAAACGACGTCAGCAGGGGAATATCGAACCCCGCCCGCTGCAGCTGTCAGATGGGGAGAGGAGAAAACCGGTCGGTCACATGAGTGCCAAGCGGCACTATGAAATCAGGTATAGCCATAATTAATTTTATAAAACACAGTGATAGAAGCACCTTTCATTAGACAGGATTGTTTGTTGTTAGTTAGCAGAGTGGGTTAAAGTAGAGTTTCAGCCATTTCTGTGTCTATTAAAAGTCAGCTGCTGACTTTTAATAAACACACACTCACCTGTCCCTTGCTTCTCTCCTTCTCCTCTCCATGGTGCTGGCATTGCAAGTGTGGGCACCTGGCTATGACAGCTTTTGGCTTTACAGGCAGGTGCGCACTGCGCATGCGCAAGTCCTGCTGCGTGTCCTGAATGGCCGGGCAATCTTCTGGGACCAGTGAAATGTCCCAGAGGATTTCAGGCAAGGGGAGAGGAGAACGTCTGCTTGCGGTGCTCCGAGCTGAAGAAGTGGGAGCGGGTACTTGTCAAAAACGAGGTACCAACTCCCCGAAAAAAAAAAGAAATGGCAAATGTGGCATGTCAGGGGGTCAAGAGTCCTTAAAGCGGAACTTCCACTTTTGGGTGGAACTCCCCTTTAACAACCACTTTAATAACTGAGGCTGAATATACCAAGTGATTGATCAACTTGGGTGCAACCAGCCTACTGAATTCCCTTACAATTATCGGTAGGAGCTGCTATAGCCGCTAGCAATATTCACTGTCATCTCCTAATGGGGATGGATTCCTCTGCCTGCCCCCGCTGGCAGCAGAAAATTGCTCGGCAGGAGAGATTCCCCTTCTGCCGAACTGTGTTGATGGGGGAATCGTGCTAATTTCTTTCATGCAACCTGTGAAGAAATTTGCACCATGTATGGCATGCAGAGGCAGGCAAACAAAAGGAACAGAGTCAGAAAGGCCATACAGGGCTTAATTAATCAATTGGTTTCCTCATCCATGCAAACAGCAGTGGGTCTAAAGGCTGAAGGTTTTTTTTTCAGGCGGTGGTCTCAGCGGGGGGCATTGATAGTTTCAAGAAACTATTAGATAAGCACCTGAACGACCGCAACATACAGAGATAAACAATGTAATACTGACATATAATAACAAACATAGGTGGGACTTTATGGACTTTTTTCAACCTCACCTACTATGTAACTATGTAAATTTTAAGGTACAAAAAAGTTCAGTGTGCAGCTCCCCTCTTGGCCCCCCATTACTCACCAAGTCCAATCCTATGCACGAGAGCAGACTCTCTCCCTCCTCATTGGATGAGACAAAGAGGTCACTCACAGCCAGTGAAGAAAGAGCAGGGGCAGAGCCAAGTCTCGCTTTGTGTGTCTCATATACACACAGAGGCAGCTCGGGAGCAAGCACACACTTGCAAATTTTGGCCAGTTCTGCAGGGATCAGCTGAAATTCAAGCCGTCTACGGACAGCTTAAATATCAAATGGCCGTACTGAAAAGAAAATAATGGTGACCTTATCAAGTTCACACTCAGTTCAGCAGTGTGGTTGAAAGGGGAAATGTCCTAACACTGACAGTACTACTTTCCCCAAAGCTGCTCTTACATTTTTCCGTTTGGTTGCAAAACGTACAGTTCAGTGGAAGGCCGACACACACAATTACACAAAAGATGCTTTTAGCCCCAGTTCACACCAAATCTTACTTTGAAATCGCACAATTTCAAAGTCACGTCAGTGGGACTTCAGGTACGACCTGGCTGACATTGCTGACATCTGTGCCTCTTCATGCACAGATGCCTATGCAAGTCGCACCTGAAATCGGCAAAAATAATGCAGGCGTTTCTTTTTCAAATTGGTGTAGCTCCGCAAAGTCGGCGTCACACCAATTTGAACAGTTCTATTGCCAACAATAGGGTGCAACTTGTCATGTGATTTGGACCTGTCAAATCGCATTACTAGTTGCACCAGTGTGAACGGGGGCTTAAAGTTGCCTGCCCTTGAGTGAGTTGCTGTACCTGCCATTAATGTTCTTCAGAAGGACCAGTGAAGAATGTTTACTACTTTCTTTCTCCTATTTTACAAAATGAGTTAAAGATCAGATCCACTGCCAGTGAACTTTCACAAGTTGGAAAATCTCTTCTAACTGGCAAAAAAATTGTTAAAACCAGGGTCATAGCTTAGCGCACCTGGGCCCCCAGCATGAAACATGAGCCAGGGCCTCTGAGCTCCAATCTGGAACCTACTGTTTCAGAGTTACAGAAACTCTATCGTTGGGTGGAAAAATGTAAACCGATGTAGATATGAAGTACAGGATTCTAGGGGTTCCAGCATATAAAGTACCTGCAGAGGCCAAACCTCAGGAGATTCAGACAGGCACTTTTGGCACTTCCTAAAGGTGCCCTCTGAGGCTTACCTCCCTTTCTTGACTCCTTCATCTTCCATCTCATAAGAATGTGTGGAGGCTGGGCTTAGTGGCAAGCTCTACTCAATACCTGCACTTCGTACCTCATCCTGCAATATAATGGTGGTTTTCTCTAATTGCCTCTTGTAGTGAAATCTGTAAGATACCCGGAATACGGGCAAAGGATATCATCAAAAGTTCTACAAAGGTTCAATGGGCCATTACATGTAATAAGAAACATTAGCCTCCTTCCATGGCCTAATCTTAATGTTTGTTAGATGTTCCCATTCACACGGCATACCTAAAAATAACTGAAAACTTTTAGCCTCTCTAGGAGCAGGTTTATACGTAGGACTAAGGTAAGCAGAAATTTTTAAAGATTCTTTCTTTCTTTCAATTCTTTTCAATTCTTTCAATAATTTAATTTAATTATTAATTATTAATATTTTTTGTTGTACAAATTATGGCAAAAAGCGAATGTACAATATAAATAAATGCATCAAACAATATCCCTGTTTGTCATATGTGAACATAGATATGTCTGACAACCTTTATATCCATTTTGAGAATGGAGTGACGGACAAAAGAAGCACCAATGAGGTTTAGGATAAGTTCAGAAGAACATGAACCAATATATGCTATGTGATTGGGAACATGTAACAAATATACAATAAGTCAGGGCTTGACAAATTTGCTTGAAATCTAGGAGCCAGCTAGAAAAGTTAGGAGCCAGTTTTTTTTTCCAGCATGCCCAATGGCTGGCTTCTGTCGGACCGGCTGCCATACACATGGGCCGAATGGCAGCCAGTTTTTATTAAACTGACCGATGTTGCTCGGCATGCGGCCCAAGTTTTACCAGCAGCGGCTCAGTAGGGAAGGTATATATATGGGTCCAGGGAGGGTATATACAGATATCACATACCTGGTTTCCTTTCTGTCACTTCTAAGCACATAGATTTTGGTTCTGTCTCATGTTTATGACGTCAGTGCAGCTTGAGGTGGGCCTAGTTGGTGTGATGGAAGGAGATGGGGGAGGCGGAGTTGGTCTCTGGGAAGATGGCGGTGTGGGCAGAGTTGGTCTCTGGGAAGGTGGCGGAGTGGGCAAGATGGAACGAGATAGGGAGGCAGAGTTGGTCTCTGGGAAGGTGGCGGAGTGGGCGAGATGGAAGGAGATGGGGAGGCGGAATTGGTCTCTGGGAAGGTGGCGGAGTGGGCGAGATGGAAGGAGATGGGGAGGCGGAGTTGGTCTCTGGGAAGATGGTGGAGTGGGCGAGATGGAAGGAGATGGGGAGGCGGAGTTGGTCTCTGGGAAGATGGCGGAGTGGGCAGAGTTGGTGTGATGGAAGATGGGGAACCCCCGATGCAACGACATATTCGGTGACCCATCACACGGAAGTGACGTTCCATCACCGCCATCTTGCTACACCCCACACTCGTTCGCAGTAAGTATACACTAAGAAGGGGGAAAGCAGACATGTTGTTACACCCACCGGAGTTGTGCATTTTACATGTATTTAGATCAGTAAAGTCAGTTTATATAGTGAAATACAGGACTTACAACTCCGTCTGACTACTTAGATCTTGAATTTTAAAAGCAGCGGCAACCCTTCTCATCTCACAGGTTTGCTAATCTCACAGAAGTTCGCTGCTTTTAAAATTCAACATTTAATACTAACTGTATTTCACTATAGAAACTCACTTTACTGTTATAAATACATCTACAATGCAAAACTCCGGTGGGTGTAACAACATGTCTGCTTTCCCCCTTCTTAGTGTATCTTACTGTGGACGAGTGTGGGGTGTAGCAAGATGGCGACGGAACGTCACTTGCGTAGCAACACCAGCCACCACAAGAGGGCGCCCGTTCCCCCGATGTAGGCAGCAAAGTCCCGGCCTCAATAATAAGGTCCGGCGCGGCATCCTAGTCTGCGCACCCACGGGCGGGCGCCGCATAGGGACAAGACACCGGACCCAACGTAGCCCAGGTGCCAGGCCGCTATTTCTAGTCACCAATGCGACCTGTCGCCCGGGGTTTGTCGACCACTGCAATAAGTATTATCTAAATTTGGCTGCAAAAGTGGAAATTAATTTTAACCTTCTGCTTATCTCAAATCTAATGTGTGAATTACCAAAAAACAACAGAAAGATTCTCAAAAGACCTTGAAAACCTTGTTAGTTCAAGCAGCAAGTGGATGTAAACCTGAAAAAAAAAACATTTAATTAAGACTTACACGTTGTACAGTATAGGATTTCATGTCATCTGTGCCTAGTCTTGCCACGAAGAGTTAATCCAGCTCTGAGCAATCCTCTTATCTTTTTTTCAGTGAGATAAAAATGGTCAGACAGAGAAATAGATGTCCATTTCTCCCCCTGCTGTGAGTGAGAGGTGATTACATATCCCATGCATGAGTGTACTGTGTATTTCCGATCCCCTCTTCCTTTCTTCTTAAGCTCTCCCAGGATTGGCTACTCAAATTTTCCACCAACAAATTTTTGTTGTCGGACTTTCCGATCGTGTATACACAAGTCTGACGCACAAAAGTCCACAAATGCTCTGAATCAAGTACGAGCCGGAAGTGCTCGGTCTTGTAAAACTAGCATTCATAATGGAGATATCACATGACTAATGAACTTCCTTTTTAATCGGCTCGCCATACGACTTGTACGTCACTATGTTCGGAATTGTTGGTCAACATTTGTGTGACCGTGTGTATGCAAGACAAGTTGGAGCCAACAACCTTCGAAAAAAATTCCAAGGTTTTGTTGTCGGAAAGTCCGGCTAAATCTAAATTGAAATTTGACTTCAAAATTAACACTGGTATGTAATGCATGTTTATACCTCAATACCATAAATAATAACATATTCGATTTTTCACTCCAGCAGTATATAATAAGTTTGGAAATTGTAAAGAAATGTTAACTAATGCATTACAATTTAATTACGACTAAAATGTACTGGAGATTTTACTCGCCTAAAACGTAGGACATTTTAGTTGACTAAAATGTATTGGAGATTTAGTCGACTAAATACGACTAAAACTAAAACAATTGCAGAAGACTAAAATGGGACTAAAACTAAAATGCCATTTTAGTCCTAAGACTTATGCCCCGTACACACGGTCGGATTTTCCGACGGAAAATGTCCTATCGGACAATGTTGTCGGAAATTCCAACCGCGTGTAGGCTCCATCGAACAAAGTTTTATCTCCTGCTCTCAAATTTTCCGACAACAAAGTCCTATCGGACTTTTTCCGATCGTGTGTAGCGAATTCCGACGGACAAAGTGGCACGCATGCTCAGATCACAGCCCACTGTGATGGGTGAAGCCTGGACCTCTAAGAAACCCAGCATTGTAGCTAAGGCAAGACAGGGGTTCCCTGTATGTTTACATTGGTTTCTACCTTTCAAATAACACTATCTGCAGTCTGTTACACAGTATGTGGTGTAATGGACAGAGGAATGGCGAGTTATTCACTTGTCCCGGAGCAATGTCGTTTTATGATTCCGCTCCCTTCATCTGACTGTAGCTCCCTCTAAGGCATGCAGCATGTGGCATGTCCGACTAAAGCAAATTTCCCTATGTCTGAATTCCCTATGTCTGAATTCACTCTTTTTTAGAACTTCTAGAAGCTTTGCTTTCCAGAGCCGCTACATCTGCTTTAACCCCCCTGAACCTCTCTTACTTGAGGATATTCTGAAAAAAAGCATTGAAGACCCTGATTTTTGCAGCAGAAACTGCAGAGAATTTTCCCTTCCTGCATTTTATGAGCTACAAGTTGCGACTTCATGTCAAATGCTTTCTACTGTGGACACACTAATTGACATGGTGCCCTCAAGTATTTGCCTAATAGCACCAGACTCTCCACAGGCTAAACAAGCCTCTATGGGCACTAAGAACCTGGCTAATTCAGAAAATACTTTCCCAATACACGCGCAGATTGACTGCACTATTTCTGAGGACTGGCACAACCCTGAGAAGGTATACAGTAACACGCCTAAGCTTTTTTGCTAGGATTTATCCTTTGGAAAGATTTTAAGAAGGAATGGGCTATGACAGTTATTATTGAGGAAGTTCCCTCTTTTAAGGATTTTGTTGGTCAGTTTATCTAAGCCCTTTTAAAGGCCTATTTGCTCTTGAAGGCCAAGTCCTGGGGCCAGATATTGCTGCCATGTGAATTTGACAGACTATTGCAACTAGTCAATACAGATAGTCAGGGACCATGCCCTCTTAAAACAATTGCAGCTCATGCCCTATTGTTTTGTGTTGACTCTCTAGAGAATGTAATTCAGCATGTATAAGTCTCTAGAATATTCAATTTCTGTGAGTGAGCACATGCGCAAAATGTTAGTGGTAAAATGCTTGGTTTGCTAAACTTGTAAAAAATGCTTCCACGCATGCGCTTTGACGATGAACACCTTTTTATGGGGAATCCTTTGGGAAATTCATTAGGAAGGTCATTGGGAAGAAGGTACATCTGCCTCACAAGAAAAAGCCTACGGCTTCATGTACACGTTTTTTACAACCTCTCCTGAACAATTTAACTTGACAGATAGTGACCCACGTCCGTTTTGCCGCGTTTACATGCCGCATTTAAAATAGCCAATAATGAAAAACGGCTGTTAATGAAGCACGGCTAAACGTGAGTTACCGTGTTTTCCCGTGTTTAGAAGCGTTTGGCACTTGAAATGCCTCTAATTTAGCATCTGAACCCATTTTTTTGTATTAAAAAAAAAAAAGCCTCTAAACTCAACTGCCTAGAAACGACTGTAAACGACCCTGTGTACATGTACTGATAAGATAACATGGAGGAGAATGATAACACAAAAACTTTTCTTTCACCCATGGTTAGTGTTTGGCTGAGGCCATTTATTATCAATCAACTGTGTTTACTGTTTTTAAATAATCACAACAGAAACTACCCAAATGACCCTGATCAAAAGTTTACATACCCGGGTGAGTTTGGCCTGATAACATGCACACAAGTTGACACAAAGGGGTTTTAATGGCTATTAAAGGTAACCATCCTCACCTGTGATCTGTTTGCTTGTAATTAGTGTGTGTGTATAAAAGGTCAATGAGTTTCTGGACTCCTGGCAGAACCTTGCATCTTTCATCCAGTGATGCACTGATGTTTCTGGATTCTGAGTTATGGGGGAAGCAAAAGAATTGTCAAAGGATCTGCGGGAAAAGGTAGTTGAACTGCATAAAACAGGAAAGGGATATAAAAAGATATCCAAGAAATTGAGAATGCCAATCAGCAGTGTTCAAACTCTAATCAAGAAGTGGAAAATTAGGGGTTCTGTTGAAACCAAACCACGGTCAGGTAGACCAACTAAAATTTCAGCCACAGCTGCCAGGAAAATTGTTCGGGATGCAAAGAAAAACCCACAAATAACTTCAGGTGAAATACAGGACTCCCTAAAAACATGTGGTGTGGCTGTTTCAAGATGCAAAATAAGGAGGCACTTGAAGAAAGAGCTTTTTGGCCACAATCATAAACACTACATTCACCGATGCAAAGACCAGGTTGGCCAGCACAGGAGGGCCAATAATAGCGTGTGTCACGCCTATATCCGCGTTTCCTACAGACAAAGTTTTTTTGGGGGTAATCGTTTGGTAGGGGTACCAGGGAGGACATACACAAAATGCCTCTCATGCAGCCGGCTCACTGCATTTGCATTGGGAAGGTGGGGCACAGCACTGTGTGGAAAAAGAAGGGCTGTGACCATCTCTTCCTGGAATTTAAGGAAGGATCCAGTTGGTCCTGACACTTTGTATTGCACATAAGCGTTCAGCAGAGCCAATTGGAATAAGTATACAGACACTTTTTTGTACCAGCGTCTGGCACTACAGGCAATTAAGTACAGCGCCATCAACTGGTCGTTGAGGTCCACCCCTCCCATATTTAGGTTGTATTCGTGGACACAGAGGGGTTTCCCCACAACACCAGTCGCCGTTTGAATTTGGACAGTCGTATCTGCGTGAAGGGAGGACAGAACGAAAACATTCCAATTATCCCTCCACTTCACTGCGAGCAAATTATTACTTCACAAGCAGGCTCTCTCCCCAGCCTAAGTCGGGACTCTACAAGCTGCTGGGGTAAGCCCTGGCGATTGGATCGCACGGTGCCACATGTGCCAATTCAATGAAACAAGTGACTAAAAAGTGGCACACTTGTGTAATAATTGTCCACGTACAAGTGGTACCCCTTTCCGAAAAAAGGTGACACCAAGTCCCAAACAATCTTGCCAGCGCTCAGTATGTAGTCTGGGCAGTACTCGGGCTCCACATGACTATCTCTTCTCTCGTAAACCATAAAACTATATGTATAGTCTGTGGCCCTGTCACAGAGCTTATACCTCTTGACCCCGTATCTGGCACGCTTGCTGGGAAGATACTGTTTGAAAGACAAGCGGCCAGAAAACTTAATCAGGGACTCATCAACGCAGACAACTTGATGGGGAGTAAATAAGGCTGCAAACTGTTGGTTGAAGTGGTTTACGAGGGGCCGAATTTTCTGAAGCAGATCGTATTCAGGGTCACCCCGAGGACGAGAGTTCATTGTCTTTAAAATGCATAAACCGCAAGATCTGATCGTATCTAGCCCTGGCAATAGATGCAGGGAACACGGGCATATAATGAATTGGGTCAGTGGACCAATATGACCGCAACTCACATTTTTTAGTTATGCTGTGAGGGAGGGATAGGCCAAGAAAGGTCATAAATAGGGAAACCGTAATAGGTTGCCAATCTCTGGTAAGGGTCAAATTGGGATTAGCGGCAAAGAATTGACCAGCCTACAAATTGCTTTGGTCCACAATATATCTATAGTGATCTTCTGTGAAAAACAGTGAATAAAAAATCAAGTGACGTAAAATCAACTGTTTCCACCTGAATTCCGGGTTGGCCAGTGAATGGGGGAAGTACGGGCGCTGCAGAAGTGGTGAGCTCCCAAATAGGATTGGCAAATGCAGCAGGCAGGGCACTATGGGCCCGACGGGCCTGTCCTTGTCTTCTTGATGACTGCGGGACACTACTTGTGCTAGCCACCTCACCAGCTTGAACTGCATTTATGGGACTCGCCACGTCACCAAGTGTTACTGCAGTGCTGGTTTGACTACGACCAGGATGTACTAAGCCGCTGGTGCTTGCCAGTTCACAAGGATAAGAGGCACTAGTACTGGTTCTCTGATCCATACGAGAGCCCTGCAGTTCTTGCACCTCAACAACATAAGAAGAACGGAGTAGGGTACGCCTGGCCTTAGCAGGGACCACTACTCCGTCATCAGAGCTATCTGTCAGGGTTCCGCTGCTGTCTACTGGTTCATATTCTGAGCCTGAATCTGGCAGATGAGTGACTTCCTCTTCACTCTCATCTGTCATGCTCAGAAACGTGTAGGCCTCTTCACTAGTGTACCTCCGATTGGACATTTTGGCCTCTAAATTTACTGATACAACAAGTGTGACTCACAGGCAAAAAGAGCACCTGATTGTAAGAGCCGGCTTCAATCGCTACCAAAAAAACTGTTATGCGGCGTACACACGGTCGGAATTTCCGATGGAAACAGTCCGATGGGAGCTTTTCATCGGATTTTCCGACCGTGTGTATGCCCAACGGTCTTTTTCTGTCGGAATTTCCGACGGACTTTGAATTGAGAACCTGTTCTCAATTTTTCCGAAGGAAAGGCCTTTCTATCGGATTTTCCGATCGTGTGTATGCAATTCCGACACGCAAAATTCCGACGCATGCTCGGAAACAATTCGACGCATGCTCGGAAACATTAAACTTCCCTTTTATAGTGCTGTCGAACGTGTTTTATGCCGCTGTGTTATTGACCGTCGGAATTTGGTGTGATCGTGTGTAGGCAACACAGCTTGAGCGGAATTCCGTCGGAATTCCATTGGAAAAACCGTCAGAGTGTTTTCCAACGAGAATTCCGATCGTGTGTACGCGGCATTAGCGTTTGCAGGGATCAGGCCTGACTCTGCGAACGCTGCAGTTATGTGTTTTGTAAGGGACAGTGATCGATTGATACTGCACTTGAGTGGGCTGGGCTGGACAGAGGGGCTAAACGCAGGTGCTAGCAGGTATCTGGACTGATCCCGATAGCGCCGCATTTTTGGGAACCCTAAACTACTGGGGATGCTAGGATAGATCTGTTCAGATCAAATATATTGATCCATTCAGACACTATACTACTAAGGGAGGTGTATGGTGCGTGCGTGGGTGTTGGCGCTACTGGCACTAATCTGACGCTGCCTGGGGCTGATGCTGACCCTATCGGACGCTAAAACCTTCACTGCAACTCTTGCAAAACAAATCCCCCTGAAAGTTTGTCAGATTTCCACCCTAGGAAACTCCTCATGACAAAAAATCTCAGCTCACCTCTTCCCTGCATGTAGTGTGAGCAGCGCCAGCCTAACAGTATGTACAGTGATCTCCTCCTCAGCTCCGTCCCGGTTCTCTCAGCACATCGCACTAGTGATTGGAGGGGGGGTGAGTTAAGTCACAGATAACAGAGAACCCTGAAGGAGCCGGGAGGGGGGAATGAGCTTCAGATTCCAACACACACCATCGTTTTTTTGGGGGAAAACAGTAACGTTAGCCCAATGTTCTGTACTTAAAAATTTCCATAGGCGACAATTACATTTTTTTTACAGGTTACCTGTTTAGAGTTACAAAGGAGGTCTAGTGCTAGAATAATTTCTCTCACTCTAACGCACGCGGCGATACCTCACATGTGTGGTTTGAACGGCATTTACATATGCGGGCGCAACCTACGTATGCGTTCGCTTCTGCGAGCAAGCATGCGGGGATAGAGGCGCTTAACCACTTTAAGACCAGCCTGTTTTTTTTTTTGCTAGAAAATCACTTAGAACCCCCAAACATTATATATTGTTTTTTTTTTTTTCTAACACCCCAGAGAATAAAATGGCGGTTGTTGCAATACTTTTTTTCATACCGTATTTACGCAGCGGTCTTACAAGCGCACTTTTTTTGGAAAAAAATCTCTTTTTTGAATAAAAAAATAAGACAACAGTAAAGTTAGTCCAATTTTTTTATATATATATTGTGAAAGATAATGTTACAACAAGTAAATTGATACCCAACATGTCACGCTTCAAAATTGTGCCCGCTCGTGGAATGGGGTCAAACTTTTACCCTCAAAAATCTCCATAGGCGTTGTTTAAAAAATTCTACAGGTTGCATGTTTTCTGCGTCCCCATAGGGGAGATTTCCCTTCACTTCCTGTCCCATAGCCAAAACAGGAAGTGTTAGGAAATCACTACAGAGTGTGGGAATTCTGGGGGTTCAGAACTAGTGTCTCCATTGAAAGACTAATCCTATATTACTGTTCTGGTGACAACCCAAAATTTGGTACTTTCTTTTACTTTCACCTTTGATGATAATGGTAAACAGGACAAATAGAGAGGGAGAATCTCCCTAACGGGGGCACAGACAGCAATAATGACTGACAGGAGTTCTAATCCCTCTCCACTCAAAAAGTTTTGCTTTAGTTACATTTTATTATAAAAAAAAAAAAATCGATTTTGGTTGAATTGGTAAGGAACGTGGCACCAATGATCACCCATCAATCCACTGAATACAATATATTGGATTGTTTAACATAATCAATATATTGGAAAATACAGCCAATTAAAAAAAAAAAAATGAGACTGATTTACAGACACTGCTACTGGACCTCCCCTTAGCAACCAGCTAAAGGGACTCGATCGTTGCTATGGTAACCATTCTACATTTGCTCTCCATGTGGTAAACAAGCCTGTGAATACAATTACAACCCTCTATGAAGAGCCCATCTAGCCCTGTGTTTTACTATGTGGCCATACACAATACAATCTGATTGTATAAACGCATTTACCAAAACTATGTAATATGATGACAAACCTATACAATCCAATCAACTTCTATACAATCACACAGGCCTTTATATTTTATAGTTGTTAGTAGATCTATTGGAGATTGCACAATCAGATTGTATAGTGTACAGTCAGGTACAATACTAAAAAAAATGAAAATATATTTAATCAGAACTGCATTGGGACGTGTTTACATCAGTCTGCACGCTATAAAGCATGTGTGCTGGTGTGTGTTTTGTTAAGGTGGTGCGATGAGTTGTACTTTTAAATTTTAACTTTATTAGTGTTACAAAATGACACGTCATTCCACTCTATGAATGATAATGTTTTTTTTCTGTGTGCTCTTGCATCAAGCCTATATCTCCATAGCAACAGAAGCTGAGGTAGCCAATCAAGGTAGAAGCAGTTATTTTTCTGGCCAGGTGCCAAGACCACTCACTGTGATGTCATCAAAGACCACTCACTGTGATGTCATCAAAGACCACTCACTGTGATGTTATCAAAGACCACTCACTGTGATGTCATCATATCATGTGACCAGAAGAGTCAAAATAGAAAGATCATTGCAGGGAGCTCATAGTGTCAGTAGATTCTGTGGAGTGAACACCTGTGTTGTGTGTTTTTTACCAAGATGTTATTACGTCAATTTGACGCCTTAGGGCGACGTGAGCAGCGGATGGAGACGGCAGAGGAACGAGCTTACACGAAAAAGCTTGTACAAAAGCTGGATAAAGAATTAGCAATGAAAAAAAGAATCAAAGAAAAGCGCGAAAACGACACCTTGGAGTTTATCAAGAGTCGTTTCCCATCTCTTAACAAATCCCCCTACAAGCCAGAGAAGGTTTTAGCCCGCAATATACATAAATATGTTGTAGTTCCGACTACGCAGAGCTCAGAAGAAGAGTACTGCCGCAGTGAGTGTGAGAAACACCGATATCGTCTAAACTCAAGGGATCTAACCCCACCTGGTGAACCATGTAGATTATTTGGATCGCCAGTCCCTAAAGAATTAGACTGTTATCCTTCCATGCTAAATGATGAAGATCAAAAGGCATTAAAGGAATTCATCGAAAATAAATATGAGAAAAAAACAGAACCAGAGGGCATAGTGACAAAGGAGACAACTCGTCGGCCTCAAGTTAGACAGCCAAGGCTGTTAAGCAAAAGAGAGCAATATGGTAATACGCTACTCCATAGAGACGTAAAAGCCATGGAGGGCACAAAGCCCAAACCAGTCGATGTTGTGCCGAAAGCCTTCATAGGTTACAACCAAACAAAGCATGAACTTTTGGAGAAGTCATGCAGAGTAAAAAGAGAACAGTTCCAAAGATACCATATGAAAGTATCAACTGGGCTCACATTTCCAAGCTTGGCAACAAAAGACACAACTTCTGAAAATGTAAAAGCCACGGAGGTCACAAAGCCCAAACCAGGGCATTTTGTGCAGAAAATCACAGGGTACAGCAAAGCAAAGTACGAATATTTGCAGGAGTTATGCAGAGTAAAGAGAGAACAGTCCGTAAAATCCTCCAGGACGCCGTTAACTTTACCCGAAATTCCAAGCCTGGCAAAAAAAGGAGAAGCTTCTGAAGATAAATCGATTCCAGGGTGGCAAAAGTGTGCCAATAAAGTAATGCTGCCTAAACCACCTCCACCAAGAGACGGCGGCAAAACTCCTCTTGTAGCTGAGCACCGAAGACTTACTAAACGTCAAGATATTCTCAGAGACAAGGATGCCAACCGTGGTGGTATAGGGCAGGTTAGGGGTGGTATAAGGCAAGTTATGGGTGTATAGGGCAGGTTAGGGGTGGTATAGGGCAGGTTAGGGGTGGTATAGGGCAGGTTAGGGGTGGTATAGGGCAGGTTAGGGGTGTATAGGGCAGGTTAGGGGTGTATAGGGCAGGTTAGGGGTGTATAGGGCCGATTAAGGGTGTATAGGGCATGTTGGGGTGTATAGGGCAGGTTAGAGGTGTATAGGGCAGGTTGGGGTAGTATAGTGGCAGGTTAGGGTGGTATAGGGAAGGTTAGGGGTGTATAGGGCAGGTTGGGGTGGTATAGGGCAGATTAGGGTGGTACAGGGTAGGTTCGGGTGGTATAAGGCAGGTTAGGGTGGCATTGGGCAGGAGTGCCCTTCTTCCTTGACGGAGGGCACAAATCGATAGAATACATTTATTCAGAGAAGCCTATCCTGTCTCCATCTAACAACTGCACTATTTTCTCCATTAGCTCCTCCCCCACAGCTATTACCCTTTTGTATAACCCCTCCCTCCTAGATTGTAAGCTCTAACGAGCAAGGCTCTCTGATTCCCCCCTGTATTGAATTGTATTGTAATTGTACTGTCTGCCCCAATGTTGTAAAGTGCTGCGTAAACTGTCGGCGCTATATAAATCCTGTATAATAATAATAATAATAATTTATAGGTAAAGTTGATCCAGGGAAAATCCGATTGCCTCTCTGGGATCAGGAAGGAATTTTTTCCCCAGCTGTAGCAAATTGGATCATGATTTGCTGGGTTTATTTTCGCCTTCCTCTGGAACAACTTTGGGTATATGGGATTGTATGACATTTTTTTTATGGTTGAACTACATGTAACTGCAGTTTTCTGGCTTGACATGTTTGGTATCTAGTTACTGGAGGAAACCTCAACTTTTATATTTTGAAAAATAAAAAATATTTATATCTATAAATAAATGGCTGATATATTGTGTTTGTGTGCAATATAATTAATTAACTTTAGTGTCATTCTTTACTAAAATGAGGGGTTTGATAAACCCTCTTCCTGCAGTGCATGTTATCTCAGCTTGCAGAGCTTGGATTCATTAAATGAGTTTACCAAAAATGTAACTATTGTAGCATATACAGCCTCATGCTACATAACTAAGCTCCATTTCATGCTGAATAAACTCAATTATTAATGTAAAAAAATATCTGTAGATAGAATTTTACTCCAAAAGCATTTTATCAAAATAAATTTGATAAAAATCCCCCAAAAAATCTGATTTAAAATAAAAAAATCCAATCTTTTTGATTTAAAATAAAAAAAAAATCATAGATTTTTATCCACCCTGTTTGCAGCTATAACAGCTTCAACTCTTCCGGGAAGGCTGACTACAAGGTTTAGGAGTGCGTCTATAGGAATGTTTAACCGTTCTTCCAGAAGCGCATTTGTGAGGCCAGGCGCTGATGTTGGATGAGAAGGCCTGGCTCACAGTCTCCACTCCACTAATTCATCCCAAAGGTGTTCTATCGAGTTGAGGACAGGACTCTGTGCAGGCCAGTCAAGTTCCTCCACCCCAAAATCACTCATCCATGTCTTTATGGACCTTGCTTTGTGCACTGGTGTGCAGTCATGTTGGAACAAGAAACGGCCAGTCCCAAACTGTTCCCACAAAGTTAGGAGTAGGAAATTGTCCAAAAGGTCTTTAGATTTCCCTTCACTAGAACTAAGGGGCCAAGCCCAACCCCTGAAAAACAACCCCCACACCATAATCCCCCATCCACCAAATGATTTGGACCATTGCACAAAGCAGTCCTGACCTCAACTCAATAGAACACCTCTGGGATGAATTAGAGCAGAGACAGTGAGCCAGGCCTTCTCGTCCAACATCAGTGCCTGACTTCACAAATGCTCTTCTGGAAGAATGGTCAAACATTTCCATAAAGCAGTGGTTCTCAACTGCTGTCCTCAGGACCCACTAACAGGCCAGATTTTAAGTATTACCTTGGGGAGATGCAGACTAGAATGCTGCAATCTGATCAGCAAATGATATCACCTGTGATGTATTTCAGTTATCTTGCAAACCTGGCCTGTTAGTGGGTCCTGAGGACAGGAGATGAGAACCACTGCCATAGACACACTCCTAAACCTTGTGAAAGCCTTCCCAGAAGAGCTGAAGCTGTTATAGCTGCAAAGGGTGGGCTCAGCTGCTGCAGTGACACGGGGAGCACTGGGCATGCGCAGGTCTTCAAAAAGGCAAATCGCTTCCAGTGATGTTGTGAGCCCAACGTATCACAGGCAGAATGGTGCACATCTCTCTCATAAGTCGTTTTTCAGCCGGGCAATGGGTAAACTGTGATGGGCATACAGGTATGGCACTTAAAGCGGTTCTGCACACACTAATTTATTTATTTTTTTCTTGTCATGTTAAAAGTATTATGAGTCTAAAAATAAACTCACTTTTTTGGTGTCCGTCCGGTATCCATGTCCGTTTTTTTGAAAAAAATCTGCACTTTTAAAATAAAAATAACAGCAATGTCATTTTGCTTGTGGGCATTTGAAGCCCACACCAGTCACTTCCTTGTTCCCTTTCGTTATTGGAACCAGCATGCCTCACGTCCTTAAAATCTCGTGAGATTTCGGTCGGATGTCCGCAAATCTCGCGAGATTTTGGGTCGGATGTCCGCAAATCTCGGGAGATTTCGGTCTGATGTCTGCAAATCTCGCGAGATTTCGGGTCGGATGTCTGCAAATCTCGCGAGATTTCGGTCGGATGTCCCCAAATCTTGCGAGATTTCGGGTCGGATGTCCGCAAATCTCGCGAGATTTCGGGTCGGATGTCCGCAAATCTCGCGAGATTTCGGGTCGGATGTCCGCAAATCTCGCGAGATTTCGGTCGGATGTCCGCAAATCTCGCAAGATTTCGGGTCGGATGTCCGCACTGACTCCTGGGATGAATGACACCAGATCCCAGGAGACAGTGCGGCATGACGAGGATCCCCGCACAGACCCCGTAGAGACAGAGGAATGGGTGCATAGACCGGCAGCACTACAAAGTACAAAAAAAACGGCCATTTAGCACTCTTTGCCAGATTTGGAAGGCAATGAGATTTAGGAAAAAAAGTGTGTGCAGAACCGCTTTAAATTAAACTCCAAAACCCCAAAAAATGCATTCAGAAGCTGAGTTTAGAGGCATATCAAATACCAGCGTTTCATTTAGGCCCCTTTCACACTGGGGCGGGGAGCCGAGGTGACGGTAAAGCAGCGCTATATTTAGCGCTGCTTTACCGTCGTTTTAACCGCGGTATTCGGCCGCTCGCGGTGCGGTTTTACCCCCCGCGAGCGGCCGAAAAAGGGTTAAACACCCCCGCAGAGCGCCGCCGTAGTGGCGCTTTGCGGCGGTATTGCCGCGGTTTTACCGCGGTTTCCCATTCAAATCAATGGGAAGGAGCGGTATAGGAGCCTATACCGCTCCAAAGATGCTGCTAGCAGGACTTTTTTGGCCATCCTGCTAGCGCACCGCTCCAGTGTGAAAGCCCGCCGGCTTTCACACTGGAGTTAAAGGGGCCGGATTTTTTCAGGCGGTGAACAGGCGCTATTTTTAGCGCTGTACCGCCTGAAAAACGCCCCAGTGTGAAAGGGGCCTTACAGGCGTTTTTCATTTTTGGCTATTTTGAAAGAAAATGTAAAAAAAAAAATTTTTTTCAAACGCTTCTAGATGCAAACGTGTCTAAACTGCGTTTTTAGATGCCGGTTTCCAGCTGTCAAGTTAAATCTTTCAGGAGAGGTTGAACAACGTCCCGTGTACATGAAGCCTTAGGCTGGGTTCACATCTAAGCCGCATGCGGCTCACAGCAGGGGTCTGGCGCGTCCCCGCTCGCCGTTTCAGGTCTAATTTCTGCCCAAATTTTTGGCTGAATTTGGACCTGAAATGGAGCAAAAGACACACAGGACCCCTGTGCAAATTCACAACGGAGCCGCAGCGGAGATTTGTGAACCGGCTCCATAGAGAGCCGGTCACAATCTCCTGCTATTGCGAATTGGATCCGGGGAATCCACACCCAATTCCCAATAGTGTGAACCCAGCCTTAAACAGAACTGTTTTTGTTATCACATAGTGTTTGTATTGGTCCAGCAACGCACCAACACCTTTGCAGCCATTGTGCAATCTACTGGGTGCTTGGTGTGCTCCTGTACCTTTAAGAAGGGGTGGGCTCCCCTTCAGTCCACCTGCCCTCATCTACCCATTCGAATGTATGTGCCTCCACTGTGGGGACACTCTTATGCCGCGTACACACGATCGGAATTCTCGTCAGAAAAAACTCTGACGGTTTTTCCGACGGAATTCCGCTCAAGCTGTGTTGCCTACACACGATCACACAAATTCCGACGGTCAATAACACAGCGGCATAAAACACGTTCGACAGCACTATAAAAGGGCAGTTTAATGCTTCCGAGCATGCGTCGAATTGTTTCCGAGCATGCGTCGGAATTTTGCGTGTCGGAATTTCATACACACGATCGGAAAATCCGATAGAAAGGTTTTCCATCGGAAAAATTGAGAACAGGTACTCAATTCAAAGTCCGTCGGAAATTCCGACAGAAAAAGACCGTTGGGCATACACACGGTCGGAAAATCCGATGAAAAGCTCCCATCGGAAATTCCGACCGTGTGTACGCCGCATTAGTTTAGTGTTAGGACCACAGATATCAGGGTGCCGTGACGAGGCTCTGTGGCTTACGCATGCGTTTGCAAATGCGTGCAACTAAACCCCTGTTTTTAACGCATATTGTTAGACAGGTTAATTTGGTTGTCTGCGAGCTGGTGGTAAGTAGGCTTGGGTTTTTTCCTGGGCATTCCCCAGGCTTTGTTGTTAAACAGAACTGGCCCCTTACCGCTGACAAGAACAGCCAGGGCATGTTGTATTGTGAAGTGAGGACAGGGGAAAGCAGGGCCCCTGGAGTGTTGCATTTCCCTCCGGAGCTCTTCGTTCCTGGGGTTAGGCTGTTTATGTCACTGGGTTATGAAATGACGCGGTTTCCAGGAACTACAGACAACAGCTCTACTCAGAATAACCAGTATCATCCAGCCATCTATTTTGCTTCCATGCAAAGCGCATGAAATTACAAAGACAAAAACAAACACGGCACGAAATAAACCGGTAAGACAGCTACAAATTAAACCGATATGGATACTGTAATTAGAGGTCTGCCCAAACGGATTCATACTGAACCAACTGCAAAGCCTATCACTATCCCATATATAGGAATACATTTTATACTTCAGCTAATCTCAATGAATCCCATGTAAAAGCGACTCTAATGCCGCGTACACACAATCGGAATTTGGGCCAGCAAAAAACATTTTCATCGAAAAATGCGACCATGTGTAGGCTCCATCGGATTTTTCCTGGCTGAATTTCCGCCAGCAAAAAATTGAGAGCATGTTCTTAATTTTTCCGACGGAAAAACTTTCTATCGGATTTTCCGATCGTGTGTATGCAATTTCCGACACATGCTCGGAAACAAGTTGATGCATGCTCGGAAGCATTAAACTTCCCTTTTATAGTGCCGTCAAACGTGTTGTATGTTGCGGTGTTATTGACCGTCGGAATTTGGTGTGACCGTGTGTAGGCAAGACAGTTTGAGCGAAATTCCGTCGGAACTCCGACGGTAAAACCATCAGAGCTTTTTCCGACGAGAATTCCGATCGTGTGTATGTGGCATAAGGCTACTTTCACACTGAGGCACTTTACAGGCGCAATAGCGCTAAACATAGCGCCTATATAGCGCCTCTCCTATCACTCCAGTGGGAAAGCCTGAGTGCTTTCACACTGGGACGGTGCGCTGGCAAGACGTTAAACAAGGTCCTGCAAGCAGCATCTTTGAGGCACTTTGGGAGCGGTGTATACACTGCTCCTGAAGCGCCCCTGCCCATTGCCCAAAAGTGCTTTGCGGGCACTTTTAACCCTCTAAAACAACGGTAAAGCACTGCTAAAACTGTTTGGGGGACAGTTTGCAGGACGGTAAAACCCTATAGTTGAGACATGTTTATACCGCACACACAAAACCACTGGGTCTCAATGGTCATCTTGCCAATGTTCCAGGGGCCCGTGTGGCCTTCCTGTTTTTTTTTTTTACTTGGACAGGAGAGGAGCAATATACAGGAATCGATCCTCTCCAATTTCCTCCTGCTGAAAGCTGGCTTCTCCTTCACTCCCTCCTTCCGCTGTCATTCAGTGGCTGCAGGAGGAAATTGTTCATTATGCTATTCAAATTAAAAAATCAGAGATTTTGAACCATTTCATTGTGGCTCACGACCGGATACCAAATCACTTAAGTGACCCAAGCTCTTCAAAGGGTTGAGCACCCCTACTCTGAGCTGCGCATGCAACGCTTAGTGTACATTACCACTGACAGGCAGGAGAAGATTCATGACAGAAGAAACCATTAGCTTCTACTCTGTCATAAAAGCCCTGCCTGTCCGCGCTTTTTTTTTAAATTTTGTTTTAATTGAAGTTAATACCAAATTAACCCCTTCTGGACCACCCCACGCAGATATACTGCGGCAGGGCGGCCCTCCTGTGTGAAATCAGGTACCTGTATGCAATTTCCTGCACCAGGTCTGGGGCGTGCGCCGCCAGCGACTTGCTCTCGCTGTGATTGGACACAGCGGGAGCCAATCAGCGGGTCCGGCATCTCGCAATCGTTCTCTATAGAGGCAGAACGGCAGTCTGTCTATGTAAACAAGGCAGACATTCTGTGAGAGGGGAAGATGGAGATCTTGTGTTTCTGCTAAGCAACACAGAACTATGTCTTCATCCAGTCAAAGCATCCCTCTCACAGTTAGAAAGCACTCCCTACTAGCATATTTAACCCTTTGATCGCCCCTGATGTTAACTCCTTCCCTGCCAGTGTCATTAGTACAGTGATGGTGCATTTTTTTTAGCACTGATCACTGTATTGGTGTCACTGGTCCCCAAAAAGTGTCAGATTTTTCCGCCGCAATGTCGCAGTCCTGCTAAAAAAAATTGCTGATCGCCGCCATTACCAGTAAAAACAATTAAAAAAATAAAAATTCCATAAATATATCCCATAGTTTGTAGATGCTATAACTTTTGTGCAAACCAATCAATATACGTTTATTGGGATTTTACCAAACATGTAGCAGAATACATAATGGCTAAAATTGATGTATGAATTACATTTTTACATATTTTTATTTGGTATGTTTTATAGCGTAAAGTAAAAAAATATTGTTAGTTTTTTTCAAAATTGTCGGCGTTTCTTTGTTAGGCCCCATGCAAACGAGACGCTGTTAAACGCGCGTTCAGAGGCAGTTAGACACTTTTTTCAACTGCACCTGAACGCATGCAATGTTATCCTATATGTCCATGTACACAGTCTAGTTTTTTCCCGTTTTTATGCAGTTGCGTTTAACCTCGTTTTTCCAGAAGCAAAAAAAATGCTTTCAGACACTTTGCTTTTCTGCTTTTCAGACACAAAACGCAGCTAAACGCGGCTAAACGCAGGCACCTGCGTTTAGCCGCGTTTGCGTTTATAAGCCTTTTTAAAGGAACCCAATTTTTTGGAGCAGAAAACTCAGAAATATGATGGTAAACCATAAAAAATACTAGAAAAATTGGTTTAAAATGTCGTAATTAGTTTAGAGTTCATAGAGCATATATACTCACTGATGCATACATGTTTGTGAAATATCCAACGGACATTCGCTGTGCCATCAACGGATGGGTCCAATATCGACAAGCTCTGATTCTGGACCTCTCATGCAAATTTGCGACGACATTGCTGCCGCATCAAGAGCAACATCAGGAGCATTTCCTGACATATATTCAATATGGGATCCATTTAAAAAAAAAAACACAGAGAGAGAGGCAAATGCAAGTGTATAACTGCTCTCTCTGCTGCTCACTCTGATCAAAATGGCAGAAATAGTTAATAATACATGCTTTCTGAGCTTGGGGAGGGTCTATATGATGTTATCTTTACAAATGCCTATAGACGCAAACGCGTCTAAGCGCGTCTAAACGCGGCATGAAAACACAGCAAAACGCGCGTTTTTAAAGAAAGCTCTATTTCTGGGGAAAAAATGGCCTGGTCATAAATGATCCATGGTTAATGAACTTAAAGAACCAGTTTAATAAAGAAAAGCCATTGTTGCTCATTTTTTTTATGTTCTCTTTTAACCTAATTTATTTTTAAATGTATGCAGGAAGAACTACTGAGAAGAGAAGCCAAATATTGTTGATTCATTATAATTATAGGGTCCAGGTCTAGCAAAATATAAAAAAACAAAAACAAAGTACCTGGCTCTACAAAATAGAGTTAGCTCTCTAAGCTCCCATGCCTGAGTCTTTCTAACTCGGGAGATCAGAGGCTGGTTTAAAAAAAAATTAGTTACTACTGCCACTTTTAAAAGGAAAACGCAAAGAAAAAAATAAGGCATTGAATTAAAGGAGAAGTCCTTGAGTTAACTGATCGGTACGATAACTCATAATCACTGTGCTGTATTACTAGAGTGTAAATAAAGGCAAATCTTTTATTTTCTATAGTTTGAAATGGCCCTCTAACAAGTTGTTGCTGATTGTAGTTTTGATGAGAAGATTAATCCCTCTAGTTGTCCTGGTGATGATTTTCTCTGAGACAGAAAGTGAGGGGAAATCCAAAAGTTTTGAGTTGTCATCAGAGCAAGAGGTGAGGGAAACCCCTCCAATAGGGACACCTGTTCCTGTGGAAATCTCTTGGATTGAAATTCCATTGGGGAGATTACCCTTTACATCTCCAGGACAGAAAGTGAAGGGAAATCTCTCTAGTGGGACACTGGCAAGAAAAAATAACTGAGGTTTTTAAATCTAAATGGGAAAAATTCCCCCACAGTGGGGTTTTTCGGCAGCAGATAATAAAATGTAGAAAGGTACTATGTAAAAATTCAATATTTTCTTCTTCATTGTTCTTGAGAGGGGTGGTATAAGTGTGACCTTTCGTAAGCCAAACCATTGGACCCTGGTCCCCCCCTGGTATATAGCGGTGACTGAAGGTCTTGGAACCCCGTGTGGGGAGAAATAAGTTGTTTGTTTTTAAGAAGGATCTCCATATAGGAACATGCTTTCTTTATCTCCTTGGATATACACTATTGGGTAATTATATTATTAAGTACCCACACTGTATATAAATACCAATTGATACATGTATTTATGATATTTCTCTCCTAGCAGACTGTCCCTCTGAAGAAGACCCCCATGTGGGTTGAAACGCGTCAGGGTCACATATTTCCACATTGTCGACATTTCTGTACAATGTTTGGATGAAATTGCTGTCTGCAAGTGTATACCCATTCTTTTTACTTATTTGTATATTATTTTCCTAGTGGAGCTCATTTTTTAACTACGGTGTCATGTTCTTCTACATCAATAAATATTGAATTTTTACATAGTACCTTTCTACATTTTATTATCTGCTGCCAAAAAACCCCACTGTGGGGGAATTTTTCCCATTTTCTGCTTTCAGGGGTGAGCAGCACTCTCTGACCCTTCTGGACAGATTTTTTTTTGCTAGAAAATTACTTGGAACCCACAAACATTATATATATATATATATATATATATATATATATATATATATATATATATATATATATATATATATTTATGTTTCTTTTTTGGCAGGGACCCTAGAGAATAAAATGGCGATTGTTGCAATATTTTATGTCATACTCTATTTGCGCAGCAATCTTTCAAATGCAATTCTTTGGGAAAAAATACCATATATACCGTATTTATCGGCGTATAACACGCACTTTTTCCCCCTTAAAATCGGGGGAAAGTCGTGGGTGCGTGTTATATGCCGATACCCAAAAAAAATATGACAAAAATCGGTTGCGGCGCCGAAAAATGGCGACCGCGGCCGAAAAAGGCCGAACCGCGGCCGAAAAAGGCCGGAAAAAGCCGAAGCGCGGCCGAAAAAGACCGAAGCCGGCTGTTCAGCTCCGCTCGTAGTCCCGCCTCCCTGCGCTCGCTCCCGAAACAGCAGGGAGGCGGGACTCCGAGCGGAGCTGAACAGTCGGCTCGGTCTTTTTCGGCCGCACTTCGGCCTTTTTCGGCCGCGGTTCGGTCTTTTTCGGCCGCGCATGCGCGGTATTTCTCGCGGCGGGAAATTTAAACGATGGCGAACTGCAAATGACACTAGCAAGCTGCAAATGACACTAGCAAGCTGCAAATGACGCCGGGCAAGCTACAAATGACGCTGGGCAGGTTGCAAATGACGCTGGGCAGGTTGCAAATGACGCTGGGCAGGTTGCAAATGACGCTGGGCAGGTTGCAAATGACGCTGGGAAAGGCTGCAAATGACGCTGGGCAAGCTACAAATGACGCTGGGCAAGCTACAAATGACGCTGGGCAAGCTACAAATGACGCTGGGCAAGCTACAAATGACGCTGGGCAAGCTGCAAATGACGCTGGGCAAGCTGCAAATGACGCTGGGCAAGCTACAAATGACGCTGGGCAAGCTACAAATGACGCTGGGCAAGCTGCAAATGACGCTGGGCAAGCTGCAAATGACGCTTAAATGTAAGTTTTTTTTTTTCCCTAAACTTCTCTCCTAAAACTTTTTTTCCTTAAAATTCCCTCCTAAACTTGGGGTGCGTGTTATACGCCGGTGCGTGTTATACGCCGATAAATACGGTACTCGAGTATAAGCCGACCCGAATATAAGCCGAGGCACCTAATTTTACCACAAAAAACTGGGAAAACGTATTGACTCGAGTATAAGCCTAGGGTGAGAAATGTGCAGCTACTGTAAATGGAAAAGAGGGTCAATAATGCCCATTTGCAGCCTCAATGTGCCCATTTGCATGCCTCACTGCCCATTTGCAGCCCCCTAGCTGCAGCCAAAATATGGGGTCTCTGTACCCAAAGGGTCCCGAAATTACATTGCTGCAGATGGACATAGTTGACCGAATTTGGGGCCCCGTATCTCGGGGACACTTGGTGCTAGGAACCCCAAATTGGTATGCCAACCCAGTGGAACTAGCACTACAACATATTCAAAGATGGGGTTTCTAGCATCAAGTGGCCCCGAGATACAGAGCCCCAAAGTCGGTTCGCAAAATGTCAAGCACTTTTCTGCAGCAAATGACATTGTCCGAACCGACTTTGGGGCCCCGTATCGCGGGGCCAGTTGGTGCTAGAAAACCCATTGGATATGTTGTAGTGTTAGGTCCACTGGGTTTGCACACCAAATGTGGGGTTCCTAGCACCAAGTGGCCCCGAGATACAGGGCCCCAAAGTCGGGTCGGAAAATGTAATTCTCTGCTGCAGAAAAGTGCTTGACTCCAGTATAAGCCGAGGGGGGCATTTTCAGCACAAAAAAATGTGCTGAAAAACTCGGCTTATACTCGAGTATATACGGTGCACTTTTTTTAATTAAAAAGAGAAAAAAATAATTTTTTTTGTATAATGTGAAAGATGATGTTACGCCAAGTAAATAGATATCTAACATGTCATGCTTTAAAATTGCGCACGCTTGTGGAAATGCGACAAACTACGGTACTTCAAAATCTCCATATGTGACTCTTACCTTTTTACAGGTTGTCTGTTTAAAGTTACAAAGGAGGTCTTGCACTAGAATTATTGCTCTCACTCTAATGATTACAGTGATACCTCACATATGTGGTTTGAACACCGTTTACATATGCAGGCGTGACTTACGTATGCATTTGCTTCTACACGCAAGTACAAAGGGAGCTTTAATTCTTATTTTCTTATTTATTTTACTTTTCATTTTTAAACTGTAGCTTTATTTTATTTACTTTTTTATTCACTTTTATTCCTGTTACAAGGAATGTAAACATCCCTTGTAAAAGAAATAAGCAAGACAGGTCCTCTTTATTGAGAGATCAGGGGTCAAAAAGACCCCAGATCTCTCATTTACCTTTAAAAGCAAAAAAAAAAAAACATTTTGACTTTAAGAAAAAATAAATAAAAATCCTGTATACCTGCCCAAGGACAGGAAGTGACGTTGGAGGTCGCTCTGGTCAACCAAGGGCATAGAGCCGAGTGGGGGCCATCTTGCCCTCACTCGACTTCCAGCCTATTCATCTGATGGATCGGATCATTTCCGGGTTTACCGCTGGCTCCACTAACCACGGAAATGACTGGAAAGTGGCAGGAAGGGGTGCACCTCACCCGCCGCCCCTAAAAGTGATCCCGTGCGAATCTGCCGCCGGGATCACTTTTAGGAAATGCCGAATCGCCCACAGAAAAAAATTATACCAGGGTTATGGAAGTTAGCTGCTGCCATAACCCTGGTATTAAACCTCAAAGTAATGACCGATGTATACTGTGGGTGGTCGGCAAGTGGTTAAAACAGAGCTGGGATGGCGGCTATTTGTCTCAGTGCTGTTTTAAACTGGCTGCCAGTCTCAGCGGCTCCTGTGGGTCCCTGCCAGCACTAGCGCTGGACCTGCCAGTTGTCAGTCGGGGTCAAGCGCTAAGCCCAGCCAGATGCTGAAACAGTTTCTTAGCTTTTGATGCTTCTATAGACTGCTCAATACAAGTGCACTGTGGAAGCCAATATAAACATAATACTTCCGTGTTGCATTTACATCAGGAGCGTAGTGATGTCATGGCACTTCTTCTGAGTACAGAACTGTTTCAGCTCTGCCTGGCCTCTGCCTACAGGAGTAGACCACTTTTAATAGTTATCTATTGTTGGCTGATTGCAGCCAGCAATAGATCACTATTTGAAGTGATCTGCTGCTGCATAGTTGTGAGTCTGCATTGCAAAAAGATTTAAATAAAAAAATAATGTAAAAAAAAAAAAAATTCCCTCTCCTGATTAATCCCCAGATCGCAAAAATGAAGTCAGAAGATCTGTATGAAAATTGAATTCACTGCGCAAGCATGAAATTCCCATGTGAAACAAATATAATGTAATACAGATTTTTAGTAATCGCAAACCTGTTGAAAAAAAATCTACTGTTGTGCTAAATTGTGGCCGTGTCAACCCAACTTAAAGCATAACTCCACTTTTGTTGAGAAAAAAACATTCCCCTCTGGGTGATCTATGTACATTACAAAGATTTTAACAAACTCTGTTGCAGATTCCTACCTTTTGTAATTCTGAAGAAATCCCTATCAATCAGCTGTGGCACCTGCAGGGCTCTAATGAGGAAAGCTGCTGGGCCTGCATCCCTTTAGCCGTGATTTCCTATTGAGAGTATCTCACCAAAAATGACATTTTTGGAGACGTTTTTTAGGCACTACAGCGCTAAAAATAACGCCTGCATAGTGCCTGAAAAAAGCCTCAGCTACAAACCCAGTGTAAAAGCCCGAGTGCTTTCACACTGGGGCACTGCGCTGGCAGGGCGTCACAAAAAGTCCTGCCAGAAGCTTCTTTGCAGTGGTGGAAGAGCGGTGAATACAATGGGGCAGCGCCGCCATACCGCCGGCAAAGCACGGCTGTAGCAGCGTTTTGCGGGCGGATTTAACCCATTTTTGGCTGCTAGCAGCCGAATAGCGCCGCTAAAACGACGGTAAAGCCGATGACGCCCGGGGCAGCTCAGTGTGAAAGGGCTCTTAGTGCAGACTTCTGGGAAAATTGGTGAGCCAATCACACAAGCAGGAAATTATGTTTCTGGGGGGCGTTTTGTACACATTCTCTGTACAGAATACCTCCAGGTAGCCATATTGCATTGCATTTTCAGGAAATTACAGAGCTGCAGGTTGAAAAGGAAAGGTCATTTTTAGTAGCATTCAATTACAATATGACTTTTTCTTTATTTATTTGCTATTTTTTTCCCCACAAAAGTGGAGTTACCCCCTTTAACCTTATCTTCATGTTACGCTAACAATTCATGCAAATATAAATATATATGTATCCAAATTTGAAACCAATCTGCCCCATCTGTCCTTAAAAAATAATGTATGATATGTTAGGGTAGACTACAGAACCTAAAACAATAAAGTGCAGAACTGAGACATTGCCTAAATGAAAAAATTAATGCTCTGGCACGTAAGGGTATTAAAGGAGAAATATGCCTGAAGTCTCAAGGGGTTAAAGAGGTTGTAAGCCTCCCTGTGTAATTTGGACCTACAAGTAAGCCTATAATAAGGCTTACCTATAGGTACTGTAAATATCTGTTAAACGTGCGCTGTTTAGGAGATATTTACTGTATACTGCGCCGATGATTTCATTGGCGCATGCACTATGAATGAACGGCCGCCCGTGCCTTTTTTTCAGGTGCGAGTGCCATGATAAGCAGCTCCCATGCGCATGTGCAGGAGTGACGTCACGCGGTTCCAGCCAGTCACACAGCCGGAGTCCGCAGCCCCGGAAGGAATACGGGTGAATGCAGTGGTGCATACTAGCACATTATGCCTTTACTTTGCAGGGAAGGGGGGGGAATGTTTCAGCAGAGTTTATTTCCTCTTTAAAGAGGAAACATATTCTGCATGTGTAACATGGCTTTCCTTGGGAACACAAATGCAGGGCAGCGTGATGGCTAAGTAGATAACACTGTCCATACTCAGGTTAGTGATTCCCCAAAGGACACGGGTTGATTTAGTAAGGTGAACACTTCGTCGGGCACTTCCTCTGTTCCTCCTGACTCCCGGAGGCGTATCCTGCATGAACTGCAGTTGGTGGATGCGTGGCGCATTCTACATCCTGGGGAGCAGGACTAAACCTCTTTTCTACACCTCGCCAACTTTATTCCCGTCTAGACCGCTTCCTCGTGACGCATCAACTTCTCTCTTCGGTCATGGACATTTCCATAGGTTATATAACTTGGTCGGACCATTCCCCGATCATGTTGCGTCTTGCCTTGCATCTCTGTAGACAGGTTTCAGACCTTTTTCGTTATAAAGCCAAAGCAGCAATGCAATCCGGCAGGAAACTGTTTACTACGAAGCGGGGGATAAATGTGGTAAGTAGGGATGAGCTCAGGCATGTTCGCATGGTCCACGTGCAGAGCCCGCCAGGAAGTCGTTGCAGCGCTGTGCTAATCACAGGCAGCGAGACATTGCCCGCTCTCTGCAGCCGCACATCGGTACAATGTCTCACTGCCTGTGATTAGCGCAGCGATGTGCCGACTTCCTAGCAGACTCTGCACGTGGACCATGCGAACACGCCGGAGCTCATCCTTAGTGGTAAGTACCTCGCGAGGGCCCTCAGGAACCAACGTGCAGCTTCATACATACCCCATATATGGAAAACTTGAGTTTAGGAACTTTTACTCCTTCCTGTATAACATCTCCTCCCCTTCCTCGCCTCTACCTGCTATTGAGAAATATCTCTCCTCAGCCCATCTTTCCCGCCTTCCCTCCCCGGTCCGTCAAGACTTGGAAGCCCCTATTACCATCAGTGAGCTTCAGGCGGCAGTGGGTGCTGCGAAACCCGGGAAAGCACCTGGCCCAGACGGTTTCTCTATACTGTATTACAAGACTCTTCTGCCTTTATTAAGTTCGCACATGCTCAAGGTTTTCAATGCTCTGGGCCAGTCCACCTCTTTTCCTCCCGCTACCCTCTTAGCTCATATTTCAGTCATTCCGAAAGAGAGAAAAGACCCCTCGGTTTGTGGAAGTTACTGACCAATTTCACTGTTCAATGTAGACATGAAACTATTCACAAAACTCTTAGCCTCCCGTCTGCAATCCCAGTTGCCCCAGTTGGTCCATCTGGATCAGGTAAGCTTTATACCGTCCAGGGAGGCACGATATAATACTATTAAGGTACTCAACTTGGTCCACTTAGCTAACCAAAATAAGTCCCCCTGCATCTTCCTAAGTAGTGATGCAGAAAAGGCCTTTGATAGGGTGAATTGGTCCTTTATGTTTGCGACATATGGGGTTTGGAGATCGGCTACTTCAGTGGATCTCCAGTGTGTACTCTAATCCACAAGCCTGCGTCAAGACAAAATCGGGTGTTTTCGGCCCCATATGAAAATGGCACCCGGCAGGGATGTCCCCTTTCACCCTTGTTATTTGCCCTATCACTGGAACCCTTTCTGAATAAAGTGCGGTTAAATGATGACATCTCCAGAATTCAGCTGAGAAATCATAATTTTAAGGTTTCTGCTTACAGATATCTTGCTCTTCTCCCTGTCCAATCCACATATCTCTTTACCTAATCTTATGGTGGAATTTGATGAGTATGGTGCCTTATCAAACTTTAAGATAAAGTTTAAGTGGCTTTACCACCCAGACAAAGTAGACGGCTCATGACATTACCCAAATGCTGCGGCCGCGTAGCGGTGCCAGATGCGTTCAAATATTATCAAGCTGCCCATCTAAGAAGGGTGATTGATTGGTGTAGACACGAAAAATTCAAGCTTTGGACGACCATTTAACAGCTGTACAGCCCTGTCCCCTTGCGTAAAGCACTGTAGTGTTATGCCCCGTACACGCGGTCGGATATTGCGATGGAAAAAGTCCGATCGGATTATGTTGCTGGAAAATCCGATCGTGTGTGGGCTCTAGCGGACTTTTTCCGTCTGAATTTCCGACAGAAAAAATTTGAGAGCAGGATCTCAAATTTTCCGACAACAAAATCCGATCTGACTTTTTCCGGAACCATCGGTGTGTATGCAACACCAGTTTCGGACAAAATCCGTCGGGAAAAAAAACGGACGGATTTTGTGGTCGGAATTTCTGACCGTGTGTACGGGGGCTTATGCTGCTCTACCAGCTAACCTTAAATCTCATCCTTATATTGGCCCCACACTCCACATCTGCTCTTCGGTATGTCGGAATCCAGAGCTTACCTCCAGCCACTCGCCGCTGTTTCCCATCCTAGGGAACCCTGGCTTCCATCCGGGAATAGAACAGGGTCCGTTCTGAGGTCTTATCGAGAAAGGCTGTTTTCAAGCCTCTTATTTCTTGGGCTTCGATGGTTGGCCATCTGCCTCCGCTCTGGTGCAGTGGGACGGGCGATTTGGGTTAAACCTCTGGCAAGCACTCCAGTTGTTGCATTATCTTTGACCCTTGGGTCTCCCAGCGAATTTCCGATGTAGTCTGACAGTATTTGAATCATATTGCGAGTATAGTGATCCTCTTCCTAGATCCTCATCTAATATGTATGCGCTATTGATCTCCCCCCCTGAAGATTTTGTCATGCCTAGTCTTAACACCTGGGAAAGAGATCTCGATAGAACCTTTATGTCAGTTCAAAGCCAGGCCATTGTATATCTGGCTTTGAAATCTTCCATCTGCACCCGTGTTCAAGAAAATAACTACAAGCTTTTAACGTATTGGTATCATACTCCATCAGTTCTTAGTAAATATTCTCCAGAAATCTGACCACTGCTGGAGATGCCAGGGGGAGCGAGGCACCTTGCTCCATATTTTTTGGAACTGTCCAAAAATTAGGCTATATAGGCTAGAGGTGAAAAAGATCACCCAACAGTTTACGGACTTCCCGATCCCAGCGGATCCTGCCTTCTTCTTACTCCACTGCTCACGCATTCCTCTAAGAACCTACAAGAAATCTGTTCTTCGTCACATGGTTATTGCCACCAAGGCTTGTGTCACCCTGTGCTGGAGAGAGCCTAGTCCCCCTTCTATAGCCATGTTGCTTCACAGAATCAGGGAAATTAACCCTCTAGAGGATCTGGTTCTCACAGCCCAAAACAAACAAGAACAATACACCAAAACATGGGTGTATTGGAACATGTTTGTGTACTCAGATGAGGATAAGGCATTTTTTCTGCCTCTGAGACTGAGGTCCATCTGCCCCTCTTGTATGGATGCACACCGTCATCCTGACTTATACAAAAACTATCTGACTCCAAGAAGATATCTAAACATAATGGGCATCAACCAAAAGGGCAAAGTTATGCTGAGTAGAGCGATCACACAGTGCAGAGGAATTACTTCTGGAATACACAATTCTTCAGAAGCTCGGCCTTTAGGACAGTAAGCTTTAAGTATTGCGCCTCCCCACTTCATTTATTTCCTGATGTTTTTATTGTAAAGCTTCAATATTGTTCCTTTTCAAGAGCAGAAACCGTAAGGCCCAGTAATCTTCTTCTAGATGCAGATTTTATTAAACCCTTCTGTGAAGCAACAGCCAAAGCCCAGGGCTTGTGTGTATACAGCTGGGAGAAGCAAAGAATAAAACATACTAGGCCTGTGGATAGATCTGATCTTACTTGGAGAGCAAAAGATCTGTCCCATTTCTTTCCGTCTCCCTCCTCTGGGTCCCCTTTCACCTACCTCGCCCTCTCCCGCCTTCCAACCTTTTCTTTCTTAAACTAAAGGAAATGAATTATGTTTGAAGCAGTGAAAAAAAAGACTCAAAATGTCCCTTTCTTTACCTTAGTCAAGTCAAAAGGGCAAATATTCCATAAGGGAAAAAAAATCCTTATTGAAACCGTTAGGTGAACAAGGACACATATATTACATCTTTGAAAACAGGAAGTTGACCTAGGGACTGAGTTCTAAAAAAAGCAACAGAAACTTCCAAGTACATCACATAATAAAACACTACTATTTAAATGTAAAAGTGTTCAGAACTACATTGTCGCAAACAAACTAATGCCACGTACACGCGGTCAGACTTTCCGATGGAAAATGTGTGATCGGAGCTTGTTGTCGGAAATTCCGACCGCGTGTAGGCTCCATCTGACTTTTTCCATTGGAATTTCCGACACACAAAATTTGAGATCTGGATCTCAAATTTTCCAACAAAAAACCCTTCGTGTAAATTTCGACCACGTGTACACAATTCCGACACACAAAGTGCCACGCATGCTTGGAATCAAGCAGAAGAGCAGCACTGGCTATTGAACTTCATTTTTCTCGGCTCGTCGTACGTGTTGTACGTCACCGCGTTCTTGGCGATCGGAATTTCCGACCAACTTTGTGTGACCGTGTGTATGCAAGACAAGTTTGAGCCAACATCCGTAGGGAAAAAAAACATGGATTTTGTTGTCGAAATGTGTGATCATGTGTGTAGGGCATAAGGCTTCATGCACACTAGCATTTTTTTTTTTTTAAGATAAAAAAAAGCTGAAAAAAATTCTGGCTAAAAATAGCTTTTTTTACTAGTGTTTTAGCAGCGTTTAGGAGCACTTAGAAGGGTTGAGGAGTGTTAGTGTTTTATCAGCAGTTTTGCAGTAAAAGGTAAGAAAAGCTCAAAAAACGCTATTAGTAGCGTTTCTGCTGGAAAAACGCTCCAAGAAACACTTTTTTTCTGCTTCTAGACGCTGAAGCTCAAAAAGTGCTAATAGCCTAAAAGTAGTGTGCATGGGACACATAGCATAACACTATTTAGCTTCTAGGAGCAGAAAAAAAAAATGCTAATAACAGCTTCTAGCAGCTTAAAAAACGCTAGTGCATGGAGCCTAAGGCCTCTTGCACACTGCAGCTTGAAAAAGCTCAGTACAGCTTTTTCTTAACTGAGCTAAAATAAAGCCCATGCATTCTTCAGTAAAAAAAAAATTGAAAAATCAGCTTTTTTGGTCAGTAATTTATGCCTAATGCACGCAAATGTCCATTTACAAATTGTGCAGAATGAGAACGTGAGAATACGTTTTCGTGCAAGTGCGCGTGAAATTGCGGAAACGCATATACGCAAAAATGCGCATAAATATGTGCAAATGCATACAAAAAAAATCAGAAAAAATAGATGCTCAAACAGGAGTATCATGTGCAAGAGGCCTTATACTCATAATAAAACTATGCTAATCATGGATTGTCGAACGCAGGGGTCTCCAAACTTTCTAAACAGGGGGCCAGTTTACTGTCCTTCAGACTTTAGGGATGGCCAGAGTGTGGCCAATGGGAGTAGAAAAGGTATCAGTGGAAGGAATTGTGCCCCATCATTGATGCCATTGGGAGAAATGGTGTCCCATCGTTGGTGTTATTGGGTGGAACTGTGCCCCATTGCTGTTGTCGTTGGGAGGAATTGTGCTCCATTGTTGGTGTCAGTGGGAGGAGTTATGTCCCATTGTTTGTGTCAGTGAGAGGAATTGTGCCCCATCATTGATGTCATTGGGAAAAATTGTGCCCCATCGTTGGTGTTATTGGGTGGAACTGTGCCCCATTTTGCTGTTGTCGTTGGGAGGAATTGTGCTCCATTGTTGGTGTCAGTGGGAGGAGTTATGCCCCATTGTTGGTGTAAGCGAGAGTTTGCGTCATTGGGAGGATCTGTGCTCCATTATTGGTCTCATTGGGAGGAATTGTGCCCCTTCACTGGTCTCAGTGGGGAATAATTATGACCCATTGTTGGTATCAGTGGATAAAATTGTGCCTCCATGCAGTATACCTGTGACAAGCTTCGCCTTGGCTCCTCCATCAGGACCAGTGAATATTATAAAAGAAAAGGATTAGTGCACTCCCAGCATTCCCCCCTTTTTTTTCCTCATACCTCAAGGTCAGTGAATGGTGGTCGAACATTACTTACCTCTGCAGTCAGCAGCTTCCAGCTGGGTTCAAGCCTCTCCCAGGTCCAGTCCCTATTCTTGGGCAGCTAAATGCGCTAATATGATAGGGAGTCCCTTCTGTGGGTCTTTTGGGACAGCGGTTGTCTCTTAAAGCGGTAGTAGACCCTTCTGACTTTTCTTTTATACACCTGTAAGAGAAAAGGCATAATGAGCTAGTATGCACCACATACTAGCTCATTATGAAATACTTACCTTAGAACGAGGCACCAGTATCAAACCCGGTCCACGTCGAGGGAGCTGACATGTTGCCTCGGCTTGTCTTCCAGGTATCGCGGCTCCGGCGCTACGAGTGGCCGGAGCCGCAATGTCGACACTCCCGCGCATGTCCACGGGAGACTTCTTTCCAGCAAGCTCCGACGTGAAGTCAGCGGCTCATTGCAGGGGGAATATCTCCTAAACCGTACAGGTTTAGAAGCTATTCTTTTTACCTACAGGTAAGCCTTATTATAGGCTTACCTGTAGGTAAAAGTAAAAAAAATTACTTTACTACCGCTTTAACTAAGAGCTCCTATCTGCATTTATATACTGGAATTTGCTCAAGCTTGCAGCAGAGAAAGCAGATATATCTAATTTTCAATTAGCCTTATTCTTCCATTTCTCCCTCTTGTCATCTAATCTCTCTCACTTTCCTTTCCTTGCATTCCTCTCAGTACAGCATCCAGATCAGAATACCATGCCAGCGGCAAGGGTTCATCTGTGAAAAGACATAGTTCTTCACATTCAACAACTCCCAAATCCCTAAATGCCGAGCGTCAGAGGGATAACAGGTAAGCTGTCCTACTCAAAGGTTGGGCAGGGGTTACATAGCAGAACGAGCAACAACAGTTCCATTGCAGCATTTAGCTCAACCTCCTCCAGAGAAGTTAACTTTTCCTTGCCCATCCTCAAGAGAATCCTCTCACCACGCAGCAAGTATCCCTCCGAGACATCTGGATGATAGTGGGCCATCTGAGGATACCTCAGAAGAGCTCGGCCCTCAGACTTCAACCTTTTCTTAGTTCAGCCCCATGTCCAGGCTGTAAAGCCAGCTATTGGCTGTGAGGAAGCCAAAACTACATCTGAGAAGTCAAAGATGTACTTCCCATTTCTAAAAAAGCAGGTTTCCTTCTTTCGGCTCGGTTTCCACTAGTGCGACTTGTCATGTGACTTTGGACTGCAAAGTCGCATGACAGGTCATACCCCATGATTTCCAATGAGTACCGTTCATATCTGTGCGACTTCAAGTCGCAGCGACATCAGAGTAGTCCCTGCACTACTTTGGTCCCACTTTAAAGTGACTTGAGGTCCATAGACCTCAAGAATACACAGGCATTGTTTCAAGTCACATCAAAATCGCGCAACTTTCAGGTCCCTATAGTGGAAACATAGGCTTACTATGATGGATGATGTCAGGGACATTGTTGAAGAAAAGAAAAAGGTTTCCTCTCAATTGCTTAAGAAAACTTTATCCACTATCGGAACAAGATTCTGCAATACCAGATGGTCCACCAGAGGTAGACGCAGCAGTGTTTCGTATAACAAAGAATTTAATCTCACCATCTGATGGTTCAGCCTCAATTGAGGATTCCTTTAGACCAGGGGTCTCAAAGTACCAGCCTGCAGACCGGTTACAAATGGCCCGCAGGCGGGTGGCAGCGGCTGGGAGCTTTCTCTCTCCGTCTCCTCTCCCCCAGCCCAGTGCGCACAACACAGGAGAGCAGAGTGGAGGGAGGATCCGCCCATCGCCCCACCCACCTAGTTCTATCGAGAGGTGCCCGCTATTGAATAGTGCCCAGGATGAACTGCGCATGCGCCGTACGTAACATCACAAAAGCTGATTTTACGATCAGCTGTTGTTTCAGTGAGACGGCGCCTGCGCACAATAGCCGACTGAAGACATTTTTCAGTCAAATCACGTTGCACTGGTTTGCATGTATATTAAAATGCTTTGTATTTATAAGACTATAACCTATCATACTGTGTGTTATGTATGGCTTGTTGGCTGCAGAACGAGGGGTGTGATTTATGTTGAAGTGGGCGAGTTCACATTTACATGTACAAGCCTCTTACATTCACTCCTATCCCAAGGATTCATGGGAAATGTAGGCTGATTACAGTTAGAGAGAGAGAAGAGGATATGATGCAATCACTGTTCTAAGAGATCCTCCCTGCCAGACAAGATGATGCATTTTTTTGAATCACAGAGCTGACTTCCTGAAAATTAAATCACACATCTCTCTTAAACGGTAATAAATTTTAGTTTCTTGTGTGGGTAGGGGGGGGGTGTACTAATGGGGGATTTGCTCCTTTTCAAGATGGCCACCACGACCTCAGGCCTGACCACGCATGCGCGGCCTGCAGCACTAGGACCTATGCGACCCGCCCGACTCAGCCCAGCCCACTGAGCCGGCTCCTGACATCCGCACAGAGTGGGCAGGAAGACGCTGAGGGACTCAGAAAAGCCGGCGTGAGGTGTGCGCCGCCCACTATAGTAACCAGGAATGAAGGTATAATATCAAAAGAAGGGGAAGGTGGTGGTGGAGGAAGACAGCAAAAAAGAGAGAGGGACGCAAGGAAAAGGAAGGTTATGGCCAAGTGAAAAATGGATATAGCTGCTTTCTCTGCTGCAAGCTTGAGCAAATGCCAGTATATAAATGCAGATAGGAGCTCTTATAATTCAGTACTTTTTTTATTTTAATTCTTTTCTTAACAATACAAGTTATACATTTAAGCATACATTTCATCCCAGATACATAAACTTCTAGCATTCATCTGCCACACCAGCCACCCACTCACCCCCCCCCCCCCCCCCCCCCCCCCCCCCCCCCCAAAAAAAAAAAAAAAAAAAAAAAAATATATAATATTATTATTATTATCATCACTATTAATAATAACAATAACAATAATAATACTAAAATAAAATAATAATAAGAAAAAAAAAAAAAAAAGGGAGAATTTTTTCCTCTGCCGCCCCCACCTGTATTCACCTCCTCCAGCCCCCTCAGCCCTCCCCCCATCCTCCCATCCCCTCCAAATATCAACCTCTACCCATGTTGGTTCATCTTTTATTTTCATTATCCCAGGTCTCTACCCATCTTTTCCAAATAGCATCAAATTTGTCTCGACTCCCTCTATGTGTATAAATAAATTCCTCCTTTAATATAGTTTCTTTTATTTGTGTTCTCCATTCTTCAACCGTCGGAGGATATATAGATATCCATTTCTGGGCTATTAGTTTTCGTGCCTGAAATAGGCCTCTCGTCAGTGCGGTATGGATATTTTTTGAGATATTTGGTTCCGCCACTATATTTAATAAGCATAGATTTGGATCTAATAGCATTTCTATTCCTAGTACGCTATTTATATTTTGGATTATATCCTGCCAATATCGATGGAGTTTGGGACATCTCCACAACATGTGTATTAAATTAGCCGGTGCGCCACTACATCGGGGGCATAAAGGGGACTCTCTGCGTTTCCACTTAAATAATTTCTCAGGTGTATAGTATGATCTATGCGTAATAAAGATTTGTGTTAGTTTTTGAGTATCCGACAGTGATACCTTTGGGATCGCAGACAAGACCTCCGACCACTGAGCATCAGTCAGTGCTCCCAGGTCTCGCTCCCATTGCTTCCTAGCCGGCACCTCTACCTCTTCCTCAAATTTTTTCTGCATTATCTCATAAATTTTAGATATAAGTCCCTTCTTTTGGTCCCTTTTCTTCAACAGTGTTGTTATTTTGGATTCGTTAAGCATAAATACAGATGTACGGGCCTGGTCATGAAAGGCATGTCTAAGCTGGAGATATTGAAAGAACCTCTGTCTTGGAATCCTAAATTCCTCAGATATTTGCGCAAATGATTTTATATTATCATTCCAAAACAGTTGTTCCACAAATCTCAGCCCCTGAGTTTGCCAAAACCCAAATCCCTCCAATCTCTGTACTTCCTCATAATTTGCGTTATTCCATATTGGTGTATAGGAGGTATAGCCAGCAATACTAGTAATCTTTTTTATTGCTAGCCATACCTTATTAAATAGTCCGCCTGTTATGAATTTCTTATCTTTTTGAAAAGTTTTTGTCTCTAGTAGGGACATCAATGAGTATCCTTTACCCAGTGGGAGTAATAATGCTTGTATCGGATCATTTTCATCTACTTCTGTCCAGCCATAGAAATGCTGGGTTTGTGAGGCCAAAAAATAATTTTTTGGATGTGGAATAGCGAGTCCCCCCTCATCTTTGGCCAGCATTAAAGTTGTTAGTTTAATACGTGCATATTTTTTCTTCCAGATAAGTTCGCGAAAAAGCGATTCTATCCTTTTAAACCAAAATGCAGCTATCCACATCGGGCAGTTGTGAAAAATATATAATAATTGTGGGGCCCAGATCATCTTTATAAGATTTGCCCTTCCAATCACGGTTAATGGAAGTTTGCACCAGGTCTGACATTTATCTTTGAGCCTAGTCAATAATGGTCTAAGGTTAAGGTCAATATAATCCCCCACTTTCCGTGTTACCTCAATCCCTAAGTACCTAATTCTGTGTTTTATTTGAATTTGTTTAGCACAGTCTGGTAAAGAAGTGTTTACATTATGTAGCGGCATTAACACCGATTTCTCCCAGTTGATGCGAAACCCAGAGAGCTGTCCAAATGCAGATACAAGATTCATGAGTTCCTCTAAGGATTTTGTGGGGTCACTAAGGAAAATTAAGGCATCATCTGCGTACAAAGCTATTTTATCCTCTCTTCCTGCACGTTGGAATCCCTCTATCCCCGCAGACTGTCTGACTGCAGCGGCCAGTGGTTCCACTGCCAATGCAAACAGCAAGGGGGACAGAGGGCAACCCTGTCTAGTCCCCCGGGACAACGGGAAAGCTGGTGACATAGTGCCATTGATCCTCAACTTTGCCCTGGGGTCTTTATATAGTATTTTTAGCCAGGTTATAAAGCCTGGGCCTATGCCAAAGGCAATCAGTACCATCCATAGATATTCCCATTCTACCATGTCAAAAGCCTTCTGAGCATCCAATGACAGGATGGCACCAGCTCCCCCGTTATCCATTGGTAATTGTAGATTCAGAAAGAGCCTACGAATGTTTGTGGCTGCTGATCTGGAGGGGATGAAGCCTGTTTGATCCCTATGGATCAGAGTATCAATGTATCTAGACAATCTATTTGCTAGGACCTTGGCTAGTATTTTAACATCAGATGTAAGGAGAGATATTGGCCAATAAGAGCCAGGCTTTAGTGGGTCTTTATCCGGTTTTAAAATTATAATTATTATTGTTTCCATCATTGATTTAGGGAGTTCCCGTGTGATATATGCTGCATTCAGTACTTCAAGAAGTTCTGGGATCAAGATCTGACCGTATATTTTATATATCTCCACGGGGAGTCCATCCATCCCTGGAGATTTATTGTTTTGAATTTGTCCCACTGCTTCCTCCAACTCTACCATAGTTATAGGGGTATCCAAGGATTCTCTTTCCATTGAATTCAATTTGGGCATAGTTAACTTGTCTAAGAATTGTTCAGTCTTTTCCTTTACATTTAGGATTTCAGATTCATACAACCGTGAATAGAAATCTACAAATATCTTTTGGATACCCTCTGTATCATACTTTACTATCCCCTTTTCGTCTTCAATGGCAACTATACTGGATGGGCCTTCCTGGTTCCGTGCTATCATTGCTAACATATGACCCACCTGTTCCCCCATTTCGTAGTGCTTTTGGTTCTGCATGAATCTAGTATTTTCGGCCTTAGTTATAATCAAATTTTTATATAGCATCTGTACGTCCTGCCATGCTCTAAATTTCTCCTCATTAGAATCTAATATGTAGTCTTGTTCGGTCTGCTTAACTCTTTGGGTTATCTCTTCCTCCCGCTGTCTTGTGGCTAGTTTAATTTTAGATATTTCTTTAATTATTAAGCCTCTGAGGTATGCTTTCATTGTATCCCACACCATTAACGCTGAAGCTGAGCCCTTATTATCTCCAAAAAAGCCCATTAGCAGATGTTTTATTTTACTACTCTCTGGAATCAGGGACAGCCACTGTGGATTAACTTTCCACATTGGCCGGATCAACTGTTCCGTCCACTCTAAAGTCAAAGTTAATGGGGAGTGGTCCGAGATTCCCCTTGATTCGTACTGAATTGTTTTGACTAATTGGAGAAAATGACCATTTCCCAAAGCCATGTCGATTCTGGATAATGATCTATATGTACTTGAGTAGCATGAGTATTCTTTACTATCCGGGTATCTTACTCTCCATACATCTGATAGACCCATCTCTTGTATCTGGTTGGCCCATCTTGTGGTCTTTCCCCCTCCATTACTCTTTTTGTTGCTATGTCTGTCCAGCTCTTCATTCAATACATTATTGAAGTCCCCAATTATCACTGTAGGAACATCAGGCCATTGCGCCATCTTTTCAAAAACCTTTTTTAACACATCGTCCTTATATGGTGGGGGAATATACACATTTACCAAGAGGATTATTCTATCATTTATGGAGCATAACAACATTAAATATCGGCCAATCGGGTCTTTAATACACTGCCTACAGGTAAACCTAATAGAGTTTGAGATCAAAATACTAACTCCACGGGAGTATGTTGAGTATATAGCATGAAATCCATGTTTATATTTAAATTTATCAAACATTTTGTCATCCTCCTTCCCCTTATGTGTCTCCTGCAGGCAGATTATTGCGGGATCATAGAATTCAATTAGTTCTTTTACCGCGCTTCTCTTTCTGTTATCCCCCAATCCTCTGACATTCCAAGACATCATTTTAATTTTACTTGTCATTTTGCGTTAAAATAAAAAGTAAAGACAAGAATAAAGAATAAAGAGTAAGAGTTTTTTGGGGTATAACCGTAATCCCTGAAGGATAGAAGACGGGGGAGAGAGAAGGCCAGGAGGAGGAGGAGGAGGAGGAGCAGCAAAAAGAAAAAGAAGAGAAAAAGAAAAAAAAAAAAATTAAAAAAATAAAAAAAAATGGGGGAGCCCACCCACACACACCACCCACCCTTATAACCACCCCCCTCCCCAACCCTGTTTCACTCCATAAAATCCTACTACTTCCATCCCCCCCCCCCCCCCTCCCCCCTCCCAACTCACTTCAATCTGTATCTGGACACTATCATCCCAAGCTGAAAGTCCCTCCCTAGTGGGGGGGGAATCAGCTACAACAACATACTTCTTGTCCACACGGGACCCATACTGGGGGCCCACTGTAGCCATTTCCAACGTTACGGCTGTACCATGTGACTACCCAGGTGGGGCAGGAGGAATAACCCCCCCCCCCCCCTCCCTGGGAAAAAAAAAAAAAAAGACTACAGGTAGACTCTGAAGGTGAAAAATCCCCCTCTCATCTGACTCCATCTTATCTACTCTTCAATAATTATGCCTAAGCTATTCCTTTCTTCCATCCAGCCATGTACTAACTGCGTCGGGTGTATCAAAAAATTGAACTCCATCCCGATCTGTAATACGTAATTTTGACGGAAACAACATTGCATATTTAATCTTTAGTGAAAATAATCGCCGTTTGACATCCTTAAATTTCGCCCTCTGCTTCTGTACTTCCACCGAAAAATCCGGATAGAAGGATACTTTATGACCCTTATGCTCAATGTTGCCTCTCTGTCTTGCTTTAGACAATATATTATCTCTATCTTGGCAATTCAATAATCTAATAATAATTGGCCTGGGTCTATCTCCGGTGGAAGGGGCGCGGCTTCTTATGCGATGTGCTCGTTCTATTGCAAACGTTTTAGAGAAGCCTTCCACCCCGAAAATGTCCATTAACCATTTTTCAAAAAATGTAACAGCTGATTGGCCTTCTTCTTGTTCCGGTAGACCTAGTATGCGGACATTATTGCGTCTTTGTCTATTCTCCATTTCTTCCATTCTTTGATTTTGATCCCTTGTCTGTGTTTTTATCAAATGTGTATCCTTTTTTATCAACGGTATTGAGTCCTCCAATTCTCCTACTCTTGTTTCCACCGCAGTAGTTCTTTCACATATTTTCTGATTCTCATATCTCATAGTTGCAATGTCTCCTTTTAGTTCTAACATCTGATTTGTTAATGATAACAGTGAATTATTACAAGCCTGTACTGCCATAAGAACGTCCCTCAAGGTTGGTTCCACCATTACCAGGGGGGTTGGGGTACTACAGCGTATATTTACGTCTTTATTTATTTGTTTTTCATCCATTTGTCTGTTCATCTCGTCATCTGGTGTTTCTGTGCATCCAGTGGGGTCTATTATTGATATCCCAGACGTATTTGCAGTCGATCTCCCCTTCAACCCCCATGAAACTCGTGGGATTCGAGATGTCTGTACTGTTTCATGCTCCTTCTGCCAATTTTCCATTGTGTCCAAGTTTACCACTGGTTCACCACTTTCTTGCAAAATTAGTTTTGCTGGGTTGAGGGGGTCTATTCCTTGGGTAGCCAGGTTTCCTATAGGCCCCTTTTTCAGCTCTTTCTGACTTTTCATGGATTCTTTTTTATCTGGGCCTACTGTATAGGACTCCTCCTGGGTTTTCAATGCTTTCTCCATTTCTGCTTCCTGTTCCCTCCTCCTTTGTCGTGTCATATTCCACTAATCTCCTTAAAAAAGAAGGAGGGGCAGGATCAACTATCAATCGATCTACAACTCTGTAAAGTTTTTAGTGGTTATAGTTCATGCCACATAGCATTTGTTCATTTGATAATAGTGAACTGTGTTAGCTAACTGTTAGCAATTTATTACATTTAAACACTTATCATTTCAACAGTTTAGTGACAGATTGTGGTTGTCCCCTGTTGAATGAAGTCCATTAGCAGCTTTTTAGGAGTGGCAGTAGTTTATCAGCTGTTCACAATGCTAACGGCTTGGTATGATTAGTCTCCTTTAGCTCATTCCTCAATATTTCCCTTATTTAATGGCAATTAGACATGTCTTTATATACAAGCAGGACACATGTCACCATCAGCCGTTGAAACTCTGGTCATATAACTTTCACTCAGCAGTTAGTGAAAAATAAAACAGTCCATCAGCATGCCGAGTTTGTTTATAAATTGTCAGCAGTTGTTTTGTTAATAGTATCCAATTCACAATTGATACTTTACACATCAGTTTATAGTTGATAACTATTTAGATCTGTATATCCGTAAATATCAACAATTCCACAATACTATCCAGTTAGCTGTTATCAGTATCCACAGCAAAATTAACAATAATTCAATTACTGGTGTCAGTCTTTGAGATCAAAACCAACACATTTAGTTGGAGAATTTGGTAGAAAACCAGATCATTTTATGGCATTTGTATAAGTCTTTTATATGTAGCAGTAGCAACAATGTAGCAAGTCTTTGAGCAATCCAAAAAAAATATTTAGTTACAGTTTGTCACTTTTAGCAGAGATAGCAGAAAGACAGCAGTGCATTAATTTGTTAAAGCAGCAGTTTGCCAGTTTTTGATAGTATATGACAGACTTTGGTAGAAAACCAGATAATTTTATGGCATTTGTATGAGGGTTTTATATGTAGCAGTAGCAACAATGTAGCATGTCTTTGATCAGTCCAAAAAAATATTTAGTTACAGTTTGTCACTTTTAGCAGAGGTAGCAGATAGGAGCTCTTAGTTAAGAGACAACTGCTGTCCCAAAAGGCCAACAGAAGTGGCTCCCCATCTTATTAGCGCATTTAGCTGCCCAAGAATAGGGCTGTGTTTTTTGGCAAAATTGTGAGTGAGCCCACTTCTTGGCTGAGCAACAACCCCACACATGAAAGGTCTCAGCATTGGCATAGCGTCAGGTGTTGCAATTGCGACCATGTCCCTGCTGCAGGGGGGCCTGTGTGGCCTCCTTCTTACTTTACATTTTATCTCACTGTGCCTGTGTGGGCGTCAAGGTCACCTAACAGGCCAGTGCATGATGGGCAGACGCAGACTCCGCTCTGCCCATCTCTTACCCACAGGTGCCAGGTGGGACAGGGTGCTGAGTGGAGGAGGTTGGACAGAGCCTCTGAGTGGAAGAGGCAGGATGGAGTCGCTGAGTGGAGGAGGCGTGACTGGGCCCACTGAGTGGACCCAATCATCCAATGGGGATTCTAGTTCTGGTGACCTGGAGGCCCCAAGAGAATCCCTTAATTTGCAGGGACTTCCTCTAACTTCCTGTTCTGGCTATGGGACAAGAAGTAAAGGTAAATCTCCCCAATGGGACACAGATGGGAAAAATAAACTGACAGGGGTTATAACCCTCCCTTACTCTATCCAAAAAAGTTTTGCTTATAGCTATACTTTAAAGAAAACATTTGCCACTTTGCTTGCATGGGCAAAACACAAACCGAAGTAGAAAAATGCAGTAAAAAAAAAAGAAATGTCAGCTGCTGCAATGAGATGATTCTTTAGAAGAAAATAAACAAAGCTTATCAATCCAGGCGACCTTTGAAGACAGATGAAATGATGAGTAATGCGGGAAGAGAGGATAGGCTGCAGACATCCTATCTGTTTAGAAGGTAAACTTGTGAACTCTCAGTTATGAAGCTGAAAAACTGCATGGATTTGTTATGCAACACAATAAATGTTTATAACATGTGTACTTCTAGTGCTCTTAAATTCTTTTTCATTAAAAAAAATGCTATTCATACTTTTTTCTGGATCTCTTCAGCCATGTACACTATATACAATTGTCAATAACCTTAATAAAAGCTGTATAAAAAAATAAACATCATGAGAAAGAGGTACATGCTCTTTTATATGATGGGTAGACTGCCCATAGTTTTTTCTCCAAAAGAAGCTCCTGTCAATGGACAGCCTTTGCTTTCTCTAGCCCAGTGGTCTATAAACCCCATTCATGAAATCTGACCTGGGCACATACATCTGTAGTTTTTACTTATCTCTCTCCAAAGCTCTGAGTCCTGTGTCTTTCTGCTGCTCCATTCCTCTTTTATCAGCATGATAACTTCTGACAAGTTCTCCGACACATGAGATAAAAGCAGCTGGAAATTTATGTCGGGGAGGGTGCTTAGAGATAGATTAGCAGAGAGCTTGTCTATTCACAGCTTTGCAAGTTTCTTAATTTCTCTGCTTATGTGGAGGGGTGTGCCTTTCCTCCAATCAGCTCACATACCGTGTATGCCCAGACTCCACACCCACTGCTGAATGAGGAAACTTTGTAACACGGTGTGCACTTTCTAAAGAGTGTAAAAAGCTGAAGACAGCAGATATGCAATTCAAACTTATGTAGGGAGATTTGTTTAATCTCTGTATATCATCTGAGGCTGCTCACCTCACTGGATATATGTGAGGGTTTACATCCACTTTAACGCTGCACTTGTAGATACCAAAGCTTTCTGTATTTTGGGTGGACTGTTTTGCATACATAGTTCATTTGTTCAGCCAGCCAGCTGAATGAAAGAAACTGAAGTGATTCCCTTATTCACACATTTGGTGTGAAGAATTCTCCCTGCTTTATCATTGTATTCTTACAGTCGGGAGACTCCCACCTCCCTCCCTGCCGTCAGAATACACAGATCAGTGCTGCAGCCCATCGGCTGCCGTTCTGACCGAACTGACATTTTCCTGCAGTCCCATTTGTAAGAGGTTGATCGATAGATTAAATTCTCATGAAAGGTAATGGCCATACATGGACCAAAATGTGTCCATTTCCAACTGAACTAGGTAAATTTTGATCCATGTATACGAGCAGGGCTCTCTGATCCCTACTGTAAACTGTATTGTAATTTTACCGTCTGCCATTGTTTTGTAAAGCGCTGTGTAAACTGTCAACACTATATAAATCCTGTATTATAATAATGTATGGCGGCTTTATTCTGAACATGTTTATGACCCAGTGGGTTCTCTTTTAAAAAAAACTTATAACAGCTTGGCAACACTGGACAAATAACATAATGATTTGTATTTTTTAGCCCCTTCTTTCCTCACTACTGGCTTTCTGTTTCCCTGTTCTCTGGTTGCAATTTAAACTCAGCAAAGCCAGAAAATGACCTTTACAGACCATATAAATTCAGCCAACAAACATGTGAAAATGAAGTTCTGTCTTTTGCTAAAGCTGATACACAGAGGAGGTAATCTGACAATTTCACCCTGCAGTGAGATTAATTGCCCCATGTCCCTGGCCTCGGAAACATGGCCTAAAATCTGATCCTCAGATCTATGAATCAGTGCTGTGTGGGTCTCCTGCAGAGTGGAGGATGGGGTGTAGCGTGGTTGCAGGGGGAACTGACCCCGTCTAGCACCAGTTCAGGCAAACTCATCTGGCTTTAATAAAATCTGTCAGATTAATGGGACTTTTTAGTTTAATGCAGAGCACCAGGCAGACTCCACATACTAATGTGAGGCTCATGCACACTTTTACACGTTTTTCATCTGACAGTCATGACATTTACAATTAGCACATCAGAGAAACTGCAAAGGAGTTACTTAATATTATAAACCTGGATAATATAAAAAAAATTATGTTATCAACTTCTAAAGTCTAGACATTAAATAGTAGAATGTGCACCAACACATTTTACGACCTAAGATGCCCACAGAATTTCTTGTTAAAAAAAGATGCCCACAGAAGTAAGAAGCAGTCAAGGTGTGCATGCACAAGCCACCTGTCTTCATGGAAAAATAGTAAACGAGCACACTCAGGTCTGCGTGGCATGCTAAATTAACCACTTCAGTACCGGGCACTCCCCCTTTCTGCCCAGGCCAATTTCAGCTTTCAGCCCTGTCACACTCTGAATGAAGTACTGCACCCATATACAATTTTTATAATTTTTTTGGAGACAGATAGAGCTTTCTTTTGGTGGTATTAAATCACCACTGTGTTTTTTACTTTTTGCTAAACAAATTTAAAAAGAGAAAATTTTGAAAAAAATAAAAAGTTTTTCTTAATTTCTGTTATAAAATTTGGCAAATAAGTAATTTTTCCCCTTCGCTGATGGGCACTGATGTGGCTGATTATAACTGTACATGTCCCCTGTCAAAATGTCCATTTACCGTCTCTCCTCTTCTCATGCTGTGACAGCACGAGGGGAGGAATGCCAATAACCGGCAAGTTTGTTTACAAGTCATCAGCTGTGATTGGACACAGCTGATCACATGGTAAAGGGCTGCTATTAATGGCCCTTTACCGCGATCTGTGATCAGCTGTGTCCGAAGGACACAGTGATCACAGAGCATGCCAGATGCACGCTCCAGGGAATAGCCGTTAGCAATCATCGCATGTAAAATCTGACAAGTTGGCTGTACCCAAGTTGATCGATCAACTTGGGAAAATTCAGCCTGCCCATACATGTTTTAAACCTTGGCTGGTCCCTGCTGAATCAGCCAAAATTTGAACCGTCTATGGCCTGCTTTAGGAGGACTTTTTCCTTTACATCTGGCCCCAGTGAATGATAAATATGTAGGTTTGTGAAAAACACATTACCCCTCTATTAGAGACATCCTACATTAGGTAATTACTAGAGATCCTACTAGAATTACTACTAATACCACTAGAGATCCTATGTTAGGTAATATTTACTCCTGGAGTTAGACCTGTTGATTTGTCATGATATTTATAGACAATGACTTTTAGACTTTATTCAATATATGGGAAAAGTGATTCCTATTCCAGGTATTGGAAATGTTGAATTGCATAGATCACTTAATTGACCAATTATGGTACCCCCTAGGTCCTCGTTGGTCTCATTGTTCCTCCTGAGGCCAGTATCTGCCTTCCAAGATGTCTGCTTTGTTTATATCACAGGTTGATAGACAGTTGGTTCACAAGTGATCAGCTGTGATTGGACACAGCTGATCACATGGTAAAGGGCTGCTGTGATGGTCCCTTTACCTTTTATCTGTGATCAGCTGTGTCCAAAGGACACATCGATCAAAGCGCATGCCAGATGATAGGGAATAACCAATTGCAATAATCACAGTTGATCCATCAACTTGGGGACATTCAGCCTGCCCATACATGGTTTGAATCTCGGCTGGTCCCTGCTGAACCGGCCGAGTTTCGAACCCTCTATGGCCTGCCTAAGGTAGGACTTTTGTCTTTACATCTGGCCCCAGCTAATGATAAATATGTAGGTTTGAGAAAAACACATTACCCCTCTATTAGAGACATCCTACGTTAGGTGATACTAGAGATCCTATGTTAGGTAATATTTACTCCTGGAGTTAGACCTGTTGATTTGTCATGATTTTTATAGCTCATGACCTTTAGGTTAAATTCAATATATGGGAAAAGGGATTCCTATTTCAGGTATTGGAAATTTTAAATTGCATAGATCATTTAACTGGCAAATTATGGTACCCCCTATGTCCTCGTTGGTCTCATTGTTCCTCCTGAGGACATTGGCTGCCTTCCCAGATGTCGAGACAATGTCTGCTTTGTTTATATCACAGGCTGATAGACAATTGGTTTACCCTATGTGTGGTGGTATATGATGCACGTGCACATTATATTTGATAATACTTTACTAGTGATACATTATAAGTATGCTACTGCTCTTTATTGTAGATAATACATTCTCTTCAGCAACTGAGGAGAGGTGCAAAATGTGTCAAGTTTAACCCCACAATTACCAAGATTGGATGTTAAAAATAATGATGACATTTGTGTGGTGCTCCAGTACTGTTTGTGTTGTTATTGGTGATATACTGTAGTACTTATATCAGCCTTATACTGTTTTTTGACACAGAATTTTTTTTTCAAATATTTTATTTAGTCAAAGGGCATGGTCCGAGGGCATGTCAAAAGAACCTACAAGGACATTATGTCCATTAATCGCTCATGATACCATTAATACTCTTGGCTAAATGTAGAGATAACCACCAAACTGAACAGGGTTAGAGTATATCATAGCCAAGAAGTAAATTGTGTAGGTAAGGTGGGACCACGGAGCCCAAATAATTTTCCAATTTTGTATAAAAGAAAAAAAGGATAACAGAGCCATAGAAACACGACTTTAGGAAGAACGAAAAAGATGTTGGAGTATAAGAGAAAGAAAGTAAACAAACAGGAGAAGAAAAGCCTAGTGAAAGGAGGGGAAAAGAAGAAGAAAAAGACGTGGGGGGGGGGGGGGGACTGGAGAGAGATGAAATGTGACGTTGCGGTCCGCGCATACATTGTTCGGATTGCGAAATTTGTTATCGCTGCAGTACCAAAAGATATTCAGAATCATAATAGGGTAAGTTTAGTCAACAGAGTCGCTGTTAAAAAGGGTTTGACCCTCATCAGAGAAGACGAACATGTTCCATAGCGACCAAGTTTTGGAGTAGCGTTCTTGTTGGTGGCATGCCAAGAGTACCAGGTCTTCCAGTTTATTTCCTCCACTTTCTTAAGCCACATCCCGATGGTTGGGGCTTTTGGAGATTTCCATTTAAGAGGAATGCAGAGTCAAGGAGATGGCGAATGATTGATTTTTTTGTAGATTCTCCCGGGGGTATTGGAGGCATGGAGCAGGAAAAAAGCTGGGTTGTCCGGTATCGGGCGTTCCGTGAATTTTTGTGCAATGCGTCTAACCTCCTTCCAAAAATGTTCTAGTTTGGGACAGGTCCAAAAAATATGGAGGAGGGTGCCCCGTTCCTCCTGGCATCTCCAGCAGCAATCAGAAGTTGCAGGAAATATTTTTGGTAACCTCACCAGTGTCCTATACCATTGGGTAAAAAGTTTAAAGTTAGTTTCTTGCACCTTCATGCAGATGGAGGACTTGTACGTAAACTGAAGGACATGTTGCCTTTGTTGTGAACTGAGAGTGTGAGTAAGATCTCGCTCCCACTCATGGAAACATTGTAGAGAGTGGGATTCCGGTGGGTGTGATCAGTAGGTTGTAGTTGGCCGAGAGTGTGTGTGGCAGCCCTCCTGGTTCTGAGCAGTACTCCTCTAGAGTTGTAAGAGGTCGACTAAAGTTGCTCGGGGTGGGAGAGATCTGAAGAAGTTGGAGAGCCCTCCAAAACTCCAAACAGAAGGGGCCCGTGGGGTTGATGAGGTTGGGGATTGATGGCCAACACCCATCAATTAAGAAGTGAGAGGCCTGCAAACGACCAGCGTTCATCAAATTCCGAAAGATGGTATCTTGATATCCCAGGGTAAAAAGTGGATTCCCCAGCATTGGGAATAAGTGCAAGGTCGGGGAGGAGAGGGGTGTTTGCGCAAGGAAGGATGAGCAGATCCGCTCAGTCCGGCCGATTAGGGGATGTTTTTTGACGTTTTTGTTTTTTCACGCAAGGAGTTATAACACCAGGGCACTCTACAGAGAGGTGTGGCACTTTGAGCCTGTTCCAACTGGACCCACAACTTGATGTTACAATCAATGAGTCTACTCAGGTGTACTGCCTGGTAGTATTTATGTATGTCTGGCACCGCTAGTCCCCCATACTGTTTGGGTAGCATGAGCTGGCTTCGCTTCAATCGTGGACTTTGTGGGCCCAAATAAATGTGAAGAATATTTCTTGAATCTGTTTGAAATAATTAGATGGGATGTAGACTGGTAAGGCTTTAGGAGATAGAAGGATACTCATTTTGAGAATATTGCAGTGGCCAAACCACGAGTGGAGTCCGGTATTCCACTTGTCCAAAAGCACAGACTTTTCAATAACGGAGGGAAATTCAGTTCAAATGTCTTGGACATGTTGGAAGTAATGAGTGTGCCTAGGTATGTCAGCGCCACACCATTACATTTAAATTTAAAGTTCATCTTAAAGCGGAAGTAAACCCATCGATCTAAGAGTTTGAAAAAACAGTTACATTCCCGGCATGCCGGAAATGCTAACTGTCACATTGGTTGTGCTCTCAACCAAACTGTCAAACCATCCAATGGCTGGTGTCATAACTGATCACATGTGCAGCTTCATGGCAGTTAAAGATTAAATGGAGGCCAAGATGGCAGCTTCCTTGGCTGAAAACGATAGGAGGGTTTACTTCCACTTTAAGTTGTGAGAGAATTGGCTGCAGTAGATTAATTCCCATCGCTTCAGATTTGGTGAAATTGATTTTAAGGTTAGAAAGGGCCCCATACTTCTCAAATTCTTTAAGGCGGTTCGGGTGCGACATCAAGGGGTTTGTAAGGGAGAACAGCAAGTCGTCCGCTTAGGCCAAAACCTTTTGTTGGGTGTCCCTGATATTTTTTCCAGTGATGTCTGGATTCAGACGTATGGTATTTAAGAAAGGTTCCAGTGACAGGGCGAAGAGGAGTAGCGACAGTGGGCAGCCCTGCCTTGTCCCGTTTGTAATTTTCAAAGGCTCTGATAGGACCCCAAGTATTTTTTTTAATCAATACTGGTTTTGAATGTCAATCCCTACCTTAAAAATACCACTTATTGTAATCTGTCTTTGTTGATACTAATGGACATGTATCTTTTTTTTCAACATAGCCAACTATGAAACTGTGTACCTGAGCCTACAGACTAGTAAAACAACAAGGAATACACTACCCACAAAATTGTAGCGTAAATAGTACATGTAGATATAGATGAAAAAAAAATGAAGGCTTATATTTTCTCCAAGAAGCAGATAAACCCAAAAAGCTAGGCAGATAAAGGGATTGATTTACTAAAGGCAAATAGACTGTGCACTTTGCAAAGTGCAGTTGCACCACAACTTAGTAAATGAGCAGAATCTTAGCTGACTTCCATCATCCAATCATGTGCAAGCAAAAATGCAGGTTTTTTTTTTTCCTTGCATGTGTCTGGGTATTCTTTGCAAAGTGAAGATTTACCGTATTTATCTGCGTATAACACGCACCTTTTCCCCCTTAAAATCGTGGGAAAGTCGTGGGTGCGTGTTATACGCCGATCCCCCAAAAAAGTGACAAAAAAAATTGAGTGGCGCCGAAAAATAGCAAGCGCCGTTAAAAAAAAACGAGCGCCGCCGAAAAAGACCGAGCTGACTGTTCGGCTCTGCTCGCAGTCCCGCCTCCCTGCGCTTCCGAAACAGCAGGGAGGCGGGACTGCGAGAAGAGCCGAACAGTCGGGTCGGTCTTTTCCATTGGTGCTCGGTCTTTTTCGGAGGCGGGAAATTTAAATGTGGGAAGCTGCAAATGACGCTGGGCAAGCTGCAAATGACACTGGGCAAGCTGCAAATGACACTGGGCAAGCTGCAAATGACGCTGGGCAAGCTGCAAATGACGCTGGGCAAGGCTGCAAATGGCGCTGGGCAAGGCTGCAAATGACGCTGGGCAAGCTGCAAATGACGCTGGGCAAGGCTGCAAATGGCGCTGGGCAAGGCTGCAAATGACGCTGGGCAAGGCTGCAAATGGCGCTGGGCAAGGCTGCAAATGGCGCTGGGCAAGGCTGCAAATGGCGCTGGGCAAGGCTGCAAATGGCGCTGGGCAAGGCTGCAAATGGCGCTGGGCAAGGCTGCAAATGGCGCTGGGCAAGCTGCAAATGGTGCTGGGCAAGCTGCAAATGACGCTTGGCAAGCTGCAAATGATGCTGGGCACGCTGCAAATGATGCTGGGCAAGGCTGCAAATGGCACTGGGCAAGCTGCAAATGACGCTGGGCAAGCTGCAAATGATGCTGGGCAAGCTGCAAATGATGCTGGGCAAGCTGCAAATGATGCTGGGCAAGCTGCAAATGAATCTGGGGTGCGTGTTATACGCCGATAAATACGGTACCTAATTTACTAAGCTCTGTACTTTCTTTATACTCAGTATCTCCATTGCCTATTACAAAAACCTCAATAAAACAAGATTGAACCAAAATTACTGAATTTACTGCTGCTTTAAAACTAAATTTGTCCACACTGGGCAGCTCATTGATATGGGTACCACTTTCTGAAAAAGGAAGATCATCATGCAACAAACATGAAAAAACAAAATATCAATGAACACAAAACGTAGCTGGTTCCGGAGGCCTCTTCTATTCCGCACTTCAATGTTAGATAAACAGCTCTGTGCCTATTGCTCAACAGACTGGTAACAATGCTGAAACAGCAGCCGGCACCCTCTGTGGATAATCTGCTGGAAATCAATGCTTTTCTAAAAGGTCAAGTACAAAAGAAGCCCTGACAGCAACAATGATGATTTTCTATCACAGTAATAACTCGGTCATTATAAAACGATAGCTTTTGTGTTTCCTAGTTTAGCACCTGGATAGAAAATTGGTCCAACTAAATTACAGACCAATATATTTCCAGGGATAGCTATTATACTTGCCCTGCTAACAACTGGTGAAATTGTTACTACAAGGGCTCATGTACATGGCTGTAATTAATTTACTGATATTTACGCAAATCTTGCTGGCATCTGATGGTCAGTGGGTGCTTCCTTTTAACCAAGAGTTTAGACACGTAAACCTACAGATCTGTAAAAAATATTTTTCCAATCCCTAACTCAAACTTATGTGTGTACGAATGTAGATGTGTAAATTACTGACCACAGATGCAGATTATTCCATATCTGATTGTACAGATCCTTACACCGTGCAACTCTAATGTAGCTGTGTTCAGAAAGTATATTTACGGATATAAATGCAGTGGTTTTTTTTTTTATTTCTGTGTGCATGAGCCCTATAAATTAAAGTTCACATTAAAGGGGTTGTAAAGGTAAAAAAAAATTTCACCTTAATGCAGTCTATGCATTAAGGTAAAAAAACATCTGACAATCCTGGCCCCCCCAGGCCCCCCCGTTTTACTTACCTGACCCCTCGAAAGTCCTGCGCTCGCCCCCGACATCCTCTTCGCCGCTCAGCCTGGCCGTTGATTGGTTGCAGTGGATGGATTGAAAGCAGCGCAGCCATTGACTCATGCTGCTGTCAATCACATCCAATGACGCGGTGCGCCGGGGCTGAGTGATACAGCGAGCGGCTATAGCTGCCGGCTGTATCACGGGAGAACGCCCGCAAGTACTCCACACCATGCAAAGGAGCTCACATTAAGGTAAGCAGTACCTGCGGGGGGAGCCGAGAGAGCCGCCGAGGGACCCCAGAAGACCGGGTTTGGGGCCACTCTGTGCAAAACGAGCTGCACAGTTTGTTATTTAAAAAAAAAAGTTTCCTTTACAACCCCTTTAAAAGGAATTCCTTGGGGACCCCCAAGTCATCAGAACAAGTTTCCTCATTGGAAGATTTCCCCTCTATTATTTTTCTGGGGACAACCCAAAATGTGGAGTTTTCCTTTACTTTCAATAATAATGGTAAACAGGACAAATAGAGAGGATGTATCTCTTTAACGGGGGTACAGACAGCAATAAATACCGACAGGCGTTCTAATCCCTCTCCACTCTAATCCAAAAAAAAATAATAAAAAAAAAGTTGTGCCTTTAGTTATACTTTCAATTAAATGCTAAAAATAAAAAGGTGACCTGGCTGTGTTATGGCTTATTCCAATCTATGTCACTGTCACTTTTACTGGACAGCTTAGTCTGCATGTAAATGTTAGTAAAAGGCATGTGAGGTTAAAAAAGCAATTACTATACAAAATTGTTACTTGTATTAAACACATGGAGTTATCTGAATACAATATTTGGCGTGAGACACTGGGAAATCATTGTAAATCATTGTGGGAATTCAAATGCGTAATATCTTATCTATGAAATCTGCACAAAGGCATGCTGTAAAAAGAAATGCTGTATACTTTCCTCATGCATTAAAACACCTGCAGTGTCATAGGAGTCACTGAGAGGAGGCATAGGCAGAGGAACAGGTAGGTATTTGACACACCCAGAAGTGTCAGATAACTGCAGCGACCAACGAGAGATCAGCAATGCAACAAAGTTTTAAAACATGGACAGTAAAATTAATTATAAATTATATCCTTTTCCAGGCTGCTTACACTCTTGTCATAACCCCCTAGTGACAGGGAAAGATAAAAGACTCCTGATGACAATGTTGTTTCTTCAAATGCATTCTGTGCAGGCTGTCAGTGTATTTTACATGAATCTCAGATATAGCGTCATGAATGGTAGTTACCTGTGGTCAATTACTGTAACATTGGAAGCTGGTATTCCTAAAGCAGCACAGCTCTGAAATAATTCTTTCTTACGAACCTCCCCTTGATTGTAGTAATTTCCTGAGAATAATAAATATCTTAGCTTACTTCCCATGTTTCTTATTATAGCAGTACTAGCTTCAAATAAATCTAATGCATCACTTATGAAACTGTTTTCAATATAATATCAATGGGCCTATTTTTAAAAACGAAAGAGAAGAAAGTTCTCCAGCAAAGAGGTGACCACCCGGGTTTATTCAGGAAAGTGATTTCTGATGGGTATATGGCTCTTTATATTACCAAATAAGCTTATTTAACCACTTGCCATCGGCCAACGGTACATTTACTGCTAGCGGGGGCAGCAAAGCCAGGCTAAGCAACGTACCAGTACGTCGCTCATCACGCGCTCAGTGGTGCAATCCTGTGACCGCCATGGTCAGTGGACACCGTAGATCACAGTGCTCGGTACCTAGCTGCTGTGAGCGGCCGAGGTATCATGTGATTGCTATGACCAATCATAGCAATCACATAACATGTAAGCAAAACTGTAATGAATGGCATTCATTCACGACAGCTAGCTTACTATTGTGATGCTGTGATTGACCCACAGCTATCACAAGGTACCTGGCAGCCTTTAACATGTGTTTAGCTGTAGCCAATCACAGCATCACAATAGTAAGCAAGCTGTCATGAATTAAAACCATTGATGACAGTTAAAACGATTGCTTATAAGGCCTCTTGCACACTACAGCTTTTTTCTTTACTTAGCTAAAATACAGCCCAATAATTGCAATGTGCCTATGCACACATGCGCGTAAACAAGCACTGTGCATTTCTTAGTAAAAAAAAAAACAGCTTTTTTTGGTCAGTAATTTACACCTCATGCACGCAATTGCTCATTTCCACGATGTGCAGAAAAAGAACACAAGAATAATTTTGCAAGCAAAAAAGCGCGTAAACAAATACATACCTAAAAAAAAAAAGTCTGAAAAAGTAGATGCTCAAACAAGAGTATCATGTGCAAGCAGCCTAACTTATAAGCAATAAAAGGTGTAAAATAAATTTTAAAAAAATTCTTGATCACTGGCCCCCCAGAGTAGTACAGCATCACTATGGTGTCAGTGCACTACTCTTATGACAGTATGTAAAAACAATTGTATAAAAAGAGAAAAAAAAGTTTAAAAATGTAATTTAAAATTAAAAATGTATTTATTTTACATACTGTCACCAGTCAGTATCCCTGATCACTGCCACACCAGTCATATCAAGACGCTGTACTGCACTGGTGAAAGTATGTTAAAAAAATATGAAAAAAATACAAATTTTATTTAATTTCTTCATTTTCAAAAAATGTGTGAAAAAATTACAACAAAAAAACTTGCCATGCCTCTTACTGAATACCTTGAACTGTCTACTTTCCAAAAAGGGGTCATTTAGGGGGTATTTTTACTGTCCAAGAATTGAGGCCATGAATACATCAGGATTAATACATTTTGAAAGAAATATATACCATTTTAGACTCTATAACTATCACACAGACTAAATAATATACACTGATTTGGGGGGGGGGGGGGGGTTTACACCAAAGAAATATAGTGGACTAAATTTTGGTGTACATTTCTGAAGTAAGATTATTTGTTTTCAAAGTTTTATAACAGAAAAATTTGTTAAAAAAATTAAAATACTGAAATTTTAGTTTTTTTATTTGGCAAAAAATTTAAAATCCAGGGGCGATTAAATACCACCAAAAGAAAGATCTACTTGTGTAAAAATAAAAATTATATAAATTTAATTTGGGTACAGAGTGGCATGACCGAGCAATTGCCAGTTAAAAATGTCCTGGTCAGAGGTCAAGTGGTTTCTTTTGTATTCCTGGCTCATCCATGGTGGGAAAGCCATTGCTATTTTGAAGAGCTAGAACTAAACAATATACTGTAGTCAAGGCAAAATTCTTCATTCACATCTATGAGGAATTAGGCTTCATGCACAAGGCTGTACAGGGGCTGTGTGCTACAAACACAAGCTATCTAAATTTGGAGCATACGTCTGTGCACATGCAAGTGCTTTATGCTACACCGGCACATAACCCTGTACAGTCGCATCTTCCAATTCATCTCAGTGGGTGGCTTAACACAGTGACAGCGGGTCCTTGGACGGCGATTATAATGGCTCTGCATGCTGTACGGCCCCCCTGCACAGCCGTGTGTATGAAGCTTAAATTACTTTTTGCCCAGTCAGCTACAGTATCTGAAAAAAAAGAGATCTATCTATCTATCTATATATATATATATATATATATATATATATATATATATATATATATAGAGAGAGAGAGAGAGAGAGAGATAGATAGATAGATAGATACATAAAACAAAGAAGCAACCTAAAATAACTGATCTATGGATACGAAAAAAAAAACAGACAAGATTTGTAACTTAAACATTGTTTTATGTCCCAAACCTTGAAATAATTATCATCTGTTCAACAGAACAGCAGAAAAGATGATGTCAAATGTGTGCCACATCAGGAAATTAAAAATTACAATGACATGATCTCATTAATGACTGCGGGCTCTGAAGTCTTGTCATGCTTAGAACGCAGATGCTTTTTCGGCTCTATGAAACACCATGTAATCCATGATATGATCAAGGCTGATTTTCTACAAAGTCAAATGGTCGTTGTCTTAAGCCTAGTACACATCATTCGTTTTTTTTTTTTTTTTTCCATTCAACCCCATAGGTTGAACGAAAAAAACCTGACAGCTCAGGTTGGAGCTGATGTACTAACAATCCGATGTTAGTACAGTCATCTCCTCTGAAGTACCACTGTTTTCTGACAATGGGATGCCTGCGTGCACCCCCCAACTCCGGCCAATGGCTGAGAGCACAAGAATCTGTTGGACCAGAATGTTGACCAGTTTTGATTGAACCTGCTGACATTCGGCCCCTGTGTACTGGGCTTTAGCCAAGGAGGGCTACAAGTGACAGTACATGGGCACCGTACATCATATTCCTGACACTCAGTAACAGATTCCCATGCATAATAGAAAGTTCCAGGCTGAGGCAATGGAATGATGTACTAACAATTGAGCCATTTAGATCTTTACATAGAATCAAACTACTAAGAGACTAGGGTGCCAGCTCACCTACTCTGATAGTGTTTCTAGGTGTGTCACAAAGAATCAAAATATCGCTCATCTTTTTTGGCTCCAGAATTGACATGCCTTGTGTGACAATGTTTGGCGTGGATCAGAAACGCACATGAAACACAGGTCAGCAGATTCCCACTTCAGTGGTGTTGTGTTGATGACATCCCTGAGGCTACATTTGACCTGGTTTTCTATTCTATTTTTCGGACACAGCAGGCCCTATTGAGATATGTTTGCTTTGTAGGCAAAAGAGGTTAAAGGTTCATTCAGATGGGAGGCTAGACTGCAGTGTCCAGATTCAGCTGCATTCAAAAATGTAGCTGTAATGCACAAATTGTTAGGCACCTCTTTTTATTTTGTATCGCAACCACAAAACTTTAATAAAATGTTACTTGAAAAAAAAAAAAAAACATTTAGCTGTGTCCACTTTCTGTGCAGCCAGAACCACCAGCCCTGGACACAAAGGGGAGATTTACTAAAACTGGTGCTACTGTGCATAGTTGGGCTCGATTCACATCTATGTATTTTGCTTTTGAGCGTTTTTGCAGTGCTTTTTGCGGTGCTTGCCGCGTTTTTGGACACACGTTTTACCGCAATTTTGCAGCGATTTGCGTTTTTGTATTTTTTTTACACTGTGGTTGCTTAGCAACCAGCTATATACAGGGAAAAGAACGCAAATCGCGTCAAAATCGCGGTAAAAACGGGGCACTTGCGTTTTGGATGCGGGTCCATTGACTTCTATTACATGCAAAACGCTGCATTTTGCATGAAAAAAAGTCCCCGACCCTTTCCAAAAACGCATTGATGTGAACATGTTCCATAGGAACCCATGTTAAAAAATTTCCCTGCATTTCTGCAAAATGCATCAAAAAACGCGCTAGTGTGAATGGAGCCTAATAATGAGCTTCTAACTTCAGTTTGTAAAAAAAAAAATGCTTCACTTTTTTTTAAAATAATAAACATGTCATACTTACCTCCACTGTGCAGCTCTTTTTGCACACAGTGGCCGTTCCATGTCTTCTGTGGTCGCTCGCCGGCTGTCTCGGCTCCTCCCCGCATCAGCTAACCCCCTCTGGGAAGCACTCTCCTGAGTGGTTAGCTTGCGGGCGCGATCCCGAGTCCTGTATCCAGTGTCCATAAGCCGCAGACTACAGGACTCGGCCCTGCCCCCCAGCCCTCACGTCATTCGAGTTGATTGACAGCAGCACAAGCCAATGGCTGCGCTGCTATCAATCTATCCAATGAAGAGCCGAGAAGACTGGGCCGACATCAAGCGCGTTATCGACTTTCGAGGGCTCAGGTAAGTAACCGGGGGGGGCTTTCTCACCTTAATGCATACCCCTTTAACTTTGACAAAAATAAATAAAAAATTCAAGATCAGCTTTTTTGAATACTTTCTATTTTTTAAAACTGGCGTCATTAAGATGTCAGTAATCTGGAAGGGATGTCATGACATCGCTTCTGGGTTACTAGATCTTAAAACCCGAAGGAAGCATCAGCTTTGTTTGGGCCTTCGGCCAGCCGGCGGACATGCCGGCTGGTGGCTCGGGTCTCCCGGTGGGACGGAAGAGCCCGGGTGAGCGGTGGAAGGCGGCTGGAGCTCCCCACCTGCTGCTTATAATAACAGCCGAGCGGCTGCTGAGTGGCATCGGTTGTGATTACAAAAAAGCTGACCATCCGCTATAAAGAACAGTACTGGGGGGGGGGGGGGGGGGGATGCCTGTAGCTGCAGACATCACCCTGGTACAACCCCTTGAAGCAATATCAGCAAGTTTTGTGATTGATACTTCAAAAGAAGTGAATATTGGCCAACCCCTACTTTAAAACCTGTTCACACTGGTGCTCTTTTGGCACCTAAAAGGCACCTCTCCAGCACAACAAGAGCACATGAAAACTTGTTCCCTTTAAATTCTATTGGTTCACTTCACTGTGCTGCGTTTTAAAAAGTCCTGCATGCTAGATATTAACCCCTTCCAAGCCAGTGTCATTAGTACAGTGACAGTGCATATTTTTTTAGCACTGATCACTGTATTAGTGTCACTGGTCCTCAAAAAGTGTCAAAAGGGTCAGTTAGTGTCCGATTTATCCACCGCAATATCGCAGTCCTGCTATAAGTCGCTGATCGCCGCCATAACTAGAAAAAAAAATAAAAATTTACCATAGTTTGTAGATGCTATAACTTATACGTGAAACAATCAATATACTGTACACGTATTGTTTTTTTTTTACCAAAAATATGTAGCAGAATACATATTGGCCTAAATTGATGAAGAAATTCGATTTTTTACATTTTGTTATTGGTAATGTTTTCTAAAAGAAAGTAAAAAATATTGTTTTTTTTTTTTTTTTTTAAATTGTCCATTTTTTTGTGTATTGCGCAAAAAATAAAAACTGCAGAGGTGATCAAATACCACCAAAAGAAAGCTCTATTTGTGGGGGAAAAAAGGACATACATTTATTTTGGGTACAGCGTCACTCGACCGCGCAATTGTCAGTTAAAGTAACGCAGTGCTGTATCGCAAAAAATGGCCTGGTCATGAAGGGGGTAAATCTTCCAGGGCTGAAGTGGTTAAGCTATAGGGACGCAGCGAAAACATAAGGGAATACGAGCGCACAGGCTCATGGTGCAAATAACGTCAGTTTATTGTGGTATAAAAGAATTAAAAACCATACGCTCACAAGCATGGGTGAATCATAAGCGTCAAACGATTCCTCCAATGAAGAACCCTGAACAGGGACACATCCGGGACCTGAGGAAGAAGGCCACGCCCTCTGAAACGCATTGTCCTGGCAACCACACAGCGCCCCCTGTCAGCTTGTTCCATCTGAGCTCTCCCTGGGCCAAGTGTTGGAGGCATCCACAGCTCTCTCTTGACTGGTCGTTCCTGGAGTCATTGAGTGACTCGCTCGCAGCCTGTCAGCAGCTGATTGAGGAGCCAGTGTCTGTGAAGCGGGCCCATCCATCATCTACCCCGGGGCTCGGATGTGACCCTGTTCAGGGTTCTTCAGTGGAGGAATTGTTTGACGCTTATGATTCACCCATGTTTGTGTGTGTATTGATTTTATCTCTTTTATACTACAATAAACAGATGTCATTTGCACCATAATCCTGTGCGCTCGTATTCCCTTATGTTCTCACATCTATCAGTTTCCCGTTGATCACTGAGCTGCAAGGAGTGTGGTGTCTGATAGACTTTCATATTAACTCTTTCCATTGATGAATTCCTTGGTCAGTGTGTTCCTGGTTTGGACTCCATAGGTTTTAGTGCAAAGACTATTGTTTTGTTTCATTTTAATAGGGACGCAGCAAATGTACAAACACAGCCACAGGTCCTAATTTGGAAGGTGTGTGGATGAAGGTGGATGGCCCCAAACACAGAGAGTGCATTCGGGACCCACTCATCTGTACACCTGTAAAAATTAGGACCTGCGGTGTGTTCATACAGCCCCAACAGGCGACTCTGAAGACGTAATCACAAAACGTGTCAAACACAGCCAGTGCCTCCTGGGACTCATCTCGCCGATCGTGCAGAGGAAACGCCGGTCGGGGGGTGAGACAGACGCTTCGCATTGCTGACATGCCTAAATGCTACTTTTATGTGATCTTAAAGTGATTGTAAACCCTTACAAACCACTTGGACCTACAGGTAAACCTAGATTAAGGCTTACCTGTAGGTCAAAGAAATATCTCCTAAACCTACACATTTTAGGAGATATTTGCCAAAATACAGGCACGGCTGCGCGCAGGTGCACTGAGAAGGCCGCTCTCAACGGCGATATGCCGCGAGTGGCGGCTCCCGTGCACATGCGCAGGAGTGACATCATCGCGGCGCCGTCGAATGACAGCGACGGAGCCACGAGACCCACCAAGAAGATGGAGGCGCCGTACACAAGGGGACAGCGGTGACTTCGCAGGCTCCTGTGTCAGGTAAGTGACACATAATGGACTACTATTCGATGCATAGTAGTCCATTATGCTTTACCATTGCAGGGAAACAAAGAGGAAGTAAACCCATTAGGGTTTATTTCCTCTTTAATGTAAGCGCAATTTGTATGTGGGGAGTGTAAATGTGCAATGAAGGGTATAACACTATATTAGCCTTTATGTGTATCCTTACATGCTGTTGCCTACTGATGAGATCCTGACCACATTTGGAGGAGTGAGAGGTCTGAGTGCAACGAACAGCTTATAGTGTCTTCCACATTAAAGCCCGATTGCATATTTTCTCTGGTAAGCAGCCAACCATTGGGGAGTGCACAAGGTGGAAACGGTGACGGTGTAGGCGAACAGAACCTTTACCTTGTTATGTTTCCATGGTGGATTGGACATTGCTGATGACACTTCTTCCTCTCTCCCTATTTTACTTATGGACAATTAAATGCACTTGATTAGTGGAGATATTTCTTTACTAACCAGTTAAAGTGGTTGTAAACCCTTACAAACCACTTTGACCTACAGGTAAGCCTAGATTAAGGCTTACCTGTAGGTCCAATAAATATCTCCTAAACCTACATGGTTTAGGAGATATTTAGAAAAAAAAAACAGGCATCGCTGTCTAGACAGCGGCGCGCAGGCACACTGCGCATGCCGAGATCACGGCGATATGCCGCTTTCATGCGCATGCGCGGGAGTGACATCATCGCCGCTCCAGCGAATGACAGCACTGGAGCAGCGAGACCCGGAAGGCACTCCGGGCTTGATGGCGGCGCAGAAGATCGTGGATGAGGGTCGCTTCGTTCTCAGGTAAGTCATTCATAATGAGCTAGTATGCTATGCATACCAGCTCATTATGCCTTTGCCTTGCAGGTTCTGTTTTTTGGGGGTTTTTTTTTGGAGGAGGCTTTACTTCCTCTTTAACACATTTAAAATGAGAACAGTTGTGCACTCAGATTGGTAGATGCTTATTTTAATCATCTATGATTGCATGTATTGATCCATATATCTTTTTTATTTTTATTTATTTTGTAATGAGTAGTAACTATTGATCCATAAGTGTTGTTCGAGTGACTATTATCTTTTGGGCAAAGTTTCATAGCGCTGTTAGTGTTTGATTTTTAATCAAGCATCATTTATAGTTTGTAAAGACTATTGTTACGTTTCATTTTTATTAGGGACGCAGCAAATGTACAAACACAGCCACAGGTCGTAATTTGGAAGGTGTGTGGATGAAGGTGGATGGCCCCAAACACAGAGAGTGCATTCGGGACCCACTCACCTGTCAAATTAGGACCTGCGGCTGTGTTCATACAGCCCCATAAAACAACAGGCGACTCCAGCTGCACAAACCGCTCATTCACACTGTATGGGCCAGAGAACCTGTGTAAGCCCTACATTTTTTTTACTTTTTGTTTTTTTATTATATGTTACAATTTGTTAAATTTTCTTCACAATTTAGAAGGAGGGAGTGGCTGGTGTTACTAGTTTTTTATTTTTAATATTTTTTTACAATGTTTTTTTTTTCAAAGCCACATTAAACGTAAACAGAGTGCTGCATTTTTCTTGTACAGGAAACAGCTCTGCTAGAATGTGGGCGGCCCAATGCACATTTACCTGCATGTTTTCTGGCCTATGGAAGGGCAGAAAAACGCATGATAAAAGCATAAAATATCAGACAGGTCTATTTTCTTTTTTTTTTTTTTACAAGCAGCACTTAGATGTGAACGGCTTCATTGCCAACTATAGATTTTTTTTTTTTTTTTTGCGCTGTAAAACGCACACAGGTGTAACCCAGAGTACCTTCCCCCACTACCCTCCTGATCTACAACCAACATCTACGGGCTTCTCTATAGAAGAGGAGACTTCTATGACTAAAGAACAACGATGAAGGGATGACCCCCTGGGCCAAGCTGCAGGTGTCCATACCTGTGGAGCAGCACAGCACAGACAGGGGGCGCTGTTCCTGCAGCAGACCGAGGATGGTCGGGGCAAAGAACATACACTCATCGTCCGGGTGAGCGATGAGCAGGAGAGGAGCCCGCACACCCCGCAGAGCCCCCACCGGCCGCCCGGACAGCACATCTCTCCAGCGGCTGCACACAAACCACAATGCAGAGAACAGCGCAACCGAAACCAACGCCAGCATCACTGACACCGAGTGCTACACCTATACCGCTCCGGCTACAAACAAGGCTAGAGCAAATAGGTTCCGCGGCTCACTAAGCTCATGGTGCGCATGCGTTTCCTTATCTTCAGCGACTGATTGGATAAAAGGGAAGTAACAGGATTATGTAGTCATGTGTCAGTCCAGGCTTCCCAGCGACATTGAAGGGCAGTCCAATCAGAGATGGGCTCACACACTGACACTAGATACGAGTTTTCTTGCAGTTATGAGCAAAAGTAAAGCAGGTGTAAACACAATAACTAAAACTTTTCATATGTTCATGTTGTTACAAAATGTATAGTTAATATTTAGAAATTTGCAGCTTTCATTAAAATTAAGCTTGGTGATCCTGCAATGAAGAACCTTGTTCAGCCACTTCCTGTTAAAGGATGACAACACTCTTTCCTTGTCTTCCAATTGTGCTCCTGCGTTGTCACTCTGCAATGTTGGCTCCCCTACAGACACGACACACACGATGCAGACATGATCAGGGGTCAATCCTCTGCATTGTGTAAAAGGGCTGTTGGATCCTATCATCTCTGGTCCTTCTCTTCTTCCACAGTCCCCAATCCATCTCCTAATAGAACAGAGCCTTGAGGGCACTCTGCACATGCTCAGTTGCTAGGGAGTTTTTTTGTTGGGGGGGGGGCATGTGATCAGCACAGGGCCAATCAGCACTGTCCAGACAGAGGTTCAGGGGTCCTGTAGCCTCATAGGACAGTCAGACGAGAATGAAAACTTCTCCTACAAGCTGTAATCTGTGCTTGGCCAGACACTGATAGAATTTACAAGACTGCTATATACTGCTGATAAGAAAAGGTATTTAGCAGTTTATATTTACTAAAATAATGTTCTGTGTACTGTGGGAGACCAGATATAGTGAATGCAGGGTCCTGGGTTTAGTAACACTTTAACCGGTTCCTGACTGGCTCATGCAGATATACTGTTGCAGAATGGCTCCCCTGAGCGAAACCCCTTACGGGTCCGTCCTCCTGTTTCTCGGCCACCAGAGGGCGCGCGCATGGCATGGTGCATGGCGGGGGACCCGATGCACGTGGCTGGCGTCATGATCGCCACCGGCCACGCGCATTCGCGTGCCGGAGTGCCAGCACAGGGATTTGTGTGTGTAAACACACAAATCCCTGTGCTGTCAGAGGAGAGGAGCCATATCGTTTGTTCCTACTAAGTAGGAAAAACGATATGTCTCCTCTCCTAGTCACTCCCATCCCCAAACAGTTAGAACACAGTGAGGGAACACACAGTTAACCCCTTGATCGCCCCTAGTGTTAACCCCTTCCCTGCCAGTGACATTTACACAGTGATCAGTGCATATTTATAGTATAATTGTCAAAAGTATCCGATCTGTCTGTCGCAATACCGCTAAATATCGCAAATCACCACCATTGCTAGTAAAAAAAAAAAAGAAATAAGAAAAATGCCATAAATCTTTCCCATAGTTTGTAGACGCTATGACTTTTGCGCAAACCAATCAATATAGGCTTATTTCGATTTTTTTTACCAAAAATATGTAGAATAATATATATCGACCTAAACTGATAAAGCAATGTGTTTTTTTTTTTATTTGGGTATATTTGTTTATAGCGCAAAAAATTTAAAACCGCAGAGGTGATCAAATGCCACCAAAATAAAGCTCTATTTGTGGGGGAAAAAGACGCAGAATTTCGTTTGGGTACAGCATCGCATGGCTGCGCAATTGTCAGTTAAAGCGACGCAGTGCAAAATTGTAAAAAGTGCTCTGGTCAGGAAGGGGTAAAATCTTCCAGGGCTGAATCGATTAAAGCAGATGTAAACCACGGCTAGTGAAAAAAAAAAAAAAAAACACCTGTAGGGCAGTTTCCTAATATGCTAGTATGCAACCCATACTAGCACATTATGCAATACTTACCTTAAAACGAAGCCCTCCCACGGCGCACGGTCACTGCTGAGAGGGCTGACATCTTCCCCCGGTCTTTCTTCCGGGTTCGTGTGCTCTTGGGAACGCAGACTCCTGACGGAACGTCCGAACCCAGACTGGGGAAGATGTCAGCCCTCTCAGCAGTGAGCCGCTTCCTATGGGGCACTTGTGTGTGTTCGCTCCTGAGCCCAACTGCTGCATCCATTGACACAGACAACGGGACTCAACCCCGCCCCCCGCTCCCTCATCACTGGTTTTGATTGACACCACTGGGAACCAATGGTTCCTGGTTGGCACTTTTGACTAGAGACTAGTGCCTCTGACAAGGTCAGTGGCTGTATTACCCCTCCTTCCCAACACCAGAAGATTGCCGCTGTGGGGGTATGTTGGGTGACAGAGGACTGAATATATATATATATATATATATATATATATATATATATGAGTAGCCACCAGAACACTTCTCATTAAAATGTAATTACTGTTCCTTGTGTTGATTTAAATAATTTTGGCATTAAAATGTAATTACAGTAAGGTGTGAAAAATAGAAAAATAATCAAAACGTACTACAAATGAACAAAAAGTCTACAATAAAAACACATATAAACAAAGAGAAAAGAGTAATCTCGTCCAAGGTAAGCAAAAAGGGAACTGGCACTAACCACCTGAACCTGAGCATATGAAGCAAGGTTACACAGGCACATGCAGATCCTCGCCAGCTTCATAAGGGACAATGACATGCCGCAGGCTTGCTGTGAATAAACAGTACCTCTCTTCCATCACCTGAAAGGAGTCTTTATATGGAACTGTCCCCATGAACAAATATTAAAGACAAAAAACAACGCAGCAGGGCTGGAGTGTGAGAGGAGGAAGCAGACAATCAGTTCAGGTGCTGACTAGAAGCATTAAAACGGTGTGCAAATGGATGGCACTATATAAATCCTGTATAATAATAATAGAAGAAAAAAGCAGAGTGACAAAGAGATAGGCTCATCACTGCGCTGCTTATCCTGTCACTGTCCAATCACAAACTGGGGTGGGTCTAAGATGACCTGGGCTTAAAGTGTTACTAAACCCACAACAGTAAAATGAGTCTGTATATATACAGTAAAGCATGCTTGTTATACTCACTGTGGAACCTAAGGGGTTAATCCTCTGCATTGTGTAAACAAGGCTGTTTGATCTTGTCTTCTCTGATCCTTTCCTTCTTTTACTGTCCCCAATCCATATCCTGGTAGTACAGGGCCTTGATGGCACTCTGCACATGCTCAGTTTGATGTGTATTGAGAGAGGTTTTTTTTTTTTTTTTTTTGAGAGGGTGTATGAGATCGGTACAGGGCCAAGCGGCACTGTCCAGACAGAGAGTCAGGAGTCATGCAGCCTCATAGGACAGTCAGAGGAGAATGAAAAACTCCTCCTACAAGCTATAACCAGTGCTCGGCCAGACACTGATAGAAGTCACAAGACTGCTTTATACTGCTGTTGAGAAAAGGGATTTAGCCGTTTATATTTACTAAAATAATTGCATTTCCATGTTCAGTGTACTGTGGGAGACCAGATATAGTGAATGCAGGGTCCTGGGTTTAGTAATACTTTAAATAATGGTGGCCATTAGTCTGAGGACATCTAGTGGCAGAAATAAAAAGTACCGCAGACAAAATCTCTGGATTGCAGGTGAAGATTACTGCAAAAGCTGGTTTTGCTATTTTATCTTTTAAAGTGGAGTTTCAGCTGTTTCTGTGTTTATTAAAAGTCAGCAGCTGCATAAAGTGTAGCTGCTGCCTTTTAATAAACACACCCTCACATGTCCCATGATCCAGCGATGTGGCCGCCCGTAGCCTCGGTTCTCTCTCTCGCCAGCGCCAGCATTACTACACATTACTGCACTCGGCTGTGACAGCTTGCGGCTTCACAGCTGGGTGCGCACTGAGCATGTCACACTGGGCGCCCTGAATCACCAGGCAATCTTCTGAGACCTGTGACGTGTCCCAGAAGATTGCAGGGGGGGAGGGGGAGAGAAGAAATTCCACTCAAGGCGGTGAGAGTGGAAGTGGGAGCTCGGTACCTGTCAAAACTAGGTAACTGCCCCTCCCCCACAAAAAAAATGACATGCCAAAAGTGGCATGTCAGGGGGTAAGGAGTCCCTAAAGCGGAAGTTCCACTTTTGGGTATAACTCCACTTTAATAAGCTTTCCACTTGTGTAGTCAGAGATATGTCCACATACACACCAGTGCACATCTCCTGTACTGAGTGCAATGTGTTTGCTCTCTTAATGCCGCATACACACGATCGGAAATTTCAGCCAGCAAAAGACCAATGAGAGCTTTTCATTGGCAAATGCGACCGTGTGTATTAACCACTTGCTTACTGGGCACATAATCCCCCCTCCTGCTCAGACCAATTTTCAGCTTTTAGCGCTGTCACTCTTTAAATGACAATTGCGCGGTCATACAACACTGTACTCAAATTAAATTTTTATAATTTTTTCCCCACAAATAGAGCTTTCTTTTAGTGGTATTTGATCACCTCTGGGGTTTTCTATTTTTTGTTAAAAAAAATTAAAAAGACCACATTTAAAAAAAAAAAATACAAAACCGTTTTATATTTTGTTAATAAATTTTGTAAACAGGTGATTTTTCTCCTTTATTGATGTACGCTGATGAGGCTACACTGATGGGCACTGATAGGCTGCACTGATGGGCACCGATAGGCTGCACTGATAAGGCAACACTGATGGGCACTGATAAGGCAGCACTGATGGGCACTAATAGGTGGCACTGGTGGGTACTGATAGGTGGCACTGGTGGGCACTGATAGGTGGCACTGATGGGCACTACTAGGTGGCACTGATAGCTGGCACTGATGGGCGGCAGTGATGGGCACTGATCAGCACTGGTAGGTGACACTGATAGGCAGCACTGCTAGGTGGCACTGATTGGCACCACTGGTGGGCATTGATCGGTGGCACTGATTGCTAGCACTTATGTACCATGGGCACTGATTCATGGCACTGGCAGGCAGTACTAGTGGGCACATGAGGCTCTTCCTCTTCGGGACCGATGTCCCTGCAAACAGAAGCCGGTGATCGGCTTTTTTTCTCCTCACGCAGACACATGTAAGATGTCATCGCATTCTGGCATGGTGATTGGAGTCATTTTGCTCTCAGACACACATAATGATGGGAGTCATATTGCTCTCAGACACATGTAGTGATTGGAGTCATATTGCTCTCAGACACGTGTAGTGATTGGAGTCATATTGCTCTCAGACACACGTAATGATGGGAGTCATATTGCTCTCAGACACATGTAGTGATCGGAGTCATATTGCTCTCAGACACATGTAGTGATCGGAGTCATATTGCTCTCAGACACATGTAGTGATCAGAGTCATATTGCTCTCAGACACACGTAATGATGGGAGTCATATTGCTCTCAGACACATGTAGTGATCGGAGTCATATTGCTCTCAGACACATGTAGTGATCAGAGTCATATTGCTCTCAGACACACATAATGATTGGAGTCATATTGCTCTCAGACACACGTAATGATTGGAGTCATATTGCTCTCAGACACACATAATTATCGGAGTCATATTGCTCTCAGACACATTTGTGATTGGAGTCATATTGCTCTCAGACACAGGTAGTGATCGGAGTCATATTGCTCTCAGACACACGTAGTGATCGGAGTCATATTGCTCTCAGACACATGTAATGATGGGAGTCATATTGCTCTCAGACACATGTAGTGATCGGAGTCATATTGCTCTCAGACACACGTAGTGATCGGAGTCATATTGCTCTCAGACACATGTAATGATGGGAGTCATATTGCTCTCAGGCACACGTAATAAATTGGAGTCACATTGTTCTCAGACACACATAATGATTGGAGTCATATTGCTCTCAGACACACGTAATGATTGGAGTCATATTGCTCTCAGACACACATAATGATTGTAGTCATATTGCTCTCAGACACACATAATGATCGGAGACATATTGCTCTCAGACACATGTAGTGATCGGAGTCATATTGCTCTCAGACACATGTAGTGATCGGAGTCATATTGCTCTCAGACACATTTGTGATTGGAGTCATATTGCTCTCAGACACAGGTAGTGATCGGAGTCATATTGCTCTCAGACACATGTAGTGATCGGAGTCATATTGCTCTCAGACACAGGTAGTGATCGGAGTCATATTGCTCTCAGACACATGTAGTGATCGGAGTCATATTGCTCTCAGACACATGTTATGATCTGAGTCATATTGCTCTCAGACACGCGTAGTGATTGAAGTCATATTGCTCTGATGAAGGGGCCCTGCGCGACCCTGAAATCTTGCACTTGTTCTTTTGTGTACTGTATATAGCACCGTCAGTTCACACATATTTATTGTACATTGACATCAGTTGCTGCCCTCAAGGAGCTTACAATCTCATGCCCGGTACACACAAGTGGAAATTCCGCCAGCAAAAGTCCGATGAGAGCATTTGGTCAGAGAATGCAACCATGTGTATGCTCCATCAGACTTTTGCTGGTGGAATTCCAGCCAGCAAAAGATTGAGAGCAAGTTCTCAATTTTTCGGTCGGAAAAAGTTCCGATCGGAAATTCTGACCGCCTGTAACAATTCTGACGCGCAAAATTCCTACGCATGCTTGGAAGCATTGAACTTCATTTTCTCGGCTCGTCATAGTGTACGTCACCACGTCCTTGACGGTTGAAAGTTCAGCGAACTTTTGTGTGACCATGTGTATGCAAGCCAAGTTTGAGCGGAATTCCGTCGGAAAAACCATCCAAGATTTTTCCAACAGAAATTCCGCTCGTGTGTACGCGGCATAAGGTTCATAACTTACATTCATACATATACATACTAGGGTACAGGAGCCAATTACCTACCTGCATGTCTTTGCAGTGTGGAAGGAAACCAGAGTACCCGTTAGCACTTTACATATACTGTACTTTCACTTTACACCCTGCATTCAATGGAAAATTACAAACTTTATTTTTTTTATTTTTTTTTGCACAAAGTTGTCACTAAATGATATATTGTTCAAACATGGCATGGTTATATGTGGAATTGCACCCCAAAATACATTCTGCTGCTTCCCCTGAGTACAGGGATACCCCATGTGACACATTTTGGGAGCCTAGCTGTGTACAGGACCCCAAATCCAAGCACCGCATTCAGGCTTTCTACAGGCGTAAAATTGTGATTTTACTCCTCACTACCTATCACAGTTACAGAGGCCCTGAAATGTCCAGATAGGAAAGTAGACACCCCAAGGTATTTGCTAAGAGACATGGTGAGTATTTTGCAGATCTCATTTTTTTTTTGTTTTCAATTTTCAAAACTTTCTGACAAAAAGCGAGATCTGCAAAATACTCAACATGCCTCTCAGCAGATAGCTTGGGTGTCTACTTTGCAAAATGGGGTCATTTAGAGGGTTTTGTGCTGTCTGGGCATTTCATGGCCTCCGAAACTGTGATAGGCAGTGAGGAGTGAAATCAAAAATTTACGCCCTTAGAAAGCCTGAAGGCGGTGATTGGTTTTCGAGGTCCTGTAAACGGCTAGGCTCCCAAAAAGTCTCACACATGTGGTATACTCAGGAGAAGCAGCAGAATGTATTTTGGGGTGAAATTCCACATATGCCCATGGCATGTTTGAGCAATATACCATTTAGTGCTATATATATCATTAAGTAACAACTTTGTGCAAAAAAAAAAAAAAAAAAAGTTGGTAATTTTCCCGAAACTTGTGTCAAAATATAAAATATCAGCAAATAGCTTGGGGTGTCTACTTTCCAAAAAGGGGTCATTTGGGGGGGGGGGGGGGTTGATCTGTCCTGGCATATTATGCACAACGTTAGAAGCTTATGTCACACATCACCCACTCTCTCCACTTTTTGTTTACATGAAAAAATATTATTTTTTTGCCAACAAAATTACTTTGAACCCCCCAAACATTATATATTTTTTTTAAAGCAAAGGCCCTATAGATTAAAATGGTGGGTTTTGCATTTTTTTTTTTTTTTTTATCACACAGTATTTGCGCAGTGATTTTTCAAACTTTTTTTTTAAAAAAAAAAAAAAGTTGGTAATTTTCCCGAAACTTGTGTCAAAATATAAAATATCAGCAAGTAGCTTGGGGTGTCTACTTTCCAAAAAGGGGTCATTTGGGGGGGGGGGGGGTTGATCTGTCCTGGCATATTATGCACAACGTTAGAAGCTTATGTCACACATCACCCACTCTCTCCACTTTTTGTTTACATGAAAAAATATTATTTTTTTGCCAAAAAATTACTTTGAACCCCCCAAACATTATATATTTTTTTTAAAGCAAAGGCCCTATAGATTAAAATGGTGGGTTTTGCATTTTTTTTTTTCACACAGTATTTGCGCAGTGATTTTTCAAACGCATTTTTTTTGTAAAAAAAATAAACACTTTTTTTATTTTAATGCATGTTTGATGAAATAAAAAAGATGATCTTATGCTGAGTACATGGATACCAAACACCACATGCTTTAAAATTGTGCATAAACGTGCAGCAGCGACAAACTACATTCATTTATAAAAGCCTTTAGATTTACCACTTTAGATTAACAGAGGAGGTCTACTGCTAAAATGACTGCCCCACGATCTGACCTTGGCGGTGGTACCTCACATGCATGGTGCAATTGCTGTTTACAGATGACACCAGACCGACGCTTGCATTCACCTTTGCGCGTGAGCATGGGGGAAAGTGGTGCCACATGCGCCAATTCCACAATCAAAGTGACTAAAAAGTGGCACGCTTGTGTAATAATGGTCCACGTACAAGTGGTACCCCTTTCCGAATAAGGGTGACACCAAGTCCCACACAATCTTACCAGTGCTCCCTATGTTGTCTGGGCAGTTCTCTGGCTCCACGTTACTATCTCATCAACGCAGACAACTTGATCGGGAGTAAACAAGGCTGCAAACTGTTGGTTGAAGTGGTTTAAGAGGGGCCGAATTTTGTGGAGACGATCGTATCCAGGGTCACCCCGAGGACGACAGAGTTCATTGTCATTGAAATGCAAGAACCGCAAGATCTGCTTGTATCATGTCCTGGTCATGGAGGCAAAGTAACGGGTACCACTTGTATGTGGACCATTATTACACAAGCATGATTGTGGAATGTGGCACCGTGCAATCTAATCACCAAAGCAACTTGTATGCTGGTCAATTCATCGCTGCTAATCCCCAGTTGGCCCTTGCCAGAGATTGGAGACCTATTACAGTCTCCAAATTAAAGACCTTCCTGGGCAGATCTTGCGGTTCGTGTATCTCAATGATAATGAATTCTATCATCCTCGAGCGGATTTTCCATCGGGAAAAAACTTGGATGGTTTTTCCAACAGAATTCCGCTCAAGCTTGGCTTGCATACACACGGTAACACAAAAGTTCACCGTCAAGAACGCGGTGACGTACAACACTACAACGAGCCAAGAAAATTAAGTTCAATGCTTCTGAGCATGTGTCGAATTGTTTCCCAGCATGCGTAGGAATTTTGAGAGTCAGAGTTTGTACAGACGATCGCAATTTTGGATCGGGACTTTTTCCGACCGAAAAATAGAGAATATGCTCTCAATCTTTTGCTGGTGGGAATTTTCAGATGGAGCATGCACACAGTCGGAATTTCTGACCAAAAGCTCTCATCGGACTTTTGCTGGCGGAATTTCCGATCGTGTGTACGAGACATTAGGCTCCATTCACACTTCACGATTTGGAATTGCGAGAGGAAGCGTCACAATTCTGCTTGCGATTCTAAATTACGTGGTAGTCTTTTGCAAAACATGTGACACGTGTTTGGGTGCCATTTACTCTAAATGGCACCCCAAAGGTGGTGAGATTTTGCAGAGAAGCACGCCTGTATAAAAAGTGTAAAACTTGTCGCCCAAAAAAGGAGCAGGATCTTCTTGTGGGTGACAAACACGCATAGGGCAGCCCATTCAAGTGAATGTGCTGCCCTATGCACGAAACACGGAATCACGTGAGTCCCACTTTGAAAATCGTGAGCGGGAATGCTTGTTCCCACTACAAGTAGCATAAATGGGACCGTAAGGCTAAGTTCACATTGGCATTAAAAGCAGGCATTTGACCAGGCCATTTTTTGCGATACAGCACTGCGTCGCTTTAACTGACAATTGCGCAGCCGTATGACGCTGTATCTAGAATAAGTTGATATACTTTTTTCCCACAAATAGAGCTTTCTTTTGGTGCTATTTGATCGCCTCTGCGCTTTTTATTTTTTGCGCTCAAAACGAAAAAATAACGACAATTTTGAAAAAAAACACTATATTTTTTACTTAAAATACATATAAGAAAAAAAATGTAAAAAAAAATGAATTTCTTTATCAATTTAGGCCAATTTGTATTCTACATATTTTTGTGTTTGGCCCCCCCTGCAGTGTTATCTCAAAACGTTCTAGTAGGCACCACATACTGGCACATTAAGACAGACTTACCTTTCCAACAGAGCCCTCCAGCGCTGAGGCCACAATGACGTCACTATTACAGCACGGCGCTCTCTGCATTTACAGCACTTTCAATGTTTCCGGAATGCAGTGTCACCATGCATACGTAGTGACATCATCGGCTGGATGATGTAAATATTATAGATGCACTGAAATTTTAGTGGTTGAAATGTATTGGCTGAAAAATGTTGTTTCCGGCTTTTTGCTGATATGGAAAAAGGTGGCGATAATGGCGCGGAAAACGCACGCAAACTTAACAATGGTGCATGTATTTTAACGGGGAGGTGCGTTTTTTTTAACTGACCGAAAATGCAGCAAGCAAGATTTTTAACACCACAAAAGAAGCGCAACGGACCAGTGTAAAGACATACATAGAATTTAAAGAAATGCATTTTTCTTGAGCTTTTGTTGCGCTAAAGGTACCGATAATGGCCAAAATCTAATTTATATTAATTTAAAATCATGATATTAATGAAAAAGTCGAATATAATACAATTATATATAAAAATATAAATATTTTTTTAAAACCTGTCATTTTTGTTTACTATCATGTTATTTGCCAGCATGTCTTTGAAGGAGGAAACCCACATAAGCACAGGGAGAACATGCAAACTCCATGCAGATAGTGTCCTGAAGTGGGGATGTCGGAATGATGGGTGCAGCTGCAGGCATCATTCAGATTTTGTATTTTTACAGCCGGCGATTCCCTCTCTTGTAAAAGCAATCGTAACGGCTGCTCAGCCACTTGATTTCTTTTAAAGGCGGCAGGAGGGGACGAATCCCCCCTCCCCCTCCCGCTGCCCTCCAATGCTTTGGCTGTGCGATCGGGGAGCCAGAGAATGAATCGGCCGGCGGTAGGCATTTACCATAGTGCTGACCGTGGACCAGATGGTCCTTGGCCATGTCTATGACCCGCGGAGACCACGAGAGACGTCACTTCCGATGCCAGCAGAGGTAAACGTTTTTTTAGTTGGAAAGCCTGAGATTGTTTTGTTTTTTTTTGATCTCAGGCTTTCCAGCCTGGAGGAGATATAAAGAGGGCCTGTCATGCTCTATTTCTATTACAAGGGATGTTTACATTCCTTGTAATAGGAATAAAATGTATCAAAAAAATGTAAAGGGAAAGTGTAAAAAAAAAAAAATGTAAAGCGCCGCCGCGTGCTCGGACGCAGGAGCGAACGCACGCGTAGGTCACAGCCGCGTGTTAACCTGTTAAAGCGTCGCCTATAGAGATTTTTAAGTACCAAAGCTTGGCGCCATTCCATGAGTGTGCACAATTTTAAATTGTGACATGTTAGGTATTTATTTACTCGGTGTAACATCATCTTTCATACTATACAATAAAATGTTTTTTTTTTTTAATTCATGAAAGTGTTTTTTTCTGAATGCAGTGTCACCATGCATGCGTAGTGACATCATCGGCTACAGATGATGTAAATATTAGACCCCTTTCACACTGGGGGCGATTTTCATGCGTTTTAGCGCTAAAAATAGCGCCTGTAAAAAAGCCTCATCTGCAATCCCAGTGTAAAAGCCTGAGTGCTTTCACACTGCAGCGCTGGCAGGACATCAAAAAAAGTCCCGCAAGCAGCTTCTTTGAGGCACTTTATGAGCAGGGTATACACCGCTCTTAAAGCGCCCCTGCCCATTGAAATCAATAGGCAGCGCCGCCAAAGCGCCTTGGCGCCTTGGCAGCGCCGCAAGCGGGGGTTAAAAGGGCCCGAAAAGCGCTGCAAAAACAACAGTAAAGCGCCGCTAAATCTAGCAGCGCTTTACCACCGACACCCAATTGCTGGCACTGTAAAAGGGCTCTTAGAGATGCACCGAAATTTCGGTGCCTGAAAATTTGGTATTTTATGCATTTTGCAAATAGAGAAAAAGGTGCCGATAATGGAGTTGAAAACACACATGATTTTACCATGCTTAAGGCGTGTTTTTCATAGGTCATGTGACTCAAAAACGTAATAATGGTGCGTTATTAATACGTCCTTGCTGCATTTTCAATGCATTTCAATAGGGAGGTGTGTGTTTTTTTGTTTAGATTTAGAGGTGTTTTTTTTTTTAGTTTACGCAATTTTAAAGCGTGACATGTTAAGTATCTATTTACTTGCCGTAACATCATCTTTCACATTATACGAAAAAATTGGGCTAAATTTACTGTGTTGTTTGTTAGGGTTTTTTTTATTTATGAAAGTGTTTTTTCTTCCAAAAGAATTGCGTTAAAAAATTTGCTGCACAAATACTGTGTGACGTAAAAATTGCAACGACCACCATTTTATTCCCTAGGTCTCTGCTAAAAAAATTATATATATATATATATATATATATAGATTGATCTATATATATAGATATATTTATCACCAGTCCTTGTTTCCCTATAAAATCCAATTGTCATTGGGACAGAAAATGAGGTGAAATCTTCTGGCACAGACAGCAAAACAAATCTATTAAAAAAATATTTTTTACATTAAAAAATGTGTTTGGGGGTTCTGAGTAATTTTCTAGCAAACAAATTATGATTTAGGAGATGTATGTAGGAGATGAATGCCAGAATAGGCCCGGTATTGAAGTGGTTAAAGAAACTAACTTTACTACCATTTTAACAACTTCCTGCCCAGCCTATAGCAGAATGACGGCCAGGAAGTGGTTCAGTTATCCTGAATGGGCATCATATGACGTCCAGCTTGATAACAAGCCAGCGCGACCGGTTGTGTCACTCTGACACACCGCACCTCTGATTGTGGTAAAGAGCCACTGACGGAGGCTCTTTACCTCATGATCAGCTGTGACCAATCACAGCTGATCATAGCGTGAACCAGGAAGTGCCGGTAATTGGTTTTCCTCGGTTTGCGCTGATAGGGAGATCTAATCCGCGGCTCTCCTGTGGGGGGGGGGGGGGGGTGTCCACTGATAATCAGCACCATCATAATCAGCGCAGTCCCCATCAGAGGTGCCCACCACAATGCCAATCAGTGCCCACCCAAATCGCCAATCAGTGCCCATGAAAGTGCCAATCAGTAATGCCTGCCAGTACCTCCTCATCAGTGCCCATCAATTCTACATATTAGTTCAGCCTCATCAGTGCCCATCAGTGAAGGATAAAAATACATTTTTATAACAGAAACAAAGAAAAACTTTTTTTTCCTTTCAAACATTTCGGTCTTTTTTAATTTATTTGGCAAAAAATAAAAACTCCACAAAAAAAAAAGCTCTGTTTGTGGGAAGAAAATGATAACAATTTAGTTTGGGTACAGTGTGACAGCTGAAAGCTGTCGTGGGCAGGAAGGGGGCAAACTCCATGCAGATAGTGTGCTGGTTGGGACCTGAACTGGGGACTGTAGTGCAGCAAGAAGTGAGCACAGTCATACTGCTGTGACACACAATATCGTGTCTCTCACAGATCGGCCGATCCGATCTCTCGGTGCTCGCAGTGTGTATTGTCCCCTCCAGCTCGCTCAGAAGCGTGTAAGCTGAGTTGGCCCCGCCCCCTGAGGATCTGGAGTTTCACTCGACCCCGGTAGCGCTGCACCACAGGTCCTGGCAGCGCCGTAGAGCGGCTCGGGGTGAATTCCGGTGGAATGATCGCGGCGCTCCGTCTCTCATTGCCCGTGTAATATCGCCCACACACGGGCGATGTGCTGCGATCCGCCCGAGCTCTCGTCCTCTTTCTCCGCTCCGGCTATAAGCGAGCCCGTGTCGCCCTGACAGGACCGTGCGCGGCCGCTGTGTCCGAGAAGGAGGAGTGATCCGTCCAGATCCGTAGAGCCGCCGCCGCACATCACCGGGGGACACAGACACCTCCCGGGACATGGTGCGAGGCCCACAGTGAGGCGGCTCCCCGGGCCTCAGCGCCGGGACTGATCGTAGGAAGGAAGCGGAGGAGGCGGAGCACAAAATGGCGGACACTGCGCGGATCCTGCCCGGCTGACACTCCGGAGGGGGCGCTGAGCTTCGCAGTACGGAGATCGGGAGTGACGGTGTGAGCGGAGCGGGGCCCGCCGGGATCAGCGAGTATACGGTGAGCGGTGGGGGAGGTGCGGAGAGCCCCGGGGGTCTGTATTATCGGTGGGGGGGAGGGGATCTCCGGGGACAGTCCCGGGGGGCTCCTCGTGTCCTGTACACCCATCTCATTCCTCCTCTACATCCGGCCGGGGGAAGATTATTCTGGGTGCTCAGGGGGGTCCCCTGATAGGATTTCCCCCTATTGGGGACACGGGGACCCAAATTCTGTCCGATCTGACGTCATTTATACTGGGGGAGGGGTTTATACATGGATTCTCCCAACATTCACCAACTATTCTCCTAAAACTCATTGGATTTCATTAGAGGGAGCTAAATATTGGGTGAAATGAAAGGCCCATTCACACCTCTGCTGTGCATTGTGGGAACGTACAGACTGCCCTATCGTGTGTGTGTGTGTGTGTGTGTGTGTGTGTGTGTTGACGCACGTTTCGAGTTTTAGTCCGCTTTCACACTGTCGCGTTTCTGCCCAGTGCCCCCGCACTTTTTGGTAGACTTCTATTAGATCGCACGGTTGTGGTGCGAATTCTGAAGACTCACTAAAGATGCAGCATGCAACAATTTTGGTGTGTTTTTGGAAAACGCACTAAAAATGCGCAATCTAATTTTAAGTCTATGGCAAAGAGCGGGTAACCTGAGCCAAAACCGCGGGTACACTGCATAGAAAAAAACGCGTCAGATCTTGAATTTTAGTCCTGGTTCACACTGGTTCGCAATTTGAGTCGCACTGAAACGCATGACAATGGAACTGGCATTGCTTCTAATGGTGCCTGTTCATATCAATGCAGCTCGGCTGCGATGCAACTTTACGGAAGAGTCTGCTACTACTTTGGCGCGATTTACGGTGTCATTTGGCCCCATAAAATATGCAAATCCCATCCAAAACCAAATAAGTGCCGCACTCTATAATATATAGGTGCAACCAAAAGTCACACTACATAATTGCACTGCAAATCGCATCACAGTAGTGTGAACTGAGCCGTATCCAATTTTTAGTGCTATTTTGTAGTGTGACAGCGCATGTAATGACGCGTTTTTCAAACTTCATATTTTTTTATTTTTTTTCAGAAGGAGATTGTATACACAAAACGACCAAAAATGCGTGCAAGTGTATTTTTACATTCATTTTTGGTGCATTTTTAGTCTGTGGATCCAAAATGGCACTGTAACTGCGCCAAAGTGGCACGTACATTTTCCAAAAGGGCGTTGTGCGGCATTGATGTGATCGGGCACCATACAGAATAATGTGGTTTCTGTTGTTGCGACTGAAGTTCTTCTTTTTTTGTGTGACTGAAGTCTCATCTGATTGTGTTTTTTGCGATGCCGTTCATATTGAATGCACTAACGTCTCAGTCACGCTTGTGTGATGCGCAGGCAGCCGCATAGGGCAGCTCATTTACTTGCATGTCAGTAGATCACCTTCACTTATTCTGACAGTGAGCTTCACGTGTTTTTTGCAATGCACGTTTGGGCCGCAATAAAATGTGTGTCTGCCAGTCACGTCTGGAGTGTCATTTAAAAAAATAACACCAGAAGCGCGATAGTGTGAATAAAGCTCGCTATGCCATTAGTTGTTAATGGCACCCCGAACAAGAAAACACGCATTTTGTCACACAGAAAAACAAGCAACATTGCGCCAAAACGCGCTGAACTCACAAATTGGAAAAAAGCTCCATGAGTTACTTTGCCACATGTAGGGCAGACCATTGAAATCAGTGGGTTGCTGTATGCGTGTCATGTGAAAAACGCATGTTTTGATTCGTTAGCTGCGATTAAGGGAATAAGGCGCTATTGTTTAATGCCGAATTTCAGGCGCTCTCCCCCATATTTAGGAGCAATGTGTGTAATGCATATATGTGGCAGCAAGAAAGGTGGGCTTTACTGCCCAGCCCCCACACGTTTGGGGCTTGTTTATACTAGCCGTTGGGGGGTGGTAATACCCTGCAGTTGAGCTACATTTTTTCTGCTGCTGAACGACCCCTCCTTTTAGCTAAAAAAGCAGCAGCCGGGTGTGTACACATGCAGGAATTTTACTCCTTTTGTTTTTACTGCAACAGGGGGGAGGGGGGTATAATTCCTGATGGTTGCCCCCCCCCCCCCCGCTGCTGTAAGAATAATGAACATGCAGGAATTGCAACCCTGCACAGTGCAAACTGTTGCAGCACTGTGGTCCAGCATTTACGGGACTAAAACGGGCATTGAGGATGCCTCTGAAGAGCAATCCACGTTCGGATCACTTTTCAAAGAGCAAAGCAAATGTAAATGATGCCCAATGTCCCTGGTGGCGTGAAGTTGTGTGATGGGAGCGCGCGCCCAGCAATCTGACAGCTCGTGATCACCACCAGGACGGGCCCCTGATCATGTGTCCGCTGAGAGCCAATAATAGCGCCCACGTGATGCAGATTCTGCGCTATCTCCTGGTCGGGAAAGCTCACTTATAGGTCTGCCGGGAGGCGGCGTTTAGGGGTTAATATTGAGCGTTTTGTGACTTCCAGCTTCATAACCCTGAAGTGTGATAAGGAACTAAAGGATTCCATTCACTCCCACTCATACGCTCAAATGCCTACGCGCTGCTTTACTGGGTGTAGGGGCAGTTTGTATTTACAATGCATTGTACGTTTTGTTTGTTCATTTACTTTGAGTTGTCACAAAATGGAACCTCAAGTCTATGCAGAGCATTGCACCTCAAGTCTATGCAGAGCATGGCACCTCAAGGCAGTGTTGTGAACAGGCCACATAGGGAACAGTTGTTTTCTATGTGCCCGTGTGTTGAGCCCGCACGCCCTAAGGCAAGCCTTGGATGATTCCATTTTCTTTTTGTGGAAGGAAAGAAAATATTTAAATTTCTACCGCGGAGCTCTTGTGTTCTGCTGGTGGGGGGCAGGGGGGGGCCTTCCTGCCTGACGGAACACGATGATTACTGCTAGTGGCTATAGCCGCCGGCAGTAATCGTATTTGAAAAATTGGATTGTACCCATGTTGATTGACGGAGACAATCTGCCTGACCATAGATTGGTTCGAATCTCAGCCGGTAAAGCATTCAACTGATCTATGAGTGGCTGAGGACTCTGTGGGGGACCCCTTACTGGGAGGGGAATGTATTTAGATTGAAAAAATTAAGCCTTACCCGTGGTTTGGATTACTGCCCTGGTGGTACTCTATATTGGCATTCGCGTGTACACACACACACACACACACACACACACACACACACACACACACACACACACACACACACACACACACACACACACACACACACACACACACACACACACACACACACACACTTAGGGATCGACCTATTACCGTTAGGGCTGCTTATTGCAGGCCGAAAATCATCATTTTCAGAAATATCGGTATTAGTCGCAAACTAGACCGATATTGCTTGAAGGGGTTGTATCAAAGTGATTCTTGCAGCTACAGGCATCACCCCGGTATCCTTCTTTATATCGGACGGTTGGCTGTATTGCAATTATAACTGATGCAGCTCAGCAGTCGCTCAGCTGTTATTACAAACAGCGGGAGGGGACACACCCCCCCCCCCATTCCGCCGCTCTCCCGTCCCACCAGGAGGCCCAAGCAACCAGCCGGCACATCCGCCGGCCAAAGACCTGAACAAGGCCAATGCTTCGTTTGGGTCTCGGATCTAGTAACCCGGAAGCAATGTTATGACATCACTTCTCGATTACTGGCATCTTAAAGGCACCAGTTTAAAAAAAAAATTATTCGAAAACGCCGATCTTGACATTTTGAATACTTTCAAGAGCAGATGAGGGGTTTGGGGTCTTATAGACCCCCCCCCCCCGATCCTTCCATAAAGAGTACCTGTCCCTGCCTATTACTGTCACAAGGGATGTTTACATTCCTTGTGATAGCAATAACGGTAATAAATAATTTCGGCAAACAGTATCGGCCTGAGCGGTTGCCAAAATATCGGTACCGAAAATGATATCGGTGGATCGCTAGTGTATATAGACTGTGTGAGGATGGCTTAGTCCTATATTCTCTGTCTTTCTGTCCGATACTTACCTGTGACCCCTGGAGGGTGGGCTGTGATGTATATTGCTCACAAATAAATGGATCTGTCTTGCGTGCTGCCACCCATACGTTTTAGTGCATACCCAGCTGATGTTTATTTTATGGACTTTGGTTCCCTGTGTGGTATATCGTACCTGGGACAAGTGTGCGCACAGGAAGGGGAATACACAAAACATGTTGCGCCTCTTGGGAAGGAGCGTTGGAAGGTTTTTACCTTTATGCATACAATGTATGAAGGTAAAAGCAAAACTTTTTTGACTTTAGAAACACTTGTTTGCCGCATCGATCGGGGACATGTTATACACAAGCACATTAGAGGTGTATGAATCAAGCTGTGTGCGATAGGAAACTTGTCTGATTGCTCCTGTTTTGTACGGCCTCGCTGCTCAACAGAATTGATATGTTTTTTTTCCCTTCCCTGTGGCCTTGTGTTGCATTTCATGTTTGCCCATCTTTTATCATAGTGGAAATTGACGTTGGTTGTCAATAATTAATAGTTTTGAGTCTGACCTTGTGTGTCTAGGGTCAATTGGTAATTTTTTTTTATTTTATTTTTTTAATTTGAAAGTTACATCACTGGTACAATTCCATTGATGGGGGCTATGTGCTGTCATGCAGGAGAAACCAGAAAAAAAGCATCAGAAATGCAAGCACTGCATTTTAGATGCATTTCCATTGAAGTCTGTGAAACCAAAAATGCAATATCCTGCGGGCAAAGAAGTCCCTGACCCTTTTCTGTAGACACATCGGTTGAAAATGCACAGATATGAATGTGGCCCATTGGAACTCATGGTACATGGACTGTAGTGCATTTCTGCAGAACTGAAGATGCACTGAAAAATGCATAGGCATGAACAAGGCCTACAATGTGGAGTATTGCGTGTGTCTCCATTGTAGAAAGGTACAACTTCCAAAGAATCATGTCCTCAGTTATCAAACAAAATTGCAACAAAAGAATCATTGTAGGAAGAGATTCCTGTCACCAGAGTGAACTGAAACAATGTATAAAGTTGGTTCCAAGGGCTTCCTGTTCAGCAAAAACTGTGACCAACATGATGGAGGAAGATGTAAACATGGATATGTGAGGAAAGTGCAGTACAGATTACCACCTAGTATTGGTTTGAAGAATAAGTGCCTGCTTGCGCCACAAACGCTCTCCGTCTGTTCCGGATGGTTTCTGCATGTGCAATTTTATGCCTATATATAAAAAAAATATTTTTATTTATATTTTATATATATTTATTAATATATATATTTATATAGATATATTTATATATATATATTTTTATTTATATTTTATTTATATATTTTTATTTTTTTAATGCTTTTCCGGATGCATTCCAGATGCTTTTACGACCTCATTTATTTATTTTTAATTTATTATTTTTTTTTTTTTTTTTTTACTGTCCTGGTGTCCGGTGCGTTTTTGATGATTTTTGCGCTAACCAATCAATATACACTTGCTTTTATTTTTCTTAACAAAAATATGTAGCAGAATACATTTTGGCCTAAATTGATGAAGAAATTTGATTATTTAATTAATATATATTTTTTTTTAATTGTCATTTTTTGCGCTAAAACAAAAAATAAAAATTGCCGAGGTGATTAAATGCCACCAAAAGAAAGCTCCATTTGTGTGAAAAAGGACTTACATTTTATTTGGGTATAGTGTCAGAATCGCACAATTGTCCATTTTTTTTAAAGTAACGCAGAGCCGTATCGTAAAAAATGGCCTAGTCATGAAGGGGGGTAGACCTTCCGGAGTTGAAGTGGTTCAATACAAAAAAAAAATATCAAATGTGTTACGATTTCTCCTTAAAGAGGAAGTAAACCCTCAGGGACCACTTTGACCTACAGGTAAGCATTAAGGCTTACCTGTAGGTCCAATAAATATCTCCTAAACCTACAGGGTTTAGGAGATATTTAGAAAAGAAAAGGCACCGCTATCTACGGCGCATGCGCCGTAGACAGCGGGGCGCAGGCGCACTGCGCATGCTGAGTTCACGGCGATATGCCGCTCTACTGCGCGGGAGTGACGTCATGGCCGCTCCAGCGAATGACAGCGCTGGAGCGGCGAGACCCGGAAGTCACTCCGGGTTTGCTGGCGACGCAGAAGATCGTGGATGAGGACCGCTTCGGGGGCTTCGTTCTTAGGTAAGTCATTCATAATGAGCTAGTATGCTATGCATACTAGCTCATTATGCCTTTGCCTTGCAGGTTGTGTTTTTTTTTTTTTTTTTTTTTTTAAAAATAGGCTTTACTTCCTCTTTTTAATGCACAGTATACATGCTATAAAGCATGCATGTGTCTGTCTGCTGATTCCCACCTATAAGAAAAGATGGCTGCCATTTATTACACACAGGCGAGAGCTTATCACCATGTCTGCTGGACTTGCTGGTGTTATGTTTTTAGATCTGTTTTCTGCCAAATCGGTGAAAGGGCATTGGCACTGGTTATACCTGTTTACACCATGCAAGCTTAAAGCACATAGTAGTTTGGCCAGTTGTGACCATAGGACAGTTTTTTCAGGCTATGCCAAATGTTTTTTCTTTTTGTCTTAGGAGCGGCAATAGAATCTTTACTGTCAGCAGATTTTTTGTCTATTTTTAGTTAAGAAAAGCTTTTTGAATTCAAGATATTTTCAGCTAGTGAAGTTGCTGCTTTATATGTGTGAACCGGCTCCATTGAGCTCTCCTGTCATGCGAATTGGATGTGGAAAAATCTGCATCCAATTCGCAATAGTGTGAACCCAGACTGAGACAAATTGCTGTTTGCGTGCATACATAACTGACGCAAGCGTTTATTTTTATTATTTATTTTTGCCGTTATACCCTGATGATGCCTCTAATGGTCTGTCTGGCCTGAGGGTCTCTATGGTAATCTCTCTTCTATGGTGGTCCGGGGGTTTCCTCCTTGGTGTCATCTGTATTATGTGCATATACAAAAGACTCTTCATAGCGTAGTGTCGTTTAAAAGGTTTAATATTACATGGAACAGCTTTATGTACTTGCTTTTTAAAAATAAAAACGTGTAAATCATCCACAAATGTTGAGTTTGTGTACCGCCGGCATGCCTCTGCTCATGCCCTATGCGTTCCGTCACGCCCAGGTAACTTCATCAGGGTATAACGGCAAAAATAAATAATAAAATGATAATAAAAGTAAATGCTTGCGTCAGTTATGTATGCACGCAAATAGCGTTTTGTCTCAGTCTGGGTTCACACTATTGCGAATTTTAGATGCAGATTTTCCCACATCCAATTCGCATGACAGGAGAGTGTTACCAGCTCTCAATGGAGCCGGTTGACACATCTCTGGGGCGGCCGCTGAGCGCACAGCAGAAGAGTTCTGTGTGTCTTTGGCTCAGTTTCAGATCCAAATTCAGCCAAAAATTCAGACCTTGAACGGGGGCGCACTGGACCCCCCCCTGCTGCGAGCCACACACATGTGAGGTATCGCCACAAACGTCAGGTCATAGTGGTGGATTTATATTGTTTGTCGCTCTTAGGCAGGTGTGCGCAATTTTAAAGCCTGTTGGGGGTGTTTTGGTATCTATTTGCTTGGTGTTGCATCGTTTTATATTTTACCAAAAATTGGCATATATTTAGTGTGTTTTTTATTTTTTTTATTTTTTTTTTTTCCCTAAACAATTGTGTTTGAAAACCAACTGCACAAATACCATGTGACACAAAAAATTGCAAAACCCACCGATTTATTCTCTAGGGCCTCTGTTTTAAAAAAGATATACTGTTTGGGGGTGCTAACTAATTTTCTAGTAAAAGGTACTGATTTTTACATGTAAAAAAAAAGTGTCAGAAAAAGGCCTGCTCTTCAAGTGGACAGAAAAGTGATGTGCCCTATGTATGCAGTTGAAGAACAGAAGATCCTGGAAGCAGCGAAGACTGTTTGGGTGTTATTTTGAGATGGGCTTGGTGATGTAGCTGGGGCAGAGTTATGGATGGCTTTGATGACAATAGTATTTAGATTTCTTTTTTTTTTTTGTGGGTGGATGCCAGTTAGAGCTGCACGATTCTGTCTAAAATGAGAATCATGATTTTTTTTTTTTTTTGCTTGGAAGATAGATCACGATTCTCGAGGCGTAACATCTTTCACATTAAAAAAAAAAAAAAAAAAAAAATGGGCTAACTTTACTGTTTCGTTTTTTTTTTATTTTTTTATTTATTTTTTTTAATTGAAGTGTTTTTTTTTTTCTCCAAAAAACTGTGTTTGAAAGACTGCTGGGCAAATACAGTGTGACATAAAATATTGCAGCAATTGACATTTTATTCTCTAGGGTCTCTGCTAATATTTACTATCTCCCAGTTCCAGCGAAGTCGGCAGCAGAGGCCGATCGATCGCTTGGCTCTCTGCTGTTGCCGGCGCCATTCTCGGTGAGGGAATCAGGAAGTAAAGCCTGCGGCTTCACTTCTCGGTTCCCTACTGCGCATGCGCGAGTCGCGCAGCGCAATGAGAATCTTCAGCGCTGTCTGCCGGGACACGTGTGTGTCCGGCAGACAGCGCGCCGGGACAGGAAGCTGCGTAAACTCCCGTGGGAGTTTATGCCCGGAAGTGGGTGCAGATACCTGTCTTGGACAGGTATCTGCACCCCCCTCCCCCCTGAAAGGTGCCAAATGTGACACCGGAGGGGGGCAGGGTTCCGTGAGCAGATAAGTCTCTCCACTTGTTATATGAAAGAATCGGCAAACTTTGCAATAGAGATGGTCAGGGGGGTTGAATCAAGATCACATTTTTTTAACAATTAATTGTGCAGCTCTAATGCCAGTGGAGAGGCTTGGCAGAGAAGGGTGGCAGACATTGAACAGTTAAGAGAACAGTTAATGGGTGTATTGTGAATACAGTATAGGTGTTGATGGCAGCTTGTAAATGACATTGTAGTGGTTGCCGGTTTTTCTCATTTTAGACATTTTTGTTTGCCAAGTTCATGATCAAACTGAAGTTTCCTCTGCTGATACCAAAAGGTCCTTTTTGTTAGATGTAGTAGTCGGTAGATGGCACAAAACGCATAAATCATAAGGCTATTATCCTTCAAATGCTTCAGATTTTTTGGCCCTTTTTTGTGTTTTACCACCTTGACAAGGTCAAGGATTATCTACCTTGTTTAAAATTAAACGCGTTCCGTGCTAATGTCAGTCTGTGGGGAGTGAAGAGCTTCCCAATTGAATTTACCTTAAAATCTGTCACTGAACTGAATAGCAATTTGTAGCTCACCCATCGTGACACTATAAAAATGCATCTTCTTTCTTTTTTTTTTTTTTTTTTTTTTTTTTATTGCTGTAAAATAAAATCGGTTTGGTTTTAGGTGCTGTTATTGTACCTAGTAGTCATGCATTAAAGGATTTCTCCAGTGTAAACAAAGGCTTCTATAGTTGAAAATGGTAAAACTTTTCAGATTTCTAAATATAGCCTGTTGACAATGTTGTCTCCGTTTGGTCAGTTAGGCCCCTTTCACACTGGGACGGGGTCGGCAGTAAAGCTTTACCGTCGTTTTAGCGGCGGTTTTCAGCTGCTAGCGGTGCGGTTTTAACCCCCGCTAACGGCCCCGAAAAAGGGATAAAACCGCCTGCAAAGCGCCACTGCAGCGGCGCTTTGCCGCACTGTCCCATTGATTTCAATGGGTAGGACCGGTGAATACACCGCTCCAAAGATGCTGCTAGCAGGACTTTTTTTGACCATCCTGCTAGCGCACCACTCCAGTGTGAAAGCCCTCTGGATTTTTTCAGGTGATATACGGGCGCTATTTTTAGCGCTGTAGCACCTGAAAAACGCTCCAGTATGAAAGGGGCCTTAAAGGGTCGTTACGGCCGCAATGTATTTATTTATTTTTTTTTTTTTTTTTAAAGTCAGCAGCTACAAATACTGTAGTTGCTGACTTTTAATAAGGACACTTACCTGTCCAGCGAGCCCGCGATGTAGGCCCCCTCAGGCCGATCCGTTCATCGAATTGGTTGCCCGCGCCTCCATCTTAACAAAGGGAAACGGGCAGTGGAGCCTTGCGGCTTCACTGCCTGTTTCCTACTGCGTGTGTGTAAGTCGTGCAGCGCTTTATGAATGGCACTGTTGTGTTCTGGGACACACACATATTTCCCAGAAGGCAAAGGGGCTGCTCGCCGAGGTTTCAGGTAATTTTTTTTTTTTTTTTTAAGATTATTAATGCAGTTATCTTTTTTTATATATATATATATATATATATATATATATTTATAATTTTTTTTTTTTTTTTGGTGGCCCTCCGCTTTAAGATGCAATTCATTGTACATCATTAAAGCGGGTAAAGGGCCTCTTTAAGGCAAGTCGTAGATGATGATGCAATTTTTTTCTTTACTGCAATCACAGGTTGGAGGAAAGAAAATTGCTTGCTTCCCCCATCAACACAGTCTGTGTTGTGTTGTGGCTATAGCCGCTAGCAGTAATCACATGCAAAAATTTCGACAGGCTGGTTAGTACAGCCTGCCTGCCCATAGATGGATCGAATCTCAGCAGGTCCCGGCTGAACCGGCCTATATTCAATTCTTCTTTGGCTGGCTTAAAGTGGCTGTAAACCCCAATCTTGTATCTATAGGTGCTGAAAATGTCCCCTGAACGTGCATTGTTTAGGAGATATCACCTGCCACCAGATGCAGCTTGTCACTTGCCACGTCGCCTGCCTTCATATGCAGCTTGTCACTTGCCACGTTGCCTGCCACCAGATGCATTTTGTCCCTTGCCACTTCACCTGCCACCAGATTTGGATTGTCACTTGCCATCAGATGCAGCTTGTCACTTGCCACGTTGCCTGCCACCAGATGCATTTTGTCCCTTGCCACATCCCCTGCCACCAGATGCTTTTTTGTCCCTTGCCACATCCCCTGCCACCAGATGCTTTTTTGTCCCTTGCCACGTCACCTGCCACCAGATGCAGATTGTCACTTGCCACGTCGCCTGCCTTCATATGCAGCTTGTCACTTGCCACGTTGCCTGCCACCAGATGCATTTTGTCCCTTGCCACTTCACCTGCCACCAGATTTGGATTGTCACTTGCCATCAGATGCAGCTTGTCATTTGCCACGTCGCCTGCCAGACCTGGAATGCGAAGGAATGGCCACCCCATAAATGACGGCTTCCCCACACATGCACGGGAGTGACGTCATGGAAGGAAGACGGGTAAAGATGGAAGCTGCCTTCAGCGATCGCATCTCACCCAGCTCTTCTGCTCTGTCCTCCTCCTGGTCTAGCTGACGTAGCAAGTCACATGACCTGGAAACACTGGAAGAACACTCGAACTATTGCATTGATAACCCAAGTGCCATAGAGGTGCATTTCCATGTCACCGTCTTATCTGAAAGATGCCAAGGATATAATAAAACGCATGCGCATCTCAGAGGGCCAACACAAGAAAAAGCTAATTGGGTCTATTCGATCGATCCAAAACTGTGCTGTTCCCCTTTGATTCTCATTCCACCTCCCTCACGTTTCTGTAGACCTAATGTGTAGGTTTTCTAACTTGGAACAGTTGGATTATCAACAATTCACAAAATAGAGGCCGGGGGTGCTCTTTGGTAATCGGACAGAGGTGGTTTTTCAAACTTCATATCAGAGGGAGAAATTCGAAGTCCTGCACAATATTTGAAACACTAAGTCCCAAAAGTTAGTCCCTTGGCAGTGATAGAACTACAAGTCTTGGTGGTCCTTGGCAGTACATTGGTTGATGATCTTATATGTATACGAATTGTAGGGTAAAAAATCCTTCTGTGGTGAATGGCTAGTGCCATCCACTGATGTAGCTTATTCTAAAGTTGGATCTTTACCTTCTCTGTGAATCTCCTTTTCTTTTTTTTCATTTCTTTTTTAAATGTCATGCTAACTCTGTGGTAAGTGGGCAGTGGTCACCTTTTTTAGGTGTACAACAATATCTTGTTTGCTTTTCATAGTGGCTGCTTTACTCTGGAGTTCTATTTGTTATTCAGAGTTACTGTTTGCACAGATACAGACGTAGGTAACAAGTTGTCTTCATGGCAAACACGCGTATTCCCTTTCAGCAATGCGTAGCTCAGGATTTGCACTGTTGATCAGGAGCATGGTGTTAGAGAATGGGCTGACATCACTGTGTGTTTCACTTCCAAACTTCAACTAAATAGGAGAATCCCCCAGTGCCAATGTAGAATAATTTATTTGGTCAGGGTACAGTTGGCACCGTTGGCCCAGATAATATGTACAGCCAAAATTAAGTTGTGGGGGTTGGGTGTATTGTGGGGTTGGGTGTATTGTATCTGATTCACAGGTAGAAATGTATTAGACTTGCTCCAAAACACTTGCAGCCCCGAGAAATGATTCATATTGGCTTATTTATCAAGGGGTGTTGTTTTTTTTTTTTTTTTTTTTTTTAAAGAATGTCTTCTTTCACAAAACTGTGGTATCGAATGTTAATTCAATCAAGCTAAATCAAATCTTGGAAAGGCCAATAAGTCAACTCTAAAACATGGTGGTTGGAGGAATCTCCTTTGTTTGTTGTATTTAGACAGCCTCAGCCCCCATGGCGGTCTGAATACTCGGACGGTGACTACATGTGATATGATGCTGTATCTGATTTTTTTATTTTATTTTTTATTCTGATTACAGTTTGGTTATAATAGTGTTGCCTATAGAGGTGCAAATGAGTAATCCAAGGTGAACCTTGACTTATTTGCACCTCCTATGGGCAACATACACATGCTATGAATTCTAGTCTACCCTACTGACTGATATTACTATATTGAAGATTAGGAGTGGGTTCCAGTGTACCGGTATGTTCTATTCTGTATTTGTCCATGCATCACAATTAACTTTCTCAATTGCAAATTTGTTACTTAAAGCGGCGTTCCACCCAGAAATGGAACTTCCGTGGATCGGATTCCTCCCCCGCTCCGGTGCCACATTTGGCACCTTTCAGGGGGGGGGGATACCTGTCAAATCCAGGTATCTGCTCACACTTCTGGGGAAAGATTGCTGCAATATGTGTGGTGAAAGTACGCGATGTCTGCCCCCCGCTGCCTTCTGGGAGACACACAGGTCCCAGAAGACAGCAGGGACCTTTCAGAAAGTAAAGTGCAGCGTGACTCGCGCATGCGCAGAAGGAAACGGGCTGTAAACTTGCAAGGCTTCACTTCCTGTTTCCCTTAGTAAGAATGCCGGCGCCTGCACCTGGAGAGGAGGGACAGGTCGGCTTCAGGTGCTGACATTGCGGGCTCCCTGGACAGGTAAGTGTCCTTTATATTAAGTCAGCAGCTACAGTATTTGTAGTTGCTGACTTTTTAAAAAAAAAATATATTTTTTTTTTTTTCCCCCGAGGCGAAACTCCACTTTAAAGCGTTGCTAAACCCACTACAGTAAAATCAGTCTGTATATGCAGTAAAGCATGCTTGTTATACTCACTGTGGAACCTAAGGGGTTAATCCTTAGCATTGTAAAAAAGGCTTTTTGATCCCGGCTTCTCTGATCCTCCCCTTCCACTGTCCCCAAGCAATTTCTTGATAACACAGTCTATGCAGTCAGGCTGCACATGCTCAGTTTGGTGTGTATTGCTAAAGGTTTATTTTTTATTTTTTTATTTTTTTTTTTTCTTGGAAGGTTGCATGTGATCGGCACAGGGTCAATCAGCACTGTCCAGACAGAGGGACAGGGGCCCTGCAGTGTCATAGGACAGTCGGAAAACTCCTACACGCTTTAACCTGTGCTTGGCTGGACACTGATAGAAGTTACAAGACTGCTATATACTGCTGATGAGAAAAGGTGTTTAGCAGTTTATTTTTACTAAAATAATTGCATTTCCATGTTGTGTACTGTGGGAGACCAGATATAGTGAATGTAGGCTCCTGGGTTTAGTAACACTTCAAAATGGTTGTTAACCCTGACATATACCCAGTGCAGTGAACAGCCTCAGATGATACACAGAGATGAAACAAATTCTCCTACACAAGTTTTACTTGTATATCTGCTGTCTTACACCCCTTCCAAAGGGAAGATCATGTTTAAAAATATTTCTTCATCTGTCATCAGCACATACGGAAAGGTGGGGAGGCTGCAGTTAGTGTGTGAGAGCTGATTGGAGGAAAGGAACATACAAAATCCATGACTACATATTCTGTTGTACGTGATTATGTACATAGTTGTACATGATTTACTATGATGTGGAGAAAATAAATACTAGATCCCTTGCAGATTTTGTAAGTTTTCCCACTTACAGAAAAAAATGAACGGTTTTATCATTTTTATCATAGCTGTATTTTAAATGATAGAGACAGAATATCAACCAAAAATCCAGAAAAAACGCATGATACAAATGTTACAAATTGAGTTGCAGTTCGGTGAGTGAAATAAGTATTTGATCCCCAAGGAACTCATGACTTGGTACTTGGTGGAAGAACCCTTGTTGGCAAGCACAGAGCTAAGACGTTTCTTGTAGTTGGTGACCAGGTTTGCACACATTTTAGGAGGGATTTTGGTCCACTCTTCTTTACAGATCTTCTCTAAATCCTTAAGGTTTCTTGGCTGTCGCTTGGCAACTTGAAGGTTCAGCTCCTTTCATAAATTTTCGATAGGATTAAGGTCTGGAGACTGGCTAGGGCACTCCTTTGTTGCCTTGGCGGTATGTTTTGAGTCATCGTCATGCTAAAAGACCCAACTGTGACCCATCTTCAATGTTCCGGCTGAGGGAAGAAGGTTCTCATCCAAGATTTCACAATACATGGCCTCGACCATTGGCTCCTCAATGTGACAAAGTCGGTCTGTACCTATAGCAGAGAAACGGCCCCCAAGCACAATGTTTCTACTTCCGTACTTGACTGTCGGGATGGTGTTCTTGGGGGTCATAGTCCTCCTTTTTCTCCCTCCTCAAGAAGGTACATGTTCAGCCAATGAACATCTAAATGATTCAGAGAAGGATTTGGAGAAAGTGCTGTGATCCGATGAGACCAAAATTTAGCTCTTTGGCAATAACACGACTCACTGTGTTTGGAGGAAGATAAATGCTGACTATGACCCTAAGAACACAATCCCTACAGTCAAGCATGAAGGTGGAAACCTGATGGTTTGGGGCTGTTTCTCTGCTAAAGGTACAGGCCAACGTTGGCGCATTGAGGGTCCAATGGACGGGGCCATGCATTTTAAAATCTTGAATGAGAACCTTCTTCCCTCAGCCACAACACTGAATATGGGTCATGGGTGGGTCTTCCAGTGAGACAATGAACCAAAACATACTTCTGAGGCAACAAAAGGGTGGCTCAAGAAAAAGCACGCTGGGGTCAGTGGCCTAATCAGTCTTCAGACCTTAATCCCAAAGAAAATGTATGAAGGGAGCTGAAACTTCGAGTTGCCAAAAGACAGCCAAGAAACCTTAAGGATTTAGAGAAGGTCTGTAAATGTGTGGACCAAAATCCGTCCTGAGATGTGTGCAAACCTGGTCACCAACTACAAGAAATGTCTGACCTCTGTGCTTGCCAACAAGGGTTTCTCCATCCAGTACTAAGTCATGTTTTGCTTGGGGATCAAATATTTACTCGCTGAACTGCAACTCAATTTTATAACATTTTGTATTGTGTATTTTCTGGGTTTTTGGTTGATATTCTGTCTATCATTTAAAATACACCTATGATAAAAATGTATAGACCGTTCATTTCTTTGTAAGGGGGCAAATGTACAAAATCTGCAAGGGATCAAATAATCATTTTCCCCACTGTAGCACACAGTCTGGGCTTCTATTCCGCTATAGATGTAGGATCTGAACATGCCTGAACTCATCTGTACTCCGTGTGCATGAACCCTGAATCATGCAATCAATGTGTGTGCAAGTCCCTTGCACTACGTGGTTGTGTGTAAATCTGAATTAGATTGTAACTTGTGTATTGGGCTTTAAACAGATTTTCCTTTTTTAAAGCTCTAAACTTTGTCTGAAAAGCGATTCACCACAGATTGCTTTTCAGAGGCCTTTGCAAATCAACCACACGTGTGAATTGGGCGTAAATCTGATTTGTTGCTGTGTTGACTCGCAATGCCGTTTGTTCTTTGCAAAATATCCTGATTCGGGTGAAATGACCTCTAATTGGGATTCCAGGCTCTTACAGCAGATGCTGCATCGGTTATGTCTGAGAAGTAAACAGAAGGACTTGGCTATTAGGACGCCCAGCATAGTCTGTCAGCTGCTGTTGTCTCGCATTCGCTTACATCCTCTTTTGCGCTTTATTTTCCTTCCTGTGATGTTTTTATAGTGATGTCACTAAGATGTCTGCACTTACACACAGGTAATGTCACAAAATTGCTTAATGTGTTTTCATTACTCTGAAGCTCTTATCGCCTCCCAAATTGGTTATTTTCTTTACATCCCAACATTATATTGATTGCCATTCTGAGATTTTCGCAGGATTGGTGTAAGACATCAGGGTTTTACCCATAGAACACAAGGCAAAGCTCTGAATCCAGAAAGGAGTATGTGTAAGAGCCATTTACCAAAGTCTGATACTTTCCTGCACTTGATATGTACTAATATTTTAGGCTTTTTTCACACTTGAGCTCAACAATACTGCTTTTACAGGCGTTAGAGCTTTTATTTTATTTTTCTTTGCCTCAACAGTTTAGAAGAGGCGCCTTTGAGCATAAAAAAATGAAAAGCTCCCAAATGCATGTTAAAGAGGAGTTCCGCCTGGGGAAAAAAAACATTTAAAGTCAGCAGCTACAATTACTTAGCTGCTGACTTTTAATATATGGACACTTACCTTTCAAGGGAGCCCACGATGTTGGCATCCCAGCTGATTTTCGGATCGGCTTTTGGGTGCTGCCACCGCCATCTCCACTAAGGGAAACTAGCCGTGAAGCCTTTAGGCTTCACGACCGTTTCCCTACTGTGCATGCGCGAAGCACGCTGCGCTTTCTAATTGGCCCGGCAGCGGAGGAAGGAGGAGGGGGGCCGGACTTCCAAGGGATGGAGCCACCCAGAAGTGGGGACGGGGACCTGTCAAACAGGTCCCCTGTTCCCTCCTCCCCCCTGAAAGGTGCCAAATGTGGCATGGGGGGGGGGGAGATTTTGGGTGGAACTTTGCTTTAACCACTTCCCATCCAGGCCAATGCTGACATTTCTCTCCTTCGTGTAAAATTTCATATTTTTTGCTAGAAAATTACAAAATTACAAAAAAACCCCAAGCATTATATATGTTTTTTTTTATTTTTTTTTAGCAAGAATTAGAATTTAGAGAATACAATGGCGGTCGTTGCAACTTTTTATCTCGCATGGTATTTGTGCAGCAATTTTTCGAACACGTTTTTTATCATGCTTTAAAAAAAAAAAAAAAACATTAAAGTCGACCCAATTTTTTTGCATAATGTGAAAGATGAAGTTACGCCGAGTAAATGCATACCTAACAAAATTGCACACGCTCGTGGAATGGCGCCGAATTTCGGTACGTAAAAATCCCCATAGACAACGCTTTAAATTTTTTTTTACTGGTTACATGTTTTGAGTTAGAGGAGGTCTAGAATTATTGCTCTCGCTCTAACGTTCGCAGCGATACCTCACATGTGTGGTGTGAACACCGTTGACTTGCACACGGGATCAGGAGCACTTGAATTTTTTTTTTTTTTTTTTTTTTTAGTTTGACACTTTTGATCACTTTTATTCCTATTACAAGGAATGTAAACATCCCTTGTAATAGGAATATGGCATAATCGGTCCTCTTTACAGTAAGACCCCACATCTCACCTCTAGGCTGGGAAGCCTGAAATAATTTTTTTTAACGATCACAGCTACCCAGCCGAGGCGCCGCCATTCATTTGAATGCAGAGGTTGGTGATATCTGAATGATGTCTGTAGCTGCAGGCATCATTCAGCTATACCCCCGCAAAGTCAAGGACGTACCTTGGGCGCAAAGTGGTTTACGACTAGGTTCAGACTTCTGAGTGTGGTCGTGGGTTCTGAATGGCAACCCCACACATGTAAAATCGCAGGGCGGGTGCAGGAACCGCAGGGAAATGGCATGGTCAAAAAGACTGAGATTTTCCTGTGGCCGTATATTTGAAAAGGTGCACGCACCCTTTTTGCAGAAACGCAGGCTCGGTAGCCCATTCATTTGAATGGGCTGCTGTGCCTGCGCAAATATGGCCCGCAAAAATGCATAGGTGTGACTCTACTGCAATTTAAGCACATTTCAGCGTTAATGCATTCTAATTAATGGCCAATATTCTGGCCAATAGAATGTATAAACGCCAGATGCATAAATGTGCGTCAGCACGCATGCAAAAACGCAGGTTTTATGGCACTTTTGCTGACGCTAAACCCCTGTAGGAGAAAAAAACATCAATAGAATAGTGTGCTTGAAGCCTTACAAAGGTTTGGACATGAAGCAGAAAATGTAGGTGTAACTACACTTAATAATAATAAAATAAAAATGAGAGCTTACTAGCAATGTAAAGAGGTTGTAAACCCTTGAGGTTTTTTTACCTTAATGCTATGCTATGCCTTAAGGTGAAAAACCATCTATAGTGCAGCAGCCCCCCAGAGCCCCTGTTTTACTTGTCTGAACCCAATCTTTCCAGCGATGAGAACAAGCACAGCAGCTCCAGCTGCTGTCTTGGGTCCTCATTGGATAGATTGATAGCAGCAGGAGCCATTGGGCTCCTCTGCTGTCAATCAAATCCAGTGACATAGGGGGAGGGGCCGAGTCCTGCTGTCTGTCACGACTAAAAATTTTTTTTTTTTAAAGAAAGTGTGAAAAAAAAGTGTGTGTGTGTGTGTGTGTGTGTGTGTGTGTGTGTGTGTGTGTGTGTGTATATATATATATATATATATATATATATATATATATATATATATATATATATATATATATATGTGTGTGTGTGTGTGTGTGTGTGTATTCTGTACCAAATATGCTGTAGAAATCTTCCTCCACTAAGTCTGGTTGCAGCCATTTTAACTGTGGGCAGCTGAAGCTGCTGCCTGTTCACTTCCTGGATTTACTTAGAAGCACACCTCCAGCTCCAATTGGCCCTCTTATGACTCGCCCACCTTCCTCTTTTCCTGGCAAACTCTCACCAGAGTGAGATAGAGAGCTGTACATGATGTCATAAGCCTAGGCTAATGACCAGACAAGTAACAGGAAGTAGGCTGTATGAGGTATTTACTGCCAGAAAAAAAATGTTTTACTATCCAAAGTTAAAACAACAAGGGCAGAAGATTTAATAGATAGAAAGATGAAAAAATTACTGAAGTTCCGCTGCTTCCACCTTTCCCGACCCAAGCTTTTGCTGAATGACCTCAGAATAGCGCTGGATTGGCTGGCTGGGTGGGAAGTATGTTATTTCAGACATGGTAAGAAGGGGTTAATATTAAAATGAACCTGGGGGATGGGTACGTTCCTCTTTAAGCGGTTTGTCTGTAAATTAACTCGATTTGTCTGCTTTGCTATGAGCCAGACTTCTAACATGGACCCCATGCCTATAGAAATGCTTTGTGTATCCTCCGTATTAGAGGCATTTGCTTTTATAGTCAGGAAACATGTAGGCAGGCATAGTCTGGACTGAAAGGAAATCCAGATCTTCCCTCTAATTCTCCAGCCTTTATTTTCAAAGATCTTATTGGAGGGGGTTCCCCTGCTCGTGTTAATAATAGACTGCCATCCGTCTGACATTTTGTTGGCTTGCAACCACAAACTGCTTGTTTATGTTCAGCGGTTGTGACATTTTGTCTGCAGTGCTGTCTCCCTCGCATATTCTCATTCTTGTGTACACACACACACACACACACACACACACACACACACACACACACACACACACACACACACACACACACACACACACACACACACACTTTATTCAATAGCATAAGGGCTGTTTTTGTTATTTAATTTTTGGATCGAGGCTGTGCATTAAGTAGTAGTGCATTAAAGTGGTTGTAAACACTGACATATACCTAGCTAAGTGACTGGCCCTTGTGATACACAGAGATGAAGCAAATCCTCCTACATAAGTTGTCTGTTTATCTGAAGTCTCTGCCTCCATAACCGTTTAAAGCTTATCTACAATTCCAGAAAGCAGGGGGTGAGCCGAAGTTATACTGCAGAGCTCAATGAGGAAAGCTGATTGGATAGAAGAGAACCCCCCTAATCGCAGGCTGTGTGCTGGAGCTCTCTCCCCTGTCACCTTTTCTCTCTTGGCATCAGGAAAACTTGTCAGAAGTGACTCTTGCAGATAGCAGAGGAAAGAGGAAGCAGAGAGAAGTGACACGGCTTCCCACCTGATGTTTGTATTAGAAATCCTTCCACCTTACAGCTTGCATGTGTAGCAGTGGGCGGGACTCGGGAGGTGCAGGAGAGCAGAAGTCGGCTCATACTGTGACAAGAGGCAAGCAGCAAATGGGCATAAATCTGCTACAGACGCGTGTGTAAAGGAGACTCTGCTGGGGACACTGATGATGGGGAAACTCTGCTGGGGACACTGAGGATGGGGAGACTCTGCTGGGGACACTGAGGATGGGGAGACTCTGCTGGGGACACTGAGGATGGGGAGACTCTGCTGGGGACACTGATGATGGGGAGACTCTGCTGGGGATTTATTAAAATTGTATTCATTAATTTATACATAACTGATTTTTTTTTTTTTTTGGGCCCCCGAATACTTGTTAAATCTACAATGCGGCTCTTGTGTTGAAAAGTTTGGGGACCCCTGATCTGGAGCAGTGTTTCTCTACCCTTCTTTTTTTTTTTTTTATGTCAAGGTACCCTTTTTAAAAATCTTACACAATCTCGAGGCAGCCCATTCTAAAATGTAAAAACTTAAAGAGGAAGTAAACCCTCTCTTTTAAAAAGAACACCCTGCAAGACAAAGGCATAATAAGCTAGTATGCATAACATACTAGCTCATTATGAATTACTTACCTGAGATCGAAGCCCCCCCCTCCTCCATCACCACCATGATATCCGGAGTGCCTTCCGTGTATTGCGGCTCCGGCGCTGTGACTGGCCGGAGCCGCGGTGACGTCACTCCGCGCGGGAGCTGTCAGTGATCGCACGATTCCATTCATTAAACGGCACGCTCAGCGCGCCTGCGCCATGGTCTACTGTGCGCATGCGCTGTAGACATCGGTGCCGTCTTTCTTGCAAATATCTCCTTAACCGTGTAGGTTAAGGAGATATTTATTGCACCTACAGGTAAGCCTTAATCTAGGCTTACCTGTAGGTTAAAGTGGTCTGTAAGGGTTTACAACCACTTTAAACTAATTGTTTTACATATTGCAGCATCTTCACACATAGGACATCGTCAGCTGTTGTTGCTTCTTGCTGTGGTGTTATTTGTAGTGTTCCTGTTTTTTATTTATTTATTTTTTGAATAAAGGCACTGAATTTGTTTTGGAGTGCGGCCGTCCAGAGTCTTCTAATTACCTACATAGGTCACCCAACATTAGAGATGATTTATTCCTAAAATGCAATGTACCTTTCCACACATTAGTATTCCAGCTTTTCTCTTCTGCCCCAGTTTCTCTCCCTCAATCAGCAAATGTGACCCCAGTGTTGACAGAGGGGCGGCTACGGGGCAAAGAAGGATGTTCTCAGGCGCCTGGCATCCATCTAATCATCTTAGGCCTCATGTACACTGCTGCTGGTAAATGGACGTTTAGGAGCAGTTGGGCATTTTTTTCAACTGCTCCTGAACTCTCCTCTGTTATCTTATCAGTACATGTACACAGGGTCGTTTCTAGGCAGTTGCGTTTAGAGGCTTTTGTTGGAACCCAAAAAATGCGGTTAGAGGCATGCCAAACGTGGTAACTCGTGTTTAGCCGCATTTTGTTTACAGGCGTTTTTCATTTTTGCCTATTTTGAATAAAAATTTATTAAAAATATATTTTTTTCAAACGCTTCTAAACCCAAAACGTGACATGTAAGCGTGGCAAATGGACATTTTAAACGTGGGTTACTATCTGTCAAGTTAAATCGTTTAGGAGAGGTTGTAAAAACGTCCCATGTACATAAAGCCATATGCCATCAGTTGTTGGGACACTAGCAGCTGGCCAACACAATGCCCAAACTTGTAATGCTACACATTAAAACACTGTGGCTTTGTGTAATGATCCTCTGGTTTGTTCCTCTGGTCTGATCCTCTGGGTTGTTGGCAATTTTTAGGCATTTTGCCAAGGCACCCCTGAAGAGCCCAGAAGGCACCCAGGGTGCCACAGCACCCTGTTTTTAAAAAGGCTGGTCTAGATTAATACAGTATCTCCATTTAGTTTAATCCATCTTTCTGGTATAACTTGAGGCACTGGTGAAGTAACCAGGATCTCACAGCTGAGAAAGCTGCGTCACCTATTTAAAACAGGTTGGACTTTTTTCAACTTCACCAACTTTATGTACCCCAGTGCCTTCCAGGGAGCTCTTGTTTGTAGATCTTGGTGGAAGATAAATTCCAATAAGATCAAGCACTTGTGGCCATGGTGGGCCAGCACACAAATTTTAAAGAAACCGGCCACTGATGGCAGCCCATGTATGCACTAGTTTCATCAGATCAGCTCCTTAAATACTCAGTGAGCCTAAATATTCACATCCTCAGCACAGGGTTGGAGAAAATCGTTCTCTTCCTTCCAGCCTCCTCCTCGCTCTCTCTAGTTTGTTTTAAAAAAAAAAAAAAAAAAAAATATGAAGAACTGGTGGGAAGGGAGTTGACATAATTATACAAAAACCTTTTCTGAGAAGTTGTAATTGCGCACAAACTAAGTGAGAAAGTAAATAACAGCTGTTCATGTATTTTGTCAGTTATGTAAACCAAATGATAAGCATGAAATTATTGTGCGAAATAATCTATACTTCGGGCTGTGCAAAATTGTACAAGGCCGCTCATTGTAGTCTTGTAGACAATTCTGTATCATCTCGTGTAGAGACATCAACCCATACTAGACCTCAAGTATGTAATGGGGTGTCCTTCATGTGGTGACCTTGTCGACCCAAACTGTACCTCATGTATTTGTTGGGGTATTCTTTCTTGTACACTCAACGTCAACCCAGACTATACCTCCCATATACAACGAGGTATCCTTTCATGTGGTGACCTTGTCAACCCAAACTGGACCTCATGTATTTGTTGGTGTATGCTTTCCTGTACACTCAACGTCAACCCAGACTATACCTCCCATATACAACGAGGTATCCTTTCATGTGGTGACCTTGTCAACCCAAACTGGACCTCATGTATTTGTTGGGGTCTCCGTTCATGTAGAGACCACGTCATTCAGCACTGCACATGTGTATTTGGAGGTATATTCACATAGAACTGATTTCTTTCACAGCAGCCAATCATTTCTGCTCTTTGGCTGCTATGAGTTGGAGAATAAGCCACAAGTCACCTAAGGTATATACGTAATTTTGCCCTGCAGGGGAAAGCATTGGGGGGGTTGTGTATTTTTTATATTTATGCTCCAATTACATTGATTTTTTTTTTAATATATTTTTTAAATCCCTGCACTAAGCATTTCTTTATCCAGTTCTCCATCTACCCAGCTTGTGTTTTGGATTCTTTTTTTTTTTTTTTTTTTTCCCTCATTGGTTACGTTTTTCTTTTGGGATACAAATGTAGGTTGTATCTCCTGAGGATGTATTTGAAGCCCACATGTACGATTTTCTTCTGATTTTGCTCCAATTCCTGTTTAGAAAATGTTTGGAATGTTCCTTCGCTCCTCATTGTTTCCCTCAAAAATCTTTACAAAAGGGGCAGCTCATACACTTTTGGTCTGTTTAAAGTGATACAAAACTCACATCCCTTTTAATGAATGCAGTATGTCTAAATATAACTAGAATGTACCTTTTTTTTTTTTATCTCTCTTCTGTAGTTTTTATCCTTTAACCACTTTACCGGGGTTATGGCTGAAGCTATTGAAGGCATGCAGAGCGGCTCATGAGCTACTTGAACACTTTCAGATGCAGTGAGGGGTCGTCTCCCTCCCTCTAGATTCTCTGCTAAAAAAATATAATGTTTGGGGGTTCTAAGTAATTAGAGAATTAAATGGTGACTGTTGCAATATTTTATGTCACACGGTATTTGGTCACACAGTATTTGTGCAGCGGAGTTTTAAACGCAACTTTTTTGGAAAAGGGACACTTTCATGAATTTTAAAAACACGAAACAGTAAAGTTAGCCCAATTTATTTGTATATTGTGAAAGATGTTACGCCGAGTAAATGGATACCAGACATGTCACTATAATTGCACACACTCGTGGAATGGCGACAAACTATGGTATTTAAAAATCTCCATAGGCGACACTTTAATTGTTGTTTTCTTTTTTTTTTTTTTTTACGGTTACCAGGTTAGAGTTACAGAGGAGGCCTAGTGCTAGAATTAGTGCTCTTTCTCTGACGATCGCGGCAATACCTCACATGTGTGATTTGAACACCGTTTACATATGCGGGCGTGACTTCCGTATGTCGGGGGCGCTTTAAACATTTTTTTTTTTTTTCTGATTTATTTTTATATTACATTTTGTGTTTTAAAAAAAAAAAAATTTGATAACTTTTATTGCTGTCACAGGGAATGTAAACATCCCTTGTGACAGTAATATCTGGTGACAGGTACTCTTTATGGAGGGATTGGGGATCTAAAAGACCCCCAATCCCTCCTTTGCACTTCAAAGTATTCAGATCGCCGAAAACAGCGATTCTGAATACTGTATATTTTTTAAAATCCGGCACCATTGGCAACCGAGTAAACCAAAAGTGATGTCGCTTCCGTGTTTACATTAAGGAGACTGGAACAAAGCCGTTTCCAGCTTCGTGACAGTCTCTCTAGCCGCCGGAAGTGGCGGATTGAGTTCGGTGGGACAGGATGCCTGGTCAGAGCGGCGGGAGGGGTGGACGTCCCCTCCCGCTCCTCCTGGATAACAGCCGAGTGGCTTTTGGCAGCATCGGTTGTTATCCCTGGAAAGCCGATCGCCCGCTCTAAAAAAAAACGGTACCGGTATGATGCCTGCAGCTGCGGGCATCATCCCGGTAAAAAAAGCCGAGGCCACTTATCTGCGCATGCTCGGCTGGAAGGGGATAAACAAATATTTTGTAAATAATGCTACTGTATGATAGGAATAGACATAAAGTACCGTCGTCCTTAATTTTTAGAAAAAATGGGGATGGCAGAAAAACTGAGGCAACTGTGGACTTTCATGGTACGAATAAGGACTCACATAGCAATGTGTATAGAAAAATATATAAAGATTTATTACAACAATATAATAGAAAACAAAATTCAAGTCATATAATAAAAGAAACAAAGAAGGATTTAAAACCAAGAGACAATATTAAGATAATACAATATAGAATCTTTCCTTTGAATGGACAGTGCCGCACTGAGTTATTGGTCCCTGATAGTGGAAGCAATATAGTGGTATTTGAACTGTCACAGGATGGCACTCGACATGTTTCGCGGACTAGCCGCTTCTTCAGGAGTATGTATTAAGAAAGAATATATCTGTAGAGTTGTCTCTGAAAGGGGGGGAAAAATAAATTGGAGGGGGGTTAATATCATATAAATATGAGAAAGTAGAGTAGATAATGAACAATGCACCTGGAGACAACCTAGGGAGCGCCGACCTGATTCTGCCATCAGGAAAGACGGCGATATCCCAGCTCACAGAAAATGCATGTCAGAAAGCATAATTGTATGAAGTAGAAAAAAGGAAGAAAAAAATTATATTTCATCCATTTTGTGCATATGTGTATAAAAGAGCATATTGCGACTTACCATTGAAGGGTGCAAGTGAGGCTGCAAGCCCCTAAGGATAGGGGCAGGTTCCCGGGCTGATATGGGAGCCAGAGTAGGGTAAGATAGGTACTTTTAGATATATAGTAGTAATGCTGTCAACAAGAGAGACATAAATTAGATACATAGTTGGAATGATGAGAACATTTATGTCGGTATGGGGCATCCATGAGATACCATAGGGTGCAGCAAACTAGACAGTGTATATAGCATAATGGACGGGTCCGTCTGGATAATGGAGAATAAGAAAGAGATATAAAATACATACCAAGAATACAAAATTCAGTCACAAAAGATGACCTAGGATGTGCGGGATTTTCACCTCGACAGGGGGGGTATTCTAGAGAGGCGGGCAAGCTGAAAGAAATTGTATATACAAACACATGCGCATATATAGATGGATATGCGCATGTATATGTATACATGGCAGAGTTCAATATAAGAAAAGGTATAAGATAACAGTATCTTAAACACAGGTGGGCTAGCTCAGCCACCAAAGCTAGATTAATGCGATAACCAGCAAACAGACATTTGACTCACCAAGATAGTGCTATATGTCAGCAAGAAGCATCACCAAAAGATCAGTGGTTTCAGAGAAAATCAGCTGGAATACTAAGACCTGTAGGTAAACAGGTTTATTTTGAGACAAGGCACATACTTTTAGCACCAGGATGGAAAAGAATATGTAGATAATTAGAGGGTAAGGAACAAGTAATCAAATGTATAGAGAACTATGAAAGATCGAATACACAGTCATACAATGACAATGCAAACCTGCAGAGTAGATATCTGGCTCTGAGCAACTGGTTTGGGGCAGTCATGAAGAAAGCATGGGTAATGGAATCAACCAGTCAATAGCTGAAAACCATAAAAATATGTATATATAAAAAAGGAAGGATTTCTTTTGGGGAGTCAAAATGAATAGGTATGGATGACAAGAACATGCACATACCTGAAGACAGCCGAAGGTAGATACAGAGATCGCCAGCCAGCACCGCCAAAAACCCACTCAATGGCCCCCAACACACCTAGAAGCTATGGACGTAAGGTCCATTTAAATAGTAAGCTCTGGCGCCTGTCCAGATGACGCCAATGCGTGCGCCGGTCGGCGCCATACAATTGACGTCATCGGACCCGATCCTACACTGCGCATGCGCGGTGCGCATGCGCAGTGAAGCAAAAGTGGCAGATAGTGTCCAGGCGAACGGAGAACTGCCAGAGAGCCGGCCAATCATGGAGACACTGCGGACGCAGTGTAGACATAAAGGGGGCTCAGGGGTCAGTGACCAAACGGTCGGACCTGCCATTAATGTTCCCACTCGGTGGACCAAAACACCGCGGCCCCGAAGGTGGGCGGACATGGAACCACTAGGGGGAAAGATCGCATATCAGCCCAGGGAAATGGCCATCAAATTGCGACAATCCAGATGAATAAAAATGGCAAGTCGCAAACTGCTCACAACACTGGGCACAGGAACATGGATGCTGATAATTAAAATTTTATTTAAAGAAGATGTATAAGTGGTACAATAAAGGAAAATGATGATATAAAATAAAGTGGAACCAAACGTATATATGGCTTTGTGGGGACGGGTAAATAGAAACGTGTGTGTGTGAGCTTTGTGAACAAACCGAAGGAAGCCCACATCTAGGGGGGGGAAAAAAGGAAGGGGGGGGGGGGGAAAATAGAAGGGGGGGGGGGAAAAACACGACTCAGACACCAAAAAACGAGAAACAAACAAATAACAGACACCAGACTATACAATATAGACGACTGGGATCATCGGAAAAAATCCAGAGAGAGGACCCAGTGTGGCAAATACAGGAGGATAGAATCTCCCTAATGGGAGAACTAGTGAGGGGATAGATGTATCCCTACAAGAAGGGCTTGTAAGAGTTGTTCTCGTTAATGCCAGGGTGTATAGTGGCCGATAGTCTCTCGATCCATAGAGTTTCTGCCCTTAGGATTTTATTATCCCAATCTCCACCACGTGGGTGTGGAGGGACAACTTCAAGGACAAAAAAGGATACTGCACTGTTATCAAATCTGTGGTGTAAACCTATGTGTCTTGTTACTGAAGTCAAAATCTTTCCAGACCCTGAACAATAGACATGGTCACGGATACGTTGGCCGAATTCGCGTATGGTCTTTCCAACATAGAATGCCTGGCATGTACATTGCATTAAATAGATAACCCCCCGAGTGGTGCAATCGGCATGGCAGCGAAGACGATGCCATTGTCCATTCGGGAGCTTAATCCCTTGACCCTCCGTGACCCAAGGGCAGCGGCTACAATTGCCGCACCGGTAGGTGCCCCATAAGGGTCTGGTGGGTCTAGCTTGGGGAAAGGTATAATGGCTAGAGGTAAGAGTATCTCTAAGAGATGTAGCTCGTCTAAAGACCAATTCGGGAGTCGATCTGACGTATTTGGAAAGAGTTTGATCTTCAGTAAGTAAATGCCAATGGCGAGATAGTGAAGCTCGTAACGGGTCTTGATGCGCAGAAAATTTAGTAATAAATTTAACTGTTTGGATTTTAGTGTCCGACGGAGTTTTGTATAAGAGATCAAACCTGGACCTTAATTTAGCTTTATTAAAGGCTTTTCTAAGGAGTGACCTAGAATAGCCTCTCTTCAGAAGTCTATTTTGTAGCAGGTCAGCTTGTTCAAAGAAGTCTTGGTCCGATGAACAGTTCCTGCGTAAACGCAGGTACTGTGCATACGGGATACTCCGAATCAGAGGGGAGGGATGTGCACTGGACGCGTGCAGAATGGTGTTGCCGGCACTGGGTTTGCGGTATAAATTAGTTGTCAGACTACCAGCCGCATCTATTTTAATGGAGAGGTCCAGAAACGAAATGTATTCGGAGCTGAAGGTATGGGTAAAACGTAGGTTGAACTCATTATTATTCAATGTATCAAGGAAAAGTAACAATTCATCAGTGGTGCCTGTCCATATAATCAATAAATCATCGATATAACGGAACCAATAAAGGACATAGGTCATCCATCTATCATAACGTTCATCAGAGAAAAGCCATCTTTCCCAACCACCAAGATAGAGATTGGCGTAAGAAGGAGCACAACATGTGCCCATGGCCACACCCTGGCGTTGAAGATACAATTTGTCCATAAAAGTAAAATAATTGTGCGTCAGAATGAAACGTAACAATTTTAGGATGAAATGATTATGAGGCCAAGTGGTATCATCCTGTTCATCAAGGAAGGACCCGATCACCCGGATGCCCGGCTCGTGCGGGATGCTAGAGTACAATGCCTCTATATCCACTGCAACGAGCAGGGCACCCGGGGGAGCATGAGTCCCCTCCAGATGCCTCAAAAGATCAGAAGTATCCCTAATATATGAAGGCAGGCAGGTTACATGTGGCATAAGCACTGAGTCCACATACCGGCTCGCCTTCTCGGTAAGGGACTCATTGCCCGAAATGATGGGACGGCCTGGGGGATTGGTAAGGTGTTTGTGCACCTTAGGTAAGGCATAGAAGGTAGCAATGCAGGTAAACTTGGGGTTAAGATATTCAAAAGTTTTTATGTCAATAAGACCTTGAGAATATGCCTCGATACATAGTAATCTGAGTTCCTCCGAATATGAGGCCACTTGATTTTCACCAATACAAACATACCAATGCTTATTTTTTAGAATGTCTAGACACATTTTTTGATATTGGGGGTGGGACATCACAACGATGTTGCCACCCTTGTCGGATGGTTTGATTACACAGTCCTTGCATGATTTTAAGGATTCTCGTACCATGAAAGTCCACAGTTGCCTCAGTTTTTCTGCCATCCCCATTTTTTCTAAACAAATATTTTGTTGAATACTGCCGGGAATCAAAAGGCCATTTACGTAACCCTTTTGTGAACCAGATCTGTTTTTTATTGTCTGGCTTGCAAGAAAAAATAAATACTTGGCTGCATGTGACTGGCAATGCTATTATCGACAAAGAAAAAAAATATCCTCGTCATGAATGGCTGATAAGACACATGGAAGTTCCACAGAGTTCACTGAGGTCTTCTACTCTGAAACAGATGTCCCTTTTCACTGCTATTTTCTTACCTTGTTGGCTTTAAAGTGATTGTAAAGTCTTCTTTGTTATTTTTAGAGGAAAGAGAAAAATATGTTATACTTTCCTCCTCTGTGCAGTGTTTTTTTTTTTTTTTTTTTTTTTTTTTGCACAGAGCAACCCAGATCCTTCTCTTCTCTGGTCCCTCTTCAGCTTGCTATGGGGGCACCTGAGCTGCAGCTCTGTGTGTCCATTCGGACACGGAGCCCCAGTTCGGCCCCATCCCCTCTCTCTCCTGATTGGCTGACTGGCTTTGATTGACAGCAGTGGGAGCCAATGGTGCTTACCTGCTCTGTCATGGTTTTGCACAGAGAGACTTAGAACTGGCTGTTGGGCTGGGCTTGATCCTGAGATGGGCGGTGTGTGACTATTGACACACACTGCATGGCTTGGCCCTACTCTTTGCTCACAGGATTTGATTGATAGCAGCAAGAGCTATCAATCAAAGCTACTCCCGCTGCTGCCTCTGTGAGCAGAGAGAGAGGAGAGAGCCCCTGTAGATGGGCACAATGCTGGATAGAGATCGAATTCGGTTAACAGTTGGGTGAGGGGGTGATACAAATATAGTCCTGGACTCTGAACTCTCCTTTAAGCCCCACGTCCAATCACAGTCCAAATCTTGCCGCCTGCAACGTCTCCAAAATACGCCCCTTTCTAACCAATAACACAACAAAGCTTTTCACTCCCTGGTCATCTCTCGTCTCAACTACTGCAAATCCCTTCTCATTGGTTTACTTCTACATAGTCTATCCCCACTTCAGTCCATCATGAATGCTGCTGCCAGACTCATCCACCTTACCAATCGCTCTGTGTCTGCTACTCCTCTCTGTCAATCCCTCCATTGGCTTCCACTCACACGAACTCAATTCAAAATGCTAACAACTTGCAAAGCCTACCACAACTCTGCCCCAAGCTACATCACTGACCTAGTCTCAAAATACCAACCAAATCGTCCTCTTCATTCCTCTCAAGACCTCCTACACTCTAGCTCCCTCATCACCTCCTCCCATGCTCACCTCCAGGTCTTTTCTAGAGCCTCTCCATTGCTATGGAACTCCCTACCCCAATCTGTCAGACTATCTCCTACTCTTTTAGCTTTTAGACTATCCCTGAAAACCCTAACAACTTTATTTTAATTTTCTCCATCTAATCATCCCCCACAGTTATTACCATTTGTATCACTTGACCCTCCCTCTTAGACTGTAAGCTCGAACGAGCAGGGCCCTCTGATTCCTCTTGTATTGAATTGTATTGTAACTTTACTGTCTGCCCGAATGTCGTAAAGCGCTGTGCAAACTGTTGGCACTATATATATCCTGAATATTAATACAGGGACATTTTCTACCTTAAAGTGTAACTAAAGGCAAAACCAGGTTTTTAATATACTCGAGTATAAGCTGAGTTTTTCATCACATTTTTTGGTGCTGAAAATGCCCCCTTCGGCTTATACTTGAGTCAAGCACTTTTCTGCAGCAGAAAATTAAATTTTGCGACCCAACTTTGGGGCCCCATATCTCGGGGCCACTTGGTGCTAGGAACCCCAAATTAACCAAGCTACTCCTCCCTACAACTTTTCTTTTTGGTCTCTTCTATGCTGCATTATTACTTTGTGCTTACAATTGTGGGTTCCCCTACTTTTGAACTACTATTGGCATATAAGTTAATCTACCGTATTTGCCGGTGTATAAGGCGGCGGGGCGTATAAGACGACCCCCAAATCTTAGTTTTTTTAAGCATTTTTTTCCTGTACTTACCGTATAAGACGACCCCCCTTCCGAGGCTTCATTTTTCTTCCTTCTTGCTGGGGCTGGCGCCATATCCTTCTTCCTGCTTTTGCTGGAGCCAATCACAGCGAGCGATGTATTCTATTAATGAATACAAAGCCTGCTTGGATTGGCAGAGGCTGTAACATCATCAGCCCACGCCTCTCTGACTCTCAAAGCCAATCCGAGCAGGCTACAGAGTAGCCTGCTCGGATTGGCAGAGGTTGTTACTCCAATCCGAGCAGGCTCTGTATTCATTTGAATACATCGCTCACTGGGATTGGCTCAGCGGTATATACTGTATGTAGCCGAAGCTACATACAGTATTACCCAACACCCAGCAGGCATCCGAGGGGCTGACCCGGCATATAAGACGACCCCTGCTTTTTGGCCATTTTTTTTAAGTGTAAAAGGTCGTCTTATACGCCGGAAAGTACGGTACGTTTCTTTTTTAAAATACCTGGTTAACTCTAGGCAGTTGACTACTATTGACCACAATAATTCAAGCTCCTAAAGAAGCAAGCCAGTGCAAAACATGTAGAGCTGCGAGTTGGTCTACCCTTCACATCAACCTATACCAGGCCTACCGCACTACTGATGAATACATCTGTACCAGCCTTTGATCTAGTTATAGTTTGGCCTATGTGTGGTTATGGTGATGTCTATTCAGTAGTTGTACTAACCTTTGATGCTAGGAGTTAACTTAACTTCACCTTGTTTGTCCTTTTAAAGCGGAGTTCCACCCAAAAGTGGAACTTCCGCTTTAAGCACTCCTCGACCCCTTACGTGCCACATTTGGCATGTCATTTTTTGGGGGGCGGTGCTTGGTTTTGAGTGGGACTTTCTGTCCCGCTTCCGACTCTGCACTACCTAGGTGACTCCTCCTCTCCCCCTAGGCGGCCCCTGCCTCTCTGCAACCATCTGGGACACGTGACAGGTCCCAGAAGATTGCCTGTCCACTGATAGAGCGCAGCGTGACTTGCGAAGTGCGTGCCTGGCCGTGAAGCCGCAAGCTGTTATGGCTGGGTGCCCACAGTTTCAATGGATGTGCCAAGGAGAAGAGGGGGAGAGGAGCGGAGCTCCATGTGGCCGCATCACTGGACCATGGGACAAGTGAGTGTCTGTTTATTAAAAGTCAGCAGCTAAACTTTTTGTAACTGCTGACTTTTAATAAACAAAAATAGCCTGGAACTCCGCTTTTAATCCTTTTTTTTTTTTTTTTTTTTTTTTTTTTTTTCCTTTTTTGTATCAAGAAATAATATAAACTTTTAGATGACTTTGTGATGCCTATAAAGTTCATCTCGAGTCCACTGGTCCAATTTGTCTAAGGATGTGGCACCCTTTTACTATATTGGCATCCACAATACCACCCTGTAGAGATGCTTCTTCTTTTTTTTTTTCAAACATGACAAATAGGATAAATCGCCCTAATGGGAACGCAGACAGCAATAAAAAGCTGAAATAGTTATCCCCCCCGTCGCTCCAAAACAAAAAAAAAAAAAAAGAATAGATATATTATATTAAAGTGATTATATATATATATATATATATATAAATTGCACTTTATTTTTTGCACATGTGTTTTTTTTTCTCCCCCAAATATCCTTGAGAATGACTGGTGGGTTACAGGATAACTTCCTTTGCTGAAATACATTTTTGGAGCACCAGGCCACTGATGATTTTCAGACCGCTTCTACGGCACATGTGCTCTGTTTTGATCCTTTATTTTTATTCCAGTGTAATAATATAATCCCCCCCCCCCCCCCTCTGCAGCACTGAGAGCCTTAATCTGCCCGAGGGTGTCCATAAATTGTGCTCTGGGCAGTAGAAATTGGAAACATTGCTTGTTATTGTCAAAGTATACAGTGTGACACTGCCCTTAGACACTGGGTGTTACACGTTTTCCTATAGACTTCTATTAAATTGCAGGTTTTTTGGTGCATTTTCTGAAAAAGCACAAAGTCCTGTATGCTGCATTTTGATGCACTTTCACAAAACCTACTATAAGGCCCCTTTCACACTGGGGCGGTGAGCCGCGGTGACGGTAAAGCAGCGCTATATTTAGCGCTGCTTTACCGTCGTTTTCACTGCGGCCGAAAAAGGGTTAAACACCCCCCGCAGAGCTCCGCCGTAGCGGCGGTATTGCCACGGTTTCACTGCGGTTTCCCATTCTAATCAATGGGAAGGAGCGGTATAGGAGCGGTGAACACACCGCTCCTATCCCGCTCCAAAGATGCTGCTAGCAGGACTTTTTTTTGTCATCCTGCTAGCGCACCGCTCCAGTGTGAAAGCCCGCCGGCTTTCACACTGGAGTTAAAGGGGCAGGATTTTTTCATGCGGTGAACAGGCGCTATTTTTAGCGCTGCACCGCATGAAAAACGCTTGGGTGTGAAAGGGGCCTAAGTGAGATCTAATCGAAGTGTATGGGGAAACTGCAGGTGCACCGCACTGCAGCCCAACCACAGGGTGGCAGTGTGAAACTGCCCGAAGGCTATTATGGCTGCACACACATAATATTTTGAGAAACGTCAAGCCCAATGTTAAGCTTTTCATTATGGAAATGACCAAATGCATCAAGACAACCTACCACTAATTTTTTATAGTGTTATTTATATATATATATATATATATATATATATATATATATATATATATATATATATATATATATATATATATATATATATATATATTTATATTCCTTTTGCCTTGTGTAACCTCATGCTTTGCCAACCTCTGATCTATCAGTTGCTGATTAGCAGAACTAACATATTTTTTTTTCTCTGCAGGTGGTTTCCTGAAAACATGATTGTGCATTGGCTTTGACCTTCTTCAGCAAGGACTTTGTCTCCCAGTATGTCAAGTTCAGGGTATCCTCCTAACCAAGGAGCTTTTAGCACTGAGCAGAGCCGCTACTCCACCCATCCAGTCCAGTATACTTTTTCCAGCAGCAGACACCAGCAGGTCAGTAATTTGCTATACAATATTAAATTGACTAAAATAATCCACCAGCAGGATAGTCTTTAATGTTATATTCACACCTGAATCTGAGAAGAGGCTGTTCAGCTGTTTCCAGCTTGTTTTCACGCTGTCCAGATTATTGGAAAGGACTTGTCTGAAGATTTAAAGTATATACACACTTGCTAGAATCTCATACAAGCTTTTATATATTCAAGTAATTTCAAGTAATGATTGCCTCTGTAAATTGGCACTTTTTCTGCAGCAATTCCTGATATGAAATCCTGTGTTCAGGATTTATTTTTATTTATTTTTTATCTGATGACAACACTCTGTCCTTGTCTTTTTTTTTTTTTTTTTATTTATTACAAGTATATATTGCTGTCAATTTGTGTGTTGCTTTATTTACAGTATATTGTAGATTCACATGAGTCCCTGCTCTCTAAAGTCCCTATCTCACATCAATACAGTCATGGCCAAAATTGTTGGCACCCCAGAAAATCAAGTATTTTTCACAGAAAAGTATTGCAGTAACACGTGTTTTTCTATACATATGTTTATTCCCTTTGTGTGTATTGGAACAAAACAAAAAAAAAAAAGGGAGGAAAAAATGCTAATTGGACATAATGTCACACAAAACTCAAAAAATGGGCTGGTCAAAATTCTTGGCACCCTTAACTTGATATTTGGTTGCACACCCTTTGGAAAAAATAACTGAAATCAGTCACTTCCTATAAGCTTCTTACACCTCTCACCCGGAATTTTGGACCACTCTTCCTATGCAAACTTCTCTGGGTCTCTCTTATTGGAAGGGTGCCTTTACTCAACAGCAGTTTTAATATCTCTCCACAGGTGTTCCATGGGATTTTGATCTGGACTCATTGCTGGCCACTTTAGAACTCTCCAGGGCTTTGTTGCCATCCATTTCTGGGTGCCTTTTGACATATGTTTCGGGTCATTGTCCTGCTGGAAGACCAAGATCTTCGATGCAAACCCAGCTTTCTGACACTGGGCTCTACAGTGCAACCCAAAATCCTTTGGTAATCCTCAGATTTCAGGATGCCTTGAACACATTCAAGGCACCCAGTGCCCCAGAGGCAGCAAAACAACCCCAAAACATCATTGAACCTCCACTATATTTCACTGTAGGTACTGTGTTCTTTTCTTTGTAGGCCTCATTCCGTTTTCGGTAAACGGTAGAATGATGTGCTTTACCAAAAAGCTCTATCTTGGTCTCATCTGTCCACAAGACATTTTCCCAGAAGGATTTGGCTTGCTCGAGTACATTTTGGCAAACTGTAGTCTTGCTTTTTTTATGTTTGTGTCAGCAGTGGGGTCCTCCTGGGTCTCCTTTTATAGCGTTTCATTTAAATGTCGACTGTTAGTTCGCGCTGACACTGATGCTCCCTGAGCCTGCAGGACAGCTTGCATTTCTTTGGAACTTGTTTGGGGCTGCTTATCCACCATCCGGACTGTTCTGCGTTGCAACCTTTCATCAATTTTTCTCTTCCGTCCACGCCCAGAGAGATTAGCTACAGTGCCATGGGTTGCAAACTTCTTGATAATGTTGCGCACTGTGGACAAAGGCAAATCTAGATCTCGGGAGATGGACTCGTAACCTTGAGATTGTTAATATATTTTTACACAATTTTGGTTCTCAAGTCCTCAGACAGTTCTCTTCTCCTCTTTCTGTTGTCCGTGCTTAGTGTGGCACACACAGACGCACGATGCAAAGACTAAGACCCCTTTCACACCGAGGGCGTATTGCAGGTGCTATAGCGTTAGAAATAGCGCCTGCAATCCGCCCTCAAACTGCTGCTTCATTGTCTGCAGTGTGAAAGCTCGAGGGCTTTAACACTGCAGCGGTGCGCTGGCAGGGCGTCACAAAAAGTCCTGCCAGCAGCTTCTTTGGAGAGGTGAACTCACCGCTCCTCCAGCGCTGCTCCCCATTGAAATCAATGGGGCAGCACTGTAATACCGCCGGCAAAACGCCGCTATTGCAGCGTTTTGCCGGGGGTTTTTAACCCTTTCTCGGCCGCCAGCGCGGGTAAAAGCGCCCCGCTAGCGGCCGAAATGCGCCGCAAATCCGACGGTAAAACGCCGCTAAAAATAGTGGTGTTTTACCGCCGACGCTATAGGCGGATCGGTGTGAAAGGGGTCCAAGTGAACTTCTCTCCTTTTTATCTGCTTTCAAGTGTGATTTTTATTTATTTTTTATATTGCCTACACCTGTTACTTGCCCCAGGTGAGTTTAAAGGAGCATCACATGCTTGAAACAATTTTATTTATCCACAATTTTGAAAGGGTGCCAAGAATTTTGACCATTTTTGGAATTTTGTGTGACATTATGTCCAATTTGCTTTTTTTTTTTTTTTTGTTTTTGTTTTGTTCCAATACACACAAAGGGAATAAACATGTGTATAGCAAAACATGTGTTACTGCAATACTTTTCTGTGAGTATATACAAGTGCCAATTTAACCTATCAGAACGTCTTTAGAGTGTGGGAGGAAACTGGAGTACCTTGAGGAAACCCACAACAAGGACAGGCAGAACATGCAAACTCCATGCAGACAGTGTAGTTGGATTCCAACCAATGACTCTAGTGGCGCAAAGCAGGAATGCTAATCACAAAACCACTTTGCTGTTCCCATTGTTTTCATGCATGGTCAGCCAATAAAACTCACAATGGAGACTACAAGTGGCTGTGCCAGCACTCAGTGCACGGGCATAGTCCACAGTTATCACCATCGGGAAACCCACCCTGAGAAATGATGATGTGCTTTTGTTGCTCTAGAGTTCATGAAGAGAGAAAATGGCTGCAGATCTGCATTTCAGATATTCAAGAAAGGCTATTTTAAGTAGATTTTTAAATTACTAGTAAAAAGGCTTGATTTTAAAGCATAATTTTTAAAGAGCAATGGTCACCTCCTCTGACCCGCTGTTTACTCACCGACAGTCCCATTCACTTTAATTTAGAAATCCCATCCAAACAACCCCAAGTTGTTGCCAACATCCCAAGTATAGATACCATAAGTAAAGATACCCCCCAATGTACAGATGGGGACTTTAACGGCAAATCAGTAAATAGTTACAAGATTGTTTATTGGAAATGTAAAAAATTGGTGCATACATCACCATACAATAAGATCTGAACACAAGCTGGTTGTATAGTAGTTGCCAGACAGCTACTATACAACCAGCTTTTGTTATCTTATTTTATTGTATGGTGATGTATGCACCAATTTTTCAAATTGGCACCTTCCCCTGTCAGGTGCCCAAGCCTCTTGCTCTGTGACATCATCTGACAGCGGGCTAAAGCTGAGTCTAGGTCCAACAAAGGCAAAAGTTTGTGCAGTCCTGTGACCCAGAAGAGAAGTATGGCCAAAAAAGCTTTGACTGTACTGACTTTTAATTATTTAGTTTAACTAGTATTGATTTCATTTGACTATTCTGGTCTGTTCTAATAAAAAATGTAGAGTAATGTGCAGTACTCACCTTTTATTTTTGTTTTTTTTCAAATGTTTTATTTTTTATTTTTTTCCCCAAATAAATTGTCTTGATGACTGTTACAATCTAAAAAAAAAGCTGCATTTCAGGTATTGCACCATTACTTTGGTCCAGCTGTAAGTATACCTGTCTGATAACTGGCCAATCCCTGTGGAAGTAGGGAATCGGTGTAGTAGCTGCCACTAGTACAGTGAGACTTACTGTTTCAGGATCCCCAGCCCCATCAGAGGATGCCTTGCATTTTTCTCATTGAATACATGCTGTTATGTCAATGGACAAGATAAAGATTGTGACGTCATCGCCCCATCTCTCTACCTCGTTAAAACCTAGAACACTTTGCATCCAATGGGAAGATCCAAAGTGTTCTCTGAATGGCGCACGTGCCAAGTGTTCCCTGTGCAGCAGGGTAGTCACTTGGCATTGGGTTCCTGAAGACGGCGAGGATCACTGTAGTAGTGCTACTACAGTGATTCTCCAGTTCCATGTGGGTCAGCCAGATATCGAATATGTATAATTAATTACATTTGGTCCAAGCTAGATGCCAAAAAAAAAAAATCCATACTTTGGTATTCAGCAGTATTTTGTGTGTTTTTTGTTAAAAAAAAAAAAAAAAAAATCACCAACTGGTGGCAACATATCTTGTAATTTCTCCCGTGAGTAGTGAAAGTGTAAATGAAAAGTACGCCCTGAGAAGGTCTGCTTATATCCGCCGTTCATCTTTTCTGGTTCTATAGCATCCTCCAAACCCACCTCCTTCCAAATTATACTTATCCCGTGCTTTACCACCCCCCCCCCCCCTTTTTTTCTTTTTCTTTTATACCAGCCGTAAGTATATGAAATAGCAGAGCAACTCTGGAATCAAATTCCATGCATTTTTGCTCTTTCTGATTTTGTTTCCTTTAGTTCTTATAAAACATAATAAAATGTATCCTGTGTTTGCTAAGGCTTTTATGAGCTTTTTGTTCATTGTTAATGTGATATGGATGGAACATCTGATTAAAATCAGGAGATAAAGCCGGTACACACTATCAGTTCTTTTTTTTTTTTTTTTGTTCAACCCAGAGGGTTGAACAAAAAAAATACTGAGGATCTCAAGGGCAGCTCACTGTACTAACTATACGATATTAGTACAGTGATCTCCCCGCTTGGCTATTGTGTTCTGACAGGGAAACTGCTCCCCAGGAGAACACTGGTCAGTGCTTACAGCCATTGGCTGTGTGCGCTGATCAGATTCTGGTTTTCCAGCATGCCCGTGCAGCTGACTTCTGTCGGACAAACTGGTGTACACATGTGCTGAGGGTCGGCTGGTTTCTGTTGATTCGGATAATATTCAGCCTTTGTACCAGGCTTAAATGGTTTATTCAGTTTGTCACATTCCTTGAAATTACATCTTTTATGTAACATTTGGAGACTTTTTGTTTTTCATATTCACTGTCCTTGACCTCGATTACAACACCGCTTTACAGGCCATAGCATACTGGCCTTGAGATTGATTATAGGAATGATTAATTAGTATGATGGGCGCATTCCCTTCTTGGTTATTAAATGAAGCAAATAGGGGGTGTTGCATTGGGAAGACACGTTTTGCCTGCTGAGGCCATTCATTCTGCTTTAGTGCTCATCGGATCCTGCTATGAATGAGCTTGCTGGATGTGATTCCAGCCAAGTTACATAACAGGGATTTATTTAAAGAACTCTTTATTGTCGTGGGACAACGCAGCTGGAGAATTTTGAGCAAATACAGATAAGGTTAACTTTAGGATTGTTATTTTTCTTTTTTTGTAACCTGCCAGCAGAGTAGTTTTATGAAGGATTACTTGTACTCCCTTTTTGTGAGTAGTTTCACTTTTGACTTATCAAATGTTTTAGCAATACTGCACTTAGGCCGGCTTCACACTGGGGCGGTGCGGGCGGCGACGGTAAAGCAGCGCTATATTTAGCGCTGCTTTACCATCGTTTTAGCCCCGGTATGCGGCCGCTAGCGGGTGGTTTTAACCCCCGCTAGCGGCCGCAAAAGGGTTAAAAACCTCCGCAAAGCGCCGCCGGTGGTTAAAAAACACCGCTTTGCCGGCGGTATCTCCGCGGTGTCCCATTGATTTCACCGCTCCAAAGATGCTGCTAGCAGGACTTTTTTTACTGTCCTGCTAGCGCACCGCTCCAGTGTGAAAGCCCTCAGGGCTTTCACACTGGAGACACAGCAGCAGCTGTTTCGGGTCGGTTTGCAGGCGCTATTTTTAGCGCAATAGCGCCTGCAAACCGCCCCAGTGTGAAAGCAGCCTTAGAGGCGCTGTGGTTCTATTCCTTTGTTGCATTGCAGAGATTGCTTCTAGCTCTTCACACTGGCTACCCTTAGTGCTGGTACATGGATTCCTCTCCCTCTTCATCTTGGAGACTGTTGCTATGGACTTTGTCCCTCCTATTGAGAGACTCTTTTAATCGCATTTATTTGATCTCTGTACACCTCCAGGGTCTCTCCTCAAACGAGCGCTGAGTTTATTTTTTGTATGAAGGATTAAGTGTGTTCCTGGGGGGGGGGGGGGGGGGAGGTTATATAATTAAGATATTTTTACAACTGTCATAATTAGGGTTGTCCCGATACCACTTTTTTAAGACTGAGTACAAGTACCGATACTTTTTTTCAAGTACTCGCCGATACCGATACTTTTTTTTTAATGTCATGTGACAGTTTTCAAACCACAATACAGACTAATGATATCTTCTTAATCTTAACGCACTGATGGGCACTGATGGGTGGCACGCACTGATGGGTGGCACGCACTGATGGGTGGCACACATTGATGGGTGGCACACACTGATAGGTGGCACGCACACATGGGCACTGATGGGTGGCAAACACTGATAGGTGGCACGCACACATGGGCACTGATAGGTGGCACGCACACATGGGCACTGATAGGTGGCACGCACACATGGGCACTGATAGGTGGCACGCACACATGGGCACTGATAGGTGGCACGCACACATGGGCACTGATAGGTGGCACGCACACATGGGCACTGATAGGTGGCACGCACACATGGGCACTGATGGGTGGCAAACACTGATAGGTGGCACGCACACATGGGCACTGATAGGTGGCACGCACACATGGGCACTGATAGGTGGCACGCACACATGGGCACTGATAGGTGGCACGCACACATGGGCACTGATAGGTGGCACGCACACATGGGCACTGATGGGTGGCAAACACTGATAGGTGGCACGCACACATGGGCACTGATGGGTGGCAAACACTGATAGGTGGCACGCACTCATGGGCACTGATGGGTGGCAAACACTGATAGGTGGCACGCACACATGGGCACTGATGGGTGGCAAACACTGATGGGTGGCACGCACACATGGGCACTGATGGGTGGCACGCACACATGGGCACTGATGGGTGGCACGCACACATGGGCACTGATGGGTGGCACGCACACATGGGCACTGATGGGTGGCACGCACACATGGGCACTGATGGGTGGCACTCACTGATGGGTGGCACTCACTGATGGGTGGCACTCACTGATGGGTGGCACTCACTGATGGGTGGCACGCACTGATGGGTGGCACAGACTGATGGCTGGCTGCATGGGCACTGGCTGGATGGCACTGATTTATGGCTGGCAGTGGCAAGAGGATTTAGTTTTGCTCTGCAACGCCCATCTTGGTACACCTAGCACTCAGCCTCAATAAAGCAGCAGCGGACATCTTGTTACACCCAGCCCCAACTATATGGGCTGTGTGTAACAAGATGTCCGCTGCTGCTTTATTGAGGCCGAGTGAGTCCAGGGTGTACCAAGATGGGCGTCGGGATTATCAACCACGTGGCATGTAACGGCAACACGGAGCGTCACTTGCATTACTGAATGTGACGGCTCCGGTCACCGATCAAGTAACATCCCTGCTGGGAACACGCAGACACAGAGTACTCACTCTCCGTGCTGACTCCGCCCTCCGCTCCGCCCGCTGACTCCGCCCTCCGCTCCGCCCGCTGACTCCGCCTTCCGCTCCGCCCGCTGACTCCGCCTTCCGCTCCGCCCGCTGACTCCGCCTTCCGCTCCGCCCGCTGACTCCGCCTTCCGCTCCGCCCGCTGACTCCGCCTTCCGCTCCGCCCGCTGACTCCGCCTTCCGCTCCGCCCGCTGACTCCGCCTTCCGCTCCGCCCGCTGACTCCGCCTTCCGCACCGCCCGCTGACTCCGCCTTCCGCACCGCCCGCTGACTCCGCCTTCCGCACCGCCCGCTGCAGCTGTCAAGGTATCGGCTAAGCATCGGGAGCATTTGTGCGAGTACAAGTACTCGTGCAAATGCTTGGTATCGGTCCCGATACCGATACTAGTATCGGTATCGGGACAACCCTAGTCATAATTGTAATCATTGTGTTGGCTTTAGGGCTGAAACAACTAATCGATTATGAAATTAATCGATTACTATTTTCATAATCGATTAATCGGCCAGTAACATAATGGGTTAAAAAAAACTAAAATTAGCCCTTTATAGTATAAAAAGAGCAAATAATTGCTACTGTAAATTACTTTCACAGTTCCACAGTAAAAAAAAAAAAGAAAAATGTACCCCTTACAGTAGTGATTATCTGCTTTTTTTTTTTATTTATTTTTTTGTACTATAAAGGGCTAATATTTAGTTTTTTTTTTTAACCCCCATTATGTTACCAAACGTCTCACCTATGTGTTTGGTGCTTTTTGCAGAAACGCACTACAGTTTATTTACATGGTTTCCTATGGGTCACGGTCACATCTATGCTTTTTTTAGCCGCTTGTGTTCGGAAAGAGTCGGGGACTTTTTTTTAACGCAAAGTGGTGCTTTTTTGGTTCAATATACTTCAATGGAGAAGCTGCACAAAAGCATGTAAGGCGTTTTTGCAGCAATTTGTGTTTTTTTTTTTTTTTTTAATCTGCCCAACAACTAATTGGACAAAAAAGTATATTTCTTCTGTCTGTTATTCTCAGTGGTTTAAATATTTTGCTCCCTAACCATATAGTTTGGTTATTTTATATTTACCACTGCATAGAGATATTTAAGAATAAATTGCCTTTTTTTAAAACTTTACATATTAACTAAATTATACACCACACTTTTTTTTTTTTTTTTTAAGATTATTAACCGATTAACCGATTAATCGATTATTCGAAACAATAATCAGCCAACTAGTCGATTATGAAAATAATCGTTAGTTGCAGCCCTAGTTGGCTTCTTCTTCCCTGTTCAATCACAGTTCGGTGCCCTAGCAGTCTTGTTTTACTGCAGTAGAGGACGGTGAAGTCACCAACCTGGTTATGCTGTTTTGGCAGAGACTAGTTAAAACGTAATTAAAAAATCCTTTGGCAGATGAGATTGTTTGTTTGTCTATCATATGTATTTTAGATGTGTTTATCGTTTTCCCTGGATTCCAGCTTTAAAAGCAGTGTGGATTTTGTTGCGATGTGATATTTAAAGTATTACTGAACCCACAACAGTAAAATCCGTTTGTACATACAGTAAAGCATGCTTGTTATACTCACTGTGGGACCTAAGGGGTTAATTCTCTGCATTGGGTACAAAAGCTGTTTGATCCTGTCTTCTCTGATCTTCCCCTATTTCTACTGTCCCCAATCTATCTCTTGATAAGACAGAGCCTTTGGAGTCACTCTGCACATGCTCAGTTTGTAGTGGTGCATGTGATCAGCACTGTCCAGAGGGTCAGGGGTCCTGCATCCTCATAGGACAGTCAGAGGAGAATGAATACTTCTCCTACAAGCTTTAACCAGACACTGATACAAATCACAATACTCCTATATACTGCTGATGAGTAAAGGTATTTAGCAGCTTATAGTTACTAAAATAATGGCATTTCCATGTTCCATCGGAGACAAAATATAGTGAATGCAGGGTCCTGGGTTTAGTAACACTTGAAGGACCCGTTCACACCTGAACGATTTTCTGCTTGAAGTTTGTCGCGCTAAACCCTCAACAAGCCAAATCCCATTCATTTCAGTGGCCCCTGTTCACAACTGAGTGTTCTGTCACCTGAAGCAAAACGCCTGTCACTCAAAGTATATCAGCTTCTTTTTGGCAGATTACAAGTGTTTTTAGCCCCATAGACTTCAATCGAAGCGCCTGAAAACGTGTGATTTGAGCGGTTTGTCACCCATTTTCTTCTCAAAACAGCAGCTCTCCACCCCTAGGTTCCTCCACCTCTCCCTGGTGCTTTCTATACAAAAACACCTGAAGCTGTAAAATGCTTGTTATACATTTCCAAAAAACACTCAAAAACTGTTAAATAAAAACGTTACTGAAAGTCGCCCTACTCAGGTGTGAACAGAGCCCGAGGCTGAATTCACACCTGAGCGTTTCAAAGTCACGCAATTTTACCGCGTTTTTACTGTGTGATATTTTTTTTTTTATTTTATTTTTTTTGTTCAGGTCACCAATGTAAAAGGCAGAAACGCCTGTAACCTGCCACAAAAACTCTTTTTTTGAGCTTAGGGCGTTTTTCAGGCGTTTTTGCTTCAGCTAACAAAACGCTCAGATGGAAACTGGTGCCATTGAAATTAATGGTATTTTGCTTGTTGGGCGTTTGGCGTTTTAAGGCATTTTACAAGCGTTTTATGAGCTGAAAACGCTCAGGTGTGAATGCAGCCTTAAAGATGAGCGCAGGCAGTACACAAAATTCAGTTTTAAGCGTGCAATTAGAAAAGCTGGGTGTAGTGGGTGAACCAAGATGGCCGCCGGACTAGGCCCAAGCTGCTGCCTGTCCTGGCTCTGATGGCTCCTGGTTCTTGGGTGAGTGTTGGAGGGCTTGAGGCGAGGGGGGGGACTGGCCGAAGCCCAGTTGGTCCAAAAAAAGAGGGCCGAAGAGGCGATGCGGGGGCAGATGGCCGGGACTAGGCCGAAGCCGGGGACTCTCCTGACGGCTGAGGCCCGGTGGGCAGCTGTGGTAGGTGCGGAGGAGGTAAGTGGCCGATTAGTTGCGGGGGCCCACGGGAATCCGCAGTGGGGTCCGGATGTGCTGAGCACTGACTGTGTCCTCCTGGATAGGCGAGTGGGGAAGCGGACGGCCGGCTTCGGCCGGGACTAGGCCGGAGCCGGGGACTTTCCTGGCTGCTGAAGCCCGACGGGCGGCTGCGGCCGGCGCGGAGACGGGGGCAATTGGTTGCGGGGGACCTGCGGGATCCGCAGTGGGGTCCAATGGATGGGGGCACTGGCTGGGTCCTGCTCGCTGGGGCTGTGGGCTCCTAAAGGCTGGAGCCGCTGGCTGGAGCTGCTAGGTGCACGTCCTCTCTGATGCTGTGCTCTCACACAGTGCTGTACAGGTACGTGATTTTGCCTGCCCGTGCCATTTTGCTGCAGTATATCTGCGTTAGGCGGTCGGGAAGCGGTTAAGATATATTTTTCACACTATTAAGAACACATAACTGTAACTTGTTCCTGTATGCTGCTAGAGCAGCTCGAAGCCTGACACGTGGGGAACGTGTATCCAGGCATGTGTGGCCCACAGAGATAGGCCACCGAGCCAGATTGAGGTCTGAGATTGTGAAGGGACAGGGGTAGTCCCTGTCTGAACAAACTGCTGTGATTGAGATGGCAAATGGCATTCCATATGTTAGCAGACAGCAGGTTCACTCTGGTGACTGAAGGAACCTGTTAAGAGTATAGACTAAAGCTAGCCATAGATGGATTTAAATTCAGCAAGGACCAGCCAAATTTTGATCCATCTATGTCCTTTCCCACTAGAGAGAAGTTGATCGAACTGTCTGCTTCTCTCAAATGGCAATGTTGGATCAATGCTGCAGTGCAGGTCAGTGTATTCTGACAATGGAGGAGTCCCTACTGTCAGACTACAATAGTGCAGCAGGGAGGATTCCTCCATCCACCTCTATTTGTGTGGACGCCGTTCCATTTTTAATGACCAGCCAGCCTAAATAAAGCTCTATATCTATGACCAGCTTAAGGCAGCTCTGGAGAAAAAGGCAGCTGTGCAACAAAATAGTCAGGAGGGTGAAATACGGTTGTGGTCGAGTTATGCTAATAAACCCTGCGTGGGCAGAACACTGTTACTTTGACATTTTGGATGTATAATAGTGGGCAAAAAAATCTACAACTCCTGCTGAGTTGGAGTCCATTGGAAGCTTTATTTTAAAGTATCCAGTATAATATTAAGAGCAATGCAGTGTGGGCACTACTGTGAAATGTTTCAGCATATCATATCAAGAACACACAACGTTGCTGTTTGCTCTATATTGCTGCCAATTTTATATATGGACGTAGCTGGCAATTTGTTGCTACGATTAGAAGGTCTTAAAGCGAAACTTCAGTAATTTTTTCAACTTTCCAACTATTAAATCTTCTGCCCTTGTTGTGTTAACATTTGGATAGTAAAACTTTTTATTTTCTGACAGTTAATACCTTATACAGCCAACTTCATGTTTCTTGTCTGGTAAAAAGCCTAGGCTTATGACATCATGCACAGCTCTTTCTCACTTTTGTGAGTTTGCCAGGAAGGGAGGGGAGATGAGTCATAAGAGGGCCAATGAAAGCTGCAGAGCTGGAGGTGTGTCTGTGTAAATCCAGGAAGTGAACAGACAGCTTCAGCTGCCCACAGTTAAAATGGATGCAACCAGACTCAGGGAGATTTCTGCAGCATATTTGGCAAGTACAGAATCGCAGTATATATAAAATAATATGCAAAGTGGTTGGAGGGAAACTTCAGAATGGCAAAGATGTTTTTATTACAAATTATGTGAGCAGACTGCAATTACTCTTTAAGTATAAGTAACAGTGATTGTACAATCTGGAAGTCAAATATTGTATATACTCGAGTATAAGCCGAGTTTTTCAGCACATTTTTTTTTGTGATGAAAAAGCCCCATCGGCTTATACTCGAGTCACTGCCCATCTGCAGCCTCATGCGCCTGATTTCCCGGGGCTGTGACATGCAGTCAGTCTAGTCGGAGGCCATCCAGTGTAACAAAGCCCCGCCTTCTCCTCTTTCTCGTCCGTGATGGGTGGAACACTGACTCTGCTGGGAAACTGAATCAGTGTTCCGTCATGGATGAAGAGGCAGCGGCGGTGCTTTGTTACACTGGACGGCCACCGACTAGGCTGGCTGCATGTCACAGCGCTGGAGATCAGGTACATGAGGCTGCAGATGGGCATGGTTGACCCTCTTCTCTACTTACAGTAGCTGCTGCATTTCTCACCCTAGGCTTATACTCGAGTCAATACGTTTTCCCAGTTTTTTGTGGTAAAATTAGGTGCCTTGCCCTATACTCAAGTATATACAGTAATTTATCTGAGTTTATTTAGCATAAACTTGAGTTGCCTTTTCTTCTTTTCTGTTTAGTGGGAACGTTTGTGGTAATTTTGTTTTGTAAACTGAAAACAATTTTTATTGGGGAAAAAAAAAACACACAATTTTAAAGCACAACTTTGAATGAAAAATCCAACTTATTAATGTCTTCAGTAATCACTACTTGTGTACAAGTCACTTTGTTCTGGAAATTTTATAGATCAGCAACTCCTATCTTCATATTGATTAGTGGTTCCAAATTAATAACTACTGCGTAGGGAACAGACCAAGTTAGTCAGCATCTTTCCAAATAACCGTTCTGTTTGGCGCAATTGAAAGTCTTTTATACACATGATTATGCAGGTATTACATTAATATTAAAAATGTGCTTTTATGGTAACAAGGGATGTTCCATAGGCAGGCCAAATTCTAATCACAACTCAAAAGAATACAAACGTAATTAAAACATCATCATAAATCAAAACCATATCATAAAGAATTATCATTCAGGCCGTGTTCACACTGGCACATCATACGCTCTGACTTTGGGAGCACATGACGGTCATAAATGATTCTCTGAAAGTCGTCTTAACTGGTCTGACACAAGTCGGTCTGACTTTCAAAAAGGTTCCTGCATTACTTTGATCCGACGTTGGTCCTACTTAAGACTATTGAATATCATTAATGTCGGATCCTTGTCCGTGACATCCACCATGGGGATTTTAGCAGCAGGAAAAGGAATTTAAACCAATCAAAACAATCCCAGTGTGAAGGGATAAGTCAGACCGGAGCAAAATCTTATTCTGTTCATTCAATTCGGATGGAAGTAGGACTGATGTTGCAGGATGACAGTCGTACAACAGTTGTGTTGTACCAGTGTGAACCCGGCCTTAATGTTGTTTTACATGCCGTTCAGTCCTATCCTGTAAAGGTATTGTGCCTAGGTCCGATCCTCAGTCCAACAGATACCAAGATTGCCCCTGATATGCCGTGTCCCAAGTTTTATCTTTTAGGTATGTTTATTTTAGCGTGTCAACGCATTTAATTTCTGCACAACGAAAAAAGTCTTTTGCATTTACTATTTTGTGGTGCTTGCCAGTTGCACCATTCAGTTTACATGAGTCTATCATCTGAACTAGCGAGTTCTTCTTTCATGGGAGCAGCAGAGAGGTGACGTGACAAGGCTGTTGTACATGAGCAGTAAATACTGCAGACTGTGCAAACTCCTTTTTAAAAGTTCTGATTACTATAGGTAGCCTTGCACAACCTAGTTTTTTTTTTTTTTTTATTTTTTTTTTTTCCTCGTTCAGCCTTCGTTCTAAAGGAGTGAAAATCTATTGATTCTCCCATCCTCATGAACAGCTTGGATGGAGGAATCTCCACTGTTGACTGTTGTACTCAGGCAGCCATGGCAGATGTAGCTGCTTTAATACACGAAGGCTGCCAAACCGCAACAACGTCTGATTTTGAATCCACTTCTGTTGAGCCAGGTAGTGCTTGCAGGTGCAACTAGAGATCAAAATTCAACTGATTCCTGCAGAAACTTGAACTATCTATGGCTAGCTTTGGCTGAAAATCAGAAATGATGTTTTTGGTCTGTCGCTGAACTGCATTTATGTTTTTTGTGAATTTTCTTAAAACAGATTTCTGGCCGAAATATGACTTAAGATTAAAAAAAACACTAGAATACTCATGCAATGTAACAAAGGTATACTATAAACTATGCCCAGTTTTTTTTATCTGTGCAGCATTGTTTTCTTACTTTGAAGTTTCTGCATAAGGTACCCATCTCCAGTGTGGGCATCTGAAGGCACAGTGTCCTCCTTCATGGATTCCATGCATGCTGGCTACACTGCATGCACCTGCCGATCTCGCGCATGTGCAGTGCAATTTTGGTCAGCTTGGCATGGCACAGCCATGCCAAGCTGATCAAGATTTTCCATAGACGCCAATGTTAAATGTTACTGGAGCCGTGTAATGCCAAGCTGGCCACGAATTCCGATAGACGCCATGCCAAGCTGACCAAGATCTTCCAGGAGCCAATGCAAAACTGGAAATGACGTTTGTTGCCACAGCCCTCTAGAGGAGGAAGTGAAATTGGATATAGGCATAAATTTGGTAAGTGAGCAAAAAAAAAAATAAACTGCTAATTCATTTTAAGGATGCACATTAGTGCTGCGTGGTGAAAAGTAAAACATTTGGGTGGAACTCCGCTTTAAAATGTGTAGTAGAATGAAGTGAACTCAACATTGACATCTTTATCGGCATAAGAATCCAGCAAATGGCATTTTTAATGTCGAGTTCAGTAAGGTCTGAGTATGTATTGTTAACTGTGTGTATGTATTGTCACTGTGAGCTCAGTTATGCAATGGTGGATATAAAAAGCCTATGCCATGTACACTGACTGTTATTTTCTGGCTCTTCCTCCCAGAGGAAACCTATTGGATAATCCTCCATGTCTAATGGAAGTGGAAGAAGAGTTTTTAACATGCCCTGTGCTTTTACCCCTTCTCAGTGCGTCTACCTGGTTGTTGCCATCATTTTTATTTATTTTTTTCTCTCCCTCTGTACAGGAGTTTCCCTTACCAGAGTACCGCAATGCTCATTTGGAGGCTTCCCAGCTATTGCAGCAACAGCAGCTCAGAAGACGACCATCTTTGTTGTCTGAGTTTCACCCGGGGGCTGACAGGTATGTTTTTTCCCTTGATGGAAACACTTGGGTATTCAAGGATTACAAATATTCATAGTAATACATTTATCTATTTTCCATCAAATCAGCTGAAAAGACTGTGACCACCATAGAATATGTATTTGGTGGAAGCTTATACTTTGCTGACTAAGATAAGTGGAGAGTTGCAGGGGAAGCTCATTTTTTGCAGCTCCACCATTCGGACAATTGTCGCTCTGTTTAGTAGCTACAGCAAAATCTGATTTGCAGAGTCTATGTGGTTTCAGCTGTACCCTCACTCTCAATAAGCCTATGCGTGTGATCGCTACCTGCTAAGGTGAACACTGTTTATCTTCAATCACGTTGCTTAAATGCAACTGAAATTCTTCTGCTGTACGAGCACTCTGTTAAACCACATTGGAATGTTTGTTGGGTTCAACAGATTGCTTGCTAGACAAATCTGGTTTCCTTGTAAAATAAGCCGCCAGCCGCTTAGCCCAGAGCTATACAAAAATGTGCTTTTTCAAGTGTTTCGAAGTATGTAAAACGGCTTCTAGTAATGCAGCTCGCCTCTTGACCATGCACAAATATTAGTTCTGAAATTATCTCACTTGATAAATTAAGACTTCGAGCTTATCATGAGTGTTTGAAAAATGCACCTCTGTGAGTAGTGTTATTTTCACTTTTAGGCCTTAATTAAACTTTGTGCCTTTCAGCTAGGTTAAAATATACAGAATATTCATTTATAACCCAATTCTATTGGAACAGCAGGGCAGAAAATTCAGTGTCTTGTCTCTTGTCTCTGCTGTTTTTAGTACTGGTATTTTAAAATTGTGTTTAAAGTCCTTTTGAGGGGTGATTCTCACCAGGTGCCATGGAATGTGCTTGGCGTCTATTCTAGCTTAGTCCCACCACAAGACAAGGCAAAATACCTTGTCTCCTTTGTGCCTGGTTCACAGCACCACGTTGCAGGGGTACTGGCATAAGGGACGGCAGGGACTACTTTTTTCAGCACAACGCAGTGCGAGGCAATCCACTGCCTTGCACCGCGCTGCCGCAAACAGAACTTGAAATGAAATGTCACTGGGACGTTTAAATAAAGTAATGCGAATAATGCATCAGCTCTGAAGTGATCAACCATCATCACGCTGCAGTAGCTGGTGGGGATGGACCCTAAAACACCCCCACCCCTTAGGCCAGTGATGGCTAACCTTGGCACTCCAGATGTTTTGGAACTACATTTCCCAAGATGCTCCACTACACTGCAGAGTGCATGGGAAATGTAGTTTCAAAACATCTGGGGTGCCAAGGTATGCCATCACTGCCTTAGGCAAAACATTTTGGTAAGGGTCACACCATACGGGGCATTAAAGAGCAGTTGATGGAAAACCACTGTGTGATTTAGGCTGAGCTTTCTCGGTGAATAGAGCTAAAGCCCCATACACACGCTCGGATTATCCGAGGGCCAGGTCCGTCGGATCATGTCCGTCGTACTTTGTCTGATGTTGGTTTTGCGTACACACGGTCGGACAAAGTTGTCGGAAAATCCGATCATTCTGAACGTGGTGACGTTTGTTGCCTACGACGGGACTACGTAGAGGCTAGTAGCCAATAGCTTTGGTCTTGTAATGTGATCTGAGCATGCGTAGCACTTTGTCCATCGGAATTCGCTACACACGATCGGATTTGGTGTGATCAGACTTTGTTGTCAAAAAATCTATCCAGCAGGAGATAGGACTTTGTCCGTCGGACAATCCGATGGTAACTGTCCGATGGTGCCTACACACGGTCGGAATTTCCGACAACATTGTCTGATAGGACAGAATCCATCGGAAAATCCGACCGTGTGTATGGGGCTTTAGGCGCTACTGAAAAAATGGAGATGCCTGCAAATTTTTGTCCACAAGTCTACCAATATGAAAGCTCCCATCTTCTACACATTCCTATTGGCTCATCACCATAATGGGCTTCCTCACTGGCAAAAAGCCCACAAGGTACTCGTGTGTATGGCCAGCATAAGTCGGTTTAAGTCTGAACAAGTGAACCAGAACATTCACAGAACCTGTACTATAAGGGTCCTTTTCCACATATGATTATACATGCTAGGATTTCCTGCAACTGAAATAAACAGATTTGATGACCATAGGTAACCACTGGGCGTGCGAATAGTCATGAATAGCGGCAGACAGCCTGTCTTTGCATTGTATGGGCACAGTGGCTGCAGCTATTGACATTTCTCTGTACAGGTGGATGGAATCCACAGAGTCGCAGTGTGTAATTGCCCAATGTGAATGGACCCTTATTGTCTCACAATGCTTTGCGTTCTGTGAATGGAGGTGGAATGGTTGAATGATAGAATCTTCTCTGCCCATTCACATAATGCAGTGCAATACATTGTGGAAGTGTAGCCATACGAATGGCAGCGGGCAGAAGGGGGCGGGCATGTGGCACAACTTTGTCAATTGCAGTGGCTGCTGTTAACCTTCACAGCTTTGGAGGCGAGTGTCTGTCTGGTGGCTGTGAAGGGGACACTGCAGGCATGCTTTTTAGTAGAAGCAGTTGCCTGCCTGTTATGGGGTACACACCATTGCTCATACCCAAATAATGTTTGGTCCTATCTCCACAAAATAAATAAACAAATGCCATATGATCTCAAAACTTCTAAAATATGGCAAATAAACTGAATTATGTTACATTTTAGCTTGGTTAAAGTATTGAAAAAAAAAAATTAAAAAAATTGGTGAGCAAAGATATTCAAAAATAGACAATGCTTTAAAAAATGTTACTGTTCATCGTTTTTGAGTCTAGCTTAATTTAAAATATATCCCATATGTATTGTTATGTACAGGTGGTGGTGACAAGTTCTTGTTATGGGTACATAAGGGATTCTATTGTGCTTCCATTGTATTTAGCCACTGAAACTAGGGATAGAGCTCCAACCTGCAGCTCCACTGGTTCAGGGTACCGAGACACAGGAGCTCAGAGCCCAGACCTGTCACTTGTCACCAAATACCGTATTTATCGGCGTATAACATGCACCCCAAGTTTAGGAGGGAATTTTAAGGAAAATAACTTTTAGGATGGAAGTTTAAGGGTAAAAAAAAAAAAAAATTTAATTTAAGTGTCCATTGCAGCCTTGTCCCCATTGCAGCCTTGTCCCCAGTGTCCATCGCCATTTAAAATTGGTGCCGGCAGGACACCGGAGCGAATGCTGCCGAGATTGCAGGGACTGGGCGGAGCCGAGATACACATGTACTCGGCTCTTGTCGGCTCTTCTCGCCTCCGCTCACGTGACTGAGTGGAGCAGAGAAGAGCTGAAAAGAGCCGAGTACACTCGCTATGTGTAGCTCGGCGGCGATCGCTCCGCTCACAGCTAGCGGGGGATCGCTGGGGATCGGCGTATAACACGCACCCACGATTTTCCCCTGATTTTAAGGGGAAAAAGGTGCGTGTTATACGCCAATAAATACGGTAGCTGATGATCACGGACACAAAAACCTACTAAATACAATTATAGGAGAAACTGAACTGAGAGAAATTATGTTAATCCTGGAATTTAATAACTGAAGTTCTTTCCTGATCTAGCTGACTTTTTTGGATCATCACTGAAAGCGCTATTAGACCCAATGGGGGTTTTTCTTTTGAAGTGAGCAGGCATTGCACACAGAGGTGGTGGTGATTATCTTTAGCACATATATGCTGCATAGAGTGTTACGGCTAACGGAGTGATTTGATATTCACATCTTGTCAACATTCAAGAATCGTTTATTCACATTTTATTCATGCATGTGGACTTTTGAACATTATTTTCTTAGTATATATTTTGGGATATAGCGCACTATTATTTGCTATTTATATGGCGCCGGAACACCTTCTGAATTGTTGCAGCTGATATATATATATATATTTCATATTATTTGGGTCTAAGCCGTTTCAGCGCTTTAGTATCTGAATTGTCTTATTTGATATGGCCTAGAGCGGGGTTAGGCAACCTGGGGCCCTCCAGCTGTTGTGGAACTACATTTCCCATGAGGCATTGCAAGGCTGGCAGTTACAATTACTGCCAGAGGAATGATGGGACTTGTAGTTCTGCAACAGCTGGAGGACCCCAGGTTGCCTGCCCCCGGCCTAGAGGCTAATAGAGGATACAAGTGGGTGCAGGGTTCAAGAGATGGTGGGTCATGAGCTACTTTAAGTTGGGAAGGATCAGGTAGCTTTCTAGAATGGAAATTCTGATTTTAAAGTAAATGTAAATGCTCATATGCAACCTGTGTCTGTTTACAACATGTTGAATGCTAAACTAACATCCAAGCAACACTGCTGAGAGGTCCTAAAATACAAAGTTTTTTTTTTTTTCTCTCTTGACCAGTGATTCTCAACTCCAGTCCTCAAGGTGCCCCAACAGGTCATGTTTTCAGGCTTTCCATTATTTTGTACAGGTGATTTGATCAGTTTCACTGCCATAGTAGTTGCCACAGCTGTTTCCTCTGAGGGAATTCCTGAAAACATGACCTGTTGGGGCGCCTTGAGGACTGGAGTTGTGAAACACTGCTCTAGACCACGCTGCCTTTATTCTTCTCTTGTGCAGCACTGGCTGAGGATGTGTACTCCGTGGTGCCGTCACTTCCTCCTCCAGTCCAAAACTGCATATCGCAAAGCCTGCACCTGTCTACATCCTATATACTGAGATGCCCATGCTTTGGGCAGAGGGAGGCAAGAATGTTTAATTTTCATCTGTTAATTTGCAGCAGTTTCAACCTTCTCCTGCAAATGATATGCTTGTTGAAAACGGGCAGGGTTGAACCTAAACTATTTTGCATGGACATGCATTTTAAAGTTGAATGTGAACTTGTTTTAACCGTTTAATTGTGTTTTTAGCTTTGTCTGAAAGACAAAAATCTTTATTGTACGGCTTTGTCTTTTTCTGTGCTGATTTTGCAGGCCTCAGGACAGGAGAACAGGGTATGAGCAGCAGTACCATTCTGTGGCACAGAGTGAGCATGAAGCCCTGGAATCCAAAAGACCTCGGCTAGAACAGGTAGATTCACACTACCGGGTTTCTGCGGCTTCTGTCGGGCCTCTTGTACCAACCATCCCAGAGGGGCTGCGACAGCAAGCGGATGTCAAGAAGGTATGAAGACCGTTGTGGAAGGCATTAGTAACCTGCATTCCTGGAAAGTGAATGAATATAAAATAGGGCTCCCAAGTGCCACCGCATTAAACAAAAAAAAAAACATTTTTTTTCTTTTTTGTGGCACGCATTTTAAATATTTTACTTGTGGAATGCCCATAAATTATTTTTAACTCTTTGCTTAACGGGTTTATGAAAAACTCCCTGCTTTAAACCTCCGATGATGCCTTTAGTATATTAAACACCCACTAAAGCTGATCATTATTTTTTTTGCTCCAGCCTTCCAACCAGAATGGAAAAAAAATTCTAAGATTCCTCCAACCGCACTGTATAGCATGGATGGAGAAATCTCCTGCTGTGGCTATTGTAATCGGACAGCTCAAACAGCGGCTGTACCTGACTGGATGCAGGCGCTGTTCAGTTGACAATTTTGCCATCTATTTTTATAATCAAAGGAAGGTGGGTGGGTGGTGAGAAGGGTAGTCACAGAGCAAATTTCGGTTGGTTCCTAGCGTATGGGCAGCTTAAAGTGGTAGCATAAAGAAAAAGGGCCCCGGTCAGTTTAAGTCAGGTACTAGCATATGACAGGCTTGCCTGAAAAAGAAGCCCTCCAGCGGTGTGCTGTCACCGCTGTAGTCGCTTCCCTCCTCACCCGGTCTTCCTTCCAGGTTCGTGGGCTTCGGCGGTATTAATGGCCGAGCCGCAATGACATCACACTTGCACGCGCGCGGTAGTCACTGTTTGCAGCACAGGGCTCTGAAGGAACGGCACAGACATTCCATTCCTTCAGAGCGCAAGCGCCGGTGACGTCACTGTCTAATTCTAAAGTAAATATCTCCTAAACTATGCACATGTAACAGATATTTACTGTACCAATAGGCAAATATCAACCAAGGGAGTTTACTCCCACTTTAACTGTAAAATAACATCAGCACTTTGTCTTTTTTTTTTTTTTTTTTAGATGTATTACCTGATGGCATTTTCATTTTGAATATTTTTTTACTGCCACAGCTCTAGTAAACACAGTTTAGCATAAAGGGATGGTTTCAAATGATGGGTGCATCTTGTCATTTGATTTATAGGGCCCTAAAACAAGGTTCCACTTTTTAAAGTAAGATCTCCACTCTAAAATGAAGACCTTTTTGATTGGCATACAGTAGTGGATGTTCATGCCAGCTTTGCGTATTGCGCATAATTAAAATGCACATTTTTTCCTTTTTATTGTAGGCTTTAAGTAGTAAGCCTAAATGTTTTGTATTTTTAAGGAACAGGGCTTGTCTAGCAAACATGAGGCCCCTTCACCCCCCCTATCGGGGCAGCCAGGCGATGACCAGGATGCATCCCCCTCCAAACTCTCTAAGGAAGAATTGATACAGAGTATGGATCGGGTGGACCGTGAGATTGCAAAAGTTGAACAACAAATCTTGAAATTAAAGAAAAAACAGGTATGACATTGCTGAATACTGTTTTAATGTAGTAAAGTAAAAGCTGATGTCCGCACATTCAGCAACCCGTTGCTTCTGAAAAGTTTAATTATTTAAGTTGACCTCATTCTCAAAACTGCCTTCAGTAACCTTTATCTGCGTTTCCCCCAATTTGGTTGCTGTTAGATGTCGGGTAGTGTCCTGCCACAGCCTCACATGACTTGGGAGTGGCATGGGCAGGCAGATATTGCCAGAGGAACCTCTGGCACATATTGGCCCATCGTTGAATAAGTCTAAGCACTGTAACTGCCACGATTCTGGTCCATTAGTGAAGGCATCATGTATCGTTCTGATCTTGCTGGACTCTAATACATGGAAGTGTAAAGCTTTATCTCTGCTTACTTTTCCACCAATCCCCCTGGGATTTAAGAAATAACCTGTGATTAATTTAGAAATGGAGGATCAGTTTAAGAGGAAATCTAATCTGATGTTGCAAGATATCACTTGCCCTCACAACGCTTAGTATTCCTTAAAGTGGTTCTAAAAGCTGAAGGTTTTTTACCTTCATGCGTTCTATGTAAAAAAACCTTCAGTGTGCAGCTCCACCCTTCATACTCACCCTAACCGATCCAGCGATGTACACAAGGGTAGAAGATCTCCCGGGTCTCTGCCCCTCATTGGCTCCCGCTGCTGTCAATCACAGCCAGTGAGGAGAAGGCACAGGGCTGAGCCACACACATTGCGTCTCATACGCACACACAGGCAGCTCGAGAGTGAGCACACGTGAGTGCCCCCATGGCAAGTAGCTTGGGGACACTCAGCAGGGGGGAGGGGCCAGGGGTGCCAGTGGGGGACTTAAGAAGCGGATCGGATCTGCTCTGTGCACAACTATTGCAATGAGCAGGTAAGTATAAAATGTTTGTTATTTAATAAAAAATAACCTTTAAAAACACTTTAATAGTTGTGATTGGTAAAACCAGAGCTTGCAGCTGCTGGTTCACCAGTCTTTCCTTGTCCCTGGAGAGGGTTTTGTAGTGCTTACTTCACCCAATCCAAGAGTCTGAGTGATGTGTTGTAGGTTTGCAGTAGTATTTGATTATGCCTAGCAGACGCATTTCTAATGCCAACTATCTGTGTACATGTGAGTACATCTGTTCTGACAATTTAAAAAAAAAAAAACACATATGGCTTATCAGGGTGAAATTAAGTTTTGTTAGATAGATAGATACCAAGTATCTATCTTTATCCTATCTATCTATTTATCGCTCTTCCTCCTCCTAGGAGGTCTAATGTGTCTTATTGGTCATATGGACTTTGTAGTATAGGCATGTTTGGTGTCTGGGTGGTATCTTTTGTTAGTGTAGCCACTTTTTGGGAAGCTAACTTCATTACCATAGGATAATGTGAAAAATGAACGAAACTTTACTTTTTGGATTTCAATTATAGGTCAATATGGGTCACTACCCCAATCTCATGGATGTATATTGTTGAAACTGCACTCCATACTCTTTACAACTTGAGCATTTTATGACAGGGCCTCCTCAAAATGATGTGATGGCTGTATTAGTTTTCGTTTTAAGGCTTTCATTCTTCTGTTTTTGTCTGGTGATCCAGTCGGAAGTCTGTTTTTCAAAAGAACAACCTCTACTGCAGATGTATCAGTTTCAGGGATGAGACAAACCACTCTTCTCCCCCTGCACTGCTCATCAGGTGGTGCATGAACAAGGTGTGACGCTTACCATATTTCTCGATCCAGAATGTCCTTCCATTGTAGACACACCTGCCACCTCCATGTACAATGCAGGGTTAGTACCCTGCCATTGTAGTTGTCACAGAGGGACTGCCCACATCCTGGAGCTCCAGAGCAGGGAGTGGTGGTAGGTAACACTACCCTGTAGACATAACTAGCATTTAACCCTTGCAGTGAGAGGGGGACCCCCATTGCAAAGGTAGATTTTGTCCATTTCTCAGACTTCGGCTTTAAAACTTTCAGCAAACCTCGCTGAAAGTAAATACTTTGTTAAAACATAGTTTACGCGGTCCTTTTACAAGCAGAACCCTGTAAGACATGAGTCTAAAGGTGAGCAACCCTGTAAGACATGAGTCTAAAGGTGAGCAGGCATGGGCAAAATGCTACCCAAGTCTTGCTGTAAATATGTTCCTCTGTATGTTGTTGGTCTTTTTTCTTATAAATCCTGCCACAGCTGTCAGCTGCCTTCAGCAGATGTTCAGGTTTGAATCTAGGAGGCTGTTTTGATCAAGTACGAGTTCTGATGAAAACCACTTCAATAATGAGGCCAAGCAATGAGCCTTCTGGGAACTAGAAAACTATGCAGTGTGGCTCCAGTCATTGGAGGGAATTCCTCCAGCCAAACAAATTTTTTGCTTTTGAATGGACTGCTCTTTCACTTAGATGATGACTTGGATTGCAAAACCCATTGCAAATCAATTGAATTCTTCCCATCCCTGCAGTCCTGCATACCGCCAAAATGCAAGAATCCAAACTGTTGCTTTGCAATTCCTATCTGATTAGAAGCTGATTGGAGCTCCACAGATTGTGATTTTTTTTTCCCCTCTTGTGTAACTTAGCAACAGCTTGAAGAAGAAGCAGCCAAACCTCCAGAGCCTGAGAAGCCCGTCTCTCCTCCACCTGTGGAACAGAAACATCGCAGCATAGTCCAAATTATTTATGATGAAAACCGGGTAAGTGGCTTTATCTTCTAAGACATGACCTTGTTGCTTTGTTAATGAGTCATTAATAGCACACTTTTTTTAACCACCAAAGTGGTGGTCTGGGTTTTTTTTTTTTTTTTAAATGCACTGGGTACACAAGGATATTGTTCTTGACATGAAATATTGTTGATATTTGGTTTGTGATAGTTCTTAGCTTAGAAGTATGACTTGTAAAGAGATTGCACTATCCCATTGAATAAGCTGGTTAGGTTTGCTTATCTTTTAGAGGAGCACTCTAGAATATTATTCTAATAGACTGTGATTAATACAATAATAGTGTGTGAATTTTTTTTTTCCTCTTCAAGCTGTTTGACATTCCGAAGTGTCTGTGTGTATGTATGTTTACATAAAAAAGTCTGTGTGTTATATTTATATTTATATATTATATTTATATATTTTTTTTTTTTACTTATTTTAAAATATAAAGCACCTTTTGGCAGAGTAACAGAATGCCACAACCCCGACACTTTTGCATCACATGACACCTAGTATACAATAGTCATGAATGGAATCCATTCATGACATCATTCTTAACTACTGTGTGCGATCCGATTGGTCACCCGTGATCAGAGATATAACAGATATTTGGAAAGTGGAACCTCTAAAAATAGAGGACCACTAGTACCCTCCGGTACAAATGGGACTTTTCAGGCGAAACATAACAAAAAAATTGTTAAATAATGAAGTAGAGAAAAAGAAATTAATAAGAGTGTATTTTAAATTATTTATTAAGAAAAGAATATATAGATAAATAAATATCAGAAAAAACAAAAGTAAACAAAAAAAGATATATATGTACATACAAAATTGTTAAAAACAATTGTAATACAACCTTTTAGTTTACAAATATTACATGTGGATATGACATATACAAATGGAAAAAGAAAAAGAAAACATCCCTCAACTGCCTAACATGTTTCGGGAAACTCAGACGATCCCTTCTTCAGAGGCATATAGGTGGAGATTGGATGTGGGAAGAGAAGTCAATATCCACGGGGATAAAGGATTAATATAACGAAAGTCCAGGTAAATTTCTTCGTGAGGTGAAATTTGCAAAGGGCCAGGAGTTGTTATAGGAGGCTCTAGGACCATGTAAGACAGGTTTTTCGCCTCTCAACAAAGGGAAGGGGTTTTTACAGCAAGAATTATGTATTCCCTTAAACAAAGGAAGGGTTATGGGCCCTCTAAGTGGTGATCTCCAAGGGTAAAGCCTACACAAGGATCAACCTAATGACCCATCTCCACAAGGTAAAAAGAGGATGATAAGCCCGGTGAACAAGATGTAAAGTTGATGGAGATCCCAGAAATACTGCAATGGAAAAACGCCTGTTTCATCTCAGCAGGAGCAATCGCTAGATATCACGAGATATAACAGAAACTAAAAAAAATTGTGTGTTTTTATTTATTTTTTTGTTTCTATAACAATAAAATAACCCAGTGGTGATTAAAGGGGTTGTGTTTTTTCACCTTAATGCATCCTACGCATTAAGGGGAAAAAACACCTGTCATTGAACCTGAGCCCTCGAACTTGACACGGGGACGTGCTGTCTCTCTGCCCGGAGTTCTCGGCTCTTGATTGGATATATTAATAGCAGGGCAGCCATTGGCTCCCGCTGCTGTCAATCATATCCAATGACGCAAGCACCGGGGGTGGGGGGGTGGGGGCGAGTCCTGCTTTCAGCCTCGATGGACGCCGAATGCTGGACTCAAGAGCGTGCACGCAAGGTAACCCCTTCAGGGAAGCGCTTCTCCTAGGGGGTTATCTGATGTGAGGAGCCGCGAGAGCTGTCTGGGGGACCCCACAAGACAAGGTTCAGGGCCACTCTGTGCAAAACGAGCTGCACAGTAGAGGTAAGTATGATATGCATGTTTTTTTATTTTTTTTATATTTACCTTTTACAATAACTTTACCATAAAAAGAGCACTTTTTGTGTGAAAAAAATGTATATAAATTTAATTTGTGTACATTGACATGACTGAGCAATTTCCAGTTAAAGTAGCGCAGTGCTTAATAGCAAAAAATGCCCCTGTCATCAAATGGATAAAACCTTCCAGAGGTCATATGGTTAAACCACAAATGTCCCAGAGATTTTGAGGTAGTGCTTCTTTTAGAGCACATAAGTAAAATGTAAGTAACCCTGCCAGTGTTCTAGTTTGTCTCACCCCAGTCGCTGTCATTTTTCCCAGGCAATTTGGTCAGCATGGTGCAGAAAAAAATACATATATATTTATATCCAGCCATACCTGAAAATAAGACCATGCACTCCTCTCTTGCTGTCCTTGCTGTGGAAACCCACACTGATGCTGGGAAATCTGCTAAAGTCAGAAGGAAAACTCTTATCAATCTAACCTTAGTCAACCTCCTGGTACCCCGCAGCTCAAAGATTCCTACTGCTGACCTCCACTCATTCACAGTGATGTGGAGGTCAGCTGAGAGCTGTCAGAGACCCAGGACTCCCCAGGAAGTGTTGGTTTCAGTTCGGCAGCAGGAAAGGGAAGTATGTGCGATCATTTTTACATCTGTGGCTGGGTTTAAACCATTTGCTATAGCAACTGGGTTCATTTAAGGTATGTAACTTACAAGAAGAACATTAGATGGATAGAGATATATCTATCTATCTATCTATCTATCTATCTATCTATCTATCTATCTATCTATCTATATCTATCTATCTATCTATCTATCGATCGATCGATCTATCGGACTCCTCCCCCCCTTCGTTAGCAGACGGAGGCACTTGGGGAAGGGGATGTCGATGCCCGTGACGTCACCGGAAGCCGGTGGAGAGGTGAGTACCGATCAAAAGAATTAATCTTAAATTTCCACAACCCTGGCAGTTCTACAAGGAACATGGAAATAATGTGTTGACCCATAGCAAGTATCCAGATTTCAGTTAGTGTTATTAAACCCAGGACCTGCATTCATTATATCTGGTCTCCCAAAGTACACAGAACATGGAAATGCAATTATTAGCTTTAGGTAGTTTATTTAAGTTTATTTATATAAACTGCTAAATACCTTTTCTCATCTGCAGTATATAGCAGTCTTGTGACTTCTGAGTGTCCGGCAGAGTACTGGTTAAATCTTGTAGGAGGAGTTTTCATTCTCCTCCGACTATCCCATTAGGCTGCATGACCCCTGACCCTCTGTCTGGACAGTGCTGATTGGCCCTGAACTGATCACATGACCCTGCCAAGAAAAAAAAAAACCCACCTCTCTCAATACACACCAAACTGAGCATATGCAGAGTGCCCCCCCCCCCCCCCCAAGCTATGTTCAGGAGATGGATTGGGGACTGTGGAAGAAGGGGTAATTGGAGAAGATCAGAAAAGATGGGATCAAATAGCCTTTTTACACAATTCAGAGGATTAACCCCTTAGGTTCCACAGTGAGTATAACAAGCATGCTTTTCTGCATATACAGACTGATTTTACAGTTGTGAGTTTGGTAACAATTTAACCACTTCAGCCCCGGACCAATTTGCAGCTAAAGGACCAGGCCCCTTTTTGCAATTCGGCACTGCGTCGCTTTAACTAACAATTGCGCGGTCATGCGACGTGGCTCCAAAACAAAATTGGCGTCCTTTTTTTCCCACAAATAGAGCTTTCTTTTGGTGGTATTTGATCGCCCCTGCGGTTTTTATGTTTTGCGCTATAAACAAAAATCGAGCGACAATTTTGAAAAAAATGCAATATTTTTTACTTTTTGCTATAATAAATATCCCCAAAAAATATATAAAAAAACATTTTTTTTCCTCAGTTTAGGCCGATACGTATTCTTCTACATATTTTTGGTAAAAAAAATCGCAATTAGCGATTGATTAGTTTGCGCAAAAGTTATAGCGTTTACAAAATAGGGGATAGTTTTATAGCATTTTTATTAATATTTTTTTTTTATTAGTAATGGCGGCGATCAGCGATTTTTATTGTGACTGCGACATTTTGGCGGACACATCGGACATTTTTGACAAATTTTTGGGACATTTGTCATTTATACAGCAATCAGTGCTATTTAAATAGCACTGATTCCTATGTAAATGACAGTTGTAGTTAGGGGGTTAACCACTAGGGGGCGGGGAGGAGTCAGTGTGACGTGTGTGTGTTTTTTTTTTTTTACAGTAGGGGGGCGTGGCTGTACGTGTGACGTCATTGATCGGCGTTCCCGATGACAGGGAACCGCCGATCACTGTCAGTGTAGGAAGCGCTGGGAGAGGTTTGTTTACATAGACCTCTCCCCGTTCTTCCGCTCCGTAACCCGATCGCGGGATACCAGCGGCGATCGGGTCCGCTGGTCCCGCGGCCGGGGTCACGGAGCTCCCGACCGGGTCGCGAGCGCGCCGCTAGCGGCGCGCGCGCGACCCACGGGCAGGCACATGCACGATCACGTACAGGTACGTGATTCTGCCTGCCCGAGCCATTCTGCTGACGTATATATGCAGTGGCCGGTCGGGAAGCGGTTAAAGCAGTAGTAAAGCCTGCTTTATTTTTACCTACAGGTAAGCCTATAATAAGGCTTACTTGTAGGTAAAATGAATATCTTTTAAACATGCACAGTTTAGGAGATATTCACCCTGCATGCAGCCGCTGATGTCACCAGTATGCTGGACCTTCAGAGCTTCTTACCGGAACCGAGGTCTCCTGCACGTAGGAGCGGGAGTGACGACATGGCAGCTCTGGCCACTCGCAGCACTGGTGCCCACCAACCCTGAAGAAAGGCAGGAGGAAGATGTCAGCCCTCTCAGCGGTGACCTGGGCGCCTCTGGAAAGGCTTTGTTCTTAGGCAACTATTTCATAATGTGCTAGTATGCGATGCATACTAGCACATTATGCCATTGTCCTACAGGTTTTTATTTTTCTGTAGCGGTTTACTACCACTTTAAAGAGGAAGTAAACCCTGATGGGTTTTACTTCCTCTCCCCCCCCCCCCCCCCTGCTAAGTAAAGCATAATGGGCTGGTATGCATCGCATACTAGCCCATTATTTGCCACTTACCTGCAAACGAAGCCTGCGATGTGGCTGCATCCATCTTCGCCCCTTTTCCTTCCGGGGCCACGGTCAGGGCACTTGTTAGTGAAGAAACGGTACGCAGCGCATATGGTGAATATCTCCTAAACCATGCCGGTTTAGGAGATATTTACAGTACCTACAGGTAAGTCTTATAGGTACAAGTGGTGTAACTAGGTTTACAACCACTTTTAAGTGACGTTGAGATATGTGAAAAACTGGTTTCAATGGGTTTCTTCATATTGTAGTTTTGACAGCTTTGAAAATAATTAGTGTAGGGAAAGAGGCACAACAGCAAAATATCTCTGTTTGGGACAGGAGAAATCATTTAATCTTTAAACTGTCAGCCCGTTTTTTTCCAGCATCTATGAGGTATTGGTGTAGTCTCTTTAGAAACAGGATTGTCTGCATCTACTCAGGTCAATGATGAGAGGATATTTTCAGAAGGCAAATTATTAGCATCCAACCACCATGTAGGCTGTGGATATATTCAGCCAAGACATATTGGTTTTTCTTGCTTCTGCATATTGCGCACCTGATGTATGCTTTATCATTTCATTAAATACAATGATTAGCACTAAATGCACATCACCGTCCTGTTCTGCAGGTTTTTTTTAACGTATTAATTATGGTTCTCTATTTAGAGATCTGGGAAAGTCCTCATTAAAACCCTGACATTGTATTGTTATTGTATGTACGTTGTTCCTTGCTTTGTCTAATTAACCTCTGATGGGTGCTGCTTACATCTAAACTGACAGCATAACCCCAGGGTGATATAAAAAAAAAAACAGAACTCTCTAAGAAAACGAGTTACTGGTTTCATGATCCCCATGGCTTTAACTGATGTATGTGGTAGAATAAAAATAAGGGGAAATCAACCCGCGCTTTCCCTTGAATGGTGAGCAGCCAACACAACAATTTGACCAATTGTATAGTGAAAATAAAAGTGTAAAGTGTAGTGCTAAATGTTGTATCTAATTCACACCAGTATACCAGAATGTGAAATCTGGATACGATGTGCGTTTTAAATATTTAATGAAAACACTCCGTGAGAGGAAGGGAAACACCTGATCTCTAAAAGTGTATGATGCTCAAATCATACAGTTAAGATGATGGAAAAAGTGTGGTTCTAACTACAAACGTGAACTATACAGTGATGTTAGTGACAATATGATGATCTACTTTATGTAGAAACAGTCTGGTGTAGGGCCACACACATCTGACTATACAGTCTACTTGTATAGTCTGAATATGACTATAGAGGGCAGACTGGATGCCAAGTGAAGTTAATACACCAAAACATAAAACAAAAGATAGTGGCTATGACAACTGACTTCTCTTATAGCCTAAATGTGAACACACATGTATATATCATCCCAGGTGTACATCAGGGGCAACATGTGGTGTTTGGACAAATGTCCTATAAATGGTGATGTTCAAATGATATCAACCTACCATAACCAAAAATATGTGCAAAATATTATATGTATATGAAAATGGAAAACCTTAGATTCGGTTTAACAATACAGTCCTCATCACAGGGACTACAAAGTTTGTATAGTAAAGCCTATGAAAAATGTTCCCTCTGGGTAGCTGGATGGCTAGATGGTCTTCAAAGCATCAGATCATCACACAACATGAGATATTCTGATGCTTTGGAGACTATCTACCCATCCAGCTACCCAGAGGGAACATTTTTCATAGGCTTTACTATACAAACTTTGTAGTCCCTGTGATAAGGACTGTATTGTTAAATTATTTGGAGACGAAATCTCAGGTTTTCCATTTTCATATACATATATTTTGCACATATTTTTGGTTATGGTAGTTTGATATAATTTGAACATCACCATTTATAGGACATTTGTCCAAACACCACATGTTGCCCCTGATGTACACCTGGGATGATATATACATACGTGTTCACATTTAGGCTATAAGAGAAGTCAGTTGTCATAGCCACTATCTTTTGTTTTATGTTTTGGTGTATTAACTTTGATAAGGATGAGAACTCCAATTTAGTTCAAGGTTGTCTGCTGCTGTTTCTAATTAAAAAGTATGAATGTGCATGCACATCAGGAGTAAGCACTCTGAGACACAATCAGCTTGGCTACTCCTAACTTCTAATTTATTTCTGGGCGGTGTCAATATTTTATACAGAAAGATACGTCATTGCTATGTCAGTCCAATAGGTACATCTCATTGGTTAAAATACAAGAGAAATGAAGAAACTTGATGCTTGAAGGTTGATTGAAGCTCGTTATCGCATTCCTGTAATGTGTGGGATGGGGGGTATAGACGCCATCTTCAAAGTCAACAGAAAGCCAATCTGAATACTACATAATAAGTAAGGAGTTTGCATAGAAATATGTATACACATAAGCAAATAGACATTTTCTGATTATACGTATGTACATTACATTCCTTCACAACTTCACTTGGCATCCAGTCTGCCCTCTATAGTCCTATTCAGACTATACGAGTAGACTGTATAGTCAGATGTGTGTGGCCCTACACCAGACTGTTTCTACATAAAGTAGATCATCATATTGTCACTAACATCACTGTATAGTTCACGTTTGTAGTTGGAACCACACTTTTTCCATCAACTTAAGTGTATGATATGAGCATCATACACTTTTAGAGATCAGGTGTTTCCCTTCCTCTCACGGAGTGTTTTCATTAAATATCTAAAACGCACATCGTATCCAGATTTCACATTCTGGTATACTGGTGTGAATTAGATAAAAAATGTATATGTGTGTGTATATGTAACAAAAATTTGAAGGAAACCTTCTCGTATATCAAATTTACACAAAAATGCACACAGTACAAAAAAGCAAATATGTCAAAACTATGGCACAGTTCCTTTAACATAACCCCTCCTCCATATACCCCAAGTCCTAGCAAGGATATCTGATGTAAAAAAAAAAAAAAAAAAGGAAGTGATTATAATGTATCTTGTTTTCAAGTAATATTCAATGCAGTTATCCCCTAGGATGACCATAAAGTGGCATCATTAAATAGATGTCATATAGCCATAATATAGATCACTTATGTGTTCTTATAAAGGTTTCAAAAGCTTGCTTTATATTCAATGGGCTAGATTTACTAAAGGCAAATAGACTGTGCACTTTGCAAGTGCAGTTGCGTTGATTTTCCTTAGTAAATGTGGTAAAGCTTCCCTGTGTAAAGATTACCCAATTAGGTGCACAGGAAATATAAAAAACAAATTTTTACCATGTTTCCTAAGCTCTGTGGAAAATGCAACTCTCTAACTGCACAGTATATTTGCCTTTAGTTTTATCTCTCCCACCCAAATATGTTGATTGATCAGATTTAAGGTAAAGTAGAAAATTTGTACGTCACCCTCAATATATAATTTGATCCATTATTGTAGTATTGATGATTGGACAAGGGGTGCATGAATGTCACAATCTCCTCTTGTCCAATCACAGAACACCTTACGTTCTTGAAAAGAGTACAGAAAGTTTTATGAATGGAGGAGTTACTGAGCATGTGACTCACTGTACGCCACCTTCAGTGGTGGAAGTTAGCAGATATGTCACTGTCGGAGTGCATGAATCGAACAGTATTTTTTATTTTTTTTGTTAAAGCATCAGTCATAAGTTGACTACACATCCATGGAGGCACATTATTTGTACCTAGAAAATGTCTTTGCCTGGTGCTGTTTTCAAGTGTACTGTATGTATAGTGGATTAGGGATGTTTAACTGTCACTTATTATGGGTAGCGGAAACCTTAGTTTTACTAAACCCACATCCTAAAATAGTATTGATAAACGGTGTATTGCATGCTGTTCATACTCACTCACTGAGATTCATTTTCTGTAGTATTCTGTTAAAAAAATAAAAATCTGGTTGATCCTGCTGTTTTCTTTTCTCCACCTTCTGCCAGTGTCCCCAATTAAGCTAGGAATATTGCAGCTGTGGTGGCATCCCTGCTCGTTTTCTCACACACATGTGGGTATATACACAGTTTTAAATGACAGCCCACACCCTCCCTCCTCCATGCCCACTAACCAGCTAAACGCAATGGGAGGGGATATTGCATGCAGATTAATGGAGGCTTTACCTCCCTCGTCTAGGACACAGGCTGGAGGAGTGTGGGGGTGTGACACAGCCTGTTACTGGCAGGGATCAGCCCACATCATGTTATTTCCACAAAACAATAAAGATTTGATTTCAAATATATATTTGTATGCAAATTTTAAAAACGTTTATTGATATTTACTGTTTTATTTTTTTCATGTATACATTTTTCAAAAACAATTTCTTACAAACATTAAAAACAGAAGAAACTCTTACAAAAATAGTTTTATACATTCTATTGCACAGTAGGATAGTGATGAGCAGTATGAGCCCATACATAATGCAGCACTGCCCTGACCACTTGTTAACAGTTGCATTTCAAACTGTCTCGTCTTCATTGATAAATCTATGGCAGATCTTTGCAAACAGATGCAGTTGGAAAACTGGAAATTAAAACAAAGCCCTCCAGCGGCACGCTGTTACGGCTGACAGAGCTTCCATCTTCACCCAGTCCTCCTTCCGGGTTTGCGGGCTCTGGCTGTTTGACTGGCCGAGCCGCGATGACGTCACCCTCGTGCATGGGCAACGTAGCCACAGCACCAGAGCTCTGAAGGAATGAGCAATGTCGTTCCTTCAGAGCGCATGCGCTGGTGACGTCACCGGCTGCTGCTCACTGGAATATCTCCTAAACGGTGCACGTTTTTAGGAGATATTAATTTCACCTACAGGTAAGCTTTATTATAAGCTTACCTGTAGGTAAAAGTACCAGAAACGAGTATACTACCACTTTAATTTCACTGGCCGGAATTCTGACCAATTAAATTTCCAAGCGCTTGACACGCCTAAACGTGTGTTTACAAAAACTCAGCTTTAAGCGCGCTTGTGATGGTGCTTTTCTCCTGCCAGGAAAAAGGCACTCAGAGCTGGGCAAATGCATTAGGCAACATGTCTGTTTTTAGATTTCTCAAAGACTCGAGTACCTCTGTGATTGCCCATCAGACTGTTTTTATTCTATTTTAGATAATCTAGATGGAACCTTTACATGACCCATGTGGTTGAGATGGTGCAGAGGAAGTCCTTCAATAAAAAATAGAACATTTGAGGGTTTTTATCTGTACAAATGTAAAACCTAAAACCTCTCTGTTTTGCAGAAAAAAGCAGAGGAAGCACACAAGATTTTCGAAGGGCTGGGTCCTAAAGTGGAACTGGTAAGCAGATTTTTTTTTTCTTTCTTCTATGTGCACGATTATTTTGAAATATTTGTCTTGATGAAATCTTTGCCTAATCTTGATTCCTATTGAGTTAAATGATGGTCCTCAGGTTGAAATTTTCATTCACCCACTGCATGGAAGATCGTTTTTAAACAAGTGGGAGCTAAATACTGCAATTTTCCAGATGTGTTAATGGCATAACAATCTTACATGTGTAAATGAAAACTTTTAAAGTACATCGCTATTAGGGTTGCACAAAGCAAAGTGACCCTAATAACTGTCTAGAGCAGCATCTTCTATTGTCACATTAGTTTCTCATATCCACTTACCTGGTCTTGCCACAGTACATCTCCATAAAGTGGTGGGACACCCTGAAAAAAAAAACATTAAAAAAATGTTAATAACAATTTAAAATAAAAAATAAAAATATATTTTTTTTTTACTTGCCAGAAATGGCTGTTGCTAGGCAGATCGTCCTAATCTGCCTCTTCTAGCTCCGCGGTGATCTTCTCTCCTCTGCTCCGAGCGCTGTCTTCTAGTGAATGGGGTGCGGTGTGTTATGGGAACTGTGTCCCCCAACACATCGCGTTCCCCATTCACAAATTAAACTTGCGCATGCGCAGCAGGCCGCGCGCCGACTCGTGCATGCGCAGCAGGCCGCGCGCCGACTCGTGCATGCGCAGCAGGAAGCCGTTTCCCTTACTGAGGATGGCGGCGCTGGAACCAGATCACCGAGGGACATCTCGGCCTCCACGACCGACATTGCGGGCGCCCTGGGAGGGTAAGTGTACTTATTAAAAGTCAGCAGCTAAAAAAAAAAAGCTGCTGACTTAAAAAAAAAAATTTTTTTAAGATGCTATGGATCTGTTGACTTTTCCGAAAGTCACAATTTGCATATGTCATCGAGAAAGGAAGCCGTAGTAAAGGAACTTTGTAGCACTAGAGGGCTCCTGCTATGGCAGATTGATTTTTTTTTAAGCACGCTTAAAACTTTTATCCAATTTCTGCACTGATGGACTTCAGTTAAATCACCCATTTGATTGTACAAGCTCTGGATTACTGCTGCATGATCTGTATTCCCAGGTGTTTTCACACACTTTGGCCATTATGAGAGGGCTAAAGCTTTTTGCCATAGGCGGTTCAAATTTCAGCCAGTCCCTGCTGGGCCATGATTAGAACCATCGATGGGCAGGCTGCTTGTATCCAAGTCAATCCATCAGTCGACTTGGGTACAACCAGCATGTCTGATATTTACATGTGATTATTGCTAGCAGCTATAGCAATACTCACTGTGTTCTCCCTGCAGGGACGGCCAGGGAGAACACAATGGCTCTGCTAGAGGGATTCCCTCATCAGCACTGACTTTGTTGATGGGGGGAATTGAGCATTTTTCTTTCCTGCAACCTGTTGGAAGGAAAATCACATCTATGGCCAGCTTTAGTCTGCATGCTGGAGTTAAATCTTAGGTTTGGGTAAAACTTAGTCATCACAATTAGTACTTAATTTAAACCTAAGTGTCCCCTAGCCGGCTGTCATGGTCCTCTGCCCCCTGCCATACTCCGCAGTCATAATCTTCTTGTGCTCTGGGGTCACAGGCACTTTTCAAGAATGCCAACCATGCCTTCCCATTCTGCTCTCCTATAGGTTTCCACAATGAAAAGCGCTCTATGAATGGAGGAAGCACACTTTTCGTTCATTCACCTTTCCTCGATTCATTGATGGCTTTTCATTCATGTTGGCATTCTTAAAGCGGAGTTCCAGTCATTTTTGTGTTTTTATTAAAAGCCAGCAGCTACAAAAAAATTTTGCTGCTGACTTTTAATAAACACACACTCACCTGTCCCATGATCCAGCGGTGCACTAACCCCAGCAGTTTTCACACTCCCTCCTCCCTCGGCGGCGCCAGCATCTCTACTATGCGCTCTGTGACTGGTCCCGAAGTCTTCTAGGACCTGTCACGTGTCCCAGAAGACTTCGGGAGGGAGGGGGAACTTCCGCTCCCGATTACCTAAGGTGACCGTAACGAAAGTGGCAGCGGGTACCTGTCAGGAGGAGGAAGGAGGCCTTAAAGCGGGGTTCCACTTCTGGGTGGAACTCGCTTTAATGAGTGCCTGTGACAAATCCCTTTACTCTATTAACTAACCCCCACAGCACTGGAAAATTACAGCTGTGGGGTATTGGAAGGGACAGAAGACGGAGGATTTCAACTATGATAGCTGGCTCTAGATCATAGGACACTTCGGTGTAAATATAGGTACTGTCCCTTGTGCTGATTTTTTTTATTTTATTTTTTTATATATACCTAATTTTCAGTATTAAACTAATTTTGCCTTAGGTAGGGACATTTTGGACCCATTTACACTAAAGTGACCTGTTACAGTGGGTTAATGAAAATTTTGAATTAATGGAAAAAATGTGCATGGCTTTTTTTTTTTTTTTTTTTTTAAACACTCATTGTGGTGAGCTGCCGTGCATTGTAAAATGCACTTTGTGCAGCACGTTGGAGTGCCGTTCACGATTAATGGCCCCACAACATACCATACAGCATGTACATTGGCCATGCATTGTGGAAATGGGCCTGTTTCACATTTTAAGCAATGCACAACTGTAAATTAGCCAACAAACCTCCCCTTGGAGCAGAAGTGTAAGATTGCATGTTACTTTGAGGCTAATTTAAAAATGATTTTGGTCAAATGTGAATTATTGCTCCAGTAGTAAAATCGGGACAACAGGTTGCAGAGGCTACTAGGATTGGGGGGGTTACAACTGGAGAGTGCAAAGTCTGGTGCAGCTGTGCATGGTAGCTAATCAGTTTCTAACTTCTCCTTGTTCAAGCTTAAAAAAAAAAAAAAACTGAAAGCTCATTGGTTTCTATGCACAGCTGCACCAGATTTTACACTCTCCCAGTTTTAGTAAATCAACCCCATGGTGTGTCCGCGTGGCTGTTATATGGTGGACATATTGCATGGGTTTGCTTTAAGGGAGCCGCACTCTATTTTAATAGTAAGAAATCCATGAGTCCAGAACCCCCTGCTGCTCCAGAAATGTTTACTAGTCGGTAACATATTAAACAAATGATCTGCTGTGTTTTGCAATGTTCTGGGATGTGTCCAAGCCCTACATATTGGAATCAAATGCTAACACATTTTTCTTGTTTGTGCCATTTTTATATTACATGTTGGACAAATGCATCTTGTTTACTGTGATCAATTAAGGCAATTTAAGTATTGATAAACCTTTGTTTATATAGTTGGCTTTTAAAATGCCTCCTTCAAATATGTTAAGTAATTGTGTTGAGCAGAGAAGCATCTATTTAATGCTGTATGTACTGTAGTTGGCTTTGTTCATACTGGGTGTATTAATGTGTGCCTTGTATGAGAGGCGTGTTTACCCATAGGGAGGTGTGTGTATGTTAAAATATATATATATATATATATATATATATATATATATATATATATATATATATATATATATATATATATATATATATATATATATATATATATATATTTATAATATATTATTTTTTTTTTTTTTTTTTTTTTTAAACCCTGTAAAGAAAAGGCATAATGACCTAGTATGAAATGCTTACCTTAAAACGAGGCGTAGGCATCTGATCCCGTTCACCGCCGAGGAAGCTGACATGTTACCCTCGGCTTGTCTTCCGGGGTTGTGGCTCTGGCGCGGTGTGTGGCCCGAGCCACGAAGATGTCACTCCCACGCATGCAGGTCTTCTTTGCGGCAACCTTCACAGCACATGACGTCAGCGGCTGCATGCAGAGTGAATATCTCCTAAACCGTACAGGTTTAGGAGATATTCATTTTACCTACAGGTAAGCCTTATTATAGGCTTACCTGTAGTTAAAAATGTAACAAAAGTGTATACAACCACTTTAAACCCCTAAACAAAAATGTATTATATCCATTTACTGCGGGCGGGCGGCTTGTACAGGCAAAGAGACGTACCTGTACATCATTTTGCCTGTATAGAGACAGGGGTGCCCTGCGCACCCCTCACCCCTGCAACCGCTGTGTCTGCCAGACATGCGGCTCCTGGTACTCGGGGACTGGTGATTATGTGATCGTTATGTCAACAAAGCCTGTTATGAATCCGCATAGTTCATAGCAGCTTTGCTTCATTTACTAGTGAGCTGTGATTGGCCCATGGCTAACACATGGTACCTGGGCCAATCACAGCACCCTGTGCCATGTGATTAGCTGTAGCCAATCACAGATTACTAGTATTCACAGCTGTCATGAATTTAACCCATTCAGGACAGTTCAAAGCATTGCTGGTATAAGGAACTTCATTGTACCAGTAATCAAAGTGTAAAAAAAATCTCTGATCACCCCCCTTAGAAAATAGTACAGTGTTACTATGGTAACATTGAACTAATCTGATGAAAGTATTTAAAAAAATAGTTTTTTTTAAACATACTGTCACCAGTCAGTGTCCCGGATCACTGCCACACCAATCAATATCATGACATTGTACTGTGATGGTATGTAAAAAAACAATTGTGACAAATTTCAACTTCAAAAAGCTTGCCATGCCCCTTACTAAATACCTCAGGCTGTCTACTTTACTTTCCAAAATAGATAAGTTGGTGGGTATTTGTAATGTCCTGACATTTTAACCTGTTGGTGCAGAGCGCATGCACTAGAGCTATACCATCAGCAATGCGTGCCAGATCCACCAGTGCTGCATATCAGTGCTCATCGGTGCCGCCTTATCGGTGCCCGTCAGTGCAGCCTCATCATTGAAGGAGAAAACGTACTTATTTACAAAATTTTATAACAGAAACAAAGAAAGCTCTATTTGTGGGAACAAAATGATACAAATTTGGTTTGGGTACAATGTAGCATGACCGCGCAATTGTCATTTAAAAAGTGACAGCTGAAAATTGTCTTGGGCAGGAAGGGGGGAAAGTGCCTGATATTAAAGTGGTTAAAGGACTGGTAAACTGCAATATATTGACCTCTGTTTTTCTGTAGTAATTTTAAAGAAAAAGGTTCCTTGCTGAGACCAAAAATGTGTTGCCAATGCATGCGATTTTAGTGTCCCTAGTTATGACTTTGCCACTCACCAGGTACCGTTTAAACATGTTTTCATGTTCAATTTGAAGTACAGTGCATTGCCATCATGTGCAACACTCGCTGGGTCAGACCTTTGTGTCTCATAAAAGTATTCATGTTTTCTTTGGAGTATTTTACTTGCACTGATTTTTACATGCATTTTTACAAATCTCAGATGAAATGCAGCTTTGCTGGGCTTCTTTTTTTTTTTTTCCTCTTTTTAACTATTGTTTTTTTGTTTTGTAGCCTCTTTACAACCAGCCTTCAGACACAAAGGTTTATCATGAAAACATCAAGACGTAAGTATGCCTCAGTCATGCCCACACATTTTCACTCTATTGTAATTACCAGAAAATGAAGCAGGCAGGAAAATGCATTTGGAGAGATTTAGGTAATGTGGTGTAATGTGCACATGATTGCCTGCCAAGTAGTCAATAGTTAAAAGCGCTATAAAGCACATAGGTGTGTGCAGAGCACGCTTTATACCTTTCTTGTAATGTATCTAAAAGCCTGGCTTGTTCATTACTGTTTACCAGCCAAATGCTGCAATGCAGATACTTGATACAACTCATGTGTTGGTTACCCCCATCTGCATACTTTTCCAGCGTCTGTTAGCCAAGACATATGCTTTGCTTTTCCAAATCTGCATGCTGCCTCTGATCACTTGCCTTTTCAGTAAATTTGATATTTGTTTGATGAAAATGTGTCAATTTGTATTCTTCTTTGCATAAAGACAAAGGGCAGGCATTAACGACTATACATTTTTCTTTCGAGCTCCAGGTGACCCTAAATTAACATGTAATAAATGACATTTCAGCAGACCTTCTTCATTCTGAAAGACAGTGTGGGTGTACCTGGCTCCAGCCCCCTTCCTCTACCACAATTGCATATTTTTTTTTTTTTTTTAAAGTGCCTTTTCATTTAATTTTATTTATTTATTTTTTGTGCCGCGCAGGGCAGCACCTCATCCTTTCCCGTCTAGGTGACAAAGATGCTGTGCACATATGTGCTGAAGGGCTCTGCCAGACTTTGGGACAGCTTCATATTTGCAGGTTTCCATGCGCAAGCACAGCTCATAAAAGGAGGACCTCCTTTTCTGCACGTGCACTAGCACAGCTCAGCGCTTGTGCCGATGCACTGCAAGGCTCTGCCAGCTTAAAAAAAATAGCTTGTTCATTTGGGGAAAAAACATGGGAATAGGATCATGACAGAAAAAGCATTAGAAATGTTATTCAAATAATGAGAAACTATTTTTCGTTTTAAATTTGTAATTGATTAAAGTTGTTGTAAAGGCAGCATTTTTTTTTTTTATCCTAATGCATTAAGATAATAAAATCTTCTGTGTGCAGCAGCCCCCCTAATACTTACCTGAGCCCCATCTAGATCCAGCGATGTTGCAGCAGTGTCATGGCCTCTCCTCGTCATTGGCTGAGACAGCAGTGCGGCACCATTGTCTCCCCGCTACTGTCAATCAGGAGAGAAAGGGGGCGGGGCCGAGCCACAACGCTGTGTCTGACTGGACACACAGAGCTGTGTCTCGGCTCGGGTGCCCCCATATAAAGCTACTTGCTGTGGGGGGCACTCAACAGAAGGGAGGAGCCAGGAGCACCGAAGAGGGACCCAAGAAGAGGAGGATCTGGACTGCTCTGTGCAACAATACTGCAACAGAGCAGGTAAGTATGACATGTTTGTTACAAAAAAAAAAAAAAAAAGACTTTACAATCACTTTTCTTGAAGACTTGGCTTTGTATTTTTGCATTTCCTTCATTTTTAGCAGCAGCCCCAATAGAATTAGGCCCCATGCACACGAGACTGTTAAACGCGCGTTCAGAGGCAGTGGGACACTTTTTTTTTTTTTTTTTTTTACAACTGCCCCTGAACGCATGCAATGTTATCCTATGTGTCCATGTACACAGTCTCGTTTTTTTCCCGTTTTTATGCAGTTGCGTTTAACCTCGTTTTTCCAGAAGCAAAAAAATGGGTTCAGACACTTTGCTTTTCCACGTTTCAGACGCAAAACGTGGCACCCGCGTTTAGCCGCGATTGCGTTTATAATCGTTTTTAAAGGAACCCAATTTTTTGGACCAGAAAACTCAGAAATATGATGGTAAACCTTAAAAAAATACTAAAAAATTTTTTAAAATGTCGTAATTACTTTAGATAGTTCATAGAGCATATATACTCACTGATGCAATGCCATAAAAAAACTCCAGTTTTTTAGGTGGCTTAGACAATGAGGAATGCCTCCACTTCTTTGCTCCAACCCTTCATCCAATTTCTAATCTAATCAGTGACTCCACCTAGTCTGACCAAAGCATAGCAATGTCTTTTTTTCTCAAAGAAAAACCTGCATACCAATGTCTAGTCAGCCCCAACCCCCCACCATGTTTGTGAAATATCCAACGGACATTCGTTGTGCCATCAACAGATGGGTCCAATATCGACGAGCTCTGACTCTGGACCTCTCACGCAATTTGCGACGACGTTGCTGCCTCATCAAGAGCAACATCAGGAGCATTTCCTGACATATATTTAATATGGGATTCATTTCCAAAAAAAAAAAAAAAAAAACAGAGAGAGAGGCAAATGCAAGTGTACAACTGCTCTCTCTGCTGCTGCTGCTCACTCTGATCAAAATGGCAGAAATAGTTAATACATGCTTTCTGAGCTTGGGGCGGGTCTATATGATATCTTTACAAACGCTTATAGACAAAAACGCGGCAAAACGCGCATTTTTAAACTCAGGTTTGTGCTTTTTAAAACATGCGTTCAGCAGAGTTTGCATCGGCGTCTCGTGTGCATTGGGCCTAACTTGCAAATTTGCGTTCATGTGTGATTTTTATTTTATTTATTTTTTAGGACATGCAACTAAACTATATCCTAAAGAGTACACAATTTGAATACATATGATGAATACATATGATGCCCCATTCACATACATATATATATATATATATATATATATATATATATATATATATATATATATATATATATATATATATATATATATATATATATATATATATATATATATATATATATATGTGTGTGTATATATGTGTATAATTTTATTATTGTTTACCATTTTATGTTGCACGTTCTCATTTGAATGATTTTATATTTTCACAGTGAATGGGACTTGGGTAGTATTATGCTTTGTTGCCCGAAGGAGACTCCTGGTCCTTTTTGGGCAACAAGCTTGGCGCAATCTTTGAACACACGTTTTTCCCCGCACAATCCTGCCACGTGACAATTGCATCAAAATTGCACTTTGTTTAGGGTGCCTTTAGGAATAATGGCACCCTAATGCGTGTTGCCTGTTTTGCAGCAGTTTGGAATCGCTGGCAGAATCGCAGCAATTCTGCCCTTAATTCCAAATTGCCTAATGTGAAAGTACATGTGGTCTGATGTGCACAAAAACATAAACCTGTAGCGGTTTCTCATGCATTTAGGTAAGAGTAGCAGATGGATCACAAAAAGGAGAGCTGTATGAGTTAGGAGAAAGGAGTTATATGCATGAGGGAAGGAGGTGAAGAAAGGTAGGATTTGGAGCTTGTTTGCCTGTGGTGGTCCCTCTCTAGTCAAGTGGGACTCAATCATTAATGACAACACCCCTATATGTCAAACTAGGTATTGTCATTTTGTGAGTATAGAATTAAACCAGAAACTCCCTTATTTTGGGGTAGATGATATTCATATGTATTCTGCAGATGTTGACATATTGACTGTCTCAATTCATTTTCTCAGTTGAGATACACTACCAAATGTATTGGTGCACCTGCCTTTACACGCACATAAACTTTAATGGCATCCCAGTCTTAGTCCGTAGGGTTCAATATTGAGTTGGCTCACCCTTTGCAGCTATAACAGCTTCAGCTCTTCTGGGAAGGCTGTCCACAAGGTTTAGGAGTGTCTATGGGAATGTTTGACCATTCTTCCTAAAGAGCATTTGTGAGTTCAGGCGCTGATGTGGACAAGAAGGCCTGGCTCACTGTCTCCACTCTAATTCATCCCAAAGGGCTTCTATCGGGTTAAGGTCAGAACAGTCAAGTTCCTCCACCCCAAACTTGCTCATTCCTGTTTTTTTATGGACCTTGCTTTTGTGCACTGGTGCGCAGTCATGTTAGAACAGGAAGGGGCCATCCCCAAACTGTTTCCACAAAGTTGGAAGCATGAAATTATCCAAAATGTCTTGGTATGCTGACATCTTAAAAGTTCCCTTCACTGGAACTAAGGGGCCAAGCCCACACCTAAAAAGCAACTCCAAACTATAATTCCCCACTCCACCTAATGATTTGGACCAGTGCACATAAAGACATGGATGAGCGAGTTTGGGGTGGAGGAACTTGACTGGCCTGCACAAAGTCCTGACCTCAACCCGTTGGAACACCTTTGGGATGAATTTGAGCGGAGACTGAGCCAGGCCTTCTCATCTACATCCGTGCCTGATCTCAAAAATGCACTTCTGGAAGAATGGTCAAACATTCTCATAGATGCACTCCTAAACCTTGTAGACAGCCTTCCCAGAAGAGTTGAAGCTGTTATAGCTGCAAAGGGTGGGCCAACGCAATATTGAACCCTACGGACTAAGACTGGGATGCCATTAAAGTTCATATGCGTGTAAAGGCAGGCGTTAAAAAAATTTTGGTAATATAGTGTATGTCAGATGCCAGGGGGGCTGACGGGGCTGTCCACTAAGCAGATTTTGGCTGATTACTGATAAAAATTTGAACAGTCTGTGAGCAGCTTAAAAACTTTCTCAAGTTTAAAAGAACACTCAAAGCTCATATGGTTCAAGGAGCATAAAATGTAGCTTTACAAGTGGTTAAGGCCGGGTTCAGACTGCTGCGGTGCGGGAGATCGCATATGATTCGCACCGCACTGCAGTTCAAATCATATGCGATCTCTGTGCGATGCAAATTCAGCCATACAGATAGTATGGCTGAATTCGCAACGCATTCGGCCCAAAATCGGACAGGACCCTTTTTTTCGCTCCGCAGCAGAATCGGATCGCATGGTGTTCTCACCATGCGATCCGATTCCTGTCCGAGTTTGCAGATCGCACTGCGATATGCGAGCTGCTATGGGGGTGTCATTAACATTTCATTGACACCCCCAGCAGCTCGCATAGGGCAGTGTGAACTGCCGGCGGGAGACATGCGGTGCGGGAACTCGCAGTGTATTCGCAGCGTTCCCGCACCGCAGCAGTGTGAACCCAGCCTAAATGTGTTATCTTTGCGTATCTCTGTATGCAACCTTTCTTTGCTTCATGTTTTACTGCATTTAAAAAAATATTTTTTTTTGCATGCTAGGCAATGATACTGATGTGCTTGATTACGCACCATTTGTGCATTCTAACATAAATGTGTAAATATTTATTGTTTTCCAAGTGCATGTCTCAGATTTTTAGGCTAAACTATACATCCTGTAAATGTGTGTAGTATTCACTGCAGTGTGAACATTTCAGCTGTTAGGGGTGTTTTTCTTGGGGCAGTCAGCATGGTGTATAAAGGGCTTTTCATAGCATCCATTGAACTTCTGGGTGCCTGTTGTTGTTGTTGTTGTTACTATTTGTATAGGTAGCTGTTGCTCTATTGCTCCTTTTCGATAACCCATAGTGCTCTGGGAGTCATTTGCGGTCTAGTAAATGTTTATTTGTAAAGTGTCTATTTTGGAAAAAAAAAAGTAATGCCCAAATTGACCTTGGTTTCAGTAGTTCACTAATCCTCCACCCACTTCCCTGATTGCCAATAAATAAAAAAAAGTAAGGTCCACTTTCTTGTAACATAGAATTAGGCTAATGCTAGGATTCCTGAACTGCTTTTCTGTAGCCGTAAGGCTTATGTACACGGGACGTTTTACAACCTCTCCTGAACGATTTAACTTGACAGATAACTCGCGCTTAAAATTTTTGCCGCGTTTGCATTTGAAAAAAATAATTTTTTTTTATTTTCAAAATAGCCAAAAATGAAGCGCGGCTAAACGCCGGTACCGCATTTTGCTGCGTTTATCGATGTTTGGCATCTGAAACTTCAAACTTCGGCTTCTGAACTAATTTTTTTGCCTTCAAAGAAAAGCCTCTTCACGCAACTGCCTAAAAACGACATTAAATAAACCTTTGTTTTTTTTTTTTTGATTATGGCAGGAACCTGGGGGTTCTGGGACATATCTGGAGAACATACAAACTCCATACAGATATTGTTCCTGGTTGGGAACTGATTACAGGATTCTATAGCTTCAATATAATAGCTCTTGTCCACCATGCTGTCTATATTAATAGATTGTAATTAGTATTTATATGCTCCTTTTAGAAAACGTGCGTGAATAACCTACTGTCCAAAGAATAGATTTAAATATTTTATTAAATATCGCACATTCTTTCTCATTTCTTTTGTTCTCAATATGATGCTTTAATAGGTGTATACATTAATCTTTTATAGCTGTGAAATTAGTTTTTACTAAGTATTAAATTATTTTAATTAGACCAAATTGAATTCTAAATTTATTATGTTCCTCTCGAAGGCTACTTTTTCTGTAGAAGAATAATTTCTTTTGAAACCTTCTAATAAATATTTTTAGTTTTCCGTTGTCTTTGTAATTCTACTTAAAAGAATGTTCTGATAAATTTGAAAGTAATTCTAAGGCCCCTTTCACACTGCTCTGTAGCAAAATCAAGTTTTTACCACAATTTTCCTTGGTTGCAGGTGCGTTTTGTGGGCCACCTCCACCTTTTGAAAAATAAACCTGTGACTCAAACGCACTAAACGCAAATCGTAGGCGGGAGCGGGAGCCCTGGGCCCCGTACGCACGATCAGGACTCGGAACACCCATTTCTGGGTCACCTGATCGCGATGATGGCCTCTGATTGATCAGTCACTTTTAAGTCCGCCCCCCGTGTTTTCGGTCTCTATGAATGGAGGAGAGAGATGCATCATAGTGTGTAAAAAAAAAAAAAAAAAAAAATTCATATAAAAAAAATACTTTTTGATCAAGGTGTGGTCTAGGACAGTACCAAGGTCAGTGTATGGGTTCGGGGTCAGTATTTTTTTTTTTTTTTTTAAATAAGTATCAGTGTCACTGTATTTAAAGTAGGATGAAAAAAAATAAGCAAACTGCACACTATTGTTTTAGGGCTGTACTATGGGTACAAATAACTAACATACACATATGTGGTATCGCTGTGATAGGCAGGAGAATTTAACCACTTGAGCCCTGGAAGATTTTACCCCCTTCCTGACCAGGCCATTTTTTGCCCTACGGAACTGTGTCCCTTTAACTGACAATTGTGTGACATTGTACCCAAACAACGTTCTTGTACCCCCCCCCCCCACAATAGAGCTTTCTTTTGATGGTATTTGATCACTTCTGCGTGTTTCTAACTGTATGGGCTCCCTGGGAAAAGAGAGAGCTTGCTGTTCCTGATCACTAGGAACAGCTGATCTCTCTCTCCTTCCCTGTCAGAACAGGGATCTGTTTGTTTACTTTGTCAGACCACCATTCTGGCTCTTTCCCATGATCGCGGGAGGCCGGCAGTCATCGAGTACGCCAGACCCACGGGCGCGTGCGCTAGCCTGCGGGACCACATGCACAGACCAACACACGGGTTCGGTTTGCGCCGCCTTGCCGCAGTTTATATGCGGAAGGCAGTTATCAAGGGGTTCATTTAGGTTGTTCTTTGGTGGAAGGTTATGCTAGTAGCAAGAAATATACAGCTAAATAAAAAAAAAATATTTTGGGGCATCTTTTCTTTGATAATAAAAATAATCGGGAGATATACATTACCATTTCCCGCCAAATGAAAGTCCAATTCGTCCTGAAAGACACGGTATAATCCACCTGGGTGCACAAAGTAGTTGTGGTGATATGTACAGTTTTACGAACACATGTCCAAAGTTGCAAAATTGTGTTTGGGCATTAAGATTGGGTTTACCCTTAGACGCAAAGACGTTAATGCATAAAGGTAAAAAAGACGCTTCTTCTCGACAAATGAGTCTGGGTTACTGTAGAGCAGGGATATGCAATTAGCGGACCTCCAGCTGTTGCAAAACTACAAGTCCCATCATGCCTCTGCCTCTTGCTGTCATGCTTGTGGCTATCAGAGTCTTGCTATGCCTCATGGGACTTGTAGTTCTGCAACAGCTGGAGGGCCACTAATTGCATATGTCTGCTGTAGAGTAGTATTCAATATATCTAGAATGTTCATCAATGTATGATTTTAGGATCGTTTTACTTATTCATGTTTACATGATATATGTATATATTTTTCTTTTTTCACAATTGTATACAAATAAAGCTGGCACCCTTGTCCCCTCTCTTTATCTAAATTTTGTCAACTGTATTTTGATCTTTACATTATATTGCTACCACACAAAGTCCAAAGGGGCGTCCCCAAATGCACGTCTGTGCATGCTTTTGTAGAACATTTGACAGATTTTGTTCTCCTTTCTTTGTTTTATGACTGAGGTTAAAGTCCGATTTTGCAAGTAATGTATTTTTATTTTGCTTTTCAGGAATCAGGTTATGAGGAAGAAACTAATTTTATTTTTCAAGAGACGAAACCATGCTAGAAAACAAAGGGTTTGTATATTTTGTTAGAATTTTGCAAAGACTTCCTATGCACCCCCATCTTTTCTGTCATCAAGGATTTCCTGGATTTTTTAATTGCATTTTTTTTTTTAAATGGGGACCCTTTGTGACTGCTTGACTTGTTAGAGTACATTAGCTAACATGTTTTCTTTTTTACAGGAACAAAACATTTGTCAGCGTTACGATCAGCTGATGGAAGCTTGGGAGAAAAAAGTGGACAGAATAGAGAACAATCCACGCAGGAAAGCAAAGGAGAGCAAAACCCGTGAATACTACGAAAAACAGTTCCCAGAAATTCGAAAACAGAGGGAACAGCAGGAGAGGTTTCAAAGGTACGGGCTGCCACTTGCACTCAAAGCGTAATCAAAGGATACCTTTATCGTTGGTGCATACATAACAGAGCTAGCATATGGTTGTGTTGACCTAACTTTTGAACCACATCTTTCTGTATCTGAAAATGATTTGAGTAATTGGGCTGGTAAATTCTATGTTTGCAACATTTTTTGATGTTTGCATCCTTTATCGGCCGCAGGACCAATTTCTACTGTCATTAGACTGTTTACTATTTGCTTTTCTATTGCATTTCATTTTGGAAAAGTCCAATGTCAAGCTTTTGTTTTCTGAATCCTCTTTAAAAGTCAAATTTGAAGGGCAGACACTCCCATTACAGCCTTTTTTACTTGCAGCAAAACAATATAGTATGTTCAGAGTGAGCTAAGGCCTTATTTACAGCTAAGATAAGGGTCATTGGTGGATTATTGCGCAAGAATCTGCAGAGTTCAGTGCCTGCAATCACAAGTGTGTGCGAACAGCTGGAGAACTCTGAGACACACCCAGCCGGGCGGGGCAGCCGTAGCGTACGTTCAGAGAACCTGGAAGTGACGTCAACGTCAACAGTTCTCCAGCATCTTCAAGCTCTCCAGGAAGCGATGGGAGCCCCAATCACCCCGGGCCCTCTGGCTATGTATACACCAGCAGTTTTACGCATATGAGCGCCAGACTCCTTAATGCTGGATATTGTTTTTAACATAGATTTATGACATGACATTAAAGCTGTAATCATACTATAGTTCACTTAGATGGCACTGCTCTTTTTGTTCTTTGTGTCACCTGATTAGGACTTTTTAACAGAAACAACCCCAGCTGGAGTGTGCCAATAACCTGTGTGTTTTGTGCCTCTAAAGCTGGGTTCACAAATGTGCGGATTGGATGTGGGTCTCCCTGCAAGTGAGTGTGCCCGGCTCGCAATGGAACCGGCTCACACAGGTCCAGGTGGCTGCAGTCTGCATTCCAAAAGGGTCCTGTGTGTCTCTGGGTCCCTGCCGGGAGAACAGTGTTTATTGCTAGCAGATGGCAATATTGGCATTCTAGAAATCCGGCATGGTGGTTGTACCCAAGTCGATCATACATGGATGGAATCTCAGCTGGTCCCTGCTATGACTGGCTTAAAGGAGTTGTAAAGTCCTTTTTTATTTTTTATTTTATCTCAATGCATTAAGCTATAAAAAGCCTCCTATGTGCAGCAGCCACCCCAGCACCCTCCTTATACTTACCTGAGCCCCATCTCTGTCCAGTGATGTCCACGAGTGTTTTGGCCGTCCGACACTCTCCCTCCTGATTGGCTGAGACACAGCAGCGGCGCCATCGGCTCCTACTGCTATCAATCAAAGTCAGTCAGCCAATCAGGAGAGAGACCGGCCGGGCCGCAGCTCACTGTCTGAATGGACACAGAGCTGTGACCCGGCTCAGGTGCTCCCACAGCAAGCAGCTCGACAGGAGGGAGGCGCACAGAAGAGGGACATGAGAAGAGGACAATCTGGGCTGCCCTGTGCAAATCCACTGCACAGACGAGGTAAGTATAATATGTTTGTTGAAAAAAAAAAAACGAGACTTTATAATCACTTTATGTTGGCTGAACTTTGAGCCTTGGGTGTCCCTGTTATCACCACTCTTCTCTAAAAGGTGCCATGGGTAGCCATGGGTGCTGTGGCTACCTGAATACAATGATTGGCATTGGAGATTCCTCCATCCACTTTGTTTAGTGTGGTTGGAGGAATGTATTTCCACTTGTTCTCCCTGTTGGGCTGAACAAGAGAAATCCAGCCATGCTTGCCTAGCTTTAATTTAGTTTGTATATATCTGATCCTGATTAACTTGTTAGTAATGAGTACCAGTATTTGCTGAAAGGTGTGTGTGTGTGTGTGTGTGTTTTTTTCTTTTTCTTTTTTTGGATTGTCTTTTGTGCTATTGCTCTGAAACCTCTGAAGGAAGCATGGTTAGGAGTGTCTGCAAAGCATAGATACACATGCTTGTAGGGTATACTCGTTCATGTTTATGTTCCTGTCTAGTAAATTAAATCTGTTTTCAGGTAGTTTCATTTCTGGTCCACATTCTGAGTACTCAGAACAGTGATATTATGACATGTATGTCTTGATAAAAATGGTTGTTTGCTGTAATATGTTTTGCTCTATGTGATGTATGATAGTGTCAGATTATGTTTTCACTATGTATCGTACAAAGGAAATGACGGAATGATTTATTTCAGAGTCGGTCAGAGGGGTGGTGGTTTATCCGCAACCATTGCCAGGAGCGAACATGAGATCTCGGAAATTATCGATGGTCTGTCTGAGCAGGAGGTGAGGTCATTGTAAAGTCTGTTTCAGGTTTAATATTATCAGTAAATCACAAGTTAATTTCTTAATGAAACTCTTCAAAGCATGTTATTGCCTTTGGCCAGTTGGCTTCCTCTGTTTGTATGCCAGCTGAGTCTTGAATCTGAAAAGGCTCTAATTTGGTTCAGTTTTTCCATGTTTCTTTGAAATAATGTAGCAGAAAGTCTGTACATGTTGTACATTTTAATTACCAGAATCCATGAAATGGCACATCAAACTATTGTGCTTCATTCAGATTTTAAATTAAACTTTTTTAACTGCAGTAATTAAGAGATATATGGCCGAGGCTTTTTTGGTCATACTTCTCTTGTGGGTCACAAGAGCGCACTTACTTTTGTGACCCAGAATCCGCTAATGGTGGGCTAAAGCCCACTGATGGTTGGTGTCACATAGCCTTTCCAGGCTCTGGAAGCAGCTTGACTATATTGTTGGGATCCACCCAGCTGGCTTCGGCTCTCAGTGTTTGGCTGAGGGCCAGAGCTCACCGCGCCAAACCAATTCAGCCCGGAACTCCAGTGAGAGCTGGAAGGGCTAAGCGGAGAGTGCTAACTGACGGTCACCACTTTTCGCTCTAGCAAACTGAGCCATCATCAGTGGTCAATTGATCGCTCAGTTCTCGGTCTTAGAGCCGATGTGGAACAGTTGCATCATAACACTGATGCTGCAGCATAGAGGTTGAGTATGTGGGTTTGTTTTTTATAATCCAAAACTTCTCCTTTTAAATGGAGATTTTAGGTGTTCAGCTAAAAATAACCGGTTTAAAACATGCTCTGCTGCAGCTACCAACTTTTTTAGAAGTTGTAATTTTCCCCAATCTGAATCCAAAAGGTTCACCATTCCTACAGAATAAGATGTTGCAAATTCATAACTGGCACTCTCATAGAAGTACTGTTAAAGTGGCTGTAAACCTCTAACATGCAATATGAACAAAGCACATTACTCTACAGTGTGTACTTGTTTCTGTCCAGAGCACTAATTGTCATTTCTGATTGTTGCCTTGTTCCCGTGCTATCTGTATGGATCACTTGTGACAGGAGAGGGAGCTCCAGCACACAAAACAAAACCCAAAGAAATTCCCAGCTCAACTTGCCAACTAGCCTGCAACCAACCAAATTGTCCAGTCTAACAGTATGTGTTAAAAACAGGTTTAGTTTGCGCACATTTGCAAATACTGTACATGTGTAAGCTACAAAGCCCCATCAAGGCACCCTAGTATTTTATGTAGTCCTAACTGTATATTGAGAGCCTCCACAGTGGATGCACATGTATTATAATGGACAGGCAGAGGGCAGGTGAGCCTAGAGGGAGCCCACCCCTCCCTTAAAGGCACAGGGGCACACTGGACACCCAGCATATAGCATCATGGCTGCAAAGGTGTCCAGTACACAGCCTGCGATTGACAACCTCAGCTCTGTTGCTGTGTTAAGGGGGGTGGGTCTCGTCCTCCAATCAGCTCTGAGCTCTCCTCACTGAGCTCTGCATTGTGTAATTTCAGCTTTCAGACCCCTATTTTCTGACTGCTCAGACAAGATGTATAAATTCTACACTTTGAGCGGCTGAAGAGAAGACTGCACATAAACTGGTACAACTTATGTATGTTCATCTCTGTATATCACCTGAAGCCAGACACTTCTTTGGGAATATGTAAGAGTTTACAACCACTTTAATGTAGTACTGCTGTGTCACAGATTACTTTCGGATGAGCACCTGTTCTGTGTACGAATAAATGTGTAATACCTCATATACCATGTACTTTCCATGGACGATTTGTAGTTATTTTAGTTGTCCTTTACTAAGAGGCTTGTTTTCCTTTTCAGAATAATGAAAAGCAAATGCGACAGCTCTCAGTCATTCCACCCATGATGTTCGATGCAGAGCAGAGGAGGGTGAAATTTATTAATATGAATGGTTTAATGGAAGATCCGATGAAGGTCTACAAAAACCGGCAATTCATGAACGTTTGGACAGACCATGAAAAGGAAATATTTAAAGAAAAGTAATTATTTTTATTTATTTTTTCATTTTTATGATTGGCTTATATGTTATGTTACGAGCAATGGAAATGTATTCGAATGAACAGCAGTACTGCCCCAGCTTTATAGTAGGGATGTCAGGATCTCTCAAGTTGAAGCACCCCAAGTATTTCTGAAGAGATCTGTTAGAGGTAGTTTTTTTTTTGCTGCTTTTCTAGATGTTTGGAACTTTTGATTTCTAATAAATGTAAGACTCCGTTCACATCTAGGCATCCCGGATCGCAGGTATAATCACGGCGATTCTGCGTGTGATTCCGAATCGCTGCAAATCGTGGGACGCCCTTGCGATCTACGTTCCAATGGAACCCGATTGTGGCACGATTTTGCCGCGATTGTCGCCCGACGAATTGCAGTAAAATCGCACAAAAAAAATTGCGGTACTTCTGAAGACCAAAGGAAGTTCCAAAACATTCCGCCTGCAATCCGGGACACCTACATGTAAGCGGAGCCTAAAAGCGACGTTTCCACTTGAGAGATCGGTAAAAGGGTGTAAAACTGGTCTGAAGGGTATGATATGGCTGAATGTTTGCTTCTGGCTTGCAGCAGCTTTTTCCCCTAATAGTGTGTGAGGATCTGAGGGATTTGCAGGTGTGCTGGGCTTCATTGCAGTGCGTGTTTAGTTTGTTTCATGTATTGATAAAGAAATTTTAAGAGCATTCAGATCACAAATTATTTCCAATCTGACAGACAGCACTCTATATGTCCTTCTGATCACAAGTATACATACACATGCTCCCTCATTGCTCTGTCTGCCTACAGCCAGTCTTTACAGTCCCAGGGCATTGAGCCTCTTACTTTCAAGTTCATACATTAAGTGCATCATATGTATTTTGGGTAAAAATCCTTCTGCAAGCAGTCACCCCTAAATACTGACCTGAGTGCGATCTCGATCCAGCAATGTACATGAGAACAGAGGTTCTCTCAGCTCTCTTCTCATTGGCTCAGACACAGCAGGTGCTGCCACAGTCAGTGAGGAGGGAGTGGGGGGGGGGGGGGGCGAGGCCGAGCCGCGCTCAGTGTGTGCATGAGTGCCCCCATAGCAAGTGGCTTGTTATGGGGGCACTTTGCGGGTGAGGAGGGGCCAGACTAACTAATGTTGCACTGATACTGAGCATTTGCACCAGTACTTGTTCTCGTGCAAATGCTCCAATGTTTAATCCGATACTTGGGCAGTCAGGGAATGATCGTGGGGGCCGTTACAAGCACTGATCTTTCTATAAAGATTTCAATAAAGCAGCTGACAGCCACTTCTCCTTTATTGAAATCTATACAGGGGATCAGTGCTTGTACCTCCCCCCCCACCGCCGCACCGATCACCCCTGACTGTCCCCCGCCATGTCCTCCTCCGCTCCCCCTATGTACTCGGTCTAAGTGGTATTGTGGCAAACCTTCTTTAACCACTTCAGCCCCGGGCCAATTGGCAGCCAAAGGACCAGGCCCCTTTTTGCGATTCGGCACTGCGTCGCTTTAACTGACAATTGCGCGGTCGTGCGACGTGGCTCCCAAACAAAATTGGCGTCCTTTTTTTCCCACAAATAGAGCTTTCTTTTGGTGGTATTTGATCGCCCCTGCGGTTTTTATTTTTTGCGCTATAAACAAAAATAGAGCGACAATTTTGAAAAAAATGCAATATTTTTTACTTTTTGCTATAATAACTATCCCCAAAAAATATATAAAAAAACATTTTTTTTCCTCAGTTTAGGCCGATACGTATTCTTCTACATATTTTTGGTAAAAAAAATTTGCAATTAGCGATTATTGATTAGTTTGCGCAAAAGTTATAGCGTTTACAAAATAGGGGATAGTTTTATAGCATTTTTATTAAAAAATTTTTTTTTTTTTACTAGTAATGGCGACGATCAGCGATTTTTATTGTGACTGCGACATTATGGCGGACACATCAGACATTTTTGACACATTTTTGGGACATTTGTTATTTATACAGAAATCAGTGCTATTTAAATAGCACTGATTTCCTATGTAAATGACAGTGGCAGTGAAGGAGTTAACCACTAGGGGGCGGGGAGGAGTCAGTGTGACGTGTTGTGTTTTTTTTCACAGTAGGGGGCGTGGCTGTACGTCTGACGTCATTGATCGGCTTTCCCGATGACAGGGAACAGCCGATCAATGACAGGCAGTGTAGGAAGCGCGGGGAGAGGTTGTTTACACAGACCTCTCCCCGTTCTTCAGCTCCGTAACCCGATCGCGGGATGCCAGCGGCGATCGGGTCCGCTGGTCCCGCGGCCGTGGTCACGGAGCTCCCGACCAGGTACGTGATTTTGCCTGCCCGTGCCATTTTGCCGACGTATATCGGCGTTAGGCGGTCGGGAAGCGGTTAAAGGGGTTGTAAACCCTTGTGTTTTTTTACCCTTACCCCGGCCCCCTAGCCCCCCCCCCCTCATTTTACTCACCTGAGCCCGTTCGTTCCCTCGGTGGAGACGCGCTGTACGTCTCTGCCCGGGGTTCTCAGCTCTTGATTGGATAGATTGATAGCAGCGCAGCCTTTGGCTCCCGCTGCTGTCAATCAAATTCAATGACGCGGGCTCCGGGGGCAGGGCCGAGTCGGCTTTCTGTGTCTATGGACACAAATGCTGGACTCGGGAGTGCGCCCGCAAGGTAACCCCCCAGGGAGAATGTTTCTCCTAGGTGGTTTAGCGATGCAAGGAGGCGCCGCAAGCGCTGTTGGGGGACCCCAGAAGACTAGGATCGGGGCCACACTGTGCAAAACGAACTGCACAGTGGAGGGGAATTATGATATGTTTATTATTTAAAAAAAAAAAAAGGAGTTAACAACCCCTTTTAAACTCACATGTGCACTATGAGCTGCCCAGGATTTCCATCCACATATGTTTAAGTATGCGATCCACTGTATATGCTGACTATTGTCAGGCTGGTTAGTGAAGGGTACAAGAGAGGTATATAACTCCAGAATTTTTCCAAAAAAAAACGAGCCTTGCAGGGGGATTTTTCTGCACTGCAAGGGAAAAACGCTTTTTAAAAGATAAGTTCACCTTTTTGCAAAAAATAATAAATGCACCTTTTTCTTTATTTTTTGTTGAAGGAGCCCGTAAAGCATTGCAACAGCGACCAGCAGACTTGTCAGTGTATCTGCTTGCTTGTACCTCATACGGGCAGGCTGATTCTTCCTTTCAGAGTGTATCGATGAGAACTACTAGCCAACAGCTACTAAGGCTGTCAGGATTTGTAGTTTTCCATTCACAGAGCAATGAGTGATGCGGCCGGGCAATTTTGACAGCTAGCGGGGGAGAAGATTATCGTTGGCTGTCGGAGCGGGGACCGGTCCTGTCATAACATGTTCCACCCTGAATGTGTATAACATGTTGTGAAAGGTGAACTTATCCTTTACGTCTACAGGTAGATGAGAACACTTGCCATATTCCTCTCTTCGGTGTCCTCTCCTTCTCTACAACACTCTGGGTTGTGGGCCGGCCCTCACCGTCCTCGTATGCAATGCATGACATTGGGTCTTGCATTGTATTTGAACACACCATCTTGCGGCCAGATCACCAAAGAAAAGAGGCTTTGGGGCACCAGTTGCACAACGTAGAGGTAGATTGCTGAAGTAGGGTAATTATTGCATCCTTTCCCTCTACCTGTAGACATTTGCACATTTTAAGCCTTTGAGTTTTTTTTTCTTCAATACAAGGCTATTATTTGCACTACTCCACCTAATATGAGGGCCAATTCACACCGGTGCGTTGATCTGCGTTTTAGCACAGCTGTAAAATGCAGATCAGTGGAAGGACATCTAAAAAACAATTTTCAATGTGTCCTATTCACACCATAATGCTGTGCATGCGTGTCAACGGTTGCCAGCGTGCGTTAAAACGCGACTAAATTGGATGGAAATGTACATGCCTTTTCCATCCAATTCAGTTCAAGTCAGTGTAAATTGGCCCGAAATTCGACCACCTCTATGCAAACAAGGAGCGCATCATATAATGACCCTTATTTCAAGAAGGGTATAAAAGCTTAAAATTGCCATCCACTTTCCAATCTTCTCTTCTGATGTTCTCTCTTCCAACAACCACCACATAGTAATATGAAGATGTCACTTAAATATATTCCCCTGAGCTTTAAAACACCACCTCTTCAAAATTCGCCACATCTAAGCTGTACCAGTCAGAAAACATCACATGGTGTAAAAGAGGGCTTGACAAATTTGCTTTGAATCTAGGAGTTGGCTAGTAAAGTTAGGAGCCAGTTTATTTTAACTAACAAATCTTACTGGTGAAACATGTAACATGTTCCCGAAGGTGGCCTTTATTGTTTAACCCTTTGACAGCCAGAGCCTTTTTTTGCGTTTTTTTTGCACACGTTTAAAAAATGATTTCAGGCCTGAAGATTGCATAAAACCCACATACATTATATATTTCCTGAAAGCAGACACCCTAGAGAATAAAATAGTGGTAGTTTCTTATTTTTTATGTCACATGATGTTACCGCAAAGGTCTAGGAAACACAAGATTTCAGTAAAAATACACATTAAAAGTTAATTTTAGGGTGCACAAAAAATGCAATAAAATACCCATTTTTGGGGGGGATGGGGGGGTTACTTTTTTTTTTTCACCGTCACACAGATAATACATGCAGAGTCTTAAAGACCCTGCATGGTCTCCCCTGTGCTTCAGTAAATGTAACGCACATCGCACTGCATCACATTCTTTCCCGGTTTTTATGGCCAGGAAACTGTGAACGGGGACCTGGAAGTTTATGTCCCACGTCACTTCAGAGTCAACAACTAGAAAGGCCACTCTCCTCCCTTCCCCCTCCATGGCAGCACCCGATATGCCGGTTTCAGGCTCACAGATGGGCAAGAGAAGCCCAGGATACATAGCAGGGGGGTCCATGCGGGGTGTGGAGAGAATTTGGGTGGCAGCCCAGGTGCCGCGGCGAATCTTGTCACCATGCTAACCTGGCATCTGGGGTTTGCCGAGTCTTGGTGTAAAACCATATTTTATAAATAAAAATGAAAGCCACTGACTTGGATCAGTGGTTCTAATTGCACTGATTAAGATTGTTAAACTTTGTAATGTACTACAAGAGGAAAACTGATAACATTGGTTGCTGCAGGACTTGACACCAATGTCACTGTGCGTGAAGTAGCTCCGCCTTCCAGCACGTTTTGTCACAACAGGACTTTGCCAATGTCATAAGATTGGAAAGTGGGTGACCATTTTAAGCTTGTATAACCACCTTGAAAAACAGGTCATTCTCTTCTGGCGAGTTCCCTGTTTGCATACCGGTGGTGGAATCGCTGGACAACGGGTGCTGTGCGCTCTGTTGTGTAATTAACGCAAGATGTGACAATCGTAGGGGTTTAAAAGCAGGATGGTTTTGACGCAGAGTCACTACTTAATATAGAAGTGTACAAGTTGCTACACGTTATATTGTCAGGACTTTTTTTGGCACATATAAGCAATTTATTTGTGTTTTAATATTTGATAGTCGTTGACTTGTCACATATTTTAAGGTTTACACTGTTTGAAAGAGAGGGGGGTGCATTCACATCTGCTTCCCCACCTCTACCTCCTGCTAGCGGACCATTGACACCCCCCCCCCCCGCTTCTGTTTCCCGGCACCGCCCATCTCCTCCTCTCCTCGCTGTGCACTAAGTGGACGGGCTGAAAACAGAAATGATCCTCAGCACTGAGAAGCTCATCACACGATCCAGAAACACAGGCAGCCACAGACCGTTATAACATATCCTTCCTCTGCGCTCCTGCTCTTTCCTTCCCCCGCTCTCCATGTAGATTCTCCGCCGCAGCAGACAGAATGGAAAGTGGGGAAAGGAAAGATCAGGAATAAAAGTTGCGAGGAAGGTTATGTCATAACGGTCTGTGGCTGCCTGTCTTTCCGGATCGTATGATGAGCTTATGTGTGTCCTGGTGTAAAATGGCCCTTGGCAATCATGTCGCGAGTTGTTGCTGGCAAAAGGATTACTTCTGTGAAACTTAAATCATCATTAGGAGTAAACATTGCAAGAACTACTCAGAGTAACCATAATTTTCCTTTTTTTTATAATTTTTTTTATTGTTTTAATAACGCAAAAATGTTACCTGTAAGTTACTAATCTACTGTATGGCTTTTTGTATTGCCTAATTTGTCATTTCTTTTCTTTTCTGTTTTTTAGATTTGTACAGCATCCTAAAAACTTTGGTCATATTGCTACTTGTCTGGAGAGAAAGGTATTAGTGAGTTTTTTTTTTTTTTTTTTTTGTATTTAGCATTTTGTATACCTCTTAGTCTATTGCATGTTACATACGATGAGATTATCGGACAGATCATCGTCCGTGTATTGTTTGCATGCTAGTCTCCTATCGAAAATGAATGTTACTAAAGTTATGAAAATTCTCGTACGACAAAATAAAATTTAGAAAGTGATATATTGTATTTTGTATTGTATTTTCAAAAACAATTAAACAAAAATAGTATGATCTGGCATCGTACGATTAAAATTTTTGCGCTTGTCCCTTCAGATAATATTGGATGAACTGCCGTGATCGGCTCTTGAAGGCTGTGTGCTTAACGATCAGATTATTGTACAATCGCTTCAAATTTGTCATACGATTTTCTGATCGTGTGTACTGGGCTTTAGGCTCCAGATTCCTGGTGCAGAAATCACAAATGTGCAATCAGCTGTACAAAGCAGTGAGTGTCTGTCACTGTCTGCATGTGTCTGCACATCCAACGCCACCCTGTGGTTGGGTACAGGTGATCTGCTGTGGGTGCGGACTGTTTGTGTCCCAAAACCAACTGTCTGTCCTTAACAGCAGGTAATAACATGATGCGTGGATGCATGCTGACAGCCATGGCTGCTTTTAGCCTGGCTGCCTAAGGGCCCTTTCATACAGGCTGTCCGATCAGGTCCGCCTGTCAGTTTTTCAGGCAGACACGATCGAACCTTCCATTCACCCCTATGGAGCGGCGGATGTCAGCTGTGACATGTCCGCCGCTATCTGTTCCTGTCCGTAAAGTCCAGACCGATGGTGGTCCTATTTTCCATCCGTCGATCGGATATGATTGGATGAAAAAGGACAGGCGGTCCATTTTCACCTGATTTCCCCATAGAAGAGAGCGGGACTGGGTCAGTCTCCGCTCTGCACAGTGAGCGGAGATGAACCTGTCATCCGCCCGGTCAGCGGGGATCAGCGGAGCGATCCATCAACTCAGCAAGCTGAATCCGTCTGTTGCAGGCGCTCGTGTGAAAGGGGCATTAGCCTTGAGTGGTCGCAGCTGTTGCACAAACGTGATTCTTGCAGCAGGAATCTGTAGTTGGTCCTCATCACAAGTGTGAATGAGGCCTTCAAATGGTTTTGCTAGAGGATAATGTGGCAAACAGTAAAGTTTTTCTTCTCTTTCTGATGATATTGGCTATTTTGCCTATGGGGTGGGCCGCCATATCTGTCAATTGTATTCTTGGATTATGTCATTTGGCTGAGCATCGAATTGTTTGAACTGTGGCTGGTACGTCTGGTCGTTAAACAGAATGTTTCCCATAGCAACTTGATAAAAAATGTTCTTTAGCAAAGAACATAAATTCCTCAATAGTTATGCTACCAAAATGAGTGAATGCTGTAAATTGCCTTCAGCATTGCTCCGGTTTCTTCTTGCTGGAGGCTGCCATTTTTGCTAAAGCCCAGAGCCCCTGAACAGTAGTAAATCTTTAGTTTGTCAGCAGATCAGCCTCTAGTGGCTCTGATTTTTGGCACAATGCCAGAAATGGAGAGCAACAGAGCATGTGCAGGCAGCGTGAGACATGTATTACTGGATTTTAAACAGTGTAGGCACTTATTTTTAATGTTTTTTATAGCTTTACCTGCAAAAGGGGCCAGCCTGAAGTGATCTAGCAGGACTTAACTTTCTGACTAGAGTTCCACTTTAAAGTGCACTGTTGTAATTCATTACTACATTTTGTTTCCTTTTTAGAATGTTGCTGATTGTGTGTTGTATTATTATTTAACTAAGAAAAATGAAAACTATAAATCTCTTGTAAGAAGAAATTACAGCAAGAGAAGAGGACGAAACCAGGTAAGTTGGGCTGATTTTATAGCCAACATGTATTTATATGTACCTACCAATTGAGTTTTTTTCTCCTCCATTTCCTATACTGACATTTATATTGTTCCCTACAGGAGGATTGGATGTAGGCCAGGCCAGGATTAACCCCCTCCTTTTCCCAGCATGCCTGAGTTTTTTTGCTAGTGTGCTAGGAGGATGGATGTCTAAAGCCTCGTACACACAATCGGATTTTCGTCCGGGAATTGAGTGATAAGACTGCCTAAAATCCGAACGTTTGTTGGCCAACTTTCCACCAACAAATGTTGGATGACAGGCTAGTAAATTTTCAGTGGACAATGGTCTGTTGTCAGAGTTTCCTATCGTGTGTACACAAGTCCTTCACACAAAAGTTGCTCACCAAACACGACATTAGCAGAAGGTGCCCAAAAGGTGGCGCTCAAGAGCTGAAATTCCTCGTAGTACGTCACTACGTTCGTGTTTGTTGGCCGGCAATTGTGTACCGTTTTTATGCAAGAAAAGTTCACGGCACACACCCTTCGGACAAAAGTCTGGCGCTTTGTCTGTGGAAATTCCGATCGTGTGTACGAGGCTTTAAAGTGTTACTAAACCCACAATTGTGAAATCTGTCTGTATATGCAGCATAGCATGCTTGTTATACTCACTGGAACTTAAGGGGTTAATCATCTGTATTGTATGAAAAGTCTCTTTGATCCTGTATGCACAGATCCTTCCCTCCTGCACTGTTTATCTGGGGAAAGCCAGCTAACACAGGCAGGGTAGCCGACCTGCACATGCTCAGTTGTGTCTTTTAGGCTGGCTTCACACTGGGGCGGTGCGGGGCGGCGACGGTAAAGCAGCGCTATATTTAGCGCTGCTTTACCATCGTTTTACCCGCGGTATGCGGCCGCTAGCGGGGTGGTTTTAACCCCCGCTAGCGGCCGCAAAAGGGTTAAAAACCTCCGCAAAGCGCCGCTGCAGCGGCGGTTTGCGGGCGGTATCCCCGCGGTTTCCCATTGATTCCAATGGGAAGGAGCGGTGAATACACCGCTCCTTCACCGCTCCAAAGATGCTGCTAGCAGGACTTTTGTTGCGGTCCTGCTAGCGCACCGCTCCAGTGTGAAAGCCCGCCGGCTTTCACACTGGAGTGAATGGGGCCGGTTTTTTCAGGCGGTATACAGGCGCTATTTTTAGCGCCGTACCGCCTGAAAACCGCCCCAGTGTGAAAGGGGCCTTATGCTGGAGAGAACATTTACCTGTTCTCAGTCAGCCAGGTCACATGATATTGGCATCACACATGTGGGCGTGTATACAGGCTTTTTATGTAAAAATAATATTTATAAGCTATGGGCACTGTGGGGGGGATTAACTATTTTCATATTACTGGGTTTAGTAACACTTTTTAAGCTCTATTGCTAAAAGTCAAATTGTATTTTGTGTTTTTCACCCCTAGGTTCCTTGTCTGGCACCTTCTTTGCTTTTTGTCCATGGAAGACTGTGGGTTTTTTGTTCTGTAACAGGAATTTTTCTCCTCCCCCTTTGGTGGGTTTCGGTCAACCAGCTAGCATTTGGTGTATGGTTTAGTGCTCTTTTCTGTGCTGAAATTACACTCTACAAATCTCAATGAGGAGAGCTGATTGGAGGAAAGGGACACACTCCTTCACACAGCACACAGGGACAGATCCGAGGCTGTCAATCACAGGCTGTGTATCAGAGCTCACTTCCCTGTCACATTCATACAGATGGCAAAGGAACGAGGCAGCAGATAGAAATGGCACTTAGTGCTCTGGATTGAGTCAAGTACAAACTATAGAGGGATATACTTTTAAGTCCCTTGAACACAGGGCCTTCTAGGCGCAGTGGCTCCCTCCTGGTGTTTTTATTGTGCCTGGGGGGACAGGTGCAGCATCCAACCCCCTGCCTGCAACTTGTCAAAGTCTATACAAAGTGGTACATGCGATTATGGCCTTGTGTGTTTAGAAATGAAGGTCCGGAACACAGGTCTTCTGCATAGGAACCTTTCTTTAATGCATTCAGCCTGTTCAGCCTCAGCCTGCCATAGACATTGACAGGCTGTAGGTAGCGGGGTTGGCTGCTTCACCTGTCTCTCCCGGGCGCACTGCACCTAAGTCGGTTTTGTGTTCAAATTACCTTTAGACCCCTTTCACACTGTGGTGCTTTCAAGCTAAAAAAAAAAAGCGCCTGAAAAGCTCATGAAAACATATTTCCATTAAAATCAATGAATGCTCTCACGCTGGGGGAGGGCGGTGAAAAAAACGTCCCTCTTCGTTCCAATTAATGGAAAGCTCTTCAAAAGCGCCTGGAAAGCTTTTCAAAAGCGCTCAGTGTTTAACCACTTCACTACCCAGCTATAGACATATGATGTCCACAGATGGGATCTCTCATCCTGGGCGGGCGTCATGACGTCCTCAGCTTCCCGGTGGTACAGGGGGCGTTGTCCGCCAGGGAACCCGCGATTGCTCGTGACAGAGCAGGACCGTGGGTAAACGGTGTGTAAACAGGGGAGAGGAGACCGATCGTTTGTTCCTAGTAGTTAGGAACACAGATCAGTCTCCTCCCCTAGTCAGTCCCATCCCCCCACAGTTAGAATCACTCCCTAGGTAACACATTTAACCCCTTGATCGCCCCTAGTGTTAACTCTTTTCCGTGCCAGTGTATTTTTATAGGGCTGATCGCTGTATAAATGTCACTGATCCCAAAATAGTGTCAAAAGTGTCCGATCTGTCCGCCGCATTGTCAGTCACAATACAAATCAGATCACCGCCATTACTAGTAAAAAAAAAAAAAAATAATAAAAAATGCCATAAATCAATAACCTATTTTGTAGGTGCTATAACTTTTGCGCAAACCAATCAATATACACTTATTTTTATTTATTTTTTTATTTACCAAATATATGTAGAAGAATACATATTGGCCTAAACTGAGAAAAAAAAATTGTGATTGGGATATTTATTATAGCAAAAAGTAAAAAATATTGTGTTTTTTTTTTTTTTTTGAACTGTCGCTTTTTTTGTTTATAGCGCAAAATAAAACAAACGCAGAGGTGATCAAATACCACCAAAAGAAAGCTCTATTTGTGGGGAAAAAATAATTTGGGTACAGTGCTGTATGACCGCGCAATTGTCATTCAAACTGTTATAGCGCTGAAAATTGGCCTGGGCAGGAAGGGGGTGAAAATGCCTGGTATTGATGTGGTTAAATGCACTTTCACACTGGGGCTACGGGGGCTTTTTGGCTGCTTTTAACCCCCGCTAGTGGCCGAAAAAGGGTTAAAATCGCCCGCGAAGCAGTGCTGCCCATTGATTTCAATGGGCAGGGGCACTTTAGGAGCGGTGTATACATCGCTTCTAAAGTACCCCAAAGAAGCTGCTTGCAGGACTTTTTTAAGCATCCTGCCAGCGCAGCGCCCCAGTGTGAAACCCCTTGGGCTTTCACACTGGATTGACAGGAGAGGCGCTTTACAGGCACTATTTTTAGTGCTATAGCTTCTGCAAAGCCCCTCGGTGTGAAAGGGGTCTAAGGCCCCTTTCACACATGCGGACCGTTCATCCGTTTTTTCATACGTGCGTTTACGGATGAAAACGGACATTAATGCTTGTCTATGGGATAGCGGACGTTAGCGGATGATCATCCGCTAACGTCCGTCGCCGTTAAGGTCCGTTTTTCTGAACGGAAGAAGACCCTATTTTGTCTTCCGTAAAAAAACGGAACGGACGAAAAACGGACGTTAGCGCACGATCCGTTCACATCCGATCCGCTGACATCCGTTTTTCATCAAAAAAATTCCCATAATTCATGAAAAACTGTTTTAAAAAAAAAAAAAAACAATAAAAAACGGACATAAACGGATAAAAAAAAAAACGGACATAAGCGGATAAAAAAACTGATGAAAAACGGACATAATCGGATGAAAAACGGACGAAAAACGGAAATGAAAATGGATGAAAACTGATGTTTACTGACTGATGATAAAAAAACGTGACTGAACTGATCTAATGTACGTTCCGCATGTGTGAAAGGGGCCTAAGAGTTATCTCTAGTCTAGGGAGTTATTGTCACCAGTTTAAAATAACAAACATGTTATACTTGCCTCCTCTGTGCAGTGGTTTTGCGCAGAGCAGCCCCGATCCTTCTCTTCTCTGGTCCCTAGTTGGCGCTCCCGGCCCCTCCTGCCTGTTCAGTGCCCCCACAGCAAGCCGCTTGCTATGGGGACACCCAAGCCGAGCCGCAGCTCCCTGTGTCCATTCAGACATGAAGCCCTGCCTCGCCCCCCGCTCTCTCGCCCCTCATTTGCTTACTGAATTTGACAGCAGCGGGAGCCAATGGTGCTTTGCTGCTGTCTTAGTCAAGGTGGAGGGAGAATCCGAGTGTCTCTCTTGCAATATTGCTGGATCGAGATGGGGGCTGAGAGGGCTGCTGCACACTCTACAACCACTTTAAAGGCACCTTTTTCAGCAAACTTTACATCGGTGCGATTTGACAGGTCAAATCAGAGCCTTTTGCCGGCAATAGAAGCGTCCCAATCGGTGTGGCACCACACCGATTTCCAAAAGTAGTTCCTACACTACTTTTGGGGGCGATTTCAATAGACATCTGTTCATAAAACTGGCACAGATGTCTTTCAAGTCGCCCCCGAAGTCGGACTCGCATGATTTCAAAGGTGTGTTCAGTGTGAACGAAAGCTGAATGACAATTGCATGATCATGCAACTCTGTACCCAAACAAAATGTTTTGCATATGTTTGAGACGGATGGAGCTTTCTTTGGGTTTTTTATTTTTTGCTAAACAAATGAAGGACCAAAAATTTAAAGGGAAAAAAAAAAAAGTTGTTTTTCTTTGTTTATAAAATTTTGTAAATTAATTATTTTTCTCTTTCACTGATGGGGCGGCACTGGTGGGCACAGATGGGCTGCACTGATGATTAGGACACTGATGATCATTGCCCGGATTGTCAGTGCAGATGTCCCTGTGTGGATTTGCTGTTTTTCGGCTCTTCTCTCGCCCTGTCACCATGAGGGGAGGATTGCCGATAACCGGCAAAATTTGTGTACATTTTGATCAGCTGTGATCGGACACAGCTGATCATGTCGTGACTACCCCGATCTGTGATCAGCTGTATCATTTGGATCACTGCCGACATGCGCCGCAGGGGGGGTGCAGGCTGCGCGAACATGGGGCTGTTATATGATGGCCTCCCGGGAAGGTGCGGCCGCGCTGTTGTCATTTGGCTATAGTGCGGTCGCAGAGGGGCTAAAACAAGAGCACCAGGAAGATTCAATTGTGCTGAATATTTATTTGGTGAATTGTGTTGTATTCTGTTTAAGCTGTTTGGATGTGTTGTTGGTTCCTGTGCACGATGTGGCGGTATATGCGCAGAAGTAAGCAGTATCCCATGTTGATATTAAACGGGCAATTATTTTGGCGCACCAAGGAAAACCTCTACTGAAAGAACATGTTTATAGCAACCTCCACTAACATAATGGCTGGTTGCCCTCTCTATACGAGGCTGCGTAAAGTCATCTCCTTATTTATTTTGTGCAGCAGGTGGCACAGCCGTATGATCTGACTAAACAGAAACTTGCTCTACTGCTGTTGCAGCCAATCAAGCTGAGCCGAGGAGGGAGGGGGGAGGGGGGGGGGGTTACCTTGAGTAACCCTTGTGAGATTAGTTGCTTGCATGTGAGATAGACAACTCTTCTGTAGGCAGCTTAAGTGGCAGAATGACACAATTTCCTGGAATAAACATGCTGCGGGGTCAGGCAACTCTTGTACGGAGGATAGCGATGCCTGTACAGTTGGGCCCCCGTGTGCATTTTATCCCTCTGAGATTCAGCTGGGCCCAAGGCTTGAACCTCTGTAAAGGCGGCAGAGAAGATTGCACATGAACAGATGAAAGTGCAGGTGTGTGATGGCATGGGGGGGGGGGGGGGGGGTGTCGCTGCTTGTGTTGGTGATCTTTAGAAGTCTATTTGTGTCAGATCTCATAACGAAGCCAAGGATAAACTGTAATATATGCTGCACTAGAGCCTGATAGCAGGGGATGTAGAGAAGGGGGATACGGATGCGATCAGCCGTAATATATTTGTAGCTTGTGTATGCGGTCGTGCCCATGTCAGCACACCAAGGCCCAAAAAGCATACAAGTAAACATTTGATACATGGCAACTTACATTTAATTGAAAACTGGATATGGCTTTAAAATAAAATGAAATCAATTAGATTAATACTTGGCGGACTTTTTCATTCAGGGAGACGTCTAGAGCTTGAGTCTGAATTTTTTTGTCTGTGCCCTCTCCTTCCTCTACAAAATGTTGAATGGTAGCACAGGTTACATGCAGTAGAATAGGGGGCGCTGCTGTGCATCATGGGAGCTGCACCCCCACTCCCCTCCCCATTTTTCCCACCTGCTTAATTATGGCATGTTTTATAATGGGGGACAACAGGTCCCCAATGTTGCAATTTCCATCAGCTCAGATATGTGCTTGATGTTCAAGGCAATAGGACCCAGCTCAAGCAGCCCTGATGTTCGAAAGAATAGAAATAAAACTTGTTGCTCTGTTCAAAAGCTCTTGGATATGACTGATAAAGCCAGCAGTTCCTGAACAGATAAGAGAAACAAAAGGCAGGACAAACAGATAAGAATGCAATTCTTTTGCCACTTTTTTTTTTGTGTATGGATTTTATGCAAATGTTTAGATGCAGATGGGGCTTAGTGGAAATAGAAATAATTGTGATTGGGGTTTTGCAGGGATTTTTTTATTTATTTTATTTTTTTGTTTTTTTTGTTTAATTTATTTTATAAGAAAAAAAAAAATATATTTTATCATTTAAAGAAGTTGAGAACATTGGGATTAGGTCTGTTTCACATCATTATTATACACGATTTATATAGTGCCAACAGTTGGCGCTATATAATGGTCATTTACATGCAGCCACCGCATTCCAGCTGCAAGAATCAGCGGATTCTCGCAGCTGGAATGATCGGGCATGTGAATATCAGCCACTCAGCCCATATAAACGAATGAAAGGCTGTCAGTGGCCGCCGATGTTTGCATGTAGCCACACACAAACCGCAAAATATGCGGTTATGGATGGATATCCGGGCTAGACATCTTCAGTTGCTTCTATTCATCATGCGCCTCTTTATACATCCCAGGTTTGTCCACATCCAGTGGCCTTGGATTCATACTATAGTGAAATTGGGAATTCTATCCCGCTTAAACTAGCTGTCCTCCACACAGGGACTCCCCTGTTTTCTCTCCTATTCCTTCAGTTATCATTACAACCCTTGTGCTTGATATTCCTCAGTCCTATCCTCATGAGGGAACTCTTGACCTACCAGGTCAAAGGGCAGAAGTTCCTACTGCTCGATTTTTTTTTTTTGGTAAAGGCCTGAAGCTTCAGCATCCTCCTGCAGTTGTGGACCCTGCTCACAGCACTGCTCTTTATGTCCATCCTAATGCCTTTTCCTGACATCCCCAGCATGGAGCCCTCAGGAAACCTTACATATAGGATACATTTCCTGGATTCTTGCAGCTCAAGCAGTGCTGAGCATTCTCTCCTCTGCAAACCTTTTTCTAGATATGAATTGCCAAATTCCCAGACTTGTAGGATTAGATCACTAGCAAGTAGGACTGTTGAGCTTAAATACTTGCTAAGGGATTCCCTGTAGATTCTTAACCTTGTCTTCCCTTTTTAGGCCTCTCCTGAACAATTTAACTTGACAGATAGTAACCCACGTTTAAAATGTCAGTTTTCCCACGTTTACATGCCGCGTTTAGAAAAAAAATAAAATGAAACCCACCTATGAACTAAACGCGAGTTACCGCGTTTAAAAACGTTTGGCGATTTGAAATCCCTCTAAACTCGGCGTCTGAACTCATTTTTTTGCTTTCCAAAAAAGGCTTATAAACTCAACTGCCTATAAACGACCCTATGTACATGTACTAATAAGATAACCGAGGAGAGTTCAGGAGCAGTTGGGAAAAAAATGCCCAAATGCTCCTAAACATCAGTTTAGCAGCAGCAGTCCATAAGGCCTTATGTGCCAGATTTTTATCCTTTCCCTATCAGGGGTTGTAGGATTGCTCGGAGAAGCCCTTATAGTATGGTCTATTAGCCTCTTTCAGACTTTTCAGCTGTGTTACCCTTTTAAAGAGACCTTGTTGCCAACTTAAGAAAATGCTGTTAACTGCATAATGTTTTTTTTTTCCACTTATAATTTTCCCTTAAACTTGGTAGAAAAATTGACTACTCCAGGAAAGTTAGTTTCCTAGCACAGCCCCCTCCCTCCTTACAAATAACATCCTTCTCCTCTGGGACCATCGAATTACTCCCTGCTGGCCCAGCTCCTCAACCCTCCCTTCACTTTCCTACCCAGACTTTTATGTTGCTGTCAAGAGGTGTAAAGGGGAATACTGTGGAGAGCCACTTCAGTGACAGTCTACTGGGTACTCCTAATATCAAATCCAAAGCTTTTACGGGTAAATAACCTACATGAAATACATTATATGTACATGTAATTGTATGGAAAGATTTCTGTAGAAATGGTCTATTGACAGTCTATTTAACCCGGTGCCTACTAAGGTATAAACTCAATACCAGCTCGCTGCTGCTGCTCCTTGAATACCAGGATGTTTAGCGGCAGCTCCAACACTGCCACTTTATCACTTTTACAGGGATCTGAAGGTATTCCCTCACAGCCAATTTACGCAGTCATTCTCCGACTCTTGCGTTCCCCCGGGAAGCCCGGGGTAATGGTAAATTACTGTTAACATTGAGAGCAGGAGGAGATTGGGGATCATCGGTTCCCCTATCCCACCTGAGACTAATGAACCTGGAGTGACCTGTATTACATTCCTGGTTCAGAGATTTAGTTTTTTGGATCCTGTAACTTGCAGTAGGGGAGACTTTGGGGGTCTAATAGGCCGAATGGAGACATCAGGGGTCTATCGCCTAGGGATCTCCAAACTACGGCCCTTCAGCTGTTGCAGAAACTACACGTCCCATGAGGCGTTGTAAAACTCTGACCTTCACAGACATGATTAGGCATGATGGCAATTGTAGTTCCTGAACTGGAGGGCCATAGTTTGGAGACCCCTGACATAGGGGCTTATTAGCCACCTTGTAATGGCAATAATGTTAAATGAAGAAACAAAATAAGAGCACTTTTTTCACAAGTTATAAAAAAATAAATATAAACGAAAAAAAAACATACACACACCCCAGTGTTGGTGTGCAGCATATCGCACACATGTGCATGTAAAAATGAATTGCATCGCATGTGAGAGATTGCGGCAAACCTATAGCAGTGATGGCGAACCTATGGCACGAGTGCCACAGCTGGCATGCCAAGCCCTCTCTGTGGGCACACTAGGGGAATACCCCAGCCAGGCAGTCACTTGCACTGACGGTGCAGGCACAGGGGAGCCATCTCCCTTCCTTGCATCAGTGCCAGTGACGTCGGCAGGGGGGTGGGCCGCCAGTCATCTTGTCCCATGTGCAATGTTTTAGGGGGGTGTAAAATTCTTCCTCCACCGTCCCGACTCTGTTCTGCAGCTTATTGCCTCCCCCGGACCCCTACACCTCCGGTAAGGCATTCGGGCATTCCTTTCTGCAGGCACCCTATTCCAGCTCCCCTGCTCCAGGATGACTTTGGTTCAGTCTGTCCCTCTGGTGCAGCCTGTGAAACAGCGGAGGGGGAGGGGCGGTGCTCGGAGCAGATCATCCATGGCCATGGGAGAGGTGCAGTGGCTGATGGCTAATCTCCCAGCGGCGGGGATATCGAGGAGCGTCTGAATGGCGGGGACTCTTACAATACTGCCTGGGGAGAGCTGGACGATGAGGCTATTGAAATTTTAAGGAGGATCTACATTGTACTGTGTGTCAGGTAGGTGAGTACATGTGTCAGGTAGGTGAGTACATGTGTCAGGTAGGTGAGTACATGTGTCAGGTAGGTGAGTGTAATGGTCGGTGTATGTTGCACAGTGCATTTTGAGCACAACGCATTCCTGATCCCTGCATTCTGAGCGAATCTGGCAGAATTGTAAGTTTTTGGTCCCTTTAGGGCTAATTCAGAGGGATGATCAGTCCCATCCTCTGCACAAAGCTGTAGGTAGGTTTCATTTTGTGATAGCACTTTGAAAGAAATAAGTTGGTTTTGTGTTGCGGTTTGGGCACTCGGGCTCAAAAAGGTTCGCCATCACTGACCTATAGGGAATTTTGGTTACCATAATTTTTTATCCATTTTCTTGACCAAACCCCACCCATGGTTTTATTTTTATTTTTTATATATATATAATGCAGTTGCCACTATTTTATTCTTCGGGGTCTCTGCTTTCAGAAAATATATAATTGTTTGGGGGTTTAAAGTAATTTCTAGCAAGAAATGCAAATGTGAAAAATGTAAAAATTGCCCCATTAGACAAACAGTTAAGGAACTATTCACAACTACGCATTTTTTTTCAAGATTCCTGGAGTCAATGCAAACTCAGAATAAATTGGGTGGCTTTTGAGTACTGCCACACAGGCGGAACCTAAGGCTGCCACGCTCATATGCTATCTTTTTGCAGGAGATTCTGATAGTATTATGGATTTCAGTGGAATTTCTTGGCAGCTGAGAGCGCTTTTTTTTTTATTTTATTTTTTTTTGCTTTTTTCCCTCCAATGTGAAGTTAGGACGGGATCTCTTGCAGCTGTTTCAGTAAATGTAATTTGGGAATTGTCTCCAGTACATTGCCAAGTGTAAGGCGCACTATTAAGCCTGATGTTCTGGTATGGCCTGTTTTACTGTCCTTCTGTTTATGTTCAGATCTTGGCTTGCGGCAGATTTCCTAGTCAGAAATGTGCTTACTTGGAGAGATTAGTTCACATGGTGTGTTAGGGGGATGATGTGTGAAGTGACCTTTTTCTCCTGCCAGATCTGGGTTGCATCACCATGTTGTTTTTTGTGTGAAGGATTTCTTGTCAGCTGCACAATTACACCAGACTCAGGGTTATGCAATGTAAAGGTAATTTGCCCCTCGTTCTCTAAAGTTTCCTGCTTTGCCACCAGTAACATGGTTTCCCTTATGGAGTTGGCATGAAATATTGAATGACTCGTCTAGTAAACTAACCGTTCTAGTGTGGGGTAGGTTTGTCGGCTTCCTAAACTTTTTTTTTTTTTTTCTTTTTTTATGTTTTCAAATGAGATTTGAAAAACCCAACGTTTTCCAGTCACTGACATGCTGTTTGAGGTCTCTTTGGCAGCCATTACTGCTTGTCTTGGCAGATCTGGAGGTATAGGTGAAAGCACTAGAGCATTGATTTCTATAGTCTTTTAGGTGACGGGTATTCTGTGATTTCAGGGCTGAGCTTTGCATGTAGTAAACTCTTGCCATCTGCTGGTAGCTAAAGGCAAATCAGACTATTTTTCATTTTTTTGTAAAAACACAAAAATTGGGCACCCTCCCAACTCTTCTCTAGCTGGTCCCCAAACAGCATGTGCTCCTTTTTAAAATGTTTAATTGATTTTGGGAACTAGTATACCCAGATAAATTATGTTTGTTATATCAAAGAGAATCTACTTAAAGAGGGAGTCCGGCGAAAAAATTATTTTTTTAAAATACGGCAGCTGCTGGCTTTTAATATATGGACACTTACCCGTCCAGCGAGCCCACGATGTCGGCACCCGAAAGCCGATCGGCTCTCAGGTGCTGCCGCCGCCATCTTCGGTATGGGAATCAGGAAGTGAAGCCTTGCAGCTGCGCATTAAGGACGCTCCCTGCTGTCTCTGGGATCCATGTGTTTCCCAGCAGACAGCAGGGGCCCCCGCAGGAAGTGGCGTAATTACCCGCAGATTCTGCGGATATCTATGCTCGGAAGTGGGTGCAGATACCTGTATTATACGGCTTTCTGTACCCCCCCCCACCCCCCTGAAAGGTGCCAATTGTGGCACCGGAGGGGGGGAGGATTCCGATGAGCGGAAGTTCCACTTTAGGGTGGAACTCCGCTTTAAAATAGAAGTTCAGGTTTCCAAAAAAAAAAATATACACACTTAAGTGGACGCAGCATCATTCCAATGCTGCATCTGTCTCCCGCCGCCTCTACACTGGGAACAAAGTGATCAAACACTGCTGATCGCTCAGTTCTCCCTTCCGCTCTGAGCAAAGAGCAGTGACCATCAGTCGCTGACGCTCTTCTCTGCCCCTCCAGCGCTCACTGGAACACTGGGCTGTGGAGGAGAAGGCAACAGCTGGCTCCATCTCCCAGCGCCTCACTGATCGGCAGAACTAGATGCCGGTTCAGGCTTTTGACTGGATCCCGACTGAAGTCAGGATCAAAAGGGTCACAGGGGTGCAGAACAAAAAAGCTTTGGCCATACGTTTCCTTAAAAGAAGAATTGGCATATGAAAAAAATAAACCTAAATACTCAACTCCATGCTACAGCATCGGTGTGAGGCTACAGCTGTCACACGTCATCACCAGGACCGAAAACTGAGGAATCGCATGACTGCTGATCATTCAGTTCTGAGTGGAAAGCAGTGTCTGTTGGCCACCACGTTCTGCTTTGTGAAGTGCTAGGCTTGGGAGTGGGCGAGTGTAACTAGTTCTCAGTCATGTGCTGAGAGGCAGAGCCAGCTGTCAATCGTGTAGCTGGGTGGATCCCGACAATATTGTTGGAATCCTTTCAGAGTCTAGAGCAGCTCTGCCCAGTCATCTGATAGTAGGCAATAGCGCATTATCAGTTGACTCTGGGTCATGGGCGATGAAAACTTACATTTAAATGCCCATCAATGCAGCCTTATCAGTGTCCATCTGCAGCCTTGTCCATCATTGCAGAATGATCAGTGTCCATCATTGCAGCCTTGCCAGTGTCCTTTGCAGCCTTGCCCAGTGTCCATCGTTGCAGCCTTGCCCAGTGTCCATCGTTGCAGCCTTGCCCAGTGTCCATCGTTGCAGCCTTGCCCAGTGTCCATCGTTGCAGCCTTGCCCAGTGTCCATCGTTGCAGCCTTGCCCAGTGTCCATCGTTGCAGCCTTGCCCAGTGTCCATCGTTGCAGCCTTGCCCAGTGTCCATCGTTGCAGCCTTGCCCAGTGTCCATCGTTGCAGCCTTGCCCAGTGTCCATCGTTGCAGCCTTGCCCAGTGTCGTTGCAGCCTTGCCCAGTGTCGTTGCAGCCTTGCCCAGTGTCCATCGTTGCAGCCTTGCCCAGTGTCCATCGTTGCAGCCTTGCCCAGTGTCCATCGTTGCAGCCTTGCCCAGTGTCCATCGTTGCAGCCTTGCCCAGTGTCCATCGTTGCAGCCTTGCCCAGTGTCCATCGTTGCAGCCTTGCCCAGTGTCCATCGTTGCAGCCTTGCCCAGTGTCCATCGTTGCAGCCTGGCCCAGTGTCCATCGTTGCAGCCTGGCCCAGTGTCCATCGTTGCAGCCTGGCCCAGTGTCCATCGTTGCAGCCTGGCCCAGTGTCCATCATTGCAGCCTGGCCCAGTGTCCATCGTTGCAGCCTGGCCCAGTGTCCATCGTTGCAGCCTGGCCCAGTGTCCATCGTTGCAGCCTGGCCCAGTGTCCATCGTTGCAGCCTGGCCCAGTGTCCATCGTTGCAGCCTGGCCCAGTGTCCATCGTTGCAGCCTGGCCCAGTGTCCATCGTTGCAGCCTGGCCCAGTGTCCATCGTTGCAGCCTGGCCCAGTGTCCATCGTTGCAGCCTGGCCCAGTGTCCATCGTTGCAGCCTGGCCCAGTGTCCATCGTTGCAGCCTGGCCCAGTGTCCATCGTTGCAGCCTGGCCCAGTGGCCACCCTGCAGTGCGGGTTATACACCGATAAATACATGTACTCCTGTGAGCAACAAAAGACGTATGGCCAAAAAAAGCTTTATGCCTTATATAAATATACCAAAATAGATGTTTACATTTATGCTGGCAATAAAATTAATTTTTTCTTTTCCTTTTTCCACATCATCCAGTGTTTTTTCCTATGTTTCTTTCAGTTAGGATGTAAAAGCAAGCTAGGTGGTTGCTTCTTGGTTCCAAAAAAATTGTAAAGTTGCTGAGAAACTCTCTATTTCTATCTAAAGAATACCTTTTTTAGTGCACGCATATACAGTGTGATATTTAACATTTTCCAATAATTGCAAAATGGGAAACTTTGAAGTAATGGGTACCAAATATTTCTAGACAAATTGTGTGCTCGCGTAAGTGGCCCTTTGTACTTCACAGTTCCGCATTTTAGCATTGCACTGGCATTAGTGGGGATACCCAGGATGTGTTTGAGTTTCCTGTGTTCGGTTAGGTGGTTGAGGGTTTTAAAAAAAAAAAAAAAAATTTCATTGCTGTCAGGAGTTGAAACTTACACTGCGAGAGTGCATATTTTACATGACAGGTACTCTTCATGGAGGCATCAGGTTTTCACCAGACATCTGAAGCCACCTCCTTTTCCAGAGCACAACCTCACATATCCTGGTAATTTCTTCAATTGCATACATCCATGGATGTTGGCAGAAACTTTGGGCGTATTGAGTATCTTATTGCACAGTGGCAGTCTATCACTGGCCAGATTTTTTTGCAGACTTTTTTTTTTTTTACCTTGCTGTGGTGCTTCTTGTGCGCTCTCATTTTGGAAAGTTGAAGTGACACAGGAAGTTGAAGAGCTGTTCACTCAGAGTAGTGGTGTCACCCTGTGATTATATCTTAAATTGAGGAATCTTGGCTACATTTTCTCATTTAGTTTTCAGATAATGTTCAGAAACCATATTGTCCTGTGGATGTTACCAAAACGTTTTATTTTTTGTCTTGTCAGCAGCAACAGATTACACGACCATCCCAAGAAGAAAAAGAAATTGAGAAAGCGGATGAGGAGAAAGCAGAAAAAAATGAGAGAAAGGAGGAAGAACGAAGGGAAGAAGAGGAGAAAGAAACAAAAGAGGAGTTTAGGTAAACCAAGTATCCCACAACTTACCTTTCACGATCTACCGTTGACAGGGTACCATTTTTCTTAGGTAATATATTTTTTAAGTGTATTTATACCCGCCTTAGCTCCAGCGATGCATCGTCCCTGAGCTTCCCACCCGGCCGCTGACTTCTTCGGGCAGCCAGCTTATGGGTCTCGATCGCCGTCTGCTGTCATTAGCTGGGCAGGGATGATGTCACTCCCCCACATAAGCGGCAGTTTAGTCAGATTTGCCAAATTTGTACAGTGAGCTGCACATGCATGGCTCACTGTACAAGGGCAGACAGGTAGGTAAGTAACTTTAATGCAGAAGAGATAAAGCATGACTCTTCTGCATCAAAATTCCGACCTTTTCGCCCAGGGAGAGGAATGATGTACATCCAGTTGTACCAACCTACTGATTCCCGGTGGTAGTTCAGCTGGATGACTGATGAATTAAAATGTTTGACTTCAGTTTTTAAAAAAAAAAGAATGTTTGCAGTGCACAGCCATAGAAGGTGAAGCAGATGTGACTTTGTAGAATTCAGTGCCATTTTGAATAGTACTAGCAGACGAGTGCCCGAACAGGCTAAATACAGAAGAGCGCGTCTTTGTGGTGGTGGCAAGCACAGAACTGCACATTGGTAGTGAGCACAGAGAGGTGTTAAAAGCATTGGCTGGAGGATGGTGGTCAGGCACAGTGGGAAGAGTAGAGGTTTATGTTTTGGTTGCTGGTGTGAAGCTGGGGAAGGAAGAGAAGGGTCAGTATCAGTGGTGAGAGTGCGGGTGGGTTGGCATAAAGCCACAATGGTGGTATTATTTCAGACATGGTTGTGACAAGGGGGATGTAGACACAATGGTGGGGGAGGTGGTCCATGGTTGCTGGCATGGAAGAAAAAGTTCAGAGAATGCTCTTTGAAAGTTGCTTCTAGAAACATGTGGCAGACATGTACTGCCTGTCATTTTGGGAAGCCCCATCCTAAGTCCACACATCACATGGCCAGCAGTTCAGCTCAGCCTATTATTTCTCTGTCCCTTTTATATCAGGGATATGCAATTAGCAGACCTCCAGCTGTTGCAAAAGTCCCATCATGCCTCTGCTTCTGGGTGTCATGCCTGTGCCTGTCAGTCTTGCTATGCCTCATGGGACTTGTAGTTCTTTAACAACTGGAGGTCCGCTAATTGCATATCCCTGCTCTATATCATTCTGTTGAGGCACATTACTGGATGCACATTAGTGTGTGTTTTGCGTGTTAACATGAAAAACTGAGGCAGCTAGTTGTTCAATAAAGGAAAGTCAGTGCATGGCAATTGGAGGGAAAAAAATGACCAACCATTTTTTTTCCCCCTGTTGAGGTCGTTTGGCATCTACTGCACTGAGATGCCATTCCACATGAATGGCGTTGTAATGCACTGCAGTGCCCTGTGTTGCAGTAATGTGCAGTAAAAATACATTATCAGAACACATGGGTCAGAAGGGTACCTATACTTGCAGAGATCTTCACTTCTCCCTTCTTATTCTACCTAAATCCCCTTATGCTTGAACTTTAGATTAGCAGGAGCAATGTGAGCCAGGAGTGCACACCATATCAGGTGGTGCTGCAATGGGCATGCCTCCCTGCAGGTTTACAAGTAGGCATTTGGGCCTATGAAGAACCCATTACCTCTGGCACTTTGTATGCTGACATTTCATCTACCTGTTATCCAGCATCTCTACCACTGCACTCCCTGAAACCAGGGCTCCCCGCGATCCTTACACTGTATTCCAAACCTCCCTCCCACCCAGCAACACGCGCTCTACATACTTGCTATTTTTGCTATATATGCTAACCCTCTGTCTCTGTTCCCCTTTATCACCTTTGCAGAAAGGAGGTGAGGCTGAGTCTGGAATCTCTTCCCATAGTGTTTAACTCTGCCCCATTTCTCCTTCCCAGTGCACCCTCTAGATGCAGATCTTCTCCCAGAAACGTGAAAGATTTGCTTCAACTGACCACAGACCTGGGAGTGGACCCTCAAAAACAGATGTCCACTGAGCTTCCTGGGTGAATTGACAACTATGCACTTGCCACCTATGACTTTATGGTCCAGCAGTCAGTCCTTTGGCCTCTAAGAACACTGTTACCATTGTGTGTGTAATGGAGGAAGGGAGATTAGATGCATTCTTCTAGCTGAGAGGAAGAGAGAGGTGGTGTACTCCTGATAGAGTGAAAACGTTATAAAGCCACCCACCACCTCTATTACTATACAACCCTTGCAGTGTACCAGCCATCATTGTAGAAGTCCATCCAAAGTTGTTTTTTGGGCGGCTGTGTTATTTGACATACAACATGACTATTATTTTAAAAGTATAGGATACATTTTGTTAATTTTTAAGTTTATTTACATTACAGAATAAGCCACTCACGACTTAAATAAAAAAAGTATACAAACACACACTTTAACTGGCATCATTTACTTAGGTTGCTCATATTTACGTGCGTCTCTAAACCTATTTAATTTGGACCTAAACATAGCGGTGAAAAACGTACCCATCACTTACTTAGAGCGCTTTCCTTCTGACGCTGCTACTGTCCTAACCCTGCGGCTAAAGAACCGGAAATAATGAGAGGCAGATATATGAATTTGCTGGATTTACTTGAGAAACCTAACATTGTCCCTGCTGTGATGTTTGGGTGGAAGCACAAGGGAATTGTTTCCTGCTTGGACCTAGGACAGCACCTGTGGGGGATGAGTGATGCTTGGGTACACATAGAAAGTTTTTTTTTTTTTCCAACCCAGTGGACCGGGACTACCCCGCACCCAAACACCCCCGCCAGAACACAGTGATCAGCGCTCGCAACCATTAGCTGTGAGTGCTGATTGGATGATGGTTTTCCAACATGCTCGTCTGACAGAAGCAGGCGTCACAACCAGCTTCTGAAAGACGAGGAGCTTTTGGCCGGTGTGTACCCAGGTTAGGTACGTAGCTGCTGCTATTCAACTTTTTTGACAGCAGGGAGCATAGGTGGGAGGCTAACTTTTAAAGAAATTAATATATATTTTCAATTAGTTTTATCTGGATAAAGCTTGTCTTAATGATGCATTGTAGCACGTCACCCCAGTGCAAGTAGGTATCCATGTTCCTTGTAGCTCTGAGCCATGCAGTACTTTATTCTGTGCCTCTGAATAATTGCAGGGAGAACACCAAAGAGAAAATAGATACTGTTGCAGAAGAGCTCGAAGAAAGAGAGCAATCCACTCCCAAGGGACGCAAAACGGCAAATAGTCAAGGTCGGCGGAAGGGTCGCATTACAAGATCGATGGCAAACGAGGCAGCTGCTGCTAATGCAGCAGCTACCTCGTCGGCGCCTACTTCTACACCACCACCTCCTCCTCCCCCAGCACCACCTGCAGCACCGCCTACTCCTGTGGCAACTTCGCCAGAAGAACCTCAAGCTCCGCTATCTGCAGCAGCTGCACAGGAGCAAAGTAAGTAACAATGTGAACAAATCACTTGACATCCTTTTTGCATCTTGCCTTGTGTGTTTCGGACATCATAAAAATCACAACACATCTTTGCCGTAAGCAGCACTTCTACCTTCATTCTCCTCCCTAGACACAGGAACTTGTTATGCTTTTTTATGCTACGCTTTCTTAACTGTTTAAATGGATGTTTTAAGTTTAAAGGTCAAGCACATGACCTTGAGAGCTAGTCACATATCTTACAAAATCTTCATGTTTTCATGAAGTTCATTTAAAATAAGCTTATATTTGTGCTTCTTCATTTGTAACGGAAGCTCAATGCTCGTGGAACACCCATTAATTTGAAAATTAAAGGGGATTTTCTGCATACCCCTAACTAGCCTTAGGGGTATGCCCCTAACTAGCCCTCCACCTCCTAACACCTATGCTAACTAACCTGTGTAAGAAAGTTTGTACATACGTGCCTATTTTCAGGCTGCTCCAGTCAAGGCATGTGATCCAGCTCCCCTGCATCAGCCCGCGGCAGCTGCAGGGGACAGGAGAGAGTGCTCCAACAACGGCCGGTAAAGCCTAGAATGGTGAAGTCACCCATAGGCTTCAATGGCCCATACATTTTTGGCTATCCTTTCTCTTCCCTTAACCTCCCTGGCGGTAATCCAGAGTGTGGTTCGGGGGTCTAATTTTCAGTACCGTTAGTGGTAGCCCCGAGCCACACTCAGGATTGCGTCTCAGGATCCTGGTCCAGGTTACTTACCTTGTCCCCAGGATCCTGCGATGTCCCTCGCGGTGTCTGCAGGCTGTGTCCTCTGGCCGATACTCTGTGTGCTGGGCTCCGTGCCCTGCGAGCGTCGTGATGCACAGGGGCGGAGCCCGGCGGCAAATTTAAAAAGTACACAAAACATAACACAGTACACTGTAATTTCATTACTGTATCAAATAATTTCACATCCCTTTTGTCCCTAGTACTTGGTCCAATGCCCTGCCTGCAGTTTTATATTATATATACTGTTTTCTGCCTGGAAACTTGAGATTGTCCATGGCAACCAAAAAGTGTCCCTTTACGTCAAGTGGTTTTAGACCAGCTAGAAAACAGTGATAGTAAATTGGAACACTTGCAGAATTGAGCGATAGTGAATCGTGGGGAAATTTAATATTATTATTATTATTATTATTATATTTTTTTTATAATTTATTATATTATAATTTATGATTTCGTGTTTCAAACTTTATCATACTCGGGATGTCTACTAGACTCTTGTTTTGGACAGATTTAAGTGTGTTATTACTAAGAATTACAGGCCTACAATATAAAATGCCAAATTTCTATGCAAAGCAATGTACCGCTTTAAGATTCAAAAATCTGACCTAATCATACCGCCAGGGTGGCTACAGTGTAGGTGTAAGCTGGATTTAAATATACAAATCGGTGCTGCAACCTTACGGCCAGAATCCAATGGAGGCAGACAAGCAGGTGCCAGACCAACAGCTGCACATTGCATAGGTAACTTGAAAACACATTGGTCAGTACCGCCAGCAGACTGCAGTAAAATATTTTTTAATTAACAGAGTTTCATTCATTAAAAAAAAAATAACAAAACAGTAAAATTAGCCCAATTTTCTTATGTAATGTGAAAGCTGACGTTACGCCGAGTAAATGGATACCCCACATGTCATTCTTTAAAATTGCTCATACTCATGGAATGGCGCCAAACTTTGGTACTTACCAGTTTAGAGTTACAGGAGGTCTAGTGCTAGAATTGCACATGGCAATACCTCACGTGTGGTTTGAACGGCATTTACATATGTGGGCGTTTTAAATATGTTCATGACAGGTCCTCTTTATGGAGAGATGCAGGGTCAATAAGACCCCACATCTCTCCTCCAGGCTGGAAAGCATTAAAAAAAAATCCACAATCTCATGCTTACCAGCCGCGATTGCAGCTTTGTTTACAACCGCGGCCTGGACGTGAGGTCATAACGTCAAGCCCAGGCCTCCAACAATCATAGAGATGACTGGTGACCACCTGGTCACCGGAAATCTCTATGGTCGTCATCCAGCAGCGGCCGATTCTTTCGATGGGTCCCCGATGGCATGTGAGAGCCCGGAGAAGCGGCTCGAGGGGAGGGATGTCCCCTCCCGTCAACTGTAAGAACGATCGATCAAGCAGCGGAACTGCCGCTATGATCATTCTTATGGTGTACAGAATCACCGGCTGAAAACGAGGATATCTGAATGATGCCTGTAGCTGCAGGCATCATTCAGATATTCCCACTGAAAGTCAAAGACGTCAGATGATGTCCTTGGGCTGGAAGTGGTTAAACTACCCCATAAATCATCCACAGGGTAAAAGCTGAAAAACGGTTGACGTGTTTCCGCCCAAAAGTCATAACTATGACTAATGCCCTTTTGGGTGGAAATGTGTTTAATAAAAGAAGATTTTACTACAGTCTGCTGGTGGTGCCAACCTATGTGTTTTCAAGTAAGCTGGAATTCTACTTTGTTTAGTCATGTAAAGGAGCTTCTAATAACATGCACAAAATGTATGTGTGTGTATATAGATGTATGTGAGATGCACGTTTTCTGTGTATAGGATGCTGAGTAATGGACACACTCCACACTGTCCGATTATTGTGAATAAAATCGCCCCGCTAGCGACCGAAATGCGCCGCATATCTGACGGTAAAACGCCCGCCAATGCTATGGGCGGCTTGGTGTGAAAGCCCTCTTACCGCATTCCAAAGAGGTTCTTGAAGCGTTGTGCAAATATATATATATATATATATATATATATATATATATATATATATATATATATATATATATATATATATATATATATATATATATATATATATATATATATATATATGCATTGAAAAGAATATCAACTTCATACGTTGTGCTAGAACCCTTCTGCAGTGCGGTAACTCTTGGATTAGTTCTAATTGGACAGTGTGGAACCTGTTGGTATTATATGAATGAAGTGTGATGGTCAAGTGTCCACAAACATTGTGCTATTTCGTGTGTTTAACTTTTATCTAACTGCTCTGCATCCAGCTACTCCTAGGAAATGGAGACACTTGAATGGCAGTTGGAAATCATCTTTAAGGCCCCTTTCACACTGAAGCGTTTTTCAGGAGCTACAGCGCTAAAAATAGCGCCTGTGTAGCTCCTGAAAAAAGCGGGTCCTTTAACTCCAGTGTGAAAGCCGGAGGGCTTTCACACTGGATCGGTGCGCTAGCAGGACGGTAAAAAAAGTCCGGCTAGCAGCATATTTGGAGCGGTGAAGGAGCAGTGTATTCACTGCTCATATACCGCTCCTACCCCCTGAAATCAATGGGACACCGCGGGGATAGCGGTGCTTTGCGGGGGGGGGTTTTTAACCCTTTTTCGGCCGCTAGCGGGGGTTAAAACCACCCCGATAGTAGCAGAATACCGCGGCTAAAACGACGGTAATGCATCGCTAAATATAGCGCTGCTTTACCATAGCCACCCGCACCACCCCAGTGTGAAACCGGCCTAAGAATTGGCAGGCAGGAAGTCTTTATTATACCAGTATAGTTGTAAACCATGTCTGCTATGATAATATCCCAGAAAGTTTTACATATTCATCCAAATTGGTTATTCCAAACTCTTTTACTTGCCTGTTTATGAAACCCATTTCATATATTAGTGGCAGTTTTTTTGGGGGGATTTCTTTTGCCAATTAAATGAAAATTCTTGTAAAATAGCTTTGTCATTTGTTGTAGTTTCCATTTTTCTGCTAATCATGACATTCGTTAGTGCACTTATCTTCGTGGCTGTGGGTTAGACTTCTTTATTCAGATTAGACACCAACATTGTATCTCAGTGTAGATTGAGTGTATAGATGTGAGGAGCAAATGTGGAACTCTTGCAGGTGGTTCAGTTGAGAGATGGAACCGGATTGGTTATAGTGGGAGCATTTTTGCTTATGTCATTTCTGTGCGATTAGTAATTTAAGACTGTCGATGTTTGCTTTTTTCACAGTTGTGATATTGTGTTTCATTACCCTTTTACATAGTGTGGTTTCATACAGAATCCTGTGAAAGCTAGGTGGTTGCAGAGTGTTGGAAGGCTTTAGGTTTCCTTTTGTAGTTCTTTCATATCAAGTTTTTCTGTTGTGTTAAACATTTTCATTATGACAGCACTCTGAAAATGTGCACAGGAAATTCACACTACCTGAACAATATGTATAGTCTGTCTTCTGAGAAAAGTTTGTTTTCCATTACTTACCCCTAAGGCTGCATTCACACCTGAGCATTTTGTAGCTTGAAGCCTGAAGCTACAAAAGCTAGAGGGGGAAAAATCCATTATTCTCAATGGAGATGGTTCACATCTCCACTCCATGTCGCCTGAAGCCAAACGCCTGAAGCTCAAACAAGTTCCAGATCCTTTTTTGTTGCTCAAAACGTGCAGATTTGGGTGTTTTTCTTTTTACATTGGTGACCTTTTTGCCCTGCACAAAATTGCGGCAAAACGCCATAAACGCTGCAAAATTTGCGGGATTTTCTGCCTGAAAACGCTACGCTCAGGTGTGAATGCAGCCTGACAACCATCTACCTGATGGTGCATTTTCTTTTTTACTTCTGCAGCAGTGAGGCTGATTTTGCACACTCCAGCTTTAGAAAATAAACCCCATTTGAGACTTCTGATTCTTTCCTACTGGTTGATGTACGCCACTGCAGTGGCGATATCTAACTTAATCACTGACCTGGAAGATTCCTGGCAGATGCTCCATGGCCTCTTCAAGATCGTTGGGATTTTTCTATTCTATAGTGGTTGTACACTTTAGACATGAAATATGAACAAAACCTATCCCTCTATAGCGTGTACTTCCTTAATACACTTAGTGCCATTTCTGTCTGCTGCCTCATTTCTCTGCTACATAAGTCACCTCTAACAAGTTTTTCTGACACCGAGAGGAAAAAAGGTGACAGGAGGGAGCTCCAGCATATTCACAGCCTCAGCTCTGTTCCTGTGTGAAGGGGGTATGTCCCTTCCCTCCAATCAGCTCTCCGAGCTCTCCAGTCTAATGTAACTTCAGCTGCCCGCCCCCTGCTTTTTAGAGCTGAGATATCCTGTGTAAATTCTGCACTTTAAATGAATGTAGAGGAACGATGACTGTAGACATTCAGGTACAACTTGTGTATGAGGATTTGTTTCATCTCTGTGTATCACATGAGGGTAGTCACTTTACTGGCTATATGTAAGGGTTTATGACCACTTTAGGAACCAATTTTCCATCTTGCTTCACAAGTCCTGGCTTTAACAGCATGGCTTTTGAAGCCCAGGTTTTGCGAGACTCTGCGATTCCTGCAATAGTATAAGCTAGGAGGGCTACTTTTCATACAGTCTATGAACAGAAGGGAGGCTTATTTTACTTGGTGTAAATCCTCCACTAGGTGGACATTTTGGCCTCATTTTAAGCCAGGTTTTGGTATAAGATCCTTTATGCAGCTGTTTGAGCTGCGGGCAGTCCCCATTTGTATGCTTCCTTGGACCTGTTAGTATTTGTTTGCTGTGTGGCTGACCCTTCAGTTTGGTTGGTTTTTGATGTCCCGTAGGTTAAAGACATCTTGTGTTCTAATGCTTCACAAAACCGTTTTTTTTTTTTTTTTATTATTATTGTTTGCCTGTGTCCCTCAGTGGGACTTAACGAAAATAATTTTAGTGGAAGTACAAAAACCCAATTTTGGCTATATATACACTTTACCTAAACAAATACATTTCTATTCAAACATGGAGGCCTTTATATGTTGGTGGAAATTGTTGCTGCCCTAAGAGCCTTTTTCACCTGTGGTAATAATCACTCTTCCTGATGAGCATTTCTCCATCATTGGCCAGAATACTGTAGAACCTCGCTAGCTAGTTATGTAGTAACGTCTTGTTTCTTTGGCCAGAGAGGGAGCAACGCTGTAAGAAAAGTGGTTCCTTAGCAATCCTGTTGAACTGTCACAAATGACAGACTTGCTAATGCAATATTGGCTTTAATCGGACCAACTTCTCATTAAGTCTAGTTCAGTGGTCTCCAGATGTAGCCCTTTGCTTGCTTTTATTCGGCTCTTACTGCACTATTTCATCAACTGATACCAACAATGGGGTACAATTCCTCCCCACCGACACAAACGATGGGACACAATTCCTCTCACGTAAACCAAAAATGTGGCACAGTTAATGTCCCATTGTTTAATTCAGTGAGAGTATTTTTTCCCACTGATATTGGGATTTTTTTTGCCACAATTCAGCCTGCTTTAAGTCTGAAGAACAGTAATCTGGCCCTATGCTTAGAAAGTTTGGAGACCCCAGGTATAGTTGGATAAAGTTTGGTCTGCTAGTTATAGATATATCGGCTGAAGGTGGATTGCCCTCTAGCTTCATTTCAGTCCCTGCCCTCATAGAGCTTACAATCTAAGGTCCTAATACATACCTATACTAGGGCCAATTTTAGACGGAAGCCAGTTAACCTACCAGCATGTCTTTGGAGTGTGGGAGGAAACCCCCGCAGGCACAGGGAGAGCACGTTGCTCCTCCGGACGCGTTTCGTTACAAGTTTGACGTAGTCATGGGGCACAGACTGTGGATATCATCGCAATTTGAACTGTCACTTTTTTAGTGCACTATTTCCAGGACATTTTTGTCCGTTTCACGGACATCTTTCTTTGGACTTATGTTTTTGATCATCAATTATTGTTTATCATAATTTTCAGCTGAATACTTTGGTATCATATTTTTCAGCAGATTATTTTGTTGTCACTTTTACAGTTTGTTTTTTCGAAACACAGTATCACAATATCTTTGTTCACATTTTATGTTTGATTTTTAAAGCGCAACTTTTTCCCATTCTATAATATTTATATAACATATCAAGAAGGGTCAAATGAGAGCAGATAATTGTTAGGATTTACCATCTCCTGCCATGGAAAAGCCCGCTCCTGAATTCTAATTTGTCCATCCAGGTTTTATGATTTACTGTTGGATCTTTACTTTGGAAAACCCTGGGGAGGTGGGTGGAAGTGTGTCCCTTTCCAGAGACTCATCCTGTTTTATGAACGTTGACCTTGTGGCCGTACGTGGGCATATAAGAAATGTGACCTCTAGGAGGACAAATGTCGAAGAGTACAGACTGTTCTTAAATTAAATATTTGCTTTTCCAAAATGTTTGTGCCTCTGGAATATGTTGGAGGATTATGTGATTTGAGGCTTGACATGCTGATCCTGGCAGGATCTCCCTTATTGCTACATGTTACCTACTCACCTCCTGCCAAAAGCTCAGCATTAATTATTTTTACTGTTCTTTCCTTCCTTCAGTGACTTAATGAAATTTATTGTGGATAATTAAACATCCAGAACATGTTCTGGAACATGTTTGAGTTTGTAAAAACGTTTTCTGTTTTGGCTTGTAACTGTATATGTACATGGGGTGTCGTAGAATTAGGGGCCAATGCCCTATAGTTAGATGGAGTTTAAAGGGGAACTCCACTTTCGGGGGAGGGGGGGATAGCAAAAAAAAATATATAGCATACAATTGCAACACAAGTCATATTGTAATTAAATGTTCTTAAACACTAAATTTCCTTTTTAATCTTTAGCTTTGTAATGTTCTTTTAAATGCAATGCAATATGACTAACTGAGAGCGTTCTGTACAGATTGGCTTACTGATTTTCCCAGAAGGCTGCACTAGTATACAAATCCGATTTTTGGAACACCCTGTAACAAGTGTCATTTTTGGTGATATACTCCCAAAGGAGTATATCGTGTCTAAAGAGATACAGACCCTGCCACTTTCCTCATTTTAGCCCTGCAGGTGCAGCGGCTGATAATTATAAAACCACTCCTATACAGATTCACTGTGCACATGGTCACAGAGAAACCGCTATTTCTTCAGAATAACGAAAGGTAGGACTATGCAACAAAGTTTGGTAAAATCTTTGGTCTGTACCTAGATCACCCAGAGGGGCAACGAAAGTGGAGTTACTCTTTAATGTGTATTTTAAATAGACAAATAGACATGTGGGCCAAGAAGGAGATGCACAAAGCATAAATCTATACCGTTTGTAAAACAAAGCAAGTTTTTATTTGTGATTTTGAGGCATACATATTTTGCTTATTAAGGCTTACCTGTAGGTGCTTGAAATATCTCCTAAACCTCCATGGTATGGAAATATTTAAGAAAAAGCGGAGTGCCGATGACTACGGCGCATGCGCACTTTAGAAAGGGCACGTTGTGCCGTTTCTAATAGGGGTCATGCCGTGACTGGCAGCTCCTGCGCACATGAGCGACGTCACGCGACTCTGGCCAGTCAGAGTTCGCAGCCCCAGAAGGAAGAAGGAAGATGGACGCCCCCTGCTAGTGGGGACGACGGTGATGTTGCAGGTTTCGGTTTCAGGTAAGTGACACATAATGGGCTACTATGAGATGCATAGTAGCCCATTATGGTTTACCTTTGCAGGGAAATAAAGAGGAAGTGAAACCCACCAGAGTTTACTTCCTCTTTAAGCACAGATGGACAGGTAATACATGTAACCTTTGTTGCCCAAGGCAGACATGTGACCTTGTGTCCTGTCTACACTTTAGCTTAGTTCCAAGGGGGGTTCTGCACACATCATCCACCATCATACTGTCCACCATTTTTCTTATACTCATGCTGCCTGACCTTATACCATCTGCCCTGCTATCCTGCACATATTGCCTGCTCTAATGTCCTCATTCTCACCTCATTTGCACACATTGTTACATGGTTGATGAGGTTGGAAAAAAAAAGACACGTCCATTTTATTCTACCCATGTGTACGAGTTTGAATCTATAAGAATTCCAATTACTACTCCTACCCATGGGTGCTCTTCTCCTGCACATATTGTCCACATTCATACCCTCTGGGATTTATCTCCTGCACATACTGCAAGTCCTCATACCCTTCAGGATTCTCCCTTGCATGTTCTGGCATCTAAAACAGATCTTTAACATTGTTTGTATGATCAACTTGCCCATTCTAGAATAAGCATCCTTTTGCTAGTGGTGTATTAAAAAAAATAAAAAAAATAATAGTTTTTGAGCAATGTAAAAGACAAAAATGCCACGTTTTTAGTCTTTTCTCTTGCTTTACTGAAGTTCCTCATAATGTATGAAAATGTCGCAGCCATGCCAAAACGCTTGAATATAAACTGTGCCTTAGTCTTGTGGGAAAGTAGACTAGTCATTCTACTTAAACAGTAGTATCCAGATTATCTGCTTTGCTATACCTGACGTGGCTTTTTAAGGATATTATGTGCGTGTTAACTTTCTGGCCATCAGAGGTGAAGTGTGTGGGGGGGGGGGGATCACCTATCCTTTAAAGGCATTGCCCACATTTAAATCTTTGAGCTATTTACCCCTATGCTTCCCCTGTTGTAATTTGGGTGTCTCTTTAAAGATAAACAATACTGTATTTTTATTGTTTTAGCTATGTAATATTTCCTCCTGTCCATTGACCTTGGATGTTTCATTCGTCTCTATCAAACCTGTAGTGCATTTCAGTGGCAGAACAATTAATGTAAAAACTGCCAGGTGAGGTAGGGAGCATAGTGGGGATTGAGTCAATGCTCTGTGTGAGGCTAAGGTACATACACAAATATGGAAAATTGGGAAAAACTGCGCTAGGGGTTAAATAAATGCGGGTATATCATAATTCTAGACAGGTCTAATTCTACCTGGTGGGGCTGCAGCAACTATACCGTATATATGTAAACAGTGAAAACAGATTAGAAAATAAAAAATCTGCGCATGCCAATACACAAAAATGACCGAGTAGATAAACTTGAGTCTAAACACTGGGTCATAGTACATCAACTCAAAAAATTGTGTATAACATTAGGTACCTCTTACATACTGTAAATGCATACATCAACACCCAGTGAAAAATAAATTAAGTGACAAAATAATTGTGGTGAAGATATATAAATATAAATAATCACAAAAGAAGTTCATATATGGGCCAATTATGACCACAAAAAGTAAAAAACAAATCGCAAAAGTTCATATGAGGATCAATTATGATCACAAAAATAGTGTCCCAAAGTGGAAAATAACAGATGGTGTCAGAAAAAGAAAAATTGTTGGTGTTTCAATACAAGGTATTGAGCGATGATCGTCATACATCTAATCTTGTCCAACACGTATTTAGGTGAACTTTTGCAAACACCACCACCAGAGGAGAAAAGGATGGCCCCTTACCGAAGATATATGACCCCCCGTCACAGAGGGTCAATCAGGCATGTGTTTAGTTTGTCTTTAAAACGACCTCCAAAAGGATAACAGTAGATCTCCGGGACACTCCTGTGGCTTAAGGGACCTCCAACTCTCACTCAGGGGATCAGGCAGACGGTATGCAGCATATAGAGGGATGAAAACACTCCAAATAGTGCATTATCTCCAAAACTAGTTTATTAAAAAAGAACCATAACAACTCACATGTACAAATAAGGATGAACAGCCAGGGAACGTCTGGTGTACCGGCCGGATACACTCAGGAACGAAATTTGGCACAAACACTGATGTCTTCTAATATTGAGGTGGTGACAGTGCGTCGCTCGCCCGATGCATTTCGCGAAATCTCGCGTCATCCAGGGACTCGCGTCATACATACACAAATAACATCAGAGAGGATTTCCATCAAACTCCTCAAGTTCATGGTTTTTAACTGCGGTTTCCATTTTTTATCTTTAATTTTTTTTCTACGAGGTAGGTCTTTGCTGTCTATGTAAAATTAACTACTGCAACATGCAACATTTAAGGTGCGCCCCCCCTTACGCATTGTGTTGTCAAGTCAGTTGTGTTCATGGCATTTTTGTCTCCATGATATTCTCTTGCATGTTGGATGTAGCATCTTTTAGTTTGAACGTCTCTGTAGTAATTGCATGTATCCATTTGTTTTGCCTTTCTCTTGAGGAATTTATTTTTTTAGCTAATGAACAATAGAGGTTTTATTTTATTTGTTGTGTTGACATGAAGTTCATGGCAAAAAATGTGGTAATTTATGCCTTTTTGTTTGAAATTAAGGAATCATTAGACCTAAAGCAATAGGTATCCCATATAAAAAAATGTTTGGACGATTCCAGTGCCACATACATTTTTTCCCCCACCCAACCTCACCTCGGGTACTACTTCCAGAGAGCCCATTGATGAAGTCTTGCTGTTCATTGCTGTTAATCTAGCACAGGGATCTCCAAACTTTCTAAACAAAGGTCCAGTTTACTGTCCTAAAGACTTTTGGAGGGCCGTACTATGGCCAATTGAAGTAGAAAAGGTCCTGATGTCAGTGGAAAAATACAGTGCCCCATCATTGGTGTCATTGGGAGTCGTGTGTGTGTGTGTGTGTGTGTGTGTGTGTGTGTGTGTGTGTGTGTGGGGGGGGGGGGGGGGATTATGCCCCATTGTTGGGATCAGTGGATGAAATGGTGCCTCAAGGGCCGGATAAAAGCAAGCAAAGGGCCACATTTGGAGACCACTGATCTAGCACATTTATGACCCAAATTGCACAGGTAATTCATTACTCCAATTGCATAGGACTAGGCTTGCATCTGTGCCTTCTGTGGCAGATTCTATCTTTGATTTTCCCAGCAGCCTTAGTTCCTGAGCTTCTGGCTGCAAGGGCTATGTTTGATTCTAAATCACTCAAGACCCAGAGTTGCTGCCGTCATCTGATATTACTGATGTTGATGGAGCCAATTTTGGCACTTATTAATGCAGTGGGCACCCCCTCGAAGCAAGAGGATCAGCCTCTTGCTTTTACCTGGACTTTTTCCAGCCTGGGGTCACAAATGGCAGCAAAGACTTTCCCTTTGCATCTGTGTTTTTTGTTTTTGTACAAAGATTGTTGGTCTTGTATCTGTTGGTGCGGACTTGGTTCAGAAGTGATCATTTCCTACTGTGAAGCCAGCCATTTCTTTCCTTAACAAGATGTGTACCATAGATGATGCAGCTGCCTTTAGGGCCCAAGTGACAGAACTATTTTCTCTGGTGGGTCCCGCACTGCACCTTCTTTTGGACATAACTTTACTTTGTTAAACCATGTCTGACTTGGCAATACATATAAAGGGCATCTCACCACTGTTGCAAGGCTGGTCTTTTGCTCAGACTTTCTCTAAGTTCTTCCAGTTGGATGTTTCTGCCTCATATGATGCCAGCTTTGGGCACACGATCCTTCAGGCGTCTCTTTGAGCTGCAAGCAGTTTCCAGTTCTTATGTTGAGCCTGCTAAGAATTGTTTGCTGATGCACAATACTCAAGTGGACTGGTCTTGGATTTTCTTAAGGTTTAAGACTACTGGTGTCCCTTAGTGAACAAGGAAAAATTAGGATGTTTGTACTGCTGTAAAATCTCTTTCCCATTGAGGGATATAGGTCTGTTTATGATCATGTGGTTGGTACTGCTACTAAAAAGGCCTACTAGTATAAGTGGTTATACCCTGGGCTGGCCTACAGTTTTTTGTTTGTGTCTAATTCTTCTGTAGGGGATATGTTAACCCAAATGTTAATTATTTCTGTGTCCATCAATGGGCTTCAAAATAAATGTTTTTCATGATTAGTACAACATTTTTTTTTTTTTTTGCAAGCTCTGAAATTGTAAGTTAAAACTTGCATACTAGCTAATTTGTTACCTTTTTGCATTATTCATATTTCATATTCATATGCCATCTTGCAGAGTCTGTTCCTCAAATTAGTGGAAGGTGCCTGAGGAAAGTGATGTAATCCATTCCCTCTCTCTCCCTGTAGGAACTAAGTTTATTCTTTGCCAGGACCATACATGTTATAGGGCAGCCTATCCCCACCCTAGTGTTCCTTCATCCCTGTCAGCCACTTACGAATTTTAAATGCTGTGATGTCATTTTAATGCAAGGGTAGAATAGGTTGTGTTACATTGTTCCACGCAGTTGTGTGTTGCCCCTTTTATACAAATTTTGGAGCTTTAAAGTTTTACTAAACCCAGGAGCCTGCATTCACTCCATCTGGTCTCCCACAGTACACAGAACTTGGAAATCAATCGTTTTAGTACATATAACCTGCTAAATAACTTTTTTAATCAGCAGTTAGAGCAGTCTTGTGACTTCTATCAGTGTCTGGTTAGAGGTTGTAGGAGGAGTTTTCATTCTGCTCTGACTGTCCTATCAGGCTGCAGGACCCCTGACCCTCTGTCTGGACAGTGCTGATCACATGCACTCTCCCAAGAAAAAAAAAAAAAACTCTCTAGCAATGCACACCAAGCTGAGCACGCGCAGCTTGTCCCCCAGCCTCTGTTCTATCCAGAGATAGTTTGGGGACTGTAGAAGAAGGGGAAGAGCAGAGAGGACAGGATCAAACAGCCTTTTTACACAATGCTAAGTTCCACAGTGAGTATAGCAAGCATGCTTTACTGCATATACAGACTGATTTTACTTTTGTAGTTTTAGTAAACCTTTAATAACATCAAGAGGGTGAGGTTGAAAGCCTATGACCTCTGTGCAGCCTATAGAGAGAAAAACAAATGGTCTACACAGCAGCTCAGTATCCTTCTGAAAAAGCCACAAGAACCTTAGTTTTGCAAGTGTGCATACATCCAGTATTTTTACTTGCAGTTTTTAAAGGTAAAGATGCAATGTTCCACTTTGCTCTCTGGCACTATCCCAGCAACACTGAGCTGCTAGTGAAGCACATTACACGTACTAAGCTTTTTTTATTTTTTATTTTTTTTTAAATTAAGCGTACTGCCATGATGCTGGGAACAAGCGCCCAATGTATGTGTTCCAGGCGCTAACAAGAGAATGTAATCAATATGGGAGTTCATTGGGCAAGCTTCAGGGGTGCCAGGATTTTTAATTAATCATGGTTGGGAGAGTGCAATTTCACTTTAAATTATATATTGTAAAACTGCACAGTACATTTCAACATACAGGGTTATTTTATTTAAAAGGTCAAAAAAAAAAAAAACTTTAGGTCTGCTTCAAATAGTTTCTAAAGCCCCTTTCACACTGGGATGGGAGCGGCATCGGCGGTAAAGCGGCGCTATTTTTAGCGCCACTTTACCGTGGTTTTAGAGGCACTATTCAGCCGTTAGTGGTGGGGGTTTAACCCTTGCTAGCGGCCGGAAAAGGGTTAAACGCGCCGCATTGCCGGTGGTATAGCTGCGCTGCCCCATTGATTTCAATGGGTAGGAGCGGTGAATACACCGCTCCTTCACCGCTCCAAAGATGCTGCTAGCAGGACTTTTTTTTTTACCGTCCTGCCAGTGCACTGCTCCAGTGTGAAAGCCCTCCCTTTTTTTCAGGCGCTATACAGGCGCTATTTTTAGTGCTGTAGCGTCTGAAAAATGCCCCAGTGTGAAAGGGGCCTAAGAGTACTTTTCTTTTTGCCTGCAATACTTGATAACACTGCTTGAGATGTTAACCTTCGTTAAAGTTGCAATTTGCATATCAATTATTGGGAAAGGTGCTGTCATGGATACCTGTTCTCCACTATTGTATTCTCTATATTAAAACTGATGGACTCCTCTATAAGGAAAAAGTTTAATTTTTTTCCGGATTATTATCTCTAAATTATTTTAAGATTGATGCACACTACACTTGTCAGAATGTCTAACCGTTCCCCTGCTATGCTGAATATGCGTTTTGTCTGTGTACCCATTGGCGAGAATTCCCAGTAACTCCAATACTGACATGGATGCCAGTTAAAATCAGTCGGAGGTCCCAATCTTCCCCACTCTATCCTAACTTGACAGTTGGCAAACACTGGAAACAGTCCATATTAGGGTTACATCGATGATCATGCACTTAAAAATGATGGGTTATATACTTTGATTTTAATATACTTTGGTTTTCCTGAGTTCTAAGAACTTCTTAAACTGGTTGTAGACATTTTTGATTTGCTTATTTTAGACACCTTGTATTTTAGGTTACCCTCCATGGATTATGTGGTTAGCTCTCATGGAATATTGGTGAATACGTCCACATTATGTTCCTGGTGGCAGGAATCATCCATGCATTCATGGTTTGGTGTTGTAGTCCATTGCTCCCATTGTGCAGTATTTTTAATTCTGCATGGATTTTTTATTTTTTTTCATAGTTTCAGCTCATCCGTGACTGTAACGCTCAGGTCCTTTTGGCTTGTCACTATCCTTCTTGTCATCAGAAGTGACTGCCTCGTAGCTTCAGAGGCAGCCTTCCCCTCGAATGGCTTTTACGGAGGAAGCCTGCACATAAATGGATCACTGAGTGTGGGCTTTGTAGGATTGGAGCTCGTAATGCAAATCCAGGTCTTTCTTTTTGATGGGATTTGCTGTGTTGTGCTTTCAGCTTCTGCAGAGACTGTGGAGACCTCACGCTGGACTGAAGAAGAAATGGAAGTTGCTAAAAAAGGTAAAGATTTCAAGTTTGGTTTCCGTGGTAAGACGTAGATGCTGCTAATGTAGCTGATTTTTTATTTTTTTTGTGTGGTGTTCAGTATTGTAGTTGTGGCATTTTATTTGCTGTTAGGAATGGTTGCAATTTATGTGAAACTATAAGTGGCTGTGCGTCCGCTGAAAATGTCACAGGCCCATTTCTTCAAAGCTAGAAAAGGTGGGGATGACTGGGGAAGACAGTCATTGGTTAATTGCAGGTCACATGGCCACATATAGTGTTGACAGCTGTATTTAGCTGCATTGGGGCACTGTACTCTTTTATGTACACTTACTGTGCTTATTTTTTTTTTCTTATTTTATTCTAAAAGTGCAGCACCCCAAGATATGCAGGAGTTTAATACTTAGCACTTCTTATTGGATATAGCCAGCTCTGTGTCTTGGGCTGTTGCAATAAGTATTCGTGCAATCCTAAACATTTTCTGTAATAATCTGTGTTTAAACACAAGCTAGAATCCTTTGTGAACAATCTGATTCTAAAAAAAACCTGTTGAACTTTTACTGTCTCACATGCATTAGATAACTTTAAATGCATTATCGATATTTTTAAAGTGCTTTCCCAAGGGTAATGGAAAATTTCTTATCCCCACATAGGGAAATGGGACACCTTCTACTTGTAACCACTGGTAGTGCAGCCCTTTCTTTGCAGCCGTGCAAGGGGGGAAGGGTATTCATCTCGTCAAGCTAGTGTGTGTGTGTATATAATATATATATATATATATATATATATATATATATATATATATATATATATATATATATATATATATTAATTTTTTTTTTTTTTTTTTTTATCCATTTCCAAAGAGTACACCCTCTTCAGGCTCCAGTTCTGCTTAAATATGCATACGCTGTGCACAAAAGGGCATTCTGCTTTAATAGATTTGGGCTTGTATTCTTTCTTGCATTGAGAACTTTCCCTGATGGGTCCTGCTAGGACAGCCAAATAAACCATATTGTAATGTTAAATGTAACCAGACAGTTCAGTCTACTACACTGAGAGTATGTGTGTTCATTCATTTGATTCTGTGCAGTATTATTACACTGGGTGTAAAAGAGCCTTTGGAAGGTACTTGCACGAACCAGATGAAAAGCAGCACCACTTGCATGCTCCTGTCAGATGTGCCAGCCGGTTAAAACTCCGCTGCTGGGTCACTGATAAGGACACTTCAAGCTCGACCATATAGCCACAAATGTTTGCCAGGACCACACACCAATATAGTGAATCACAAAATGGCTTTATCCGTCTTTCCATCCATCAGGAAAGTCGTAGATGTCACTATAGCCTCCACGATTAAGCCCTATATAGTTGAAACATGTTAAAGGGGGCTTTCTTTTTGGGTGCAGAGCCAATTGAAGCCATTTTGTGATCATTTTGTTTTGAGATTCACAATATTGGTGGTATAGCCGGGGAAAAAGTTCTAGCTTTTGGAAGGTGTTAGAAAGGGAGGGTGACCACTGTTGAATCCTGTACAGGCAAGCCTTTAGGTTATCCATGGATATGAGATATTTGCCCCCGTCCACTGCTGATGGTTTATTTTGGAGGCCATTGTATTTTTATGGGCTTTCTTCCAGTGGTGTCTATGCAACACATAGACATACATGCGTGTGATTTTGGCAAAGCGGTTCTACATAATTGTTGTGGTAGTTGGATCTTCCATCTGCCATCTCATGTCTAACGCTAGCTGTAAATTAGAGCTGTGGCTAGGATGTCAATATTAAAATAGTTACATTTAATAAGTTATTGTTAATAAGCAGTAAATAATCTTTACAACAAGAGGTGATTTCTCATGCGAATGTTAGGGATAGATTGCTCCACAGTGTTTGCAGCTACATAGATCAGTAGATCAGTGAGTGTTTTTTTTATTGCTGGTAGTTTAGTTACTGCTTGTTACGCACGTGAAAAAATATAAATGTCCATAGCCTGGCCACAGTATTAAAAGGTGGAAACCAACATTGCAATACTGTTGGACATCCAAGCACCATCTAACTGCCTGAGCCATCTTCCCTCAGACTTCCAGCTGACACTCCTGTAAACATGAACAATCGCTTCTGGAGACTGTTTAGACCTATGGAAAAAGGTGTGGGAGGCATTCTGCAGACTTCTGAAGCACATTCTTCTCAGGATCCAGTCTCTAACCCCCCCTTTCCTGATTACCTTAGGCTTTTGACTGCATGGTCCACAAATCTTAGCTGTCCATACTCCAATCCAAGGGGGGTACTTATTTGAAGTTGTGCTTTAACTTCCAACATCCTTTATAATTCTTAATTTGGTTATCCTTCTTTGACTAAAAATGCACTGGGACAAAAAAAAAAAAAAGAACGTGTGGGTCAAATTTTCCATAATCCGAGAAAACCTTTTTATTGTAATACATTTTTTAACCATATTTGCATTTTAAGAGTGGTATAAAAAAAAGTTAACTATAGGATTCTAGCTTCCCTATTGCTTGGAATTTTGATAGTTTAGAGCTTGCTTATGTACATGCATTCAGTGCTGGACAGTTCCCACTTTTCTTTTGGGAGAAAAATATATTGGTTAACGTTGCCAGCATGCATGTTTTGTTCACCAACGTTTTGTGCTTTTATGTAACGTTCCAACTTCTGGACATTTACCTGGAGATGAGCAAGTTAGTCTGGATCACAGTTGATCTATCCAATCTTGATTCATGAATATTGTTAACGTATCTTTAAGCAAACCTATTTAACCAAATCAGTCATTGAATATCTATTATTCTGCAAATGAATTTGCTCATCTCTGTTTATTTGCTGCCAGCACTTTATGATCAGTAAATGTTTATAATGAAAAAACATATGTGTCTGTGTGTGCATGCTTGTCTGTACTTTGTAAGGACTTTGATGTAAAACTGTCAGTTAAGATCTATCGTAGCTGCCATTGCAGTGTCATGTGGATGGTGTAAGCTTTGTGACTGTCATCTTTCTGTTTGCTGCTCCACTGAGTCCCCTGACTAGCGTGCAGCAAGCAGAGTGTCAGGAAACCTAACATACTTGTACAGGGGCAGTGACTTGCAAAGTAATGAAGGAAGGATAAGAATAACAGTCCTCCATTTGCATCTTAAAATCCTTCAAGCAATGGAATCTCGCATTTTTCTAAAGGACAAGTTTCCCTTTAAGGCTTTATTTCACTTCATTTTGTGCGACACCTGGGTCAAAGATGACGTGAGGCTTTAACACAACTACAAACGTAAGGAGCGTCTTAACTGGATGGCTTTCTTTATGACTAAAGTGTACTGAAAATGGTGCATGAAGGACTTTGAGTATACCAAAGCTTGAAATGTGTAATACCATTGGCACTAGTGATATCCATTTGTTCTTTTTTATAAAGTTGTGAATAGAGTTTAAAAATTTTTAGTCGAATTGGTAATTTGACTTTTTTTCGGGGTGAAAATGCCTGCGTGGGTGAAATTACCGCAGTAAGCAGCTCTGACCTCCATAGAGAAGGTAAAAAGTCTTTACCTGGAATGACTCTAATAATCCTCTGCTAATTCAGCCACACAGCGTGATTATCAAAGCAGTGGAGTTTTCTTGTAGCGCTTGACACAGTTCTAGTTCATTTCAGGTCAGCAGAACAGGAAGGAAAGGGAACTGACAGCCTGTGTAACATTCAGAAGCCTTGTCTCCTCAGTGATAACATAGCTCAGGGGATTGCTTTCACCAACATAGAAGAATGGCAGCGATGTCCAGTGCAATAGATCTTGGGAGTGCATAAAAAAAATCTATCTCCCTTTCAATCTTTAAATTAATGGAGGGTATTTGCCTTATTAAGTCCTAGGCTTTTCTGATGATGATTTTCATCTTGTTGACTTTGGTGACTGTTAAAGCTGTTAGAACCCACCTTCAGAATTTTTGCCTTCAGAGGTAAAATCTTATCGCCAGACTACATTTGGTACACTTAATATTTCAGGCTTACTACTACTGGCAAGCACTCGATGGATTCATTCATGCAGTGACCAACAGCTCAACGGGGGGAGATCGCAGGACTAACCTTGCATGGTTAGTACAGCAGGACCCGACCGGAGCTGTCACTTTTTTTTTTTCCAGGTTGCACGAAAAAAAACTGTAGTGTGTACCAGGTTTTAATACGTTTTGGTCATAATGTTTTGCCAAACTTCTTGTAGGTTAGTTCTTTCATTCTGGTCTGGGAATTGGAGAGTCTTGCCACCTTAAAGGATGCAAAGCTTCCTCTGAGTCAGAGAGATGGGCTGATGTCAAAACCTCTGACTCAGCCAGTCGGAGGAAGCTTTGTATTCATTGCTAGAATACATTGCTTTCTCTGAATGGCTGTACGCCAATCAGATAGACTCTTGTGTTCCTGGTATGAGACAGGAAGTTCTCGGCTCAAACCTGGAACACAGTGTGGTGTGCTGTATATAGCCCCGGCTACATGGTTGGCGGATATTCTCCTGTGAGGAGTGCAGCTTCTGTTTGAACTCTATAGAATACATTGGCTGGCATCTGGAGCCATCAACACTGCTTAGCTTGGTTGGGGGAATCCATGGATTTCTCTCATTCAGAAAGCTGGGCGGCGCAAGAGAAAGGTTTATTTGCATGGCCAAAATGATAAAGTATGTTGTAATAGATTGCCCAAGATTATTTTGTCTTCACTATTTTAGTAGAGGCCACTCTCTGTGGCTGAGAAAATAGAAATATCTGAGCCACACATAGCGAGATATGTTTTGGTAGTCCACATACAAGTGCCTTATCTTTGTTGATAGAGGTCACTCCTACGTAGGAGACGGGATAGAAATAGCTGAATTATAACTCTTACTGGCAACAATCCAAAGCAACTGTGCAATGAGCTTAACTGAATATTTAAGTCGGTTACCTTCATCAGTAGGGTGTCTTCTAAAACCGCAGGCTGCTTTTCATGGATAGCCAGTGCTTATGGCAGTTGAAGACATGGCCTGACATGATCTTTTTACATCATTACATAGTGTCTGGTTGGGGCTATTAATAGATTAAATCGTTCCTCACAAGACATGATCAGACCTACCATGCAATAAAAATAGCCTGCTCTAATGATGGCCTAGTGTAATTAGGTGCTAAGAACCCTCTGCTGGTACAGTTTGGGGCCAATGGAATGTTTTATCAGGAAACTATGGTGAAAAAAAACCCACCATAGTTTTAAATATATATGTATGTATATATGTATTTAAATGTTACTGAATTAAAGCCGCCTTAGTCCAAAAAGTTACAAACGCAACAGATTATGGTGTGGAAAACCTGGAAAAGGCTTTAAAGGTGTGTTCACAGCAGCTGATGTGTTGCAGCGGCTGATCTGCGGTCCAGCTGGATCAGCACAGTGCTGATTCGCTGATCTCGGCATGTAGCACTGTTCATTCCCACCCCCCCCCCCCCCCCCCTTAAACAAACTTTAATGAAATATCAGACATTTCGTAAAGTTCACTGGCTGCTGTGCAAGGCAATGTATTGCCTCGCACTGGGTTGAAAAATGACTGCACATGGTACATTTTTCAAGGCAATTGTGAGAACCAGGCAGATGAGGAGACAAAGCATTTTGCCTGGTCATAAGATGGAATAGCCGCCCAATGCAGTCCCACTGCATTTGGTGTGAATGTACCGTGAGCCTCAAACTGTTTAGGGGCTGTTACGGTGCTAATCCACATCATTGAAATCATCTGATCTTAGGGCCAAATTAGAAAGTATACTTTTGATCTAATTGCTTCTTCAATGAGGTGCCTACACTTTAGTGATAGTAGTATTCATTTTACTACATTACAGTAATAGATGTACTTTAAATCAGATACAGTATTCATACTTTACTAACTTGTGTACTCTACTAACTCTATTGCTAACTGCCTCTTTTACCAGTACTAGTTGAGGCATATGGGTGAGGGGTAGTGGAAAGTGAAGCAGACCTCTCAAAGATAACGCTGAACCCTGCATCCTTCTGCTTTTCTCCCAAACTTGGCTGATGACCCTATGTATCCTGAAGAGCTTGTTGTATTATTTTTTTCTCTTTGAATATCTGATCGCTCAGAATAATAAATACCCCAGACTTCTGTACTCCACTATGGGGCATTATCCTTCAGGGATAACCTCTGCAAAGTTTTTACATTAAATTTTTAAATTGGGTGCATTGTTTGCAAACGTCTGGGTGTTTATATTCTTTTGAACAAGTATCGCACTCCACTGCTGTTTATTCTAAAGCTACAGTATCAGATTGTATCACAAGAAAGCTTGTCGCTTAGCCCCATACAGTTCTAATGGTGCTCTACAAGCATTATTAAATGTAAATAGTTGGAGTTGACCTATTCCATTGATTACATTTAAACATAGTTAAGATTGTTGCAGGATCAGGTACTCCATGTTGGGACACGGATCTTTTTCCAGCAAGGGTCCAGTACGTTAATAGCCAGCACGTGATCTATGATATACAAGTTCAGGTGATGGGCACGCTTAATTTGTGCACGTGTAGGTGGTGCAGTGCAAGATAACACCGTTCTTTTGGCATGCATTGGTTTCAGAACTAAACAGTTGCAGGTATTTAGGACATGTACTTGCCTGCATGGTATAAACCTGATTTGGAAAGCACTGTCTCATGTGAAATGTCATATAAGTGTTAGTTGGTCTTCACCATATGATGGTATTTGGTGGGAATAGGTAAGCAGGGTTACCACACACCCCGGACGACCTTTTTCAAAAGATGACTGTATTGAGTGGTCTAATTTTATTCTTTCATCAGAAAGCTATTTATTGGCTTTGAAAAACTGTAGCTCTAAGGTTGTTTGTAACACAAAGACAAGTATGCTTGTAGGTTACAAGCATACTTGTCCTCTTGTATCTCATTCAGAAGATGGATTTTTGTAAGCCTCTGACTGCCATCTACTGCCTATAGGTAGTGAAAACTGCAGCACAACCACAAGACTTTTTATGTGTGATGTTTCAACCCAGCAGATCAACAATCAGGAAGATATTGATCTTTTTTTTTTATTCTAGCTAATTAGCTTTCCTTAGCTATGTGTAAGCATTTAACGTTGTTCCGAGTTGATCCTTATCGTTGTCCTAATTTTTCAATGTGTCTTATTTTAGTATTAAATGGGTTAATTATTTTGCCTAGTTGTTACTGCATCTTGCACTTTACTGTTTTCCAAAGAATGCTTGTTTCCTTTAATTCATTCAGGCCCCGTTGGTCTGTTTGTGTTTTGGCAGGCTTGGTGGAACACGGTCGTAACTGGGGAGCCATTGCCAAGATGGTAGGAACGAAGAGTGAAGCCCAGTGTAAAAACTTCTACTTCAATTACAAAAGGAAGCACAATCTGGACAACTTGTTGCAGCAGCACAAACAGAAAGTGAGTGAGAACCAGTTAGACTTGTTAACCTTCTTTACCTGGTTTTAAATGTTTTTACATGTTAGCCCAGATATGATTTTCAAAAAAATAAAAAATAAATTCTATATAACAACGTGGATGTAAACCCACTCTCATCCTTTCTAAACTACTGCAATATTGGTTATCTAGAAGGATTTACATGCCTCCTGCATGTATACTTATCTGTGAAATGTCTCCCCTCTGTCTGCTATGAGACCCGAAAAACTGGAGATTATGTGGGTGGGTCTGTTTTCCAAGGCTCATTGGGTGGAGTCGTGATGTCAGTAGACTCCCCGCCCACCTCTACACTCCCCTTTTCAACATGCATTTTATCCTGTGTATTTCTTACACTGAACTTCTGCTATGATCACTAACATCCAGTCAAAACCCAGAAAAGTCCCCACAAATCAAGCGAATCATGCTGAGGTGTGGAACAGCCAATCCTTGCAGAGCTGCTGGGGTGGGAATTAAAAAATAATGCATGTCTTAGGCTAGTGCACGAGATATGTAAATCACCTGTCAATCGCAGCAAGGGGGAAGAACGGACAACATTTTCATAGTTTGTCCGTTTTTATTTCACTGAAAAAAGATATGAGGATTGCTCAGAGCTGGATTAACTCTTTGTGGCAAGGTCTGAAATCCCATACTCTATATTGTGCCAGACAAAAAAAAAAAAAAATTGCATCCACCTTAAGTGAACATAATGACATTTTCCAATATGTTGTGGAATAAATTTGTAGTAATCTTTTTTTTTTTTTTTTTTTTTTTTTTTACAGTAGCATTCCAAACCGGTATTAAAATACAACCTTGCAGTTTTAGTTTTGTAATTTAAGAATCAATAAATGTACATTAAACATTGCTTGAAAATGTCAACCTCTTTTTTTAACGATGTATGCCAACTGAAATTTTAATTCTCGCTAACCGTGGAATGCCTTGCAATATTAGCTAGCCTTTGGAACTGTAGAGTATTATAAAAAAAAAGGGAACATCTATTTATGCATTTAAGGCCCCTTTCCCACTGTCGGACCGTTCAGGTCCGCCTGTCAGTTTTGACGGCGGACCTGAACGGGCGCTCCATGCTAGTCTATGGAGCAACGGATGTCAGCGGTGACATGTCCGATCAGCCAAAAGCAGACAGGTGGCCCTACGTTCAGATTCGCCGCTATTGGATCGGGTGAGATCTGATGAAAACAGACATGCTGTCCGTTTTTTCATCCGATCTCGCCATAGAAACTAGCAGCGCTCGACAAGCCCCTCTGTGCTCAGTGAGCAGAGAGGGACCTGTCATCCGCCGGCTCAGCAGAGATCAACGGAAAGATCTCCCGCTGAGCTGGCGGACTCCGTGGAAGTGGATCCGCCTTGTGAGAATGAGGCCTAACTCTCTACTTTGGAGAGAGCAATCACCTCATCTTAGCCATCTGACTCTATTTGGAACAGTTTACCTGAGAGAGTAGTAGTGGCTCCTGCTTAAAGTGCTCAAACTGAAGTGGGGTGGGAGATGATACAACTACCTGTATATGATTATAACTGTTGATTTTTCTGTTCACCTTCTATACAGTCTGGTAGGTTCAGGTGAATCGCAATAATTGGATGAGCAAAATTAAAAAAAATTTGTAACCAATCGCACAACTATAAGGATCTTTACTTTCAACCATGTAATGGTAATTTTCAAATCTTATTGGATCTTTTTATGAAAAGGGATCCTTATCCTTGTGGTTTAGCAGTCATTTTAAAGTCCTGTAAATGTCTCCAAAATCCTCTAGTTGCAACTCCCCCTTTCAGTTATGTTTGTAAAAAGTTTAATCCTGTTTCCACCCTCAGTACAAATGTTTACTGCAGTAAAATGAGATCTTTAGAGCAACCTTGGCAGGGTGGCAAAAAAATCCTAAAAAGGGTGCCGCGCAAAAGATGAGCTCTTATACATGCCTCTCTGGTTGTTTGTGCCTCCTTCCTTCCTGTCATCCCAGCCCTGCAGCCTCCATTAGTCAACATTTTTGAGAGAGTCGGTTGCCTGTGTGCCAGAACTTCAGGCTGTAGTTTCAACCTCAAACCCTACATTACTGCAGGACGCAAGAATGATGTAAGGTTGGAGGATAGAACCAGGGCCCGTGGAAGGGCACACAGACCTCTGCCACTCCAAAAATCGTTGAATGCCAAAGAGACTTACAGATGCTGCAGGCTGGAATGAAGAGAAGTATGAGGATTCCAGCCACCAGAGAGGTGTGAGCATAAGAGATTTTTTTTTGCAGGGCACATTCTTGACAGGGTTTGAAATGAAACAAAATCACTATGTGCAGAGAATGTCATTCCACAGTGTGCAAGTATGCTGTGTATACTTGCACAGTATGGCAGGCTTATCTTTGTTATATAATCACAATGATTTGTGCTAACAACCTTTTTTCCCTACCCTTAAATGCTGCTCTATAAAGTTAATGCCACATAAATGTCATATATAGGCACATCGAAAAACAGCCCTTATTTAAAGGCGAAGTTAGTCTTTGTGAAAAAAATTATAAATGCACATTTTTTTTTTCCGGAAAAAATTTGTATTTTTTTCACAAGAGCCTGCCCAACATTGCACCTGCAATCAGTGCATTGTTGGCTCCTACAGCTATCTGCCTGTACATCCGAATGGGCTGTCAGTTTAAAAGCTGCAAGCTTGTGAGTGAGCTACAAGGATGCTCATTGGCACCCTTGCAGTTCACTGAGAACTACAAGTGGTCTGCCACAGTGACAGGAGGGACCTGTAGTTTTGTCATAAGGACTAACCAGGTAGGTTAAACTGGTGTATGTGCGCAGTGTATTTACAGCTCCGTGATTCAGATCGAACTGCCATTCTGATTACATTATTAAAGGCTGCATTATAACAAGGCTTTTCTGTGCTGCTTGTATTGCAGTCTCGTAAGCCACGAGAAGAGCGAGATGTATCGCAGTCTGAAAGTGTGGCATCCACTGTTTCTGCCCAGGAAGATGAGGATAATGAAGTTTCTAATGATGAAGAGAATCCTGAAGATAGTGAAGGTATTTTTTTAATTTATTTTTTTGGGCTGAAGTTCCTGTTGAGAACCTAGCGGTATCAGCTTTACAAAATTATGAATCGCTGCCCATTTACAGTTCATTCTTCAGAGACAGTTCTTAAATTGGTGCAAGTTGTGTGTAAATGTTATAAATGGCATGAAGGAGTTCTAGATGTGTTTTTAAAACATTCAAATAATTTACTAAAAGGGTCCCAGCAGCATCTAAAAACATTCTAATGAATAAACCTGAAAGTTACCTATCCACACCTACTATGCATAACTTGATTCTTCGATATAGCCAGTGTAAGTACAACCAGGCCTGCTGTTCTGTTAGTCATGTCCCTGGCTGGCTTCTTATGGTGTAATTCCCATCAAGCTCATTGTTGAGGTGCCCAATTTTATAAGGCCTCATGCACACTGGACGTTTTGTGATGTTTTTACAGCAGCTGTTCTTGGCTGTAGAATTTTTTTTTCTACAGTCATTAAACTCTCCATGTTATCCTATGTGTCCATGCACACAACATTATCAGCAGTTTTGGGCAGTGGTGTTTTTGAGCAGTAAAAAAAACACAAAACTAGTGGGTTCTGAGAGACGTTTTTCAGCTGTAGAAACGCTGATAAACGTCGATAAACACTCAAACGTTGATCCATTGGGAAAAGAAAAAAAATATTTTTCTTCAAAAAAAATAAAAAGTTGAAAAACTCATTGCAAAGCTACTGGCATTTTTTATAACGTTATTTTAACATCCAGTGTGCATGAGGCCTAAGTGTTACAACTACAAAAGCAGTAAATGTAGGCTGGGATTTCTAAACGTACGTACCAATTTACATATGTTCCTCAATGGTAATATTTTTATTTTACAATCACAGTTGCATACCTGCATGGGGATGTCCATTCTGTGTTTTGCTAGTGCCTTCGTTTAAAAGGTGTTTTTTTTTTTTTTTGTTTTTCATCCATTCGGGTGCCACAGAAATTTTTAACGTTCAGGTTATACTGCTACTAGGATCCTAGGGAGATGGATGTCTTTTTTTTTTTTTTTTTTTTTTTCTTCTTCAGCTTTTTCTTTTCTTGTCTCAACATTTCCACTTCAGTCAAAACTTTTTCTCAAGTCGTCTTCCAGGACAGCACCCTGAGAGATGACTGGTCCCACCTGACAGGAAACACAATCAGAGGTCGAAAACCCCTGCCCCTCCCTCTCCATCCTGTGCTCCTCAGTTTTTGATTGTTTCCCGACAGCAAAACAGTTTGTCATTTTCTTTAGACCCAAAGCCGAGGTCAGGAGATCTCGCCCTGGAAGCCAGACCACAGGTTTGGGAAGCCTCTGGGTCTGGTAGGGCTTGCCCTTCCCGGGGGGGCTTTTCCCCATCATCTCGGGGGGGGGGGGGGCAGCAGAGTCCTGAAGAGCCCCACTGAGGACCCTGTGCACAGTGGGGTACCCAGAACTTCAGGAACAATTCATCCTGTTCCCTCCTCTTACCTGACAGGGTTGTCAGTTTTTACAGGAGGCTGGCAGTCGAATTTTCCATGGGTGTGCCATGCGTGGCAGACCCCCGACTCCCGGGGGTCGCGCAAAGCATGGCTGATACTGGACGGCACTTGCAGAGGATGTGAGCGGCCATCATACCAGGAGAGGGGCAGTAAAGGGAAATGAGGTCTTCATGGTCACGATAGACCTAAAAGACGCGTACCTTCATGTCCTCTTTTTTTCCAGAACCTCAGAACTTGCTACGCTTTGCGACTCTCACGGAACAGGGTGTTCAACATTGGCAGCTCAGTGCCCTACCCTTTGGACTGGCAGCCAGCCTGAGAGTTTTTACAAAGATCCTCACAGAAGGTGGTGTCTCACCTCCATCTCCAAGAGATTGTGCCGATTCCCTATCTGGACGACCTATTGGTCTACAACCAGTCCTGGGATCGCCTGCTTTCCGTTTTTTGGACAAGGTAGTCAACACCTTAGAGTCCTTGGGGTGGGTAATCAGCCAGGAAAAATCCTCACTAGTTCCATCACAGACCAAGGTTTACCTGGGTTTCTGGTGAACTCTGGCACAGAAGTTGGTTCTCCCCCCAAAGAAAGATAGAAGGCGTTATAGGGGCAGTTTCGACCCTCCTAGAGCCCAGAGGTTTCTCGCAGGGCCATTATAAGGGTACTCGGGTTAATGACATCATGCATTCCCACAGTACCCTGGGCCCAGCTTCACTCCAGGGATTCCTGCTCTCCTCCTGGGATGGAAAAAGGGGAGCCTTAGACATGAAGGTATCCCTTCCAAGGGAGGTAAGAGAATTGCTGCAGTGGTGGCTTAATACTCTGAAGCTGGCTCCAGAGGTGACCAACCTCCGCCACTCGGAGTGACAACCGACGCAAGCGCCTGGGGTTGGGGTGGCAATCTAGTGTAACTGCAGGCTCAAGGAGTCTGGAACAAGGTTCAGAGGGGCTCTTCCTCCAACTTCAGTGCGCTCTTGGCAGTCAGGGAAGCCCTAAGAGCATTCAAAGAAAGGAGATCCAGATCCTTTCTGACAATTCAACAATGGTGGCCTTCTTGAATCGCCAGGGAGTGACCAGATCTTGTACACTTATGGGCTTAACTCAAGAAGTCCTAGAGTGGGCGGCGCAGAGGATCCCCTCAATCTCTGCAGTTCACATAAGGGGGGGTCTTCAATGTAGAAGCAGACTACCTCAGCAGGCAGCTGATCCACCAAGGGGAGTGGGATCTGAACCCTGAGGTATTCTCCCTCGTGTGTCAGTACTTTGGCATGCCGGAGATAGACCTGAAGTGTGAAAAGTTTTTTTTTTTTCCCCTGTACAGAGAGAAGGGATCCGAGGGCGGGACACATTGGCCCAGGTCTGGGAGTTAAACCTGGCCTATGCATTTCCCCCCTTAGCTCTGATCCCGAGGATACAACAGAAGCTGAGCCAGTCCGACGGACGGCAGACTAATTCTGGCTGCACCCTGGTGGCCCGAGAGGGCCTGGTTCCCCACCCTGGGAAATTTTGTCAGTATCTCCCCCCGCAGCACCTCCCAGTATGGCGAGACCGCCTCCTACAGGGGCCAGTTTGTCATCAGAACCCTGTTTTTTTTTCAAGTTAACGGCTTGCCTCTTGAGAGGGAGAGCCTGCGGCAGAAGGGGTGTTCCGAGAGACTAATCGAGACCCTTTTTCTGAGTAGAAAGCCAGTTACCAGACGTATTTATGCCAAGGTCTGGGGAGTATTTTCCTGTTGGTGTCAGATGAAAAAGGCTTCCCAACAGGATATCCCTGCAATCCTGGACTTCCTCGAGGAGGGCGCTAATCGGAGCCTAACTAAGACACTCAGGGTTTGGGTAGTAGCCCTATCCACCTTCTTGGACAAGAGACTGGCTCTGGACCCCCTGATTAGAAGATTTTTGTCGGCTAGGGCAGTGGTCATCAACCCTCAGGGTCCACTAAGGGGCCAGGTTTGCAAGGTAACTGAAATAAGTCACAGGCGATATGATTTGCTGCTCAGTGATTGCAGTATTCTAGTCTGCATCTCCCCAAGATAATACATAAAACCTGGCCTGTTAGTGGGCCCTGAGGACAGGGTTGATGACCACTGGGCTAGGGAGAGGGTGTCCCTGGTGCAAATGAGTAAATTTCCACCATGGGATCTGACCCTAGTCTTGGAGGCCCTAACTAGGGCACCCTTCGAGCCGTTGGCTCAAGTTCTGCTTAAGTTGCTTTCCCTTAAGATGATCTTCCTCCTGGAAGTACATTTTGAGTTTTGTATGCCTTTACTCTTCTGCACACTTCACAAGATACAGAAAGTAAAGACTACAGTACTCATCACTGCAGTGAAATGGTGTGAAATACACTCACTATTCATTTTTATTTTCTGTGCATTTGGAAGGCATTTATAAATGTGTCCAGACACAACTGGTGTGTGTGTGTGTGTGTGTGTGTGTGTGTGTGTGTATAGGCTCGCACACATAATTTGGGTGGAGTTCTAATATAAAGTGTAAACCTAACTCTCCCTCTAAATTACAAATGTTTTTGCACGGAGCAGCCCAATCCTCCTCTTATTTGGGTCCCCCGCTGTTGCTCCAGGCCTCGCCTCTTCTGTGTGCTACCATAGAAAGCTGCTTCCAGTTGTAGATCACCTGTGGACTCGTGCCTTGCTATCTGCGTCTATTGACACAGAGCGTCCGGCTCAGCCCTGCCCTCCGCTGCCTCATTACAGGAATTGATTAACAGCAGCAGGAGCCAATGTCCCCCATTGCTATTAATCTGCCCTGTGAGGAGGGAGAGATTGGAGAGGACCACCACTCTCTGGCACAGCACTGTGTCGAGATCAGGCTCAGGTAAATATAGGGGGGCTTGGGGGGGGGGCGGGGGGTAGGAGAGCTGCATAAAAAAAATACATTAGGGTAAAAAAAAAAAAAAACTCCCATCATTACAACCACTTGTTGGTGACTCAGAATTGCCCAAACGTGGCTTTCAGTCTACTGGATAGGAATACACCAGAAGACACAGGGGATTTGGCAGTAGTAGATGCTGCACATAACAGAGCAGTGGGGAAAAAATGTAGAAAGAATCAGGTAGTTGCTGAGAGAATGTACAATTACATTGTAGAATTAGATTATACATCATTCTAAAATGGATGGTGCTCATTTTATTTTCATTCTTCAGGTGCTGAAAACAGTTCGGACACTGAGAGTGCCCCTTCGCCTTCAGCTGGAGAAGGAGCCAAACAAGCTGAAGAAACACCAGAGAGAACCACTGCTGCTTCAGTAACTACAGCTGCATCTCCATCAGAGGAACCTGCCAGCAAGCCTGCTACTAGTTCATCCCCGACCACTGCACCCCAGAATGCTAAAAGTCCTGAGAACCAGTATCCAGAACCACAGGTAAAAGAGGAAATCAATCCTGAACCTGAGGAGGCCATGGAGGTTGAGGAGAGAAGTGAAAGTACTGAGTCTAAACTATCTCCTGGCCTCCAAATCAATACCAAAGCTGAACCTGTTGAGTCTGAGGTGAAGCCACCAGAGAGTGCTCAAGTTAAAATTGAGGACGATACCAAAGACAGAGTTTTGGAAAGAATTAAAGAGAATTCTGAGCCTGACGACATAGAGTTTGTTCCCAGCAAAATACCTTCCCATACAAGGGTGGAGTCTCAGTCAGAAAATGACTCCAGTGCTACTTGCAGTGCTGATGAAGAAGTTGATGGAGAGCTTGAGAGGTCAAGGTAAGCAACATGTGTCGGTGGTTTCATGACTGTTCATTAAAGGCCGATTCTAGTCAAGTGCACTTAAGAACCTGACAATGATATAAGACCTCGTTCACATGGGCGTAGTACAGCATACACCCATGAAAGGGCTGTGTTTACCCACACAGGGATGCACAGATGTTCCGTGCATCCCCTGTTCAGGCAGTCCCATTGATGTCAAGTGGGATACAGTGGCTGCACAGACAGCCACTGCTCCCAATTTGACAGCCATGTGTGTACAGGTGTAAGGCTCCCAAAGCAGTGTGCGTTCGGGACCATGCACAGGCATTGTTGTCATATTGGGAGTCCATCTCAGGAGAGAGCAAGAGAGGATGGTTATGTTCCTACATGCAGTGGGACCATGGGGAGCAAACATTGCCACCCTTCTCGGATCATAACAGCAAAAATTCTGAGGGGGGTACATATTTGAATAGAATTTTTTTTTTTCTTGTCGGAAACCAGAGTTTAGTGTCAGATTAATGGGTAAAGGTTTTGGTTGGAGTTTGACATTAATGTCGAAGTCTTGATTTGTTAAAATCTGATGTCTATTGCTTTCTATTACATTTTTGTTTTAGGATGTACACTATTGATTCAAAACCTTCAATGTTAAACCCGACTGGAACCATTCTGATGTCCTCTATGAAGCAAGGGCAGATGGATTTACAGCAGTTACATCACCGTGCTGCTGTCATTCCTCCCATGGTAAGTGGTTTGGCCTGGGAGATCAGCAGTACAGGGTTTTGTATATTGGCATTCACAGGTTTCAGTCATTGACTAGCGTTTTTTTTAATTTTTTATAAGGACTGGAATTCTAATATATATATACCCCATGACCGCAATTTTCTCTCTCTCCCTAAATGCATGATAACACGTTCACCTAAAATCAGGTTGATGTAGATAAATAACCTTGATTATCAGCTGGCTGTCAAAGTACTCCATACCTGGTTACTGGGGTGTTTAAACTGCTTGATAATAGTGGTACTGGAGCATGTGTGCATACAAAGTTTTGTATGCCCATGTGTATTACAGCTAAATAATGAACTAGAGGAGGGGTGTGTCTAGTTATTTGGCCTTAGAGAGTTAATAAACTACTCTGTATTTTATACATGTATGAACATGCATGAAAAGTGTTTTTTTATTTGGGCAAGGTAACATTCTCTGCATGTGTGCAATTACAGCCCAGTGCCCTGTGTTGACCATCAGCGCTATGAAAAAGAGATCTGTAGTAAAACACATAGGCACACATTTAACCCCTTGATCACCCTAGTTAACTCCTTCCCAGCCAGTTTCATTAGTACAGTGTATATTAGCGCACTGATCGCTATATTGGTGTCAGTGGCAGTTAGTTCTCCCCTTCCCCCCCCATGTCAGTTAGTGTCAGATTGCCCTGCTGCATTATCACAGGCCCAATTTAAGTCGCTGATCACTGCCATTACTACTATAAAATAAAAATGCCAGGATAGATAGGTCGATAGGTTATAGACATTAATATAGATGTATATCTAGAGATGGATATATATCTATCTATATCTCTATCCTAGTTTGTAGGCACCATATCTTTAATGCAAACCAATCGATATACATTTATTGTTTTTTGTTATCAGACATGTAGCAGAATACATTTGAAAGAATTAAGATTTTTTTTTAATCTATGTATGTATGCATGTCTGTGTGTATATATAAGTAAAAAAATATTTTCTTTTTCAAAATTTTCAGGCCTTTTTTTTTGTTTTTATGGCATATAATAACCCAGTGGTGTCCGCCATCACCAAAGAAAGCTCTATTTGTGTGAACAAATGATATAAACTTCATTTGGGTACAGTGTTGCATGACCACACGATTACCAGTTTGCTAATAACCAAAAAATGGCCTTGACATGAAGGGGTTAAAACCTTCCGGCGCTCAAGTGGTTAAAAAAAACAACCGATAACTTTTTTGTGTGTGTTTTTTTTATATATATATATATATATATATATATATATATATATATATATATATATATAACATTTTTTTTTTTTTTTTTTTATATAGCACATATACAACAGCTGTGAGCATTTATTCAGATTTCCCTTCATGTCTTTTCACAGGTATCTTGCAGCCCATGTCCTATTCCCCCTGGCACACCAGTGTCGGCAAACAGCTTCAGTATGTACCAGCGACACTTTCAGTCTTTTCATGAAAATAGCTTGCTAGATGAGCAAAGGCAGAGGCAAGAACAGATGAATATGGAGAGCAAGAGATCAGCCAGCCCAGCAAACATGTCTAAGAGTCCAAACATTGATTGGGAAGGTAACTACATTGTCCTAACCGGAAAAAAATCTCTGCTTCAGTTCTGCCGCTGTTTTGGTGCCGAGTATTGGTATGAAGTACCTGAAAAAGAACAGCACTGAAATCATTCCCTTTTTAAGATGCAGGTTTTTCTTGCTTCCAACTAAGCTGCCTCTTAGTAAATGTACTTTGTCCCTTTTACCTTCTACATTTTCTGTTGTCCAGTGAACAAAACCTCTTTCCCTATGGAGAAATAATAGCCAGCCCCTACACAACAAAAGCTGTTGATTTATACCTTGTAAATCAAGATACTTTCTCTTTTTAAACTATATTATTCAAGAGAACCTTGTGGCATAGAAATCAAAACTTTGAAGCCCCTTTAGAGCTAGACCTTAGCAGTAAAACACACGTTTTATGTAATACATTGTACGTCAATATTCTCTAGGTACCAATAGACCTGTCCTGCAGTGACCCATGGGAGTGCTGCATTAAAAATAATAATGTGGAAGTCCTGGTTTTTGTCCATTGCCATGCATTGGCAGCCTATTTAAAACGAATGCCCTGCCTTTAAACCTGTAGTAAACGTTTAAAAAAGAAAAAAATAAATTCTCCATGCAAGGCAAAGGCATATTTGTGCTAGCATGCATTGCCTACTAACACATTATTGAAGACGAAACTTGTAATGAATCCCTCCAGCGTTGCGCTGTCACCGCTACAGAGGTGTCCATCTTCACCTGGTCTACTTTCCGGGTCCGCAGGCTGCGGCCGCTTAAACAGCCGATCTGCAATGACTTTGCTCCCATGCATGCGTGCAGGAGTAATAGCCATGGCACAGAGCTCTAAAAGAACGCCACGGGTATGCCGTTCCTTTAGAGCGCATACGCTGGTCTACACTGATATCTCCAATGGTGCACGTTTAGGAGATATTGAATTAACCTACAGGTAAGCTTTATTAAAAGCATACCTGTAGGTAAAAATAGTTTTCTACCACTCTAACAAGTTACCATGCATGTGTCAACAGGCTGGACAGGGAAATAATGAGAATCTCCTCACTATAATATACAAACTGTAGCAAAAACCTTTTGCCCTGTATATTGTTTTTTTGCTTTTTAGATCTTTTTTGGAGGGATCCTTCTCACGTCCTTGTTTGGGGACACAACAAAAATAGGGGAACCTCCCCAGCTTCAACACAGACCACAATAACATTTTTACTGATTCCAACCCTTACTTATTCTATCCAATGGGCCACAGGCTATATGATTGTACAAGCACCTCCCTGTGCTTGCATGTACTGTCTGTTTTGTCCTAAAATACTGCACTTACCATAAATGTTGGGCGCCATGTTAGATAAATAAGTGGCCAGACCTGCTTAATGTGTATCCTGCCCCCTTCCTAAATATGTCACCTTCCTATTAGCCAAAGACCCAGTGCACTATGTAACCAGTAGGGGGCAACGCAGGCACGAAGATGTCGGCCAGAATGATATGTGATTGACTTTTCCCTAATACAAGGAAGGTATTTAATGTATTCTAGCACTTTACAGAGACAGTGCCCGAACTAACAGTGATTGGGTGGCTGTTTTTAGCCACTTTCCATTTATCAGATTGAGAGGGAAGGATATGAGCTGCTGATTCTATATGCGGCATGGGTTGAGTGGTGAAAAGGATTTTGCAGCATCCTGCATATTTGCCAAAATCAAAACATTACATGCATATACCTTCAAGGATATTCATTCTGTATATGTTTGGAGCATTGCCATAAGCCATGACTGTGTGTGCAGTGTTACTCCTTAGGAATTAACTACCTCTATCAGTTCCAAGTTCAGGATTTAGCCACTTCTCAAGAGACCCATTTCAAATATTACTGTGCACATCCCAGAATATTTATCCCGACAGTTGGCAGCTTATAGCCAAGTATAAGCTAAAGGCTGTTTTCACACAACTCTGCCTATATGCACATATTTACATTCTTATTTTCTATTCCTGGTCCAAAGGAAACTTTTCACTAAAATGCAAAGTCTGCTTATACTGTCTAGGTCCCCTCCCCCTTCACAAATCTTCTACTTTTAGTACGTGTAAAATGTACCTGTATAGAAAAAGGTTTTAGCCTCGCCTTCCGTCGTGTTTTTATTTTATTTTTTATTTTTTTTTAGGTACTTAATACACCTACTAACAGTAAGGCCCCTTTCACACTGCGGCGGGAGCCGCGGTGACGGTAAAGCAGCGCTATATTTAGCGCTGCTTTACCGTCGTTTTAGCCGCGGTATTCGGCCGCTCGCGGTGCGGTTTTACCCCCCGTGAGCGGCCAAAAAAGGGTTAAAGAGCGCCGCCATAGGTATTGCCGCGGTATTGCCGCAGTATTACCGCGGTGTCCCATTCAAATCAATGGAAAGGAGCGGTATAGGAGCGGTGAATACACCGCTCCTATACCGCTCCAAAGATGCTGCTAGCAGGACTTTTTTTTACCGTCCTGCTAGCGCACCGCTCCAGTGTGAAAGCCCGCCGGCTTTCACACTGGAGTGAATGGGGCCGGATTTTTTCAGGGGGTATACAGGCGCTATTTTTAGCGCTGTACCGCCTGAAAAACGCCCCAGTGTGAAAGGGACCTAAGTGATTTGTAAATTGGGAAGGGTGTCTAGGCAATTTGATTTTGTATTTCACTTAGTTTTTCTAAATCGAACTACTTAAACTGAAAATGTATCTGGTAGTAAGGTTCTGAAGTCCTCTTTTGAAACTGTATAGAAACTTTTATGTATACTTTTACTTTTATATGTACATATGAGCTGTTGCCCGCTATGCATGCTATTGCATCTGACGTCAGCCCTAATAAAGTCATGAAATGTCTCCCAATTGTCAGTCAATTAATTGCATTACATAAAACAGGTCTGTCGCTCCTAGTGGTTGATCTGCCCTTTATTAGGTAAGAGTACCTGGCATTGACAGGTCAGAGTAACTCCTAAAAAAGCTTTACTGTCTATGTGATGCAGTAAAATCATTTACAGTTTAAAGCTGAACTCCAGGCAGATAAAAAAACAAAAACTAAGTGGACATGTGTTCATTAATAAGTCATTAGGAGTATGTTGTTTAAAAGATCACCTGGTATAACAACTGAATTATACTTGGTATTTAGCCACCCATTAGATCTGTAAGAGCCATTAAAGTGGATCTAAAGGCTAAAGTGTTTTTTTTTACCTTCATGCATTAAATGTGCAGCCCCCCCCCCCCCCCAATACTTGAGCTCCCTCTCAATCCAGTGGTGTACAGGAGAGCACCGTCTCTCTGGGGGGGGGGGGGGGCTCTCCCTCATTGGCTAAAATTGCTGTCAGTCACAGCCAGTGAGCCAATTAGAGGCAAGAGGGGGCTGCGGCTCTGTGTCTGAATGGACATGAGAGCAGCAGCTCAGGAGCGCGCCTGCTTGGATGACCCCATTGCAAGCTGCTTGCTCTGGGGGCACTCGACAGGGGGGAGGGGCCAGGAGCTCCAGCAAGGGACTCAAGAAGAGGAGGATCAAGGCTTCCCTGTGCAAAACCGCTGCACAGTGCAGGTAAGTAGAACATGTTTGTTTAAAAAAAATAAAAAACATTTTTTGCCTTTTAATGTCACTTTAAACTGAGTTGGGGGGAGGAGACTGCTTTCTGAAGTATGCACATGCAGCTGTAAAAGTAAAGAAGGAAAAATTTGTGATGCGTATAAATTGGGCACATTTGCCTGGAGTTCTGTTTTAATGAAGTGTAAATACATGTTTGTGTGTTGTGCTTTAACCCATAGTTAGTGTTATGCATATGTTTTTAACTTACTATGACTAACTTTGGCAGGAAAATCTGTGTACATGCCTTATGCTGCTGAAGTCAAGCGCGCACTGGAGCATGAAGCTCAAATGCAGAATGTTGCACGTTCTATTTCACCGTACAGGATGTCTCCACGAGAAGTTGGCAAGGCTTCCCCGCAAGCAGAGCTCAATCCTGTCCGCTACTGTGTCCCTCCAGGTACTGCCTGCTTGTTGTTTTCATGCTCCTTGTGCTGCTTTAGCTGTTCTGTCTTCCTGTGTTTGTGTCTGTGTAGGGATCGTTAAAGTTGGGTTATTGTCTAATGTAAGCCTTTCAATGCTGTACAAATTTGTTCACAACTGGAATAACTTTTTGGACAAAGAATTTCCTAGTATGGAATAGATGAGAATAAATATGGAGAACTTAATAGGTCATGATATTCCCTTTTACCACTTGTTGAAAACCGCATATAGTTAATTTAACCTACTGTTAGGTAAATAGCTGAAGCAACATGATTTAGACCTAAAAATTCAAGAGGATGTATGACCAGTCAAGGCGGGCTAGAAGGAGCCAAACCTTTGGCCGACTTTAGAAAGGACCAGGTTTACTTTGAAACATCAGATTAATTTACATTGCTTGTATTTAAAAGTCAGTACTATTAAAAATATGAGCTAAAGTGGTTGTAAACCCTTTCACACCACTTTTACCTACAGTTGAGCCTAATGCGGCTTGCTTGTAGGTACTGGAAATATCTCCTAAACTTGCAGGGCTTAAAAGATATTTACCATATACACTTATGCCGATGTCATCGGCGCTTGCGCACTAAAGAAAGGGCACGATTGTGCTGTGACCATCTGCTCCCTCGCACATGCGACGTCACGCGACTCCGGCCAGTCACAGAGCTGGAGTCCACAGCCCTGGAAGGAAGAGGGGAAGAGGGACGCCGCCACCAGCGAGGACATCGCGGGCTTCGTTTGCAGGTAAGTGCAACATAATGGGCTAGTATGCGATGCATACTAGCCCATTATGCTTTTGCTTTGCAGGGGAATAAAGGGGAAGTAAAACCCATCAGGGTTTACTTCCACTTTAAGAGTATTATTTTGTCTAATCTTGTAATATATTACATTACCTGTTGTATATGTCACAAATGTGGCTTTCATTATCTAATGTTAGACAGTTGTTTAAGTCCTTTCTTTTTCTCTCTCTCTAGTATTGCAGCCTGCTCCCCATCAGGTAATAACTTCCTTAGCCGAAGGAACGCGACTGCCTGTGACGCGCCCAACCCGTCCACCTCCCCCTCTGATTCCGTCATCCAAAACTACAGTGACCTCCTCTGACAAACCTTCCTTTATTGTGGGGGGATCTATATCCCAGGTACTTCAGACTTATACATTTTAGAAAATTGTAGATCTTAAAATACTGCTGGAGTAATGTCCTGTTCAGCATCTTCACTGAGCTGGGGGGGGGGTTATTATAAAAGCTGTCATGAGACCGAGCAATGCCAATCTAGGTCATGGTGTTCTTGCAGTTTGTAACACAGATATATATTTGTAGTCTCCTCTTTCAACCGTGACGAAACGTGCTGTAGTCATGAATTTTACTGAACTTACAAAGTGTGATCGATGGTTGCATTTTTTTATATTTTTTTAACACAGTAAATGTACTTTAAGTCCACCAGATAAAAAAAAAAAAAAAAAGAAATGGGCCCTAAACAAGGTGAATCTAAGGATGTATACACACATAATGCTGGAGAGTGCAATCTTGCTGATTTTTCTTTTGAAATATTCCCAAAAACAAAAGAAAGTGTCTGTTGTAGTATTTCCCCCCTCCATTATTCATATTTAGATCTACATAAATCTCCATCAACTGCTTTGGACATAAATTGATTCTGTCAACTATAAGCCCCATTTAAGAATCAAAGTATCCAGTTTTGGTTTTGCTAACTTAAAAACCCACTTCAGTGTCAGTGGACTTGGCTGTATTCTGTAATTGTAGGTTGCAGACACTGAACAAGCATGTAAGTACTTCTGTTACCTTCGCTATAACAGTCTAAGTACCAATCAGGTTTCCATGTGATGCACAAAAACACATTCCTTGTTTATACTCCCGGACCCAAATTTTCCATTTGTGTCTCGCACACACTCTCCCAACCATTGCTGATTACAGTTGGAGGGTATCCTCAATAGAGGCAGCCAGTTCTATCAAGTAAGCAATGGGCAAGATTAGGTGGGTCCCGGTGTTGATTGACAAGCTACAGGCATGTGAATCACCAATGACAATGCTGATATTCACTCCCCTACCGCAACATTTTTCATCCCACTGTAGTGCAATCAGATCTGGCTTGCGTAAGAGCGGCAGCTCAGCCTTGAATTCAGGAGCAGTGCAGCATCGCTGTCGCACAGTCATGTAAAACTGCGTTAGGTTGATTTGTTTGGCAGGCCTAGAAGGTATTTGTGGGACTTTTCAGGCAGACTCTGAGCCGGTTCACACTGAGTCGCGCTGTAACTGTGACTTATAGCACGATCTCTGTATAGTAGTCAATGCAAGTCGCCCCAAAGTAGTACTGGAACCTTTTTCTAAGTTGGAGCGACTTGAGTCACTCCTATTAGAACGGTTCCATTGTATGGAACAAGACAAGTCGCCCCAGTGTGAACTGTGTCAGTGTGAACTGAGTCTAAGAGAAAATCGTGAGTTCTAATGCATTTATAATTAAGTGCAGCACCTATTTTTTAATTAGGCCAATATACAAAAAAAAGCTAAAATATCCACAGACAAGCAACTTGCATTTTCAGCATATGTCTACAATGCCATCCCCTCTAAATGACACTTTTACATGCACAACCAAGAGTGGTAAAAAATAGGCCCCCAGTCGCCCACCTAAGTTCTAACATTACAGCCGGTCTGCAGAGTTTGACTGGCAGCAACACCTGTCAAACCCACCAATTGAGGTCAGTGGTAGTGCATACCAAGAATGCGGGGCAGTATTTTAATACAAAATCTTCCTATGGGATTAAAAAAAATAAAGCAGACATTCAGGAGATGGCAGGATTGAATCCTGAATGCCTGCCAGCCACTGCTTTACCACCATCTGAGAAGCGATTCACCTCAGATCACTTTTCAGAGGGAAGCAAGCACTGCCACACATGTGGAAGAGCCTTAATTCTGTTACGATGGGTATACTTTTCACAAAAGTGAAAAGTAGAAGTGACGTTTGTGCTCTGATGTGCAGTTACATTGTAGGTAATTACTCTTGGACTGATGAAGGGACTGGTAAGAAAACAGCAGACACTGTACCACTGGCTTCCAGTACAGCTTGTAGTAATCTTTGCTTTTACCAAACGGTTTTGTTATTCCTTGGTCATGGTGCAGTACATTATCCACAGAATCAAACATTGTTACAATTTATTCCAAAATAACTATTCAGTTCACGCCACATGCAGTCTAGTGCGTTTTTTGTTCTGCATCAAAAAAAAAGTAGGTTATATTTTTTGCACTGGCATAGTTCACATCAGTGCAGTCAGTTACAGGGCGTTTGAGTTCCAGAAAAAAAGTAGAACATGCTGCATTTTTCCTGCGCTAGACAGTACTAGACCGCAGTAAAACATATCAAAAACGCTCTGGACCCTGGTAAAGTGGAATTAAAACTGCAAAAAAACACCTGGAATGCATCTGGAAATGCACCAAAATCTCACCGGAACGCATTAAAAACGCGCATGCAGAAACGCATCTGGAACTGATCTGGAGTGCGTTTTTTGTGGTGTGAACCGACCCGAAGTCTATCGGGTAGATAACCAACTCTCGATTTCCCTTTTATTGAGTATCTGTAAAAGCAGTCTATTCATTGCACCTTTTTTTTTTTTTAAATAAACGATATGCGTTTCCTATATGATTATAAATTACCTCCCAATTTACCTCCTTTTTGTTTCTTTAATCCAGTGTTCATATGACCACAAATCCTCCTCCATGTTCTATCCTGGGGTTGTGCAGGGCATGTCAATGTTGGAAAAAAATTATGACGTTTGCTTTGTCACAAAATGTAAATAGTCACCTGTATGCTGCTTGTAAAAGTATTGGATACAAGGAACATTTGCAAAACTTTGGGAACCATTTTAGATTGATTATTAAAGAAGTACAGCCAAAGCTTGTTTGTCTGTACTTCTGTGGATCACAGGAGTACAGTTCGTTCTGTATTCCTGTGACCCGTTTTCAGCAGACAGCAGGCTAAAAACCCGCTGTCAGCTGATGCCATAGAACCGGTTCAGGCTCGAGCAAGGTCACCACAATGGAGTCGGGATCCGCTCACATGCCTGCAACACCCGGCTCAGCCTCTCAGTGAGCTGCTGAGAGCCTGAGCCGGCCACTCCTGCCCCCCTCTACAGCCCAGCGCACCAGTGAGTGCAGGGGGGGTCAAAGCAGACAGCAGCTCTCTGCTCAGGGAGCAGTGAGAACTGAGCGATCAGCTGTGTTCGATTGCTCGGTTCTCGGTGTTTGAGGCACCAGGGGGACAGGTGCAGTATTGGACCAATACTGCATCCACCTAGGTAAGTCTAAGGTCCCTTTCACACAGACGGTCCGTTCAGGTCCGCCTGTCAGTTTTTTAGGCGGACCTGAACGGATGCTCCATAGACCTCTATGGAGAGTCTGATGTCAGCGGTGACATGTCCGCTGACATCCGACCAGCTCCGATCCAAAAAAGTGTGACGGAAGAAAACCCTATTTTTCCATCAGTCATCGGATGGGGTGACGACGATCCCCCATAGGGGAGAGCGGTGCTCTGACAGGTCCGTCCCTGCACAGTGTGCAGAGACAGACCTGTCACCTTCCTGCTCAGCGGGGATCGACGGAGCGATCTCCCGCTGAGCAGAGCGGGCTCCGTACACGGACACGTCCGTGTGAAAGAGCCCTAAGTATTAAAAAAAAATTAAATTTTAAAGTCCCTGACTTTGTAAAACACTGGTAAAGGTGTTGATGCCCTAAAACTAATCAACACACTGTTATCAATTCACACTCCTCACGTTGGTTCACACTTCTTAATGACCATGTGCACGGTGCTTTCTTCCATACATCTCAGTTTACAATAGGGATGGTCATGCATATGAGAAGCTGTATACCTTTGTATGTGGAATGGCCAATGTAATAAAATGTTTAATCATTTCTATAATAATAATTACATTTTCTTGAGTTGGCTTGAGTACATTTAGGAAATCTTGGCAGCCTCATGCCTCAAAATTTTACAGTTAATAAATGTAGAGAACTTCCAGCACTTTATGGGGGGATATAGGAAAGACAGGTTTTGTGACTCCATCACTGTCGTATTTGTAGCTATACTTGGATGTATTTACATTTTAATTTATTTGGAGTTTATGCATGCTTGACTCTTATTCTTGTCCATTCAGGGAACACCTGGCACATACTTAACATCGCTCAGTCAGCAGCCCTATAACCCAGAGCCAGTTAAGGCCTCTGTTGGCTCCATCTCTCTTGGCCTGCCAAGACAACAGGAATCTGCTAAAGCTGGTAAGTCCATTACTTGATGTGTGATTTTATACAGTTTCTACATTCATCATCATTGTTGAACATTAAGAGTGTGACAATGCTCTGAGCGAGACTGTGCTTGCCTTGTCTATGGAAAGCGCAAGTCTGGCAAAGTTGTTCTGTTCTTCTAGACTAGAGAAGTGACTGCTAAAATTCCTTGTGTGAGTTGGACAACACAGACCATTTTTGCACGGGAGTCCAATTGTCACTTGCTATTTGCCCCTAAAGAAAACTACAGTATTTGCCAGTGTCTGTTCTTTTGAAGTGGGCACTTTACTATGAGCCTAACCTTGCCCAAAACATTTGTAAAGTGACAATGATGCTGATGTGTAAGCTTCCTGTGGTGCTTGCAAGTATTTTTTGTTAGTCTTTAAATCCATCCTTCTCGCTGTGGATCTTTTGGCTCTTAGGCCGGTTGGATGTTGGGCCTTGACCTATGCCAAGTCAGATTAACTTTGTCTTCCTGACACTAAGCTCTGTCTCTGTCATTTAACTATTGAATGCAGAAATTCAGCAGGAGCCCTGGGCTGAAGTTGAGGACTCATGTACAGCTTGGACCTACAGTCCATGAAAAAACAAAGGGATCAATATAGGATTAAGACAGAAATGTATCATCATCCACATTGTTTAGGATTATTTTAGCCCAGACTATGTTCACTTTAGGCAGACTTTTACAGGTTTGGCAGGTCAGCCAGCATTTCCCATAATGACTAACTTATTTTGCATGGTATTGGCACACTTATGTCTTATCTATTGTGCTCTCCTCCAGCCATGTGAGTCTAAGCCTCTCTACCCCTCTACCACTTCAGCCATGGGGAAGCTACTGGTGGCGTTGCTCACACATGCTGAAGTTGCACCATTCTTGGCTGGGGAATAGGCTGGAACTGTGTACTGCACATGTGCTGAAGTCAGTGTACCAATAAAAAACAATTGCTGGCAGACAAAAGGTTTTTGCAGAAACAACTTCTAAAAAAGAAGAAAAAAAATCTGCAATTCCACTTTTAAGTATTTTCATACATAGAAGAAATCTGTTGTGATTATTTTGGGATTAAAGTAAAAAACAAAGATAATAACAATAATCCAGTTATCATATGCAGTGAAAAAACTTGCTGTGCAAATATACTTAATGAGAAATCAATACACTGCGCTAAATGGTATATTAACATTAAAAGATGGGGTTAAATTAAAAAGCTTGCATATTGTTGCTTCAACCACATTAATGACTGTCCCAATAGGTGATAAACGGTGCTCGTGTTGAGAGATAGTATTTCCATGCTACTAGGTTCTTAGACAAGGTGCCCCCACATGGATGTAAACTCGCCCCTCTTTATGGACCAACTATTGCTAGTTTGGTCGAACAGGCATGTGGCGAGACCCCTGGAGATATCCTTGTACTGACGGTTAAATAGTAAAAAAAATGGGGCAGGATGCAACACACAGGACATTGTGCTGCAGTGTGTTTTAGTGCACTGGCATTTTTAGGGTGCATTGGGGTGCCAGCATGTCAGTGAGCCCTGACTTGTTAATTCACAGCAGCAAGTCAATTACAGTCTGCGTCCAGGTTTCTTCTGACTTTGCTCTGAGCAGCTTTAGTTCGCCATTTTTTTTGCTCCTGGAATTGCTTTTACATTCACATCGACTTGCATGGGGAAGAAAAGCAGTTCAGATGCAATCGAATACCTGTGTAAATGAGCTCTAATTATGCAATGGCTTTTTAGGTATAATGTTTTAGCCCTGCCCCCTCCTGGTGGGTGTTTAACTGGATCTTAACGCCAGGAAGCGGGATGGACTTCCTGGTCAAAGGATCACTGCGAGTGGCTTTCACAGTGGTCACATGATTGGGAGCCTGTTTTTCTGGCTCCAAATCAGTCTGAGAGCCAGCCATCTTTGACATTTTGGTCACTGTGATGTACTTTTAGCACAAAAACCGTGGCCCCCATAGATGCATGTCAGCGATGAGGCCGACTCTCCCTGCTATTGCACGCATGCATTACATGGTTGGCAAGAGGTAAAGTTGTCGGGCTTATATAAAGTTTAAGGGCATACAAGTAATGAAAAGTAGTGTTCTGATATATCTGAGTACAGATGTAAGAACTGGCTCAATGCACCAGCTGTTCTAGAAAGGTGCTCTGAAATGACCATGTCGTTTCAAGATCTGCTATTATTCAGAACACCGGTCTACTGGAAGCTGCCATTATCTGTCTTAGACCAGCCATAGACAGTTTGAATCTTGGCCGGTTCAGCGGGAACCAGCCGAGATTCAAACCATGTATGGGCAGGCTGAATGTACCTAGTTGATCAACTTGGGTACAACCAGCCTGCTGGATTTTTCATGTGCTTGTATAGCCGCTAGCAATAATCACTGTCTTCTCCCGGCAGGGGTGGCTTCCCCTATGAAATTTATGATATTTAGGTTACAAGTAAAATAATTTACATGTGCTTATGTTGATTCCTAGGTTCTGTGACATACATCAAACAAGAAGAGTTTTCCCCGAGGCAGAGCTCCCAGCCAGAGGGGCTGCTGGTCAGAGCACAGCATGAAGGTGTTGTCCGAGGTTAGTCATTTGGGAGGGCTCAAGAGGCTGCTACATTATTAGATGCCTCCGCTTTAGTACAGGCTCTGCCATGCTGATAATATGATGAGCCTCTGAATTACTATATAGGAAGAATACTACATTGTTTGCTCTTCATAGCAAGCATTCTTATTTCCTTTTCTTCTAACAGTAATTTACAAAAGAACGATCCTCATGTGGAAAGGCTGCTACTTAAAACGGAGTTTATCTCCGAGTTACTTATCTTTGGTGTTCCTGAAATATGTTCAGAACTAAAGAATAGCTGTAATAAAGCGATTTTTAGCAGATAAATATAAAATATTGCCTTTGACTTTCATATTTTCTAATACCAATAAGTGGGGTTCTAAAAGTCTTTGTTGACATGGGCTGCAGCTTGTGAAAGCATTTCTGTAGACCGGTGTGTAGAGCAAGCCTTTTACAAGGCTTTCAACAATTTTCAGGGCATTTGTTGAAGACTTGAAAGCTATCTTTGCTGTCAGCCTTAAAGCTCAACTCCATTTTTGATATACTTTACATAGTTTGTTTGGACCAGCTTGGCCCAAACTATGTCCCTCACTTATGTGGGGCCGCTGAATGTGCAGTATAAACTCTATGTAGCTGAGGCTACATACAGCATACATTATTGTGTTCTGGGTGCGAGCCGAGACTTCTGTCTCATAACCAGAACTCAGTAGAGTCTATCACATCGGCGCTCAGCCATTCAGAAAACACCATTCAGCGGTGTATTCTAGCAATGAATACAAAGCTTTCTCTGATTGGCTGAGTCAGTTGGGCTGATGTCACAACCCCTGTGATGGACTCTATTGTGTTACAGGTATGAGACAGGAAGGTTATGGCTCATACCTGGAACACAGTGCGGTATGCTGTATGTAGCCTCAGCTCCATACAGTTTATACAGCACGTCCAGCAGCCTTACATGTTCTTTAACCACTTAAGCCCCGGACCAATTGGCAGCCAAAGGACCAGGCCCCTTTTTGCAATTCGGCACTGCGTCGCTTTAACTAACAATTGCGCGGTCATTCGACGTGGCTCCAAAACAAAATTGGCGTCCTTTTTTTCCCACAAATGGAGCTTTCTTTTGGTGGTATTTGATCGCCCCTGCGGTTTTTATTTTTTGCGCTATAAACAAAAATAGAGCGACAATTTTGAAAAAAATGCAATATTTTTTACTTTTTGCTATAATAAATATCCCCAAAAAATATATAAAAAAAAACTTTTTTTTTTCCTCAGTTTAGGCCGATACGTATTCTTCTACATATTTTTGGTAAAAAAAAATCGCAATTAGCGATTATTGATTAGTTTGCGCAAAAGTTATAGCGTTTACAAAATGGGGGATAGTTTTATAGCATTTTTATTAATATTTTTTTTTTATTAGTAATGGCGGCGATCAGCGATTTTTATTGTGACTGCGACATTTTGGCGGACACATCGGACATTTTTGACACATTTTTGGGACATTTGTCATTTATACAGCAATCACTGCTATTTAAATAGCACTGATTCCTATGTAAATGACAGTTGTAGTTAGGGGGTTAACCACTAGGGGGCGTGGAGGAGTCAGTGTGACGTGTTGTGTTTTTTTTACAGTAGGGGGGGCGTGGCTGTACGTCTGACGTCATTGATCGGCGTTCCCGATGACAGGGAACCGCCGATCACTGACAGTCAGTGTAGGAAGCGCGGGGAGAGGTTTGTTTACATAGACCTCTCCCCGTTCTTCAGCTCCGTAACCCGATCGCGGGATACCAGCGGCGATCGGGTCCGCTGGTCCCGCGGCCGTGGTCACGGAGCTCCCGACCGGGGCGCGCGGCGCGCGCCCCCCGGGCAGGCAAATTAAAGGGGACGTACAGGTACGTGCTTTTGCCTGCCCGTGCCATTCTGTTGACGTATATCTACAGGAGGCGGTCGGGAAGCGGTTAAGGACAGAGTTTGTTTTGGCCAAGGTGGCCCACATGAACTATGTAAAGTATATAAAAAGATGGATTTCAACTTTAACTGCTTGTGGCCCACCCCGATGTAAAAATACTGCAGCAGGGTGGCCGCTCTTCACCAGATCATGTACGTGATCTGGAATTACGGGCTAGGGAGCGCTCGTGCATGCCCACCCATCGCCACATATGTGCTGACATTCGGAACAGCACAAGTTGGTCAGCAGGTTCCAGGCAATGTTTTATGGCTGGAACCTGTTGATTAGCATAGTGAATCCCAGTACCAGAGCCCTGTGTTTACAAACAACACAGGACTCTGTACACAGAGCAGTGATGTGGCTGACAACCACATCTTAGTAAAAGCAGCACACATTACACACTGTTAACCCTTTTCCCCTAGATGTTAACCCCTTCCCAGACAGGGGCATTGGTACAGGGACAGCGTATAGTATTAGCACTGATCCCTGTATTAGTGTCACTGGTGAGGTCAGTGTAATTTATTCAGTTCCCACCCAGTGTCGGTATCAGATTGCCCATCACGCTCTCGCAGTCCCACTATGTCACTGATCACCGCCATTACTAGCATAAAGAAAATCCAATATATATATATATACCATCATTTGTAAAAGCTCTAACTTTCAGACAAACCAATCAATATACATTTATTGTGTTTTTATTTATTTTTTACTAAAGACTTGTAGCAGAATACATTTTGACTTGCATTTCTAAATTTATGAAGACATTTGATTTTTTCTTTTCTTCATTTTTTTATTGGATATGTTTTAAAGCAGAAAGTAAAATATTAAATTTTTCGTTTATATAATAAAAAGTAAACAGGGGTGATCAAATCTGTTTGTGTAAAAAAAAATGATATACATTTCATTTGGGTACAGTGTTGCATGACTGCACAATTGCCAGTTAAGGTAGCACAGTGCTGAATAGCAAAAAAATGCCCTGGTCATGAAGGGGTAAAACCTTGGTTAATGAGAGCACTGACAGTCGTGTTAAAAACACACTGTTTTCATGCTTTTGCCGGCATTAATCTATTAACACACTCATTGCTTTTGTTGCAGGTACTATGTCTGCATTGCAGGAGGGAAGCATCACTAGAGGCACTCCAGCCACCAAAGTTCCCATGGAATCAATGTCCTCTCTTCGAGGGTCCATTACTCAGGTATTTATCACACTGGGGCTGAAATTTAATATTTTTAGTAGCTAAAAAAGTACTGTCTGTGTGAGTTAGTAGTATAACCAATGGTTTTGCTATTTGTCATATTTTTGTTTTTGTTGTCTTGGCCAGGGTACGCCAGCACTGTCGCAGTCTGGTATTGCTGCCGATGTTTTGTTGAAGACGACCATCACCAGACTGGCTACAGAGGACATGAATAGTCCGGAGAAGTGTAGAGACGAGTCCTCTGCCAAAGGCCATGTCATTTATGAGGGAAAGAGTGGACATATTGTATCTTATGATTGTGAGTATGACGAGTGATTGTTACCATTTTTTCATATGATAGAACATTGTATTCAAAAGTAATTTTCAGACTCACAAAAATCATGCTGTTATTGACTTGGATATAGGCAGTAATGTCGGGTTAACAAGTATGCTAGACTAGTTGCTTCACGGGGAGAGGTGTGTTGTATTTTTTTTTATTTATTTATGTTGGTATTTCTAGCTTTATTTTCAAATTGCAGTTGCGATGTTCGATGTTTTACTAAATACATTCTACTGAGTCTCGTTTGGTTTGTCTTTTATATTACCCGTTTGTATAGTGTGCCATTCTCATGGGTTGGCTTGGTATGACTTGTTATGCAGGGTGCCCATACCAAGACAGAACAGTTTGTTTCTTGAAGTCCTCCTTTTAGCTCTGTCTTCTGACTCGTTGATCCTGCCAGCAGAACCCTTGGTTTCTAACTTTAATAGGCCAATTTCTTACTATGGGCGTTAGTGATTTACAGCACACAGCTGAATTCTGGGTTAAGATTAGATGCCCACATATTCATGCCCCCTTGGAGCCCATCTTACCCATAGTGCCTGGGATGTGTAGTTTTAACACAACCTTGCACGTCAGACAAATGACATGCAAGTGCTTTTGAATTTCTTACTTTTTCTCCTTCACTGTGCAAGCGTGTCTGGCTTGATGATATTTATTTCTGGTAAACAACTAAAGCATTCACAAAATGAATAGAGCGGTTTACCTTGGCCATGGTTGGCAATCATTCTGAATGGGAAAAAAGGCACAGTTTAGATGAACTTTAATGACTTACTCGGTAGAGGAAATTACTAGTTTTCCAGGACTGAACTGCCATAGATGCATTCTTCCAATTCCTGATTTTAGAGGAGAATTTTGACATGTTGAATGTCTGTCAGTTTCTTATGTATCTTTTTGGATCAGTGAACTCCCTTCTGGGAGGCTCTTTACCTTCCCTTGCTTCTTGGTACACAATTTTTTTGAGATTATATATATATATATATATATATATATATATATATATATATATATATATATATATATATATATATATATTGTTTCATCACTAAGCAATTCTTCGGAGTGTATGTTCATATGGTGGCAGCAAGTACAGAAGTGCAGTGTCAGTGAGTGCAGACGTGTGCCATGATGTTTTTGGTGGCAAGTGCAGAAGGGTGTCTAATGTGTGAACTTTTCATGTTGTTGAATGTAGATTGTGAGCGCCTTAAAATCTCTTTAGTTGCTTGCCGTTTGTATATAATTGTTATGATTTATATAACGCCAACAGTTTGCGCAGCGCACATAAGGGCAGACAGTAGAGTTAGAATCACATTCCATACAGCAGAAAGCAGAGAGACCTGCTCATTAGAGTTTACAATCGAGGAAGAGAGGGTCAAATGATACAAAAAGTAATAACTGTGGGGGATGATCTGAAAGCGAAAATAAAAGTACAGTTGTTGGGTAGGTGCAGAAATGGGCTTCTCTGAAGAGGATATTCAGGGATTGTCTAAAAGCAAACCGAGTATGAGATAGTCGGACAGATTGGGGTAGGGAGTTCCATAGGATAGGGGAGTCTAGGGAAAACTCCTGGAGGCGAGCATGGGAGGAGGTAACAAGGGAACTAGAGAGCAGAAGGTCTTGTGAGGAACAAAGAGAAGGATTAGGTTGGTATATTGAGACCAGGTTAGAGATGTAGCTGGGGGCAGAGTTGTGGATGGCTTTGTAAGAAGTTGTTAGTATTTAGAATTTAATTTGTTGGGTGAGTGGAAGCCAATGGAGGGACTGACGGAGAGGAATAGCAGACACTGAACGGTTGGTAAGGTGGATGAGCCTTGCAACAGCATTCATTATGTTCTACTAAATATGAAATGTAATTGATTTGAGACATGTTTTTAGTTAAATATATTGAGAATTTTCAGTTAAATAGGCATGGCTGACTGCAGCATTTTAGTTGAGTGTATCTATGGTAATCCTTAGAGAAGTGCTATTGAGTGATCTTATTTAGAATTATCCATAATTTCCATTTTTAATACAGCCACCATTAAGAATCTACGTGATGGTACCAGGAGTCCCCGGAGTGTTCCAGAGGTGACACTGAAGAGAACCTATGAAGCCATGGAAGGAAACATAAAGCAGAACCTGTCTGTCAGAGAGTCTGCTGTGTCAGCACCAATGGAAGGTAACTGCTGCCCCATACACCACACTGCTTACTTTTATATCATCTACAAGAACAAAGAACACCAATGTTTATAGACATAACCAGCTTTCCATATTGGGTGCCTAATGTTTGGCTCAGGAAATGACAACGGTTCCTATATATATATATATATATATATATATATATATATATATATATATATATATATATATATATATATATATATATATATATATATATATATATATATATATATATATATAAAATATATACACACAAACTTTAGGTTGAACAATTATTTTCATTCTGTGTTCTGTTCCAGGTCTCCCCTATTGATTGTGAACCAATTAATGTTTTCTAACCATTTGGTCTTTATGACAGCTTATTGTAGTGATGCATACAGGCTGGAGTGTCAGGCACAAAAACAGAAATTAGTGGACAGTAGGTAGACTTATTACATAATGATTATATGTTTCTTTGTGTTCTCAGGACTTATCTGTCGTACACTACCTAAAGGCACAGAACTGAAGGAAAGACAGGTTCTTAGTGGCTCAATAATGCAAGGTGAGAATTGCAGATCTTCACGATCATATTTTGAGCCCATTTTCTTTGCTAGATATGGAACTGCTGTTTTTTTTGCTATCCTAAAAAATTGACGACTTTCTCTGCATCCAGGCACCCCAAGAGCAACATCTGAAAACTTTGATGATGGACTCAAATATGCCAAGCAAATCAAACGTGAAAGTCCACCTATTCGGTCCTTCGATGGTGCCATCTCAAAAGGCAAGCCTTATGATGGTGTTACCACAATTAAAGAAATGGGACGTTCTATCCATGAAATCCCCAGGCAGGACCTTCTTAGTCAAGAAAATAGGAAAACTCCGGAGAGTTCCAGGACAATAATGGAGGGGTCTATTTCCCAGGTAACCGCAGTACTGTGTTTTGTGTTATGTGAGTGTATTAGTCAAGCTGGTATTTAAAATTTTAATCTCATGTTCTTCATGCAGGGAACACCTATAAAACATGAAGGTACATCTGGTCAATCTGCCATCAAGCACAATGTAAAGTCCTTGATCATGGGGCCAAGTAGGCTGCAACGTGGGATGCCACAGATGGACATGATGCCAGAGAATTTGAAGATAGTAGATAGATCAAAATGTGAAGACTCCAAGTCATCTGATGCCATGCGATCACGTCATACATCTGTTGTGAGTTCTGGTACATCGGTGCTCCGGTCAACTCTACACGAAGCCTCCAAGTCTCAGTTGAGCCCTGGGATTTATGAGGATTCTAGTGCTAGGAGGACGCCAGTAAACTACCCCAGCCCAATGTCAAGAAGTTCGCCTATGGCACGGTCTGAAGGTAGGTCTGTTTTTTAAAATTCAGCAGCTTTTAAAATTCAATTTTTCAATCAAGGGATTCAAAGGGAAGGGAGCCTACAGGGCCACCAGTTCATTAAGAACCTGCCTACATTTAAAGTGTATGACCAGCATTAGAGTTGTCAAATAATACAACTGGGCCAGCGTTTCTCACTCAGCTATAGCACTTTTCTATTAAAATAGGCCTAAACTCTTATGTGTATAAATTCTTACTATCTTCAGACACAGGATCAACAACCAAACTGGTTGTTATACTTGCCTTTTGGTGGGTCTAGATGCAGAAGGGTTGTCGCATTCTAATTCACATAAGAGTTAATGCAAAGACACTGGCTCTGCCTAATCAATAACTATGCCTGAAGACACTTAAGCATGGTAACTGCACTCATGTAGCCTTCCCAAGAGCCACAACTAGAGCCATAATCTGCATCTGGATAAGGCTGGCAGCAGGTGATGGGTAACTAAAGCAAATTTTATTTTCTGATGTATTTTCTCACTTACAAATATTTTACAGCTGTTATTTGTGCTTGTAGGTGTCCTCACACCAGGGAAGTCTTCCAGCCATGAAAGAAAAAGCACATTAACGCCAACACAAAGGGAAAATATTGTTGTAAAGTCCCCAGTTCCTGGTGTTGACCCGACTGCATCTCACAGTCCCTTTGATCCTCACCTACGGGGAGGCACCCCTGGAGAGGTCTACAGAGGCCATCTGCCACCTCACCTTGATCCTATGCAGTTTCACCGAGCTTTGGATCCTGGTATGTAATTTGAGGGGATTTACTTGTGTACTGGTTCTATTAAATCTTAACAAATCGTGCATTGACCCTTTCTACTCTTTGCTAGGTTTCCTTGCTTTGATAGGATATAACTGTTGAGGTCCGGTGACAAAATTGCCCCGTTTAACCTTTTCGTAATCCATAGGTCATTGGACAATGGCAAAAAAAAATAAAAAATGTAGAGCAGCTGCAGGTATAACCGCTCCAGCTACATGCATGTTTTTGTTTTTTTGCTAGTCCCTTTGGAGGATGGATGGCTTTTTTTTTTTTTTTTTTTTGTAGCTCTGCTAGTTTAAAGACTAACCAGTGAATTTTCTAGAAACTTTTTTTTCATACATCACTCTCCAGATATTACAATAATGCAATTCCAGTACTTCTATACTACCAAAAAGTTATTGACATTCTAAATATCACAATTGAAAAAAAACTAAGTTCGCAGACCCAACTCCAGTGCTTAATTCCCAATAGACAGAGAACCCAATGGTGAAACATATAAGTAAATTCTGAAGAAGACAGCCATTGATCCCAAGTTTTCTGAAATTTTCCAGGACAGTCTCTATGCTTATGTCAATTCCTCCCTTTTCAAGAGAATGTTAACAGCATCCCTCCATTGTTGCATTGTGAGAGGAGAGGATTTAAGCCAATTTTTCCAATATTTGCGAGCTAGGTATAAAGCCCTGGTCAACAACAGGTTAGAGTCATCTGAAAGAATGTCCTCTGGGATAATACCCAGTACCACCAACTTGGGATTAGTATTTGTGTAGCTTGGGGCAACGGCACAACCTATGGATAAGGGTACCCGTATTTGTGGAGCAGCGTGGACAGTTAAGTGTATCTAATCTTCCCCAGGAGTATAAATGCTGGGGCCTATAGTGTACCCTGTGTAAAATGAACAGCTGAGTCCACCGCTGTGATGGGGAAAGAGAGACTAGGTGTACTGTAGCCTGTTGCCACAGATATTTTATTATCTAGAATTAAATGCTGTTCTCAATCTCGTAGTGTAGTTTACATAGATTTTGGCTATCAACTAAAAATCTGGTTTAAATTTGTTATATATATGTCTTTGCAGATGGCAAAAATTCAGTTACAATCTTTTTCAGTTCTTACCGCCTCAACTGTCGCATAGCTAGAGGGTTTTCTGTGTCGGGGTATTGCTAGTAAACTGCAACTTTGTACTTGTGTCTCTTGTGTATTGGGTGAAAGCTTGTCTACCCCAGCCAGATTTCAAGCGCCATGTGTTATGGGTAGCACCTTTGCATTTTTCATGGCTATTAAAAGATGCCCACCTAAATATTGCAGATCCAAATGTGACTTTGATCTGAATCATTCTGTATGTATGTTGCAATTTTCACAACAAAGAACAAATTTTGGTAAAATATATTCATAATTTTTTATTTCCAATTTTCTTTATCTGCAGCAGCCTACTTGTTTCAAAGGCAGCTTTCCCCAACACCAGGTTACCCAAGCCAGTACCAGCTCTATGCCATGGAGAATACACGACAGACCATCCTTAATGACTACATCACCTCCCAGCAGATGCAGGTTAATTTAAGGCCAGATGTTGCCAGAGGGCTTTCTCCTAGGGAACAAGGATTAGCAATACCCTATACTGGAGCACGAGGTGAGTTCATTTTATTTTTTCATTATAATGGACTATCATGTACAGAGTGTTTTGACAAATGTATGCTATGATGTTTTTTTTAACCATGACATCTTTAAACAGGTATAATAGACTTAAATAACATGCCACCCACTATTCTGGTCCCTCATCCTGGAGGAACAAGTACTCCCCCGATGGACAGAATTACATATATGCCAGGGGCACAGCTTGCGTTCCCTGCCAGGTCATACAACCCCCCAGCATCTTTGTCTCCAGGTTTGTCACTTTTTGCTTTCCAAATCTCTAAAAATGTATTCTTTAATCTGATTCTTTACTGCAGTCATACACATTTCTTGCACATTGACATGAAATAAGTCATTTGAGATTGCTTAACTTATGGGGGTCTTGTTGGGAAGAATTTGAGTATTGGTTGGATATTTACTATCAAGCTGTCATTGTAAACCTGACCTAGCCTAAAGGTGCCTCTGATAACAGTACTTTTGCCTGAAACTCGAGATTAAGACCTACTTCTACTTTTAAAGCTATATCTCCTTTCAGTCAGCATCACGTGGCAGAGGGCAGTAGAGGATCTGACAATTGAAGGATAGAATGTGGCTTAGTACTGGGTTACACTGGATTTTATCTGGACATTGAGAGATGTTAAAGCGGTTGTATAATGTTTTTTTTTTTTTTTTTTTTTTTTTTTTACTTTTACCTACAAGTAAGCCTATAGTAAGTAAGGCTTACCTGTAGGTAAAAAAAAATATCTCCTAAACCTGTATGGTTTAGGAGATATTCCCCTCGCAATGAGCCTCTGACTGCAGCGGCGCATGTGCACAGGGGATTCTCGGCCGAAAGCCCGGCAGCCACCAGACACTGTCGGGAGGAAATCTCCTGAGCGGGTATGACGATATCGCGGCTCCGGCCACCCGGAAGACACACAGAGGGAACATGTCAGCTCCCTCGGCGTGGAATAGGGCGTGATGGTCGGGGGCCTCGTTCTAAGATAAGTATTTCATAATGAGCTAGTATGCGGTGCATAGTAGCTCATTATGCCTTTCAGCGGGTATACAACCGCTTTAAAGCTGTGTGTGTGTGAGAGATAGATATATATATCTATCTATCTATCTATCTATCTATCTATTTTATTATTTGAGCTTAAACAGGTTCCATTTCTCTTTTTTAATTGTCTATATAGACTGTAGAGATCGAACTGTGTGTCTGACCCTTCTGTATGACCTTCGTAACACCTGCCCTCCTTTTTTAAGGTCATCCAGCACACTTAACTCCTGTATCATCTGCCAATGCTGAAAGGGAGAGAGAACGAGAAAGGGAACGTGAACGAGAAAAAGAACAGCGTGACCGAGAGCGGGAAAGGGATAGGGAGCGAGAGAGAATAGCAGCCTCATCGCAGAGTGAACATTATCTGCGACCAGGTAAGCAGCACTACTCCTAAAGTAGCACTGGTTGCATGACTGTTCCATAACACTGGTCTGCATCGGTGGTGTTATGACTGTGTTTCATGGAACTGTTTGTAACCAAGAATCCCTGAAGAAAGTGTTGTTTTCTTATAATTAAAGTGGATGCAAACCCTCACATATATCCAGTGTATCCAGCCTCAGATGATACACAGAGATGAAACAAATCTCCCTACATAAGTTTTGCATGTATATCTGCTGCCTTGAGCTTTATATACTGTTTAGCAAGTGCACATCATGTTAGAATATTCTCTTCCTGATTCACCCGTGGGTGTGAATTCTTGCCATTCACTGTGATAACAGAAGAATGGAGCAGGAAAAAGCCACAGGACTTGGGGCTTTGAAGAGAAATAAGAAAACACTGCAGATATGTGCCCAGCTCAAATTTCATGAATGGGGTTTACATCCACTTTAAGTAATTATAATTGCTGACCCTAGTTCATTATTAGTAGTGAAATGCATCCTTTTAGACTTGAAAACTGTTAGGACATTGCAATAAAACTTTTCTATTTACCACAGAATTGGCCAGATTTTTCAGTCTTCAGCCAAAGAGGTGTGATGGCGAGCACTAAAAGTGAATTAGAATCCAGCTATCGTGGGAGCAATAAACTTGGGAAAGCCATAATGATAGGCAGCTGCCTCACTGGGTTTTAGTTTGCCCTACTTTTCTTGTTAGCACTGTGAGAATTGGTACAGGATAATCAAGATGGCTTTTGGGCTGCATATAGTTAAAGTAGTTCTAAAGCTAAAATGTTTTTTTACCTTAATGCTTTCTCGACATTAAAGTGGAAGAAAAGGCAAAATTTAACTAACTCTAAACCTACTCCCATTCTAATCTTTCTAGCCCTGTAAAGAAAAGATCAATATACTTCCCTTTTCTGAAGCTGCTCCAGTCTGAGCTGTCAGCAGTGGCTTCATTGTGTAGAAGAGGAAGCTGACAACAGAAGCCCCATTGAAACTATGGGTGATGTCACTTCCCAGCCATTGCCGGCTTTCTCCTACACACAGAAGGCGCTGCTGGACACTGGACCGGAGCAGCTTCAGAATAAGTAAGTAATGGTGATCTTTACAGGGATAGACAGATAAGGCTTAAAATGGGAGTGGGATTAGGTCTAGAGTTGGTTAGGTTTTGCCTTTACCTCCACTTTAAGGTAAAAAAAACATTTTGCCAAACACTTACCTGAGTCCTGTATCGATCCAGCGCTATGCCCATCTGCAGCTCTTCTCCCCTGTCTTTCTCTTCTCACAGGATGTTCGAACAACAGCGGGAGCTGGGGGCGGGGCGGTGCCGTGCATGTCTATGGCCACACACAGCCCGCCTCGGGAACAAGCCCGCACATCTGCTACCATAGCAAGCGGCTTGCTATGGAGACAGACACAGAAGAAGAGGAGCCAAGATCGCCGGCGGGGGACCTCAGGAGGGGAGGTTCAGGGCAGCTCTGTGCAATGCCATTGCACATAGCAGGCGAGTATAACATGTTTAAAGAAATGCATAGGTTACTATTTCTGACCTCTCCATCTGTGTGCCTCTGAACTCAGCGAAAGGAACGTTAGATTGAGTAGAAAACAATTCTGTTTTTCGGGATGAGGTCAGCCAAGTCTGCACCCCTTTGCTTTCAGTACAGAGAAAAATGGGCATTTCTGACCTTTTCATATGAAAGTGCTAGCTGCCTTTCTGTCTTGCTGGTTCGCTGGTGTAAACATTGAATTGGTGATACATGACAAGAATACAGACAGGTTTTCATATGTCCTAGAGTTCTGTAGATGACATCGGCCACTTCACAGATTTTAAACCCATATGGACCACAATATTGTTTTCATTTCAGCTACAAACATTTTATTTTGGGCATAACTTATTTGTCATATGGTAGTGAAGTGTTTCCTTTATAAGTTTTTTTTTTTTTTTGGGGGGGGGGGGGGGGGGGGGGGGGCAACAGAGGTTTAATGTTAAGTCTACTGCTGACAACTGCAACTGACTTGGTGTTTTATAGTGTAGCTAGCCCTCAATACTGTAATGTGCTGTGCTGTCTAGCAGTGAACAATGCAGAAAGAACATCTGTCGGTGGATTTCTTCCAAACACTGGGTCCTAGAGTGGGTTACAGCAGGTACACTTGCATCTGAAGTTTTGCAAAATGTACCTTCTATGCCCAAAGTATTCAAGTGGTTAAATAACCTAAAGTGTGCCTATAGAAAGGAATCGTAAAAGGATGATACAAAGTCCTGCCCTTATAACTACTCTAAAGAAGGTTTAGAAGAGTTGATCAGTTACAGTGATGCAACAGAGTTTCTGATTGGCAGACAGGATCTCCAAAATTCTAAAATTGCCACGGTAAGAGGAACACATTGTTACTCTAAAAAAACAAAAGAAACTTCCGTAATGCACACAATCTTCTGTTGTATGAAGACCCAAATATATCTTCTGCTGCCTCAATCTCTTTGGTAATGTATTACCTTTTGGTTTGAAGCACATTGATGTCTTCTAATGCGCCTGTATTTCATCTAGGTACGGAGCCACCTAGCAGACCAAGTAGTCACGGATATGTACGATCACCATCACCATCAGTCCGGTCCCAGGAGAACATGATGCAACAGAGGCCAAGTATATTACATGGAGCTAATGGAAAAAGTGTCATCACACCACTAGACCCAGCACAGCTGCGAATCATGTGTGTATTGTTCCTATATAGCTATAAATATTTTTTTCCTATATATGATGTTGAAATATGTATTTATATTAAAATTTTATAGCTGTAGCATACAGTGGGGAAAATTTTATTATTTGATCCCCTGCAGATTTTGTAAGTTTGCCCACTTAAAATTAAGGGTCTATCATTTTTAGCATAGATGTATTTTAAATGATCGAGACAGAATATCAACCAAAAATCCCCAAAAAACACATAATACAAATGTTATACATTTGAGTTGCAGTTCAGTAAGTAGAATAAGTATTTGATCCCCAAGCAAAACATGACTTAATACTTTGTGGAGAAAACCTTGTTGGCAAGCACAGAGGTCCACTTTTTACAGATCTTCTCTAAATCCTTAAGGTTTCTTGGCTGTCGCTTGGCAACTTGAAGTTTTAGCTCCCTCCCATACATTTTCTATAGGTTAAAGGTCTGGAAATTGGCTAGTACACTCCATGATCTTAATGTGCTTCTTCTTGAGCCACTCCTTTGATGTCTTGGCGGTATGTTTTGGGTCATTGTCATGCTGGAAGACCCATCTTCAGTGTTCTCATCCAAGATTTTACAATACACGGCCCCGTCCATTGGCCGCTCAATGCGGCAAAGTCTGCCTGTACCTTTTAGCAGAGAAACAGCCCCAAAGCACAATGTTTCCACCTCCAGGCTTGACTGTAGGGATGGTGTTCTTAGGGTCATAATCAGCATTTTTCTTCCTCCAAACACAGCAAGTCACGTTAATGCCAAAGAGCTCAATTTTGGTCTCATCTGACCACAGCGCTTCCTCCCAATCCTTCTCTAAATCATTTAAATATTCATTGGCAAACTTCAGATGGCCTGTACATGTGCCTTCTTGAGTTGGAGGACTTTGTGGGTGCTGCAGGATTTCAATCCGTGGCAACGTATTCTTTTACCAATGGTTTGTTTGGTGACTGTGGTCCCAACTGCCTTGAGATCATTCACAAGCTCCTCCTGTGTAGTTCTGGGCCGATCCCTCACTTTTCTCATGATCATCCTTACCCCATGAAATTTAGCATGGAGCTCCAGACCGAGGTTGGTTATTTTTGTATTTCTTCCGTTTGCGAATATTCGCTCCAACAGTTGTCTCCTTCTCACCAAGCTTTTTGCTGATGGTCTTGTAGCCCATTCCAGCCTTGTGCAGGTCTACAATCTTCTCCCTGATGTCCTTTGTCAGCTCTTTGGTCTTGCCCATGATGGTGAGGTTTGACTCCAAGAAAGATTCTGTGGGCACAGGTGTCTTTTTTTTGCACATAACGAGTTGTCGTTGGGAACACCATTTTATATTGACAGGATTAATCTGTGTACCACATGAGCACATACTGTAGCCAGTCTGTGGGAGACAGGATTATTGTTGGTTGGTAGAGGATCAAATACTTATTTTACTCACTGAACTGCAACTCAGTTTATAACATTTTTATTATGTTTTTTTTTCTGGATTTTTGGCTGAAATTTTGTATCATTTAATAAACGCCTATGATAAAAATGCTAGACCCTTCATTTTTTTGTAAGTGGACAAACTTACAAAATCTGCGGGGGATCAAATTATTTTCCACACTGTATAACATTGCTGCCAGTGTCATTCCTCTTATATTCATTGAGGGACATAGCAAAGATTTTTAGATCTTGACCACTGGGTTATAGTGCCACCTGCAAGAAAAAGGCACAGCCTGGGGTGTCCCCTGCTGGTGGCTATGCTCCCCTACTGCTAGAGGCAGCTCGGTTTTTTTTTACCAGCATCAAGGGATAAGAGCCTAAGCTTCCCCACTATCAAACCTTTGTTCCCTTTTTGTGGATTTTTTGGCCTAAGATTTTTCCAGCAAGTTGCTTTCTGTTTAACAGGCTGGACACTAGAGATCCTTGGAGTCTCCCTAGTCCAGTCAACAAGTACCTGCATGTCCTACCATATGCAGTTTTGGCTGTGAAGCCTGTGAAGTGTTACTGTAGAGGGGCACATAGGATCAGTCCTATTTCTGCTATTGCTCAAAGGGGAGCACCACTTTACCTGGATATATGCCCAGTCTGTAGGATGTCTGATACTGAGAAATAGTCCCTTCTTACCTTTGAGCAGTACTCCATACCTGAGTTTTATCCCAATCTGTGTGCAAGGATGTTCATAGTTGTTGTTTTGATATGTGGGCTCATGAATGCTCATGTTGTATCTCCCTTTTGCTTGCCTCCTGAAATGGGCATAAGAACACCTGAAATGAAATCACAATTTTATTTTGGAAAACTAATTATCACACTTGTGGCATCCTGAGTGGTTTACAAGTTGTAACGGATAAATAAGTTTGACTACAAGATGTATTCCATCATAGAAAATCTGTCATAATAAATGACATTGGATATTTTCTTTACGGTGCCTGTGGACCAACAAACATGTGCTTTGCTTATGCAGAGCAAAGTGGCTGGGTCACCCCTAGTGGCTGCACCACTATACATGCCTTGTCTTCTCTTCCCAGCCACTCTATTTAACTGCCAGGAGCACAGAAACACACAGTGGCTCTGGTTATAGAGGACATGGGACTTGTTCCCCTTGTGCAAGCACTGCTTTTTGGTGATTAGCTGTACAAACACCCAGTGCTGACACATTGGGGGTTGGGGAGAAGAGTCTAAACAGTGATTTTTTTTTTTTTTTCTCCTCCCCTCTTTTCAGGATATGGAACAATATGCAAGATAACACGTTGTGAGTATTGTACACCATTCCCCAATTTGGCACAATGTAATTGTAGTATATAAATATTATTCTGTGAGTACATTTTAAGATGAAGAAGTTAGCAAACAGTAAACTCTTGCAAAGGTACTTCAAAAGAAAGTAACTTAATTTAACAATATTGCTCAGGCTTGTGATCTCTCTTTTTGTTTGCTAGGCCTCTGAATCCTGGTGCAGCCTCCATCACTCATGGAACTCCAGCCTCCCGGTATAGCACCGCTGCTGATGCGTTAGCTGCTTTAGTAGATGCTGCAGCTTCTGCTCCTCAGATGGAAGTTTCCAAGCCAAAGGAAAGCAAGCACGAGTCTGTACGATCAGAAGAAAACCTAGCAAGGCGTGCGGCACTGGAGCAACAACAGCAGCTACAGCAGCAGCAACAACAGCAGCTACAGCAGCAGCAACAGCTACAGCAGCAGCAGCTACAGCAGCTACAGCAGCAGCAACAGCAGCAGCAGCAACAGCAGCAGCTACAGCAGCAGCAACAACAGCAGCTACAGCAGCAGCAACAGCAGCAGCAACATCAGCAGATGGAGTCTGAGCGTAGACTGGTTCAAAGCCCATACACCTCCTCCAGTTTCTCTAGCAGCAAGTCCCAAAGCCAGCCATCTCCAGCTGTGTATTCTGAAGCGGGCAAAGATAAACCCGCACATACTAAATCACGCTATGTGGAGGAATTAAAAGCCCATGGAAAGACTACAATCACTGCAGCCAACTTCATAGATGTGATCATAACACAGCAGATTGCTTCTGACAAAGATGCCCGAGAGCGCGGTTCGCTAAGCTCCAATTCCTCCAGTAGCTGTAAGTATCTAGCTTTGTTTAATTATGTTGACGTTCATTTTTTCAGGACCATCAGTTATTTCTGTTGGGGGGGGGGGGTTACCAGGTTCTCTCCCCCTCCCTCCCCATAGTCTTCTGGAGCACGTCACAGGTTCTAGAAGACTGCAGGACCATTCACAATCTACGGTGCACACCCGGCTGTGCAGCCACAAGCTGTCACAGCCGGTTGCCCACACTTAAGATGCCAGGGACCGAAGACGGGTGGAGAAAAGGGTCTTGGGTGCACACAGCTCTGGATCCTGGGACAGGCAAGTGTGTGTTTATTAAAAGTCAGCAGATGCAGTTTTTGTAGCTGCTGACTTACAATTTTTACAATGCCTGGAGCTCCTCTTTAAGCACGCTCTCCCTCAAGACTTTCCTTTTTATTACCTTTTCCATTTTTCCTAATGGCCCTCTTTATAATGCCCCTTACTAAGTACCAGCTACAAGGAATATAATAATTACCACCAGTAATGCTAGTCCTGCACCTTTTGAAAGTGCTGAGTTGGAAAAACTTATCTGATTTCTATCAACATCTACTTGATGGTCCCTTCAGTGTATTTTTAGTGAGTATTTAATGGTACTGTGCCCTTTACATGCAAGTAATTTTTGATGTGGCATGTTTCATACTTGCATTTGTACATTCTCCTACTTGGGATTGAATTCCGAAATAAAATGTATTGCAAGAATGGCTTCCTAGTGACCCGCTTATTCCCTGGCAGTTCTGGCAGACTGATAGACTTGAATTAGATAAGTGGAACAGTAAAAAGCAGTAACTGTGCAGCACTACGAAACAGGAAGTACAACCTGTATATGTAGTGTTAGCTACCTTGTGTTTAAATGTAATTGAAAACTGTAACTAGAACAAAAAGCATAAGCATTGACACAGATTTGTTTAAGTGAGCTGACCACACAGCAAAATATTTTAATCCAAAAATACAGATTAAAGTGGTTCTAATGTCAGAAGTTTTTTTTTTACCTTAAAGTGTTTGTTAACCCAAAAAAGATAATTCAGATTCTGGTCCCTTAAAGCAGATTGCACAGTGCTTGTGCTGTGTAATCTGCCCCCCTCTAAACTGTGTTAAAAAAAAAAAAAAAAACCTCCCTGATCCTGCCACTTTCTGTATGCCCTCTCTATACGGACCACGATAACCAGGGCTGCTCAGCCCTGACCACCGGGTGCGTCCATCAGTCATACATAGCTGTCCTCACCCCCTCTTTCCTGCCTGTCAGCGCCTTATCTGTGCCTGTCTCTGCCCCGCCGCTACTATTAAAAATAAAAACCCTACATTGGTCACTGCCAGCCCCTGTATTAGAGGCTTGCATACCACACTATGCAAGTCCTTTGTAAAAACGAACGTTCTAAATACCTCTTTAGAGCGGTCTTCAGGCTGGTCACGTGACTCGTGGCCGATTTATTGCTTTTGCGGGAGGTCACGTGATCTCCCCGGCTGACGTAAGAGGGAGATCACGGCCCCTCCCACAGAAGCAATGTGTCGTAGCTTTAAATCGTCCGCGAGTCATGTGACCGGCCTGAAGACCGCTCTAAAGAGGTATTTAGAACATTTGTTTTTAAAAAGGACTTGCATATTGTGTAGAGCTGCACGATTAATCGTTAGAAAATCGCGATCTCGATTCACACCCACCCCCCCGACGATCTCTCCTGCTTAGAGTAGGCGATTCTTTCATATAAAAAATAAATAAAAAAAATGTATTTTATATAAACAAGTGGAGAGATTATCTGCTTAGAGTCCATTCACACAGGGGCAACTTTGAATCCGACTTGAAGTCGCGCAACAAAATCAATCAATGTAAGGGAATGAGAGCCGTCCCTGTCTGCACACTACTGAAGTCGCTCTGACTTCAGAAAAGGTTCCTGTACTACTTAAATCCGACTTCTAGGTGACTTGTACCCATTGATTTCAATGGAAGTTGCCTCCAAGTCGGATCTCCTGTCTTAACTAAAGCAACTTTCCAGCTTGAAACATTGTAACTAACACTTTCTTCTTAGATCAAAGGGATAGAATTTCTTGTGTAAACAAATAATCTGGGCAGTCTGCCAAGCTTTCAACCACATGTAAATGCAGGAAGTTTAACCACTTAGTCTTAGGCTGCATTCACACCAGAGCGTAGCGTTTTCAGGCAGAAAATCGCGTGAATTGCAGCGTTTTTACAGCGATTTGCGACGTTTTTGCCGCGATTTTGTCCAGAGCAAAAGGTCACCAATGTAAAAAAAAGAACAACGCCCAAATCTGCTCGATTCCAGTGACAAAAAAGGGTCCGTAACTTGTTTGAGCTTCAGGCGTAGGGCTTCAGGCGTTTTGGAGTTGAGATGTGAACCATATCCATAGAGAATAATGTATTTTTTCCCCTCTAGCGTTTTGTAGCTTCAGGCGACAAAACACTCAGGTGTGAATGCAGCCTAAATCTTTTTCTGACACTTCTTTCTAAAGTTAAAATCAATATTTTTTGCTAGAAAATTACTTGGAATCCCCAAATACATACATGCACATATAATATATATACATTTTAGCAGAGACCCTAGGGAATAAAATGGCAATTGCTGCAATATTTTGTATTTGCCCAGCGGTCTTTTAAATGCATTTTTTTGGGGAAAAAATACACTTCAATAAATAAAAAAAAGAAACAGTAAAGTTAGCACAATTTTTTTTGTTTTAATGTGAAAGATGATGTTACGCCGCAAGAATCGTGAGAGAATCGTGATCTATCTTCTAAGCAAAAAAAATCGTGACTCTCATTTTAGCCAGAATCGTGCAGCTCTAATATTGTGGTATGCCAGCCTCTAATAGAGGGGCTGATAGTGAATAAAAAAAATTGTCTTAACAAACACTTTAATGCATTCTGAGTACAGCTAGCCTCCCCTTATACTTACCTGAGCTCAATCCATCGATATGCACGAGAGCAGTGTCTTTCTTGGCTCTATAACTCCTCGTTGGCTTAGAGCTAACCAGTGATGCGGGGCCAAACCACGCCATGTGTGTGTGTGTGTGTGTGTCAATGGACACAGAAATCTGGCTTGGGAGCAAACACGCACGAGTGCCCTCATATCAAGCATCTTGCTATGGTGGGCACTCAACGTGGGAAGGGGCTAGGCACACCGGTGGGAAATCCCAGGAGAGGAGGATCGGGGCTGCTCTGTGCAATGGTTATGCACAGATAAATATAACGTTTGTTTTTCTTTTATTGAAATCAAATGTTTACATGCACTTTAATTTCCTTTTACCTTGTAACTGAGCTGGATTATTTTTGGTTTCATAAACTGCAAGGATATGCTGCTGCTTTATTTGAGTTGGTATGGTATTATCCTAAATCAGATTTATATATGGTTGAGTTTTTTATCTTATGCTTGATATGTCTATTCCTTAGTGTCTTCCCACCGCTATGAGCCACCCAGAGACACTATTGAAGTTATCAGCCCAGCGAGCTCCCCAGTGCAAGTCCAAGAGAAGGAAAATTACCCACAGGAAGTTCCTAGACCAAGCCAGTCTGAAAGTAAGTTCACTAAATATACTGCAAATATATATATTTTTTTTACGGATGCACATTTTACTCCAAGTATGCAATGATATACAAGTAGGATAACCGCAATGTCATGTACATTACAATGAGCACAGTCTTGTAGTCAGCACAACAAATTATACTTTTAATGGAGGACACATCAGCAGTAAGGAATATGCAGTACACAGTATCTACTATTGGAAGGTACAGAACAGTGTGACACAGAAGCAATGATAGGTGGGGTCTTACCACCAACACTCAAGAGCTGAGGTCAATAAGGAAGGGGGAGAAATGAGGAGGGGATCAGCGATGAAGGGTGAGGGTGAAAAAGGGGGAAAACAGAAATGGGAGATGGCGATATGGAGAGTCCATAGAGAGCAAACCATGGCAATCTAAAGGTAGGATTTATTGACTACACCGTATCAAAGAGTTGGGTCTCTGGCCTCTACCCAAGCCAACCAGATTATATCAAACTTCTTGGGACAATTGCATCCCATAAAGATACATTTATAAAGGGGCAGATCTGCATTTACCATGGATCACCATACAAAAACAGTTGGAGGTTCTGCCAATTTCCACTTAGATAAAATGTATTTTTCCTTGCATAGAATGGAAACAACTTTTTATGAAAAGTCGTGGCTTTATTATCAAGGATGCCAAACAATAGGAGTAAGGGATCCACAGCAACTGTCAAACCATTAATTGCATTAATATCTGCAACCACTCCTGCCCAAAACTGTTTAACATAATTACAGGACCAGACCATGTGTATGAAGTTACTGACTTCCTGCTGGCATTAGGGCAATGGTCCTCAGCGGTATGGTATATACAGTGCATCCGGAGGGTATTCACAGCGCTTCACTTTTTCCATGATTTTTTGTTATGTTACAGACTTAATCCAAAATAGATTAAAGTCATTATTTCGCTTTCGTTCATTGACAGACACATCGCTCCATTATTCAGAACCATAGGGTTATATCGGCCCCTATAAGAGTAGGACACTAGGCAGAGAAAATACTTGGCTACGCCTATGGGCAGTCCTAGGTTATATACACCCCTCTCTCTGCTATAGGCCTTCGTTTTTTTTTTCTGCCTAGTTTAGAGTAAGGACCTAGTTCCCTGCTGGGATCTCTGGTCCTGGCAATTTTTTGTTTTTGCTTTTAAAACTACTCTTTCTCATATTTTTTCCTGTAAGAGCTACAATCAACTACCGGACTGGGCAACGGGCTGGACGTAACCTAGCCCCACTGGCCCTGCGAGTTAAACTTCTCGCGAGGTTGCATTTGACAGAGTCTCGGCCTGTGTCGCATCGTTCCTCATGGCCAACAGGGGGCGTACTGGATGGTTGGGCGGGTGCCCAGGCATCAACTAATTGGCCTTGAGTACCATCAAGGGCCAGGTGTCGGCCTTGGCGGTTTTCTTCGGCATCCCCTGGTCTTGCACTCCCTGGTGCGTACTCTTAATCAAGGGGTTCGACCTCTGCCTCCTCTGATGCAGTCTCTTCTACCGCCATGAGATCTGCTCTTGGTGCATTTGGTTCTACAGGAGCCTCCCTTTGAAAATATTCGAGAGGTTTCTCTGCTTGCTCTGTCCCAGAAGGTGGCTTTTTTGGTTGCCATCACCTCTGCTCGCAGAGTGTCGGAACTGTAGGTGTTACCATGTCATACTTCTTACCTGATGATCCACAAAGATTTAGTGGTTCTTCGCCCTTGTCCGTGGTTCCCTCCTCTGATTCCTTTTGGCTAAGGACATTGTATTTCCTTCCTTGTGTCCCAGGTTAAATTGTCCTAAGGGTTTTACCTTGCATGCCCTAGATGTGTTCGGGTGATTCGGGTGTATTTGGCAGTCACAGGGTCTTTTCGGAGATCAGACTCATTGTTTGTGATCACAGATGGGCCAAAAAAAGGGGCTGTGTTTTTTCTTCTGCGACCTTTCTTGATGGATCAGACAGACGATGACTCTGGCCTATTCTATCAGGGGCTGGATTCCTCCT